>OX336887.1:4051123-5251123 GCA_946959425.1 Argyrosomus regius | reverse complement strand
CGGGTTTAAATGCATGAGGAAGCATGGATTGGATTACATGGTGGTTAGCACTGTTCCTAGCTGAACCTTTCTTCTCTCTAAATTGTCCGTAAGTGTCTCTATGTGCCCTGTGATGAACTGGGAGACTTGGTGTACCTGCCTCTCGCCCTAAGGCCGCATTCAGACAGGATCTGGCACTGCGGTGAAAGCGCAGGTCTTTCAGTTAAATTGGGTTGCATTTTTGGCTGCAGGGATTTATACCGCAGGGGTGTCCACCATAAAACACAGCGTCCTTCTGTGGAGAAGTTGAGCCGGATCCAACTTCTGGAAAAAGCCCAACGTCACGCTGCATCCGCCAATCAGACGCTCAGACCAGTCAAACCTCCACAGTCAGCCTGAAGTACCTAAACTCTGACACTCTACCTGTTGTGTTCTGACTTTATTTCATGAAGCAGCTTCTAAATCCGAGTCTGACTCGCAATTTACTGCAAAATAGTGACGCTTAAGAGTTTAATTTGGTTTTTGTGTCCGATGGTTTTAGAGAATGAGAGAGAGCAGTGGTTAAGAGACATAGAAAGTGAATGAGAGTGAGCGAGCAGGGGCCTCAATAAAGCTGGTTAATCAGCAAAATATGAAGTTATTTCTTGATTGTTTCATGGCTGTTGTTTTCAACACAAACCACCTCAGTCCCCCAGTGCCTGATCCTGTCTGAATGCACACGAAGTTCCCCGCAAACAGAAAATGGATTTATAGATTTGATTACATGACTAGAACCCACTGTAAATGCACAAAATAAGTGACTTGACTGCCATCAATGGTGAGTATATCGCTCTGTCACAAAGAACGTCTGCAGAAATAATAAAAATGAAGCATGACGCAAGTTTAAAAAGTGTTTAATCAGACTTTTTTTCATTGCTATATCATGAGAATACACAATCATCTCCAGAAAACATCAAAAACTGAATAAAAACACGTGCACACAAAATGTTTTCTCCTCGATCAGAACACAGTTTGTTTGCTGGTTTTTATTGGGACTTTTTTTTTGAGCATGATGACTTCTTCAATCTAGTTTCCAGGCAACATTTTTTACTGCGGCACCTGAAACCTGACGAAGCAGAGAAAACACACATCAGCTCACAGAGATGGATGGATTTGCTTAGAGTCAGCACGTATACGTGGCTTAACAAATCGTATGAAAATGAATGCGAATAACAAATGTAAGCAAATAATTTAGTGAATATGTGCTCACTACCTTATTTAATATTTGTGGCTCTCGGTTCCACCGTGTCCAAATCCTGCAAGGAAAGAGACAGGAAGCGTTACATCACTTAACATCAACATTAATTAAAAGATCATGTGAGACTTTTATTTTGTAAAGTGTGAGGAAATGGTACCATTTATGTGACTTCAGTTTATTGAGTGCATGACCCTATCAGGTGACAGTGTGTGTTTTGATAGTAACGTTTACTGCCTCGACACAACCAGATACAAAACATCATTTTCACACAGGGCGTTCCTGGCCAAAGGTGACTGAGCCTTTGTTATCGTGGCTATGTTGTATGGCATGATATTTTTAGCTAGAAGTTTAAACATTGTGATAGAGGTCTGAAATCAAGTAAAACAGACTATCTGCTTACCTCCAGGTCCAAACAATGCACCGTAGCAGGGTCTGTGACAGTACGGCTTGCCGTCATGCTGTAAGAGGCACAGTTGTATTAGCATTGGTATATTTAAAATATCAAAACAGCTTAATATAAAAAATAAGTCTTGATAGCGTATATAAACATATTTCTCCCTTTTTTGGGGGACAATATGCAACTTATGTGCTGCTATGCAACTTTTTTGAGAAAAGTATGATATAAAAGTCTCCATGTGTCAAAAATAAAAAAGATACCGTTAGACTGTAGCTCATAAAAGCTAACAGAGTGATATATATTATAGTAGGAGGTGCTGAAAATGTTATATTTTTAATAAATTGTCTTGAACTCAGGCTACATTCATGAAGACAGATTTTTTCTTTAGATAGATAGATAGATAGATAGATAGATAGATGACTTTATTAATCCCCGAAGGGAAATTAGGTCATCATAGCAGTCCGGTATATTTGAATACAATAAAAATACAATAGAATAAAATACTGAGGTAGAAAAAATAAAAAATGAAAACACAGAATGGGACACTTAAAAAACACAAGATAAACAGGTAGATAACGTGCAGTGGCAAGATGATGGTAATAGTACTTTAAGTTCTCAAGTTAAAATATAAAAAACTTAACTTATAACTTAAATTGCTTAAAAGTGTTGAAAGTTAAGTAAGACTTCAGATTTGATGAAGTGATATTAAACCTGTGTAAACAAAGATTACAGGATGTACTTTTCACTTCACATGTCTCACCTCTGCATGTGAGCCTGCTGACAGTGTCTTTTTGCACTTCTCACACTTCAGGCAGGGCCTGTGCCAGTCCTTCCCCAGAGACGTCACCCTCTCGGCTGCCAGACACACCAAAAGATACAAAATGAATAATCACAGTCTTGAACATCCGAGCTAATATAGTCGTGCAGAGGAGATGGAGGGGTCACAGAGTCACACACGGGGCGAGTATTAGTGAATTTTGGCGCTTTAGATCAACAAGATCATGTCATGTCGAGAACATTGCTCGGGTGTGGTGCTTGTGGGAAAAAGAGTGTCCTTGAGGAATCCGTCCTCCTCCTGCCTCGTAAACTCTGATAAAGACCGTCTTTATCTGCAGGGCTGATCCGCACCAACACCCGAGAGGACTGTAAAAGTGGGGAGGAGCACAACTCGACTTTTGAGACTCATCACATGATTACGCAGAGATAATTTGGCCAAGAATCGAGCTGCAAAGACAGCTGTTCGCTCACTGGATGCACGTTCAGAGAGGGTGAGCACAGGAAATGTTGAAAATAGAGAAGTCTTATCAAGAACTGAGTCTGAGTTTCGTAACTGAGGACACAAAACGAGATTGAATGCAAGTTAAGCCTCCAAAAACCCTTCCCACACTATGAGCAGATGCCATATTTCCTTCCCTAAAAATAACCCGATGTGGCATGAGATTACGCAACAGGCAACGGAAACAGAGAAAGTGGTCCAGGGTGAGGTCAACCTCTCAGGCCAACGGCATGAAAACATCTCAGCAAAAATGTGGTGCAGCTCGGAATGAAGGCCTGACCCGAAATAATTACCGTACTTAACTTCAACCGACAAACTTGTGGACTGAGTAAACATTGGGCTCTTGACTGTCCGAGCAGGAATGAAGGGGAGTCTCACAAATCCGTTGTTACTCTTTATATATGGATCTGATAAAAAGCATACTTTTGTGTGTGTGTGTGTGTGTGTGTGTGTGCGGGCTATTTATTTGACCTGACGATACCACATGAAATCGGGTGTGACAGACTGTAAGAATAATGCGATCTGCTCTTTGCATCAACTCAAACTAACTGGGGCATGGTGGGATGCAGTCCAAAATATACAAACAGACACAAAACTGAATGGAAAATGGGGATGGAAATTCACATCATTCAATCCCAAAAAAAAGATTCATGGAGAGGTTATATAACACGGCTAATGCATTTAGAGTAGTGTGAATGACCTTAAATACAACGCACCCTTTAGGGCGTGAAGAATAGTTCAATAATTAGGTATTTATGGGAACAATACACACTTTTCTGGCCAAGAATTAGATGAGAAAATTGATACCAATCTCACATCTGTCCACTAAATCTACAGCCAGTTAGCTTAGCTTAGCATAAACACTGGAAACAAGGGGAAACAGCTAGCTTGGCTCCATCCAAAGGCAATCAAAATCCACTTACAGTAAGCTCACTAAATAACGTTATTCTTGGCCGAACAATGTGCCGCACTAGAGTCACTTTCACGGGGTATCCGTGTATGAATCTACCAAGAGCCGACTGTTAGCTTTGCTTAGCATGAACAGCTAGCCTGGCTCTGTTAAAAGCTAATGAAACCCACCCAACAAAACCTCTAAATCTCCTTAATAAAGGGAATAGTTTGACATTTTGGGAAATAATCTACGTATTGGTTACTTTTGTGGAGAGTTAGATGGGAAAACTGATACCACTCTCACATCTGTCCACTAAATCTACGCCCAATTAGCCTAGCTTAGCAAAAAGACTGGAAACGGGGGGAAACAGCTAGCGTGGCTCCATCCAAAGGCAATCAAAATCCACTTAAGCTCGCTAATTAACACGTTATTCTTGGCCGAACAATGTGCCGTGCTAGAGTCTTCGTAATCAGTGAGCTTTAAATGTGCCGGTAGCATTTTTTTAGCTACGGCTAACAGCTAACCAGGCTAGCCAAGGCAGACTGTTAGCCTCGCTTAGCATGAACAGCTAGCCTGGCTCTGCCCAAAGGCAACAAAATCCACCCAACAAAACCTCTATAATCTCAATAATGACGGGAGTAGTTTGACATTTTGGGATATAAGCTACGTAATTGCTTTTTTTGTGGAGAATTAGACGAGAAAATTGATACGACTCTCATGTTTGTATGCTAACTTTGAAGCTTTGGCCAAGAAATGATTAACTTAGCTTAGCACAAAGACTTTCATTGTGTGGGGGAAACAGCTAGCCAGGCTCCGTCCAAAGATAACAAAATTTGCCTACTTTAAAGCTTAGCATGTTATATCTCATTTCCCAAACTACACATTTAGTTTCTGTGCTTCCAACGCTTATTTGAAGTCAGTGGAAAGCACTGCAAGTTTCAAGCAAACGAGCAGTATATTACATTTTTGTGTGACTGGAACTGGACCAAGTAGTCCCCCCCACTCATCATTCAATGAGGCAGCGGTAGCCTGATTGTTTCCATCTGAGAGCTTAGAAACATTAAGACAGATGAGCACCAAAAGAGAGGGACGGGAGGATGGAGGAGGGGGAGTGGAGGTGTGATGGAGGCCGATCACACTGCAGAATGTTTATAGAGGAGGTTTGATGGAGAAAGTTCAGGGTAATGATGAGCGTGTGCTCCTCATATAAAGAATGAAAAGCTTTGTTTCAGGCTACTTTTCCCTCAGCTCTTTCCCTTTTCCTGCGTGGAAAAAGAAAAGATTGGTCAGCTTGTTCTGGCTGAAACAAATTAGTTTGCTTGTTTTGGCCAGGAGGGGAAAGTTTATCCATGAAAAGGAAGAATGGGAAGCATGGCTCCCCGGTTGCACGGTCAATTCATCTGACTGACAGTCCAAAGACTTGGCTTTGTATTCTGTATTGGCTTCGGCCTCTGCGCGACTCTCACCACAGAAGATTTACTCTCTCTGCGCGCTACTGAGCTGCAGACAATGTGGTGAATGGATTAAGACGCAAATAAAATGGAGCTGTCCCTTTCCTCCCCGGATGCGGTAATTGTTGCCCCCGCTTTGATTGGTATCCTCTTGAGACAGACCTACAAGATCGCTCTGGAGGGATGGAGCTGTATTTCAGGACAGAAATAAGCTGCTTCCTCTGCTCCATCGAGTCCTAAATCATGTCGCTCGTCAGTCATCGCGAAATCCATTCAACTTCTCGAGAAGTTACTCAAAAGTAACATGATAACAAGACAGAGTGCAACGACCTTTAGAGGCATTAATCTGCAAAAATGTATGCACATACTGGAGGCAGACATAAAAAACAAACAGCTAAGAGGGTAGACTGACAGCTACAGAGTGAGCAAGTAAGTAAAATACTTCTATTTCAGAGTGGAATATTGTACTTTTACACTCCTACGTTTACTTCACAGCTATAAATCCAGAACTTTTCCAAACGTATGATGCATTATAGATAATACTAGTACCCAAAAGTACATAAAGCAGTTAAAATCAGCTCCTCCTCAACCAGTTACAACATTTAAGTAATCAGTAATATTCAGTGTTGGAAGACGATCATTTCAATGAAGCAAAATTAGCAGTACTACGATGCAAAAATACATTACGAGTAGCCTAAAGGTCCTGCGTTCATGCTTTCAGGTAAAAGTACAGAGGTAGAAATATAAGTACTCATCGTGCAAAAGTAAAATTACATTATAAGGAGCAGTAGTAAAGTACATTTACTCAAGTACTGTAGTTAAGCATGAAGTAGTATTACACATTTCTGCAGCTTTTCTACTCTCTAACTTTCTAACATTTTTATTCTACTTTCAAATTATGATTTTACACACAAGATATACATAATAATAATGTAATATCATGATAATATCCTTAGAAAGTACCCCATAAGGCGGTTAAAAGTAGCTCCACCTAAACTAACTACAACACACAGTCCTCGTTGCATGTTATTGCATCAATGATGATGATTCAGTCCATCTCTATATCTCTGCACAACGAGTACTTTTGCTTTAAATACTTTTTATTGCAAGTAAATGATCTGAATACTTATTCCACCACTGTAATATTAACGCCTTATTTAATATTTATTCGCATGTTATTTAAATTAAAAACGCCTGTTTTTGCAGTCATGTGCTTGCAGCGTGTCAATCTGTTCGTTAAACTCAGTTTCCTGTTTCCTCTTTTCTGCAGAAAAGCCCGCAACTTCTCAATAACCAGGAAATGTAAATACAAACTGGAAGAAGATGACAAACAAATCTTACCGAAGTAAACTTCCTTCTGGCAGCTCGGGCACTTTGGCATTTTGTTGCAGCTGTATGTGTGAATGTAGCGGAGAGAAAGCACTGCAGGTATCCTGTGGATGAAGTGTGACTGGCCCACCTGTTTGCTCTGACTGACCACGCCTCGCTGTGAAGTGCAGATGTGCGCTCCGTCCTGTATTTATAGTGCTGAGGAAATAGTTCAACCGAAACTTTTTTTCTAACAGTGGGAGAGGCTTGTGTCGAGGCTGTGTGTGCGTGTGTGTGTGTGTGTGTGTGTGTGTGTGCAGTTAGTTAAACTCTGCCTCACTTCAGCATATCACAAAGTTTTAGAGACTCAATTATGACATTATATTTTACAGCTGCATGTGATGAATGGTTACAGGATGAAACTTTGTCTCCATGGTATGATTTTAAAGCACCCCTCCACCCAAAAGTATGTAGTAACTGAAAAATATTTAAAATATTTGCTTGCTTCAGAGCTGTCAATAACATTGTTTTTAAAGCTCCCTCTCCATTCAAAATCTGTTTTGTTTGTTTTTATCAGATTGTGTTGTTTCAGCTTCACTGTGCAGACTGATGTATGTTATCAAAGTTAGATACTTGAAGCATGTTTTCACATTCATTTACTAAAAGAAAGTTTTCTCTAGTGGGCAGGGGGTGCACCCCATCCCCATCTACTTAAAAAAAAGATGCGGCATAAAACATGTTCAAGTGCCCTCTAGGATAGCCTTCTAGTGGAGAAATGTAATGGAGTGCCCTCTGTGGTGCCCCTTTAGTTGTGAAAATGCAATAAAGTGCCTCCTAGAGTATCCCTTAAGTGAGGAAAGTGCAATAGTGCTCTCTAGGATAGCCGTCTAGTGGAGAAAACATGATAAAGTGCCCTGTAGGATTGCCTTCTAGCGGAGAAAATGTGATAGGGTGCCCTCTGTGGTGCCCTTTTAGTGGTGAAATTGCAATAAAGTGCCTCCTAGAGTGCCCCTTTAGTGAGGAAAATGATAGCCTTCTAGTGGAGAAAATGTGATTGGGTGCCCCTGTAGTGGAGAAATGTGATAAAGTGTCCTCTAGGATGGTCTTCTAGTGGAGAAAACCTGATGAAATGGGTGCTAACCCTAACCCTGACTAAGCTGCTCACTATACAGCTCATTCTCACTGACATTATAACGGGTGTGTCTTTTAGAAATAAACGTTTAAATAGTTAAATATTTTCCTGTGTATTTTATTACGGAGGTGCAGCGGTTATACTTGCTTAATTTTAATCTTATCGTGCTTTGTTACTGTTTCACCATAAATGCATCATAACTTTCTGCACACTGGTGCCACACTGCATACAGATGGTGCCCTATTTATTTATTTATTTATTTCCACCTCTGCTCCCTCGAACAACCCAAGCCTTTAAGACGTGTGCATATGAGATAACTTTGTGACATAAGTAGTGTGGGCAGCAATCATGATAAAATGTGCATCTTGTGGTGCACAATGTGATGCACAAGCATGATATACTATCGCAGTATACTGAGAATAGACTTTTCAGTGAAGTAGGAGATGTCGAGGAGTCATACATGTTCTTTGTTTGTGATGAGAACTTATTATATTTCATGTCTGGAGTGGACATTTAACTTAAATTCAACTTAAATATATGTTGTTTGATATTTATAAATCATGTTTAACACTGTGACTGAAGTGTAGAGTCTACCTGCCAACAGCTGGACCTCATAAGGTAATCACTGGGATGCATTTCATACTGTAGTCCACTAATTAGTCCTCACAGCTCCAGCACAATGCCGCTGTGGAATAAATTAATTAATTAAATAAATTAAATTAAATTATTAATACTCCGTACAAAAGCCTTCTTGTTCTTCTGTTCAGGCACAGTTTCCGTTTGGCAACTTTATTTCACGCCTTTCAACAGAGAGAGCTGCTGCACAGCCGAGTGAACGGTTATATGATTTAGCAGAGATGCTATCATGCACGATCATTAGTCATCAGTTTGTGGATCTCATCTCAGAATGTAATGATAGAGGAGTGTTTATTGTTGGTCGCACCCTCCTGTGCAAGATAGATGGTTCACCTTGTCCTTAAATTTTAAAATTATAGATTACAGATTAGAACAAAATACCCATGAACTGAAACCACAGATTAATCATCGACATGAAAAGATGGAGCAACAGTTTGTGCATGACGTGAGTAAATGCACCTCCCTGCTGCTCCGTCATAATCTTCTCGATGTGTGACTCCACCAGTCTATTCACTGCTCAATGGCTGCAGATAACTCACCTGATGAATGAGTGAAGGTGATGCAACAAAGCTGAGGACAAACACACACACACCTTTGGTCTGCTGTGCATGTGTCATGTCTCTATGCAGTTGTAACTCTATCTGTTACTCTGAAACAAAAACAGGCATACCAACCAGGGTGTTCAATATCACTGTGTATCTTTTCAACCATAAACTATCAGCTGTTAAATCCTGTTGATGCTGCATTGACTTGTAATCCGGTATGGGGTGTGTTAGTGTTTGTACCACAGGTATTTTTGGAGGTTTTCAGGCCCAGGGCACCGGTGAATGCTGACTGGAAGTGGAGCCGGTGTCGTGCCAGAACAGGAGCTGAGCCAGCGGGCAGTGTAAGCAGGCTCAGCAGCCTCTATGGACATGATGACAAGGTGACAAGACCCAAGAAAATGAGAGAGTGAGCGAGGAAGAGGCGCAAATCTGGCGCTGACTTTTAGTTGTTGGCGAGAGCTTGTTGTTTTTTGGTTGTCTTGTGATTGCACCATAATGATGATGATGATGATGATGATGAAGGTGATGATGTCAAACACTTTTCTGGACGTCTCTGTGTAATCATTACAACACAGGCGGATTACACCCAACTTCCAGGTCGACTTTTAGGGTAGGGTTGAGAAGTGCGTGCGTACACGTGTCTGTGTGTGTACGGCTGTTTGTTCTGTTGTTATGCTGACTTCTACGTGCCGTCTACATGCTGCAGATACAGACACACCTGCACAGCGAGCTGAGTGACTTCGAAAAGATAACAAACCCTCTGAGGAGGTTTATGATGAAGTCACCATGGCAACCAAACAAAAAGCTGATCTTGTCTGTTTCACACAAACCTTTGGTACTTGTTTTGACTGATTGAGATAATCAAGATGACATTTTCATGGAAGTAAATTTCCGTTTTTCTAGTGTCTGTTAATGATGTTGGATGAAGGTTAACTTCTGTTTAGTCTCCATGTAACATCTGGTGTCCTCTAATCCCTCTCAGATCTGGTCAACAGTGACAGATTTACCTGCACGTTTTGCTGATTCTGGGGAGATGCCTTGTAATTTTCTTCATGGGATGGTTTCCATTAAATCAGGGGATGCCAGGCAGACGGCAGGCAGAAGCTCTACCCTCTGTGAGAGCTAATCTCTCCCAGCCACCCAGGTAGCCGAGCCGTGTCACGCCTCAGTGGCGTGCACTCTGCTCCCGGGTCGTCCCGGGCTCGCATCCAGCCGGTGAGGTCGGCCCCTGATGTGTCTCTGTTACTGCCTTGTAATTACATCTTGCAGTGATCAGCCCTCCTCCCTTAAATT
Source organism: Argyrosomus regius (assembly GCA_946959425.1). Classification (NCBI taxonomy): domain Eukaryota; kingdom Metazoa; phylum Chordata; class Actinopteri; family Sciaenidae; genus Argyrosomus; species Argyrosomus regius. Next base: position 5,240,977 of record OX336887.1, on the reverse strand, counting down.
AGACAAGATTAACATGGATGTTTCGTGTTCGGCATGACTAATCAAGTAGAGTGAACACACACAAACTGTCACAACATGAAGACGTTAATGTGCAGCAGAGACATACAGTAGCAGAGTGCTGCCAAACCTGAGGACACCCCCGTGAGGAGCGTTTACATCTTTTAAGATCTTAAACATTTATAAGTAATTTTGTAGGCTGGTTACACATTTCTTTAGACAATAAACAATTAAATTCTGTCTTTTTGAATCATATAACTCTGCATGATGTTAAAGGCATCACTTGTAGCGATGATTCTCAAACAACAAGATACGTTTGAATGATTTATTAACAAAACAAAAGACTGTGAGCGAAGCGTGATCTCTTCAGTCTGTCGCTGCGCTGTGGGGAATCTGTCCGAGCATGACGGACCCCCTCAGGACTTTATGGAGAGAAGGAAGAAATGGGATGGATGCGAGGGAAAGTGGAGGAGAGGGTTAGGAGTGTATCTATAGGAGTGTCGGAAGTGGCACGATTGAGGTGTGGTTCTCCTCTGAAGCTAAAAAGCTTCAAATCCACAGAGATGTTTCACAATCTGCAGTTCTTTTCAGCTCTAAGCAGAGATGCTCACTGTCTGCTGGGTGTGCAAATGGTTCACCAAATTAACTGAAAAAAGAAAACTCAAATGATTTTGTGCCAGGAAAGTGAGGAGCAGATCGTCCACTTGAGGCTGGCTCCAGAAATGAGTCAGTCTCCATAAGTCCCCATGTTAAAATGTCACAACTTCACAGCAGAAATAAACATGTTTACAGCCTGGTACAAAAAACAGTTTTGGTCTCTATAGCTAATTTCCCCGTTCATGACAACTGTACTGAGGGTGAATTTCTATAGAACTCACCTGTTCAAATTATATTAAGGCTTAAAGTTATGCAGAATTAACAGTGTGGACGCTTTGATTGACAGGTAGGTGCTGTTACAGATGGCTTGTTTGAGCAACCAGGCTTCAGGTCCGCCGATGATCCACGTCTTTGCTGAGTTTTAGATTATCCGGGAGGCGGAAGAGGCAGGACTGCCAACATAGCGGCAGCCAGAGCCACAACACTGAGCTTCAAAACGTCTCTTTAGCTGTGTGACGTCATGCATACGCCGTCCGTTCTTTATACTGTCAGTGGGGATGACATGCAGCAAGAGGCCACAGGTTGGAACTGAACCCAGACTGCTGTGGTCTCGGCCTTTGTACATGAGGCATGTGCTCTCTATGAGGTGAGCACCTAAATTTAGGACGGAAATATTATGTGATGTTTTCCTCTGAGGGGACAGTCACACTACTTTTTTGTGACATCATTCAGGCCGTGCAGTGACCTCTGACAGGTGAATTCATATAATCTAAAAATGAGTTGCTCAGTGTGACGTCCTGGCTTAAATTCACCAAACACAGAGGAGCTACTGTAAGAGCAGCGACTGCGAGCTACCGTCAGATAAAGTTTATTTTACTTTGGGGAGCCATAAATACAGAAGCATGACATCACGGCCTGCTATAGCCATATTTGTTGGGGGGTTAAATCAGCTCTGAAAGTAGTTCATCATCCAAGAATCAAGAAAGAAAAAAACATTTCATTTGATGTTTAAATTGCATCAGAAAATCAGAAGAAAATTGGCTCCCAGTTTACTGGAAGATTAATGTGGAGAAAGTCAGAAATTACTTGCAGAGCAGCAAAATGAGCCCAATAAATCTCCTGTCATGGATCTCAAAATAACCCCTCCTCTGCTTATTTTAACTGTGCTAATATTTTCTGGGTTTAATCTCTGTGAGCGGGCGCTGTAATTACACACAGCGATGGATCAGAGGCCACGCAGAGCGCAACACAAGCAAACATGATCTGTTTTTAGGAAATCAGGGAGTGAAGTAAAACAAGCTGTAGCAAGGTGGCGGCCGTCACTCCTACGGATCTGTCAGATGGAGACCCGGAGGACGGACGGACAGACGGACGGAGACGAAGCTGGGAAGAACATGAAGCCAGGAAGCACCGCAGCCTGTTGGAGGAGGACACTGTGTCCATTCAGTGAGGCACATGCTGTCAGAGCGGCTGACTCATAGAGGGAAGTGCTTCAGTTTCAGACACTTAGAAACCAAAACTTCTATACATGAAGTCAGTTTTTGGTTCACTGCCAACAACTGTTGTGTTCATTGCTTGTCAAGTACAATTTTGAGCTACTATGGCCAGTTGATCCTCCACTAAATTTAAACTCTGCACTTTGACTGAGGTTTATTTGCATTTCACAAATCCATCCATCCATTTTCTATATCCGCGTATCCTTATCAGCACATAGAGAGACAGACAACCATTCACGCTCATATTCACAACCGACAGGCGATTTAGAGTCACAAATTTAGCTGCATGCATGGCAAGAACATGCAAACTCCACACAGAAAGGCCCCAATTGGCTGGAGGGTTCGAACCAGGAACCTTCTTCCTGACCTCCATTTTTACAAACATTACACACCAGCCATGAGATTGAGCTCATTTAGCAGCTGTTCTGGAGCTTTCAATCATATCACATGATGTATATTAGGAGGCAGACTTTGCCTTTGGAGCACTTTTCTCACACGTGGGCTCAAAAGTTAAAATTCAGGGTTTATTCTTGAACTTGGAGACAACGCTCGAAAAAACAGTCTCGCCTAAAAGTCCATTTAATAGTTAACTTTTAAATTTAAAGCTCCAGTGTGTCAGATTTTAGGGGGGCTTTATTTACAGAATATATTCATAACTATGTTTCCATCAGTGTATAATCACCTGAAAATAAGAATAGTTATGAGTCGTCTTCTGTGGAGTCCGCCATGATGTTTAACAGTACCCTAAAATGGACACTGACTCTAAATTGGACATTTTGCACTTGAAATACGAGGGCGAGTGGAGGGGGTTGCAATCCACAAGTACGAGGATGCCACTGGCCCGACATAGAAGCCAACAAGAAAATCTAAATTGAGCTTGACGTGAGATTGTTTTGTCAGTTGCTAATAATTCTTCTTCCCTGTCCTCTCTACATTCCTCGTTGTTTTCTTTCTTCCCTTCTTCCATCCGTCTTTTCTTCATTGGCTTCTTATTTCCTGACGTATTTTTCCTCCCCTTTCTTTCTTATTCTCTTATTGCTTTCATCCCAAACTGAAAACATGAAAATCACTAAACTCAAAACAGTTTTCTTTGTTTTACTTCAGGTATGTGAGTGCATTAATTAAAAATCTGAACGTAAGACAGTATTTTCCATTTCAACACCACAGTGGAATAACAAAGGATTGTACTTTGCCCACAGAGATTCTCACGGTATTTCTCTCTCAGACACACTCCAGGTTTTTCCACGGTCACTGTCTGCACTCTTATCTCAGCTCGCCTTTGATGCTCTCATTACCTCACGCTCCCCATAGGTTTCCTTTGATTTGAGTTGAACGAGGAGAATCTGCGTCTTTGTTATGGTTTCTGAGGCGATTAATCATCTGTGGATCGATTACTTATCCGCCACATCAGAGGTAAAAGTCTTTGTTGGACCTGCATTGTGAGTGAACGAGGACAGTAATGATACATTTACAATCAGTGGATGATGACTGTATTGTACATCTTTTAAACCTCAAATGAGGTGACATGTGACGAGTCTGAATACTTTACAAACTACATGTGTAATATTCATAATATCCAGACCACGACACTGTAAGCGTTGCCCTAAACATCACCATCACTCAGCTTGCTGACATGTTTGTGAAGTGAATCTCTCTTGCGTCACATCATCCCAGAGGCGTCCCTTCTCTTTGATCAATGCTGTCCACCCTCTGCTGAGTTATACTTAGCCGGTTTAAATATGTACCTACTGCTGATGTATGAGCTGCAAACAGATCCTGTTAGCCTCTGATTGGATGAGATGATTGTAAGTGTTGTAATAGTGAGTGACCACAGCGATCGCCGGCCTGTTGACACTGTAGAAATGCTGTTATGTGTGACCGCAGCCTCACACTGACAACTTCACTAACACAGCCAAACAACAGGCAAGGTCAACAACACAAGACATAGCAGCCAGCTAATATTACTTACTAATCCAACAGCAAGAAGCCCAGCTCGGCGTCTGTCTTTTTATGCCTCTGTCATAGAGGCGGCTGAGCCCACTTATATTGCCCTCTTGCCCAGCTCCTGGTCTGGCACAACACTTGCTCCATTCACCTGAAAACCTCCTTTTCTTCATTTATCACGTCAATGTAACATCAAAATGATTAAAAATCTTTTTTATTTTACAGTAGAAAAGTTACATAATGTTACTTTAATCCTTAATTTCCTGTAAATCTGTGCATGTGGTGGCAATTTGAATTCAGCTCGGGAATGGCAGACTCCGCCACTAACAATAAAAACAAGTATGAAGACAGATTATTACAGAGTGAATGGATGTTCCTCCAGAAATGCCAACCATGAATATGTAGCTCTTAATCCGACATAACTTTAACTTTAACAGGTGAGTTGTATATAAATTCACCCTCAGTACAGTTGTCAAAACTGTTTTTTGTAAACATGTTTATTTCTGCTGTGAAGTTGTGACATTTTAACATGGGGACTTATGGAGACTGACTCACTTCTGGAGCCAGCCTCAAGTGGACGTTTGAGGAACTGCAGTTTTTTTCGGCACTTCAGCATCGGCTTCATTTCGCAGCCACGGAGGTTTGAGTCTCATTTCATTCCCATGGTTGCAAAGTGTCACCTGAATATTTCAGAGTCTCTGTGCAAGAAGCCAGAGATGGTAGACAAGTTCAAGCCGTGTTTGACTTGGATGTCTTTCAGCTGTGGCCCCCTCAATCAAAACAAATACTCTCATGTACATGCACACTCACACTTACAAGGAAGCATGTATGTACAAACACTGCTGGTCGGGGTATTTGGAGCTTCATGGGAACTGTCAGGGGAGGAAAAGGCCAAATTGGGCACCATTAAGAAAAAAGAAAAGGGTCCCATGAAAACCAGTCAGATTGTAAGAATTCAAAACTGCCATTTAAACCCAATGTGCTACAGTAAGCCATTATCATTAAGGCTTGTTTAGTGCTGGGACCTGGCACGAGCTCAACTATTACAACGGCACAGAAAGGTCAAACAAATAAACACTGTGGTGAGCTGCGATTTCCTTGGCAACCGGTAATTGTTTGTTAAGGAGGTTGTGTCCGCTGCCATGGCAACGGTGAGTTCCTCAATAACAGGAAATGAGAAGGCCGCATGTTGCTGAGGATGCTATGTGATCATTTCCTTTTAAAGACATGAAAGAAAATTCCCTGTTGAGTCACAAATCAAGCGCGACTTGAAGAACATACATCATATTTCGCTTGAACACAATCGTCTCTCTGTTTATTTATCAGTATCAAAAAAAGAGGTGAGTCTTTGCATAGCAAGAAATACAGGAACATAATTATAAGGAATGTGTTTGTCTGCTGTAACATAAGTCGCAAATGTTAGCACGTATCTTAACGTTAGTGCCTACGGTCGTAAGCTGACCCAGGATCAAGGAGCATTTCTTCTTCTTCCGCTGTGGGTCCTGTTATGGAATTTTCTATCCTTAGGTTACACGAGGTCACGTGTGGGCCTTGAGGTCCTCGGCAGTACTAATTGTTTGGCTTTGACTGGGAGCAGTAGGTGCCAGTCTATCTCAACACTGTGGTGGCCAGGGTCAAAGAGACTCTTGCTGCCTGCTTAGACATAATAGAAAGCTTGCCGTTGACGTAAACAGACATCTGTGTCTCCAGACTAGAATATGTTCACAATAACACCGTCCTTGGTAGAAACATTCTCTTTGTCTCATTTGGGGCGTATAGTGTTGGTGTTATCTCGAGGTTTAAAGTCTATCCTCCAGCACGAGTTCGGCAGAATGTGAGACCGACTCAGGCACTTCTGATGCACTATGAGAGTGTCTCTAATTCTCCTTGGCCAAGCGTCAATAAATATTACAGCATAAGACATCAGAGGCTCCTGAACACTTTCTTCCCTCCTGACCTCACCATTGACCTTTGACTTCAGCAATTTCTCCACAACAGGTTCGGTCGAATAGTCTATTTTGCTTAGGAACGTTCCTAACTGAGCGAAATAACCCAGAAGTATGTACGTAGCAGCCGTGATAAGAGCGGAAGTGTTAAGGAAAGGAGCTTCAGTGCTTCCTTTCTTATCTCCTTTAGCAGAGGAAACATCGGACCATCCGATATGAAATCTTTGCAACAAAAAAAATCAACGCACTGTTTGGTCATTCACAAGCAGACATAAAAAAACTGTGTGACTGCAGCAGAGAGAGAGAGAGAGTGAGAATATGGACGGACGCGTTGGCGTGATATAAAAACTTTGATCATGAAGTCTGATGTTACTCTACAGGTCTGTGGTTTCTCAGCGCTGCAGGCTATTAACAGACAAACGCTTGTCTCCTCTTTGAAACCTGCTCTGTGACCTCACTGCGCCGCGTTCTTATAAACTCTGATTAACTCTTTGTGAGTCGTTCTTCTTCATCTGCTGCAGCTCTCTGCATTAGATCTGTTGTTGATGTGGAGCTGCGTTCACACGCAGACGTTTGCTGTCTGCCGCCGTGAACAACTTTCTCAAAAAGTTGTTAATAACTAGACAGGCCTGAAGTTATCCTGACCAATCAAATTGATATATAAATCATGAATATCACATTTAGTGTGTGGTCTAGCGTCCCTACAGATCACCATGGAAGTTACCGTCTGATTATTAATCACCCATCTTTCACCGTAACTAATATGTTTATTTACGATGTGGACAGGAGCGTGAGCGTGAGCGACCACTCTCAATGTGACAAACACTTAATTTTACTTCTATAACAGGACAGCATGACAAAACACGGTAAGAACGCACGGGAAGAAGTATCTCAGATGCATCTCTTGTAGTCCAACATCTGAACTTTGTAGTTTTACCACAGATCACGTCAGTAACAGCCACCGTTGCATAATTTTACAAGTTATTTAATTGAACTTTTAGTGCCCTACATCCCCTCTTGCATCATTCCTGGTTGTCCCACGGTCAAAATATATACACAAAGGCTGACAGAGTCTTTGCAGTCATGGCTCCAAGACTTTGGACTGACCTGCCTGAGAAGATCAGGGCTGCAAACTGTGTGTCAGCTGTTAAATCACACTTCTATAAAACGGCCTTTAGCTGGACTTTTTATGATCTATGTCCCATTTTATTCAAATTTTTTTATAGATTTATTGCTATTAACTTATTCTTATTGTTGTTATTGTGGTTTGTTGTATTGTAAAGCACTTTGTAACAGTGCTACATCAATAAAGTTTATTATATATATTTATTATAATGACATAGTTTTGTGTAAGTGCAGTCAGATTCTCTGAGCACCGCAGTCGTCTTCATGAATTCTCCTTCACGTCTTTCTTTGACCTCAGGAGGTTTTCCATCGAGGTCAAGGAAAAGTGCTGAGGAAAGGATTTAGGAGGTCCCTTGACCCTGTTCCTACCTGTTTCATCACCTCATCTGCTCCACCCATTTACTCACCTTCCCCATTCCTCCTGATTACCTCAGCAGTATTTACACCAACCCAGTTCTGCTGGTCCTCTGCCAGTTCTCTGATTACAGAGAATGATTCCCAGCCTTTGATTCTTTGCCAGCCCCCTTACCTGTGTCCCTTCCTGCCTGCCTACCTCGTTTGACATTTGCTTTGATCGGATTAAAGGTGTAGGACTTTGTTCTTTACCTGTACTGCCCTGTGTAGTGCTCATGTGTTTCTGACTGTTCTGTTACAGCATGGGTAAAATTTTGTAGCTTTGCAGGTCAAAGGTAGAAGCTGGTCCTGCTACTCGACTACATCTGCAGCAGGCTAACGTTAGTGCCTCTGTTGCCAGTCGTGGATATGGGAAGTTTACACTCCAGTAATCCCAGTTAACTTCACTTTATAGTGTCAAAATCACCAGGCATGTCAGTCCTTATTCTAAAAGTCTTTGACTTGAAGCGCTTAGCATGATATGAGGCGTATATATAGCCATCAATTGCACATTTAAAACCTTTTTATGGGCTTCTCAGTTTAAAACAAGACTTAATAATCAGCCTTTAAACCAACAAGTGGGCTTGGGCTGGTAAATAAATGCTCAATTTATAAACACCAGACTATGAAGGAGTTAAAAAAACAAACTGGTTACTTTCTGCCATAAATATGTGGATTAAAAATTGAACGTGTGCTCAAATAAAACAAGTGGCCTGCTGCTGGGAAGCTTTAGCTAATATATTTTACCCAAGAGTGAATGTATATCATCAACATCTGGTTTTTCCAGAGCTGTATTTAGTCTCACAGATTCCCCCCGAGTCTCATTTTGTGTCTTAAGATTTGTTGCACATACTTGTCCATACATTGCACTATAACCCGCTTCACATAATTTGTTTTCTGACCGAGACAGAGAGATAATATTTCACTCTTAACTATGCAAGTTTGTGGATTGCAGGAGCAGCTCCGCGTTCACACAATCCGATATTTAGCTTGTTGTTTGATAAGCTGCATTTATGCTCCTTTATGCTGTTTCTTTGCAGTTTTACATCGCCTTAAACTCGCTGTCAAAAGCTGCTTTGCTGGAACTCATTAGCTGAATGGTAACCAGCAGAAAGGCATGCTGGATCACATTTAGAGGTGTTTTATTCTAAAGGGCATGACTCCAATTTTCCATAATCAGACAATTGCTTTATATAAATGGCAGTGAGTCTGAAGGTGGGATTTATTTTGAATGAAAGCACAGCAGAGATTAGTTTAAGACTGAGTCAGACTGTGAAACAATACCACATGTTTTAATAGATTCTTGTGGTGTTACAGTTTTTGCATCGCGATTTTAAATGTTTCCTGCTGATTTCTGTAAACTGGCCTCTTACGACGTTGTTTAAGTCTTGTATTTTTCTTTTTTCTCCCTTCTTATCCAGGTATTTAGCTGTTGTGAGCTTATAACTCTACATAATTAAGTCTTAAAGATGCACTAATCAACATAATGTAATACATAATGAACATTTTTAATCGTTTTGATGCTACACTAATGTGAAATCAGATGATTAGCGAGTGCTTTGCGGCACTAAGTCACACAGCATCAACTGCATCACTGATTTTGGTGAAACTGGATCATATTTTATGGAGAAAATGTTTTCTGGTTTTCCCTCTGATGTCCTCCAGCTGCTCTGTATCAACTCTCTGTGATTTACAGAGTTTCCTGATGGACAGTGAAGTTAACTGCTGCCAATTGTAGCTGCTGTTAACTAATGTTGGCTCAGTTTGTTAGCCGGGCTGCCCGGACTGTGAGCTCAGGGCACTGGGGGGAGTGTAAGTGTTTGTACCACAGGAGTTTCAGACCACAGAGAAGAAGAAGAGGAGGTTTTCAGGCGCAGGTCTTGTGTGAATGCTGACGGGGAGTGGAGCTGGTGTCGTGCCAGAACCGGAGCTGGGCAAGTGGGCAACGTAACTTGGCTGAGCAGCCTTTATGGACATAATGACATAATGAAAAGGCTGAAATAAAAGTCTGAAAGACAGACGCCAAGCTGGGGCAATTTTAGCTGGCTGCTAAGTCTTGTGTTGTTGCATTGGTTTGATGTTAAGCTGATGTTTAGTTGTTGACTCACTACTTTTTGATAATAAGTAATGTAATCATAACAAATACACATGTACAACTGTCCATATTTACAATTGTGGTATTGCACTCTGAAACTGGGGGCACTAAATTGCAGCGTCTTTCAGCTCATTGTTTTGTTTTTTTGGCCCACAACATTACCTTATATCAAATCAAATCAAATCAAATCAAATCAAATCAAATTTTATTTGTATAGCCCAAAGTCACAAAATACATTTGCCTCGTGCAATAGATGTCACGTGTACAGAACAAATCAACATAAACATATTGTACAATTACAATGAATGATAGAATGACAATGAATTACAATGAATGATAACATGATTACAGTAGCAGTGGAACCTGTGATAGAGATAGAGAGACACAGATGCACAGCAGCAGTAAATCATTAACTAGCTATAAACTGTAATGGAGATATGGAAACAATACTGACAGTAATAATATATGTAGTGGACGTCATGCAGAACCACAGGAGCAGCCACGATCCATGAGAACCTGCTGGACGAGAGAGCACAGAAACTCCGGGGAAGAGAGAGAGAGTTTTCAGTAAAGGGAGATGTGACTGCATCTTCAACCAATACCGTGCCTGACTAGGCATAACCCTGAAAGAGACAGACAGAGACAGAGAGAGAGAGAGAGAGAGAGAGAGGAGGGAGGGGGAGTCCCCCGGCAGTATAGTCCTATAGCAGCATAACTAAGGGATGACCTGAGCCAGCCCTAACTATAAGCTCTATCAAAAAGGAAAGTCTTAAGTCTACTCTTAAAAGTGTTGACCGTGTCTGCCTCCCGAACCCAAAATGGTAGTTTGTTCCACAGAAGAGGAGCTTGATAGCTGAAAGCTCTGGCTCCCAATCTACTTTTGGAAACTATAGGAACCACAAGGAACCCAGCATTCTGAGAGTGCAGTGTTCTAGAGGGGTAGTAAGGTACTATGAGCTCTTTTAGATATGATGGTGCCTGACCATGAAGAGCTTTGTATGTAAGGAGAAGAATTTTAAATTCTATTCTAGATTTAACAGGTAGCCAATGCAAGGAAGCCAAAATGGGAGAGATGTGATCTCTGATCTAGGTTCCTGTCAGAACACGTGCAGCAGCATTCTGAATTAGCTGCAAAGTCCTAAGAGACTTATTGGAGCAGCCTGATAACAAAGAGTTACAATAGTCCAGCTACCAACCCAGCACCAACCAGCTGCTATACAATCACAATGAAACATTTAGCCGCTAAAGAACCAGATATTTCCATCAGACACTGGTAGAGACCAAAAACTGAGCTTAAAGAGTGAATATTGGCAACAATATTCATCAGATGGACACAAACACAGCTCCAGATGTTGCTCTGTATATGCTGAATGTGTAAAACATTCATATTAACAACTTTATAGGTGATAATTTCTCAACTGAGCTGCATGCAAGGAACCAAAACAATCAATTAATGGAGCTAAGCACCAAAGATATATATATATATATATACAGTCAGTAAGAATATTGTTTTATTGATTGCCATGTTTGCTAACAGCCTGTCATGCAGCTTTTTCCTCTGCCTGCTCTTCTGATTGCAATCAGTGTTATTGTTTAATAGTCATAGCAGAAATACATCCAACACTGTTGGTTAAATATTTACACTCGGAAAATGTTCCCTCTTCGACCTCACTGAGAGATCAAAAGACACAATCACTTCTTTGTTCTCAGGCCTCCATGACTTCTACTGTGTACAGTCAGTAAATCAAGTCTCTCTCCTCTCCCATTCACTCAGTCTTCTTCCATTAACCTCCATCCTTTCCAATGAAAGGCGTCAAATGTCTCTCCTATAATTTAGCACCTGTTGACAGACTCTTAGTTGTTCTTTGACTTTCCCTCTGGTACCTTTAAAACTCTTAATGTGTTAAGATTTCTGCTCATTAGAGGCTAATTTTGGCTGCGATGCCAACTCATGCTGCTTTATGTCAGCACCACTGTGCTTATTAAAGGTAAGAGAAGGTCTGCAGAGAGATTTTTTATATTTTTTGGAAAATAAATGGCAACACATAAAACATGCAAACACGGGATTTACAGTTACTAGATCAAGACTCATTTGTCAGTTTTTAGGAACTCGGTGAGTCTTGTCTCACCTCGTTGTAGACTTGGCACGCAGTCAGAACAATCACAACTCTAATAGCATTTCCCTCTGAGCAGCTGGCCTGCTTTCTTCTCTATTTTTTCTTTTCTAGTTTACAGTAGGTGGACACATGGTGGACTGCTTCAGCAGGCTTTGACTTGGACAAAAGATGGCTCATAAATCCGTCTTGTGCAACACTTGGCAATAATTTCTATGTCCGAGATCTGTTATGGTGCCAAGTTGGACTTCAAGACCAGACTCTGTGGAAAATACTCAAGCTTCTCCCATGGTGACCAAAACCTTTGAGTACTATGTGTAAGAGGACACTGAGTTTCTGCTTGAGTGGCTTCTGTTTTTATGGTATCTAAGTTTGAGTAAACACTGTGTGTCGGTACTGTCTACCAATCATGGAAGATATTTGTTATAATGTATCTCTGCTTTTAAAAGAGAATTTTGTAATTTCTATTTTCTCTATTATTTACTTTCTTGCCCAGAATTAGACAAGAAGTTTGACACCACACTTCAATATCTGTGCAACAACTACGAAGCTGGAGCCATGAGGCATTTAGCTTAGCTTAGCATAAAAACTTGAGGCAAGGGGCAAGCTAGTCTCTGGGGCTGGACTTCAAGACCAAGACTCTGTGGAAAATATTAAGATTTCTTCACAAGCTTCTCCCATGGTGGCCAAAACCTTTGAGTACCATGTGTCAGAGAACACTGGGCTTCTGTTTTTATGGTATTTTCTTTTTGTTGTAAGTTTGAGTAAACCCTCTGTGTACATCCTGCTAATTGTGGAATATGTTAGAACGTAACCCCTGCTTTTATTTTTAAATTTGTATTTGCTAGATTATTTACATTCTTGCCCAGAATTAGACGAGAAGTTTGACACCACACTCTAATATATGTGCAATAACTGTGGAGCTCGAGCCATGAGGCACTTAGCTTAGCTTAGCATAAAAACCTGAAGCAAGCGTTAACCACCAGCCGGACTCTTTCCAAAGCTTGTCGAGTCTTTATTGTTTTAAACTATACACAAAAAAACAACAAGTTGCAGTTTTATAGGAATTCAAAGCGACAACAAAACCCAGACCCAAGAAGTCACAGCCCCAAACACCTCAAAATCGTTTCATCATTACGGCTCTGGAACCAAACTGAAGACGACAAAGTGGCTTTTTTATACCCCAGCTTGCCCCCAGAAGTAATGGCTCCAGTACTTTCTACTTCAGTTCTTCCATATTCTATTTTCCAATCCATTTTTTGCACATCCAGATATAATATTAGTCCATTCCGGTGCCATGACTTTCGGAAGGGGATTTCCATCCTACTCTATGCCGTCACCAGTGCCATGAGGCCTGATGCGAGACTTTTCATAACCCTGCAGTGCGTCTGGGTCTTGGTTCAAGGCCCTTTCTCATTACTTTGGCCCAAGGATCTCCACTCCTCTGACACTGTTATATCTGGAGAGTTTTCAGACTACATTTATTGTTCCCAAATTACAATACATTCTATAGTAAATGTTTTTTCACAACCAATACTGATGATATGTGACAATATGGTTCTGCAAACTAAGACTACACATTATATATGAATATAATGGGGAATATACGTTGATGTTTAATATATTTCAACATATTTTGTAACACAGTATGAGTATGTTTTTGGGGAAGTAAATGTTTGCCAGAATCTTTGCCTATTTTCTGAAGTAGCTGAATTTTCTTCAAAGGCAGGTGGGAAATAATAAACTGTAAGTGAGCTGCCTCATCAATGGTTTACTTTACTTTAAGGAGGACTAACCACACACACTGCCGCGAGGTTCGCAGATCTCCAGAGCAGGTCTGGAAACTGCTCCTGCAGAAACCCACCAATCCAAGGTCCTCTTGCCTCATCCAACCACTCCTAACGGGCAATTTCCATCACACAGCGGTTTTCTTTTGATTCTTTTTAAAAGCCTCACGGTTGGTTTCAATCTCAGCTGAAACTCTGCGAGCAATCGTCGACTGAAAGAACTTTAAATAGTTACATTTTAATCCTGTAAATGCCATATAAATCCCACTTCAGATCAATCACCGGTCTAATGATTCACAAAGCGTACACAATTACATGCTTGTGCTCTCCGTCTGCTCATAAATCATGTTAAGAAGAGGCAGCAGGAACAGTGACCAGTGTGACCAGTGACGGACTATAAATCTCACACACTCACTTACAGTAACTGAGATTAAAAAGGTTGTCATGCTCCTTTAAGCTCATAATGTCACAGATAATATTCAGTAGTATGGATGCATTTATAACCATTTAGATAAACAACATGAGGTCATGAATCCTTTTTGTTTTGACTCTGCGGATGTATTCACAACCTCATGAACCAGCTGTGTGTGCAGTAACACCCATATTAAAGCCATTAACGGTACTTAAATCAATCAAATCTCACTCTGAAGGAATGCTTACATCTACAAGATCTTCTAAATCCTCTTGTTTGACGCATCTAACAGCCTTATTATGCGCTCGCTGACACTTTCCCACATGCTGTTTTTAGAATATTAGCATGGATAAAATGACTGAACGCTTGTATCTGGAAAATAACAACTGCACCGTATGCTGTGTGCAACCGAAGAGTTCACTCAGCGAATGGGGGGAAAAAATACATCTTGTGATATTTATACCTTAACGCTGCCGGAAAACCAATCCGCCTTTCCTTTCGGACAGACTTTGTGAATGCCAGTGAACGTCAGATTGCAGTCAGTGAGCCATTAATCATTCGCTGTGCACGTCTGATGTTTGTCTGTATTCCCACAAACCCTCATAAAAACGGGTTCAGAAATATTACACGTTAGTGTGCAAACGCCCAAATGCACATTAAAGATATATATTATCTATAAAAAATATGATCAACACTGGGATTTTTGTTTTAGGTTCTTTCTCTCCCTTGTGCATGGTCTAATTTGAAATCCATAAACAATAATCCCATCAATGGCAGTTTTTATGTAACTGTAATCCTAAAGCAATACACGCAGTTTCAAAGAATTTATGGAAACCTGACACTTGCCTCTGAGTGTGTGTGTGTGTGTGTGTGTTTTGTTTGCTGTTGCCGCTTCCAGATTTATTTCCACAAGTATGGCGAGCGTCCACCTTTTTTTTTTTTTGTGGTGCTCTGTTTGTGATTGCTGCTCTTCTCTTCAGCCCAGTAAATCAAGTGGAAGAGTATGAACTGTGTGATTTAATGCAGTAATTTGAAACACATACCCATGAGGATCGTAGTTTTGCATTAAAAGATTCCCCAACAACAAAAAAACCCGTCTGTGTGTCCCGGAGTGTGTTTACTTTGTTGTCAAGGCTGAAGCTTTTAGTCTAACAGTACACAGAACAGCGAGGCTCACCTCCAGAAAAACCAGAACAAACCTTTGGACTCCATCTGGATAAAGGGGTGCTGTACATTTTGTAATTTGCCGTGTGTGTGTGATGTGGTCCACTTCTGGCAGCTCGGCGAGGCCTCCTGTGCGAGGCTGTATCTCAGCGAGGGATCTGGATGTTGCATTGAACAGAGAACCAGATACCGAGATGTGTTTTTGAAGTGGGTGTAGATGTAAACGGATTCTGACAGAGCTTAACATGTGAGCGGCTCCGTCGCGGTGTGTTTTCAGGCTCTTAATTGTCCAGGAAAGTTTGACTGTGCATGTGAGTCCTTCATATTCATACATAATTACATCTGGGAGCTCTTTTTATAAAACCAATGTGTGTTTCTTTGCTGTTCACCTTGTAAATGGCAGGATTTGTCCCTGTTACAACACATCTTCATCATCACATTTTCTAGTGGAAATTTGTGTTAATTTCTGAAACAATGGGTCCTTGATAGAGGAAGACAGAAGCGGCCTTACTCCATGCTAGCTCCATGAGGTGACCTTTTGTTTCTGGCTAACTTCTTTTTACATTAAGAAGCCTGTGAAAGGGTCTTAGGTATGAACTTGAAGGCATGCTAAATGCGTGCTGTCATGCATGGATATTAAAGATCAGACTGTGATTTAATTTGAATATAATCCTGTTTGGTTGAGGACGAATCAACGTGTTTGGTAGACGCACCCACCCGCCGATGATCCACGGCTGAAGAAGCAGGACTATGAACATGGTGGCGGCCAAAGCCAAATACCGTCCATTCATTATACTGTCAATGGTGAAGTGGTAACTCTAGATTGGTCATTAGTGAGTGTGAATGGTTGCTTGTCAGCCATGTGAGGAGCTGACAACTTGTCCAAAAGAATGAAAATGAATGGACAGAGATTGGCGGCACATCTTCCAGCAACTCCAGCCCTCAAATGTCAAACACAAAATGAGAAATGCTTCATCCGCTGTCGATAAGTGATGAACAATAACAGCGGTATCATTTTCGATTTTATCCCCTTTGCACAAAAAGTGAGAACCAATAGAGACCTGAACTTTCAGTTCAGCTCCCGCTGTGTTTTACTTTCTGCCAGTCTAACAGATGACACATAAACCGGAGCAAATGTCAGACAGAGTGGGCACCGACAGGATCTCGATTCTGCACACTTAGCCTGCAAAGACGCCAGCTGTTGCTCTGATATTATTTCACAGACCTCTTCAGTCATCGCAGAGCGTTCCCACATAGCGAAAGCCGACCACAGGGACCCTCCAGAGTCTATCACTTGGGAAAACATTTTTCTCTACATTCGCCTTTTATTTGCCTGGCGAGGAGATCGAGGCCTGTTTGTGTTATGGACAGACGGTTACCAAGGACACCCAAAGTTTCTCAGACGAGCAGCATTCCAAGTTATTTTGAACATCTCTCACTTTTTGTATGATTTGGAGGGCGGCTTTACTGTTAAAACATCTTCAAGCAGAAACTTAAAGATGTATTATACTCTGTGGTGGAAGGAGTGATGAGACACAAATGCATCCCTGCTCCAGATGCAAACATGCCTGAAGATTCATACTTCTTATAGGAATAACATGTTATTACTGTGTGATCATTCACTGGCCTGTGGTTGGACAGGATTGGTAGTTTTGCCAGAAATGTGGCTCAAAAATCCCCCTGCCACAAGAACCTTTATTTGATTTAGTCCAAGAAGAAATTGATCAAGGAAAACCACGAGTTCCCTCCAACAGGAAAGAAAGCGGTTTTCACTCTGCAGTGTTCAGGAAAATGTCTTTTAGAGGGTGTGTGACGAGCGTGGCTGATCAGTTCCTCTGTAATTGTCATGTTAAATGTGTGTTTTATATACTGTTTTACTGTGTGTTGTAGCCATGACATTTCCAAAGCGGCCAAACATTAGATTTCACCACATGCTGAAGCATGGAGCTGTAGTAAAATAGTAAAGTAAGTTATTATTAGTGTTTCTAAATGCAGAAATACAAGCGCAAAAGTTTAAACAACTGATTAAACCGTGCGTTTATTTGCTTTAAAGTAACCTGCACGCTTAGCAAACTCAATCAGCAATACTGTAGTAACGTTAACAAGACAATGAACAGTAACAGTATAAAGAATGGACTGTACCATCGGCGTACCTGACGCCTGGTTGCTCAAACAAGCCATCTGTAACATCACCCACCTGTCAATCAAAGCGTCCACGCTCTTAATTCTGCATAACTTTAAGCCTTAATATAATTTGAGCAGGTGAGTTCTATAAAAATTCACCCTCAGTACAGTTGTCATGAACGGGGAAATTAGCTATAGAGACCAAAACTGTTTTTTGTACCAGGCTGTAAACATGTTTATTTCTGCTGTGAAGTTGGACATTTTAACATGGGGACTTATGGAGACTGACTCACTTCTGGAGCCAGCCTCAAGTGGACGTTTGACGAACTGCAGTTTTTGGGCACTTCCTGCATTGGCTTCACTTTGCAGTCACAGAGGTTGCCACTTGCAATTAATCTATTACGTGCACGTCTTTGGACTGGCGGAGGAAGCTAGAGTACCCCGAGGGAACCCACACAAAGTCCACACAGAAAGGCCAATAGGGGGTTTGAACCAGCGACCTTCTTGCTACAACTGTGCCAACCACTGCACCACTGTGCTGCTGGTGTTGTTGATTCCTTTGAAAATTAACTTTAATTAAAGTCCAGCTTTAAGAACGTCCTGTGTCAAGACGAAGAAGAAGAGAGTCTCATATCGTTGTAACCCTCGTCACATTTCTTTCTTGTCCTTTGAGAGTTAAGAGTTAAATCTGGGCCAACTGGACTCAAGAAGATGTTTCACCAAGGCTCGTTTCTCTGCCAGTCAGTCAGAACTGATGAAGCCTCTAAGATGAGAGGTGAAACATCTCCACGTATCTACAACCAGGTCCAGCTGCCCCAGATTGAACTCTTCTCAGAGGACGATGACGTGGATGACTGAGAACCTTCACAGCCTGTTGTCCTCTCCGCCATTGTTGTCTCCATACCTATCATTGACATTCCTGTCATCTCCCATCCTCCTCAACAAACTGCTCGCAGCGTTTCAGCTCAGCGCCCCTCCTCGCTTGTTTTCCATCTTAGTCTGGCATGCGTGCACACTGGATCTATTGTACGCGGAGAGGCTTTGCCTATTTACCGGATACTCGACAATGAGTGAAGCCGCTGTGACGCCAACAGGCGTGGCCTTGGATGCAGACAGACACCCTCTCTGTCCGACATGTATGCGTCCGACTGTATTTATGTATGACATCGGTGAAAATGTCCAAACGGACGGTATGTTTTAAAGCTACCAGGGGAACCAGGAGGAAATTCAACACATTAGCAGCTCAGTGTTTGCCTTGTTGTTCCTGTTGTGTGACTGTTAACCATTATCTGAGCATGATTGTGTGTACACTGGCTCCAGGCCTGGGATTAGATCATTGTTTTTATATCTCAGCTCAATTAAAGATAAGAATGAGGTGGAGTTACTCAAGACTTCTGCTGCATGCGCAGACATTTGATCATGCATACCTTAGGATTACTTTCTCAATCACTGGACAGTTCTCTTCAGTATTTGAGCATTAGAAATCCCCTCCTATCTCCAATATTTAATATTTAAGATGTCATGTACGATATCGAATTGGCGCACACTATTGCAGTCGTCCGGTCAAAGACGTCCAGCTCTGTCCTGGACTGCCCCCCTAGACTCCATAGAGGAAGTGGGGGAGAGGAGGATGTTAGCAAAGCTGACATCCATCATCAACAACTCCTCTCACCACCTGCATGAGACTGTGGGGACCTTTGGCTGCATTCAGACAAGATCCGGAAATACAGTTAGACATCACGATCAGACGCTTAGAAAGGTTAAACCTCCACAGTCAGCCTGAAACTGAGACTATCCAAACTCTGATACTCTACCTGTTGTGTTCTGGCTTTGTTTGTTTCATGAACCAGCTCATAAATCTGAGTCTGACTCGCAATTTACGCTGCGAAATAGAGACACGAAGAAGTTTAATTTGGTTTGTGTCCGATGCTTCAAGAGAGAGCAGTGGTTGAGAGACATAGAGAGTGAATGAGAGTGAGGGAGCGCCGGCCTCGATAAAGCCGGTTAATCAACAAAATAAAAAGTTATTTCCTGATTGTTTCACAGCGGTTACGTTCAGCACAAATAGTAGAGATGCTTTACTGTTTTTGTTTTTAGAAAAGATCAGTCATCCAGATGCTGCTGCTGCGTTTTCTTTGGCTCATTTTGTCTTAGACCACTGCAGTATACTGACTACTGAGGCACTCACGTGAAAGCAGTGCGAAGGCCGGACAACTCAGATGACGTCATGCGATATTTGCGTGTCAAATAAGCACCCCACATGTGCTCTGGAGCTCGTGTGTGCAACTGTGCATGCTGTGTGAAAGAACGGCTCGCAACTGCGACTGTGACTTTGCGTTAAAGAGCCGTTCAATAGATTTGGTTCGTTCGTGAACCACCAGTAGCTCCACTTCACCCCGACACCTCCTCCGATTCATCGTGATGATGACGTTCTTAGCAGGTTGGACATCCAGCAGACACAAAGAAACATTAATTTAGAGTCAGGTTTGTGTCCAGTAACTCTCTTTTAGCTCTGTTTTGGTCTCCACCAACTCCTGAAGGAAATCTGCGGCTCTTTAGCGGCTACAATGTTTGACGATGTTAGCTTCCTTGATAGCTCTGTATGTCTTCTACAGTGAAAGCAACCAAAACAATGAGCTAAAAGAGGCCAAAATCTTCGTAGAGATGCAGAATTGCTGATGATCCTCACATCACACATAATAATTTGACTCATTGCTGATATAAAAATACAGATTAGTGCAGCTTTAATTGTTATTGATCCTCATTCAAGAGCAACTTTACCACTATCAGTCACCTATTTGTTGATATGCTAATTATTTTTGTTGTTTTATGTCGTTAACAATCTGGATTCAGCTGTGATTCACAAAAAACAGTCCACTAAGACGTTAATGGACTTCTGACCCTCAAGACATCGACGAGAGCCTCGAGTGCCAAAAAACATTTTACCCCTCCCTGTTTCCTCGCCGTTGCTCAACTTTTCTCTTCAATGAACATTTCATGCGAGGATGGCGGATCTGAGCGCAGCAGCCCACCTACGATCCTGGGACCGAATCCCACCAGAACTTTCTGTGCTCCAACACCCTCTCGGCTTTCCAACTGGCGTAACAGAATTAGACAAAACACTAAAAAGGTGAACGACGTGCCAACTTTCCTTTTTAAAAAAAAAGAAACACCACGGCGCTACATTTTCCAAATTAATCTCTTTTATACTTTCCATCGTTCACCTTTGGCCCCGACGCTCCTGTAGATCCTGCAGCTATACGTACCGAATGAAATAAACAGAGTGGAAAGCTGCAGTAAAAAAAAGAGCGAGAAAAACAGGAAAGAGCGACAAAGGAGGGAAAAGACTTGAGGACAGACGCGATGATGAGGAGTTCGTTGTTCCATGTGATCAGTTTAACAGCTGCTTCCTGCCTGTCTGAAGGGTGTGGCTGGACGTTATGTAACTGATCTGATATCAGCAAACTTTGTTTGCCTCAGATGCCTCAACAATGATTTTATAACGTCACTTTTAGGTTTATCTGAGCAGATCCACAGCGGCAAGCCTCGCCGTGTTGCTCTTGGATTTGTTCTCAAAAGAACAGTCTTTGTGTATCTTGTTAACTTATCTCAGGGTGAGCCAAAACAAAGCGTATCCCTCCTGTCTTTGCCCCCAAATTACCCCTGTCGCATAGCATCACAGCTCTGACGCTGTAGGTGTGAGATAACCCGGAAAGGCAGATGATTGTATCGAGTCTATCTTTGCAGACAAGAGCTCGCTTTACCAAAAGCATGATAAAAATCCTGTCTATCGTGGGCTGGGCAGGCCCCTGAGGGACCAGTGGGAGAGAGGGAGACAAGAGAGGGGAGGGGAAGGTCTTGGCTTCAGGCCCGGGGAGAGCGGCAGCTTGCCATGGTTTCATGTCTCTGTCAATGTGAAACAGCAGACGGCCCACCTGTGCTTCTTCATGTGGGGCAGAAAGAGGGGAAAGAGAGTTTGGGCTGTCAGGATAGCAAGGAGGTCCCGGAGTTCAACTTTTCCTGCAAAAAATGTTGCAACATTATCCTCGTTTCATTTGAAATACACATCCATCTGGCTGCGTTCAGGCGGGCCTGAGCTGTCGCAGCCTCAGGGAGGACGTTATGAGCAGAAGAAGAAGGGAGGGAGAGGCTTGTCCTGTGATTAAACTCTCACATCTGTGTCTCTCCGATAACATCACCGACTCTAGATCCCAATAACTGCCACATAAGACTGTAAAAAGAACCAAAAAAACGTAGCTTCGGAAAACCATCAAGTGGAAGGGCCTGGATTCAGGCGGCATTGTCGCCGTGATGAGGAGGACAATGTTCCATAAAGCCCCATGACGCCTTGAAATAATCGGCAGGATCTGATGTAATTGTACAGTTAAACTGCAAAAACCAGGCGTGTTACGACACATTCGTGTTATTGGGTCAGATATTTTTGCTTAATTGGACTCTTGGCCGGAGCGATCGAGCTGGAAAAAAATCATAATCAGACCTGCAACGTACATCTCGTATCACTGACTAGTCCCTTTAATCACTGCAGATCAATAGGCGCTCTGAAATGTGGAATCTAATTAGCAGGAGGCGCCTCGATAATTAATTCAGGCAAGCCTGACCGAGGATGAAGTTAGGATAACAGAGAGCTCTGTACAGCTGCTTTACAGCATCAGAGTCAGACTGACATCAACAGTAACGTGTCACGTATGTTCTCTGATGGGATCCGACATGAACGCAACATTTTCTGACGAATTTGCTTATTTATGTCGAGATGTCTGAGCTCCTTTAACCGGTTCACGGTGGGCAGGACTCAAAAAAAAAAAATGAGGTGATGTCATGTACAGTACGAGCACCAATCACCATTCAGCAATATTTGAATAAAAATCTGATGACAGCTGGTGTTTGTTTGCTCGTGTTGCCTGGCTACTGTAAGTCAAATCGGATGAAGGTCTTGTGTTTTTTTTTGTTTTTTTTCTGTCATGCTGCGTTCAAGTCTGAATTTCTCAATGTGGGAAAGTTTGATATGGACAACAACAACTCACATCAACCCGAGGCCACCGTTCAGTGTAAATAAACCCAGATTTAATGGATACGGTGCCGTTATTAACTCTGCAATCATGCAACCGCCTTGAGGGAAGTTTCCCAGACATTGCTGGCATAACTCTGAATAACTCATGTCAACTCATGTACTCAATACTTCAGGATATATTTAAGGTTTGAATGTTTTCAAGGGCTTTATGGCACCAACTCAACTCCGGCATTTGATTTACTTGTTTGTTTATTTCCTCTGTTAAATCAGTGTCATTGTTTATGGCAGTGACAGTGGTGGTGGTGGCTGGGTAGGGTGGCTCCCTCGCTTGGCTCTGGACCACTGGTGGGTGGTGGGCAGCAGGCTGAGGGTGAGGTTGGCTAAATGTAGGTGCTATGTAGGAATAATCAATGAACAAACAACAAACAAACAAGGAAATAAATAATACTCGTCCTCAGCGGGCAGACTTCCTCCGAGCGGTCTGGAAGTGGACCAGGGTGGGAGTAACACGTGACCTGTGTTGGGCCTGGATGCAGCTCAAAATAAAGACTCCTGACCTGCCTGACGTAGCTCCCAGCGGGGCTTCTGCTCGTGCTGATGGGGGGCCGGGTTGGAGGGGCTGGTACTCACCTCACTGATGTCCCAGTCTGACCTCGATCCTCACCACCATACTGTGTCATTTTGATTGTTATAACAGTTCATATTATATTATTGTTTATATTATTATTGTACTGTAATGACTATTATAATGTTTATTAAATTCATATTATTTTATTACTTTGCTCGTCGTTGTCGTGCACCAAATGTGCCCATGCACAAACAAAGGCAGTAAACAATTATAGGAACATTCTGCACATATTTAATATCGTGCAAAAGTCTAATTTCTCTGCAAATGTTCAATATTTTAGCACAGTTTTAATTTTAACGTATGGCTACTGTGTTATAGGTTAATTTTAATGTATGTTTGCATGCATCTATCTATCAAAAAAACAACTGATACACAACACGTAGCAGATAATACAGAAAATACGTGAGGCACAGACTGTTCCCCTAAACATATTAAACATAAAGAGACCTCTTGCGTTGGTGGAAGGCTTTTAATCTTTAGTCTGCTGACATCCGACATAGAAAATAAATCAGGACATTCAGCTGACATCTTATGAAAAAGCCGATATCTTAAGTTGTATATTGGACAGTAGAACAAAACGTGAATCCTCTGCCAGATCACACAGGAGACACTTTCTATCCTCGTCTGGGATCGAGCAGTTTCCAGCGCCGGATACCACATCGCAACTGAGCACAAACAGCTCACATATAAAGTATCAACATTAACGTTACATCCTTTTCTTTCTCTCTACCACAGCAGCAATGCTATTCACTGCGCACTCCAACCATCCAAAACACACACAACACACACAATCTGATCTAATTTCTACCCCAGGACTCGTTATTTTCTAACATAGATCAGTGTAGCTCTCATATGTTGTATGTTATGTTGTATATTGTCTGTTTCGTGTGTCCAGAACTCAAAAATGTTCCTCTGCAGTTTGCTCTATCTTTGCAACAAAGCCTGGCCTGGCAGGAAAAGTGACAGAAACATCCCCAGAGACCATTAAAGCGTCCTCTGCACTCCCACTCCTCCAATACGGCTGCTTTGGTCACTTCAGTGAAGCTTTTCGGACATCTGGTAGACGGGTTGAGTCCGTGGAACGTTCACAGCCTCACGTCTATTTGGGGAATAACTGTAGATGGTGGAAATATTGTTTTATGATGTGAGACAAAATCTTGCTTCCCTCGGTGAGGAGGAAATGGTCCAGAGGAAGAAAAAAAAAAAAGAGAGAGACACACAGCGAGGAATTGATATCCCCTTATTGGAAAAGCAGCAATGAAAGACGGCACATAAAGAGAATATTTCCACATCTGACACCTTTGATGCAGAATCACTTTATTTGCTGAGTGTCACTGAGAGTCCCTCCTCGTCTTCAAGATAGATTGTGTTGCACTGGAGGTAGTTTACGGAGGATTTCTTTCCTAGAGCAGTGCTTCTTAGACTTTTTAGCTCAAAGTTGAAGCAATCTGCTTACTTGATTTGGGACCAAAGACGGTTTCATCCTTCTCAGTTTGATTTATTAAAGAAAATAAAGGGACATGGAGACATGAATATCAGTACAGAATCTCATACTACTATATATATTAAACAAAATATTTCAGTTTGGATCGAACCAGTGGACTAACGACCAACCGTCATCTTCATTTCTGGAGCCAAGAAAAGATAAAGCACAAGCCCCATTTATTTCCTTTGCTTCTGTAACTCATCTTCAGTCCTTGCTAAGTGTTTTCTGTCCATATTTTAGCCCCGGACTGTAGAATTTGAACCACTGTGACAGTATAAAGAATGGACAGCGTATCCGTGACGTCACCCACAGGTTTCTGAAGAGCCGTTTTGAAGCTCTGGCTGCCACAATGTTGGATGTACCGCTTCTTCTGCCTTCTGGCTAATCTAAAATTTGGCAAAGTCGGACCTAAGGCAGGCCGAATGAAGCCTGGTTTCTCTGTAACGACACCCACCTGTCAATCAAAGCATCCATGCTCTTAATTCTGCATAACTTTAAGCCTTAATATAATTTGAACAGGTGAGTTCTATAAAAATTCACCCTCAGTACCTCAGTACTTGTACCAGGCTGTGTTGGACATTTTAACATGGGGACTTATGGAAACTGGCTCACTTCTGGAGCCAGCCTCAAGTGGACGTTTGAGGAATTGCTTTTGGCTTCACTTCACAGCCACGGAGGTTGGCGTTTGGCTCAAACCAGTTTACGCCCTTTGAGCTAGCACCTTCATTACATTAGTTAAAGGCCAGCGAGGAGAAGACGTGGGACTCTGGACAAAGAACGGACAAAAACAGACTTAATCAAACATAAAATGTAGATAACCATCTCCCACGTTCAGTATAGAGGCTAAAAAACTGTGGAGCCGACCGTTGACTCTCCATTCCTGAGGTCAACACAACCTACAGGTGGTGACAACTGTATTCTCCGTTAAATCCTGTGTGTCTAATTCTGTTCGCAACAGATGGTTTCATTTGGCAGCCTCCATCACAAAGCCACAGTCAGTCCAAAGGTGTGTGTGTGTGTGTGTGTGTGCGGGTCTGTTTCGGACTGATGTGAAAACAATAAAAGAGTTCATGATGTAGGCGGCCATGTGACGCCGCCGTATATACTGACATCTGTTTGGTATCCAGGCAACGTACAGTTTCCCGGGGCGCGGTTCTGTACAATGGTACAAAGAAAATTTCCACAGGAAAACTAAAAGTGACCAAATGTGGGAAAAAGAAACGGTAGTTCATATTTTGGTTTTATGACTAAAATGATGACATAGTGTGCAACCATTGAAGCCTTGCGTATGAATGAGCAATGCCGCCTAACCTGCATCACAGTGGCACATTTTTTTAAAGTGATGTAGGATGGAAAGCGTGCAGGAAGGCTGTCAGTCATTATGTTTGGATATGTGTGAAACAATGAGTTAAGTGTTGCCTCAGTGCGCTAACACCCTGCAGGCTATTTTCAACACACATTCTTCCTTTTTGGAGTATCGCTCTCGACCTCACAGTGAGGTAATCCCATTTTAAACATCCTTCACTGTCGCGTGCTACTAGTTTTACCCTCTGGTCTGTAAACTGATGAATGAATGACAGTATAGTAATAATAATATTAATAAATGTGCTTTAAAAATGCTAAATAGGCGCGGTTAACCCAAGACCGCTGCTGCGTTCAGTCGTGCAGGCTTCAGGATTACTTAATGGAGTCAGTTTTTAGGATTTGTGGATCAGAAATGACCTCCTATCTTTAATATTTAAGATGTTTTGTGGATCAAACGTCAGTCACAATCATCAATCACATCATTAGCTGAGCTAGAGATAGGCTGAGGAGCTCGGAGGCGGTTTGGGCATCTGATTAGGATGCTTCCTGGGCGTCTTCCTTTGGAGATGTTTCAGGCAGGTCCAACTGGGTGGAGACCCCCGGGGCTGACTCAGAACTTGGTGGAGGGACTACGTAGCCCATCTGGGGAGCCTGGGAACGCCTCAGGATCGCCCAGGAGGAGCTGGAATATGAGTGCCCTGCTAAACCTGCTGCCACCACAACCCGGACCCTGGATAAGAGGAAGACAATGGGTGGATGGATGCAACAGTGTTGCTGGGGAGGGGGGGAGCACAGAGTCAAGAGGTCCAGCTCTGTCCTGGACTGCCCCCTAGACTCCATAGAGGAAGTGGGGGAGAGGAGGACGTTAGCAAAGCTGACATCCATCATGAACAACTCCTCCAACTGTGGAGGCCTTAAACAGCTCCTTCATCAACAGACTGATACTCCCACCATGTAAGAGGGAGAATACCACAGCTCCTTCATTCCAACAGACTCTTTAACACCAGCAATTAACTAAAAGAGGCTAAAAATCCTCAGAGATGCAGAAGATTTACCCAGTGTGGGCTCATTAAAGTCTCTTATCTTAATTTAAATAAATAAAAGTTGGTATTTATCTCAGAGCAATGTTTCCCTGTAACTCATTCAACCAAAAAACAAAGTTGTTTCATCAAAATATCTTCGTAGATGATCAAGAAATTATGGGATCTATAAAATAAAGCATCATCATAACAAGCTTTAGCTCGTGTAGGTGTTAGTATATAATAAAGTTATTTTAGTCGTATTCTTCAGTCCAATCACTGTACGTCTCACTCTGATATGTCAACAAATAAATTACAATCAGCTGTAAAACGTGACAAAAGAAAAAGAGTAATGAACACCTCATATAACTTTAAAGCTTCTCCACATGAAGTGCAGATTATGCAACGGTGCATCATAAAACACACGCTGCGTTACAGTTATGACAGTCAGAACGGACCTGAGATGAATGAGCCGAGTGATTCATTGAGGGAAAGCTCGCTAAGGCGTGTGTGCTTTTGTAATGACGTTTCACACTCTGAAAAATCTCTGTAGAGTTTGTACAGGGTCAGACCGGGGAGTGAAACAGAACCAGTACCTGTGAAAGGAGACAGAGCAGACAACAGAACCACAAACTCATGTGACTCATGTGACGTGTGTGTATTTATTGCAATCCGTGAACAGAAATCAGCCGAACAATAACTGTGATCACACAGACGGAGAGTTTCTGAAATATTTATTCGAGGGATTAAAAAGACAAAAATGCAGCAGGGCTGAAGTGCAGCGTCTCAGCTCTACAAACAGTGTCTATGAAGCCCTACTCTGATGTACAACAGGTAATAAACACAGTAACAGTCATACGATAATAACGAGGATGCACATTCTTACAGAATGACTTGTCCGCAGTGTCTTCAAGCTACAGCTACTGTTTCTGCTAAATATAATACTTCAAATAGCTCGTCATCTCTCGGAAAATAACAACAGCAGGGTTATTTCTTTGAAAAGAACAATAAAAATCTTGATCGTAGAGATTTATACAGCTTACATCGCCTTGTGTTTTAACCTCCATGATCAGTCCCGTTGAAATTTTAAAGGCCTTGATTTAAAGTAAATAAATACACGTTTCTTCCCTCCCGTCCCAAAACGTCACCCATATTCTGCCTCACTTTAAAAATAGTGTTATTCATTAGCACGTTAATATTCAGATTTCTAACGGATGTAAGATAAATCCAGCCTGATGGATGTGTTCGTGTAACAGTCGCCCACTTTCCCACCTTTTTTTACAACATGTCAGGACAAATATCACTTTTTTTCCCCCACATAAGGAATCAGGCGGCCAAGCTATAAATATGGCATTTTGTAAAAATACAGATTTATTGGCAACGTGCTCCCGAGCACCACCTGTGCGTGCATGCAGCAGCAGCTGCACCACCTCGACCCACAGCGAACCTTTCCGCACCTGAGAATCACTTTCCCAACGTACTGCACATCACGTCCAAAAAAAACAAACAAAAAAAAACAGACAATCTCGCCGTTTCCAGGGTAGAAAATTCAAATAGAAGAGCTTCATTTCTTTTTTTTTGTTCTGTGGTGACATTTAATGCGTTAACGTACATGTAAACATGGTTTAAATCGTGTGTGTGTGTGTGTGGGTGTGGGGGGTGCTGGATGTGGTTGTGCTGAGGAGGGCTCTCCTGGAGCAGATACATAATAACACATGTCGAAATCATTCCTCGTGATGCTAAATGTGATCCGGGGTCAGAATAAAAGGAGGAAAGGGAGCAGGAAAAAAGGCTACAAATAATAATAATACTGTGGTTTGATGGTCAGTGTTTGTGCAGAGAAGAGGGATGAGGGCTGAGGGGACAAAAAGGTTCAAGGCTGGGTCACTGCACTGGGCTCCTTCTCATAGATGTAGCTGCCCACACCACCAGTGTTCACGCCTGGAAGAAGCACAGGGAGAAGCAGAGGGTTGTTGTTGTTGTTGTTGGGTAAGAGAAGGTACAACATGAGCAAGGAAGAGGTTGCAAAACATTTCCTGTACAAGCTCAACAATCTGTCGTGTGATGAAATGACTCTTGCCCAACGCTCGTTGTGCAGCAGCAGCAGAGCGCTCAGACATACGACATGCTGGTTCAAGTGTAGCTGATAATTGGTGGGTCGACAGCACCACCTAGCGGTTACCTTTGGGCCCGAAGAGAACAGCATAGCATGGTTTGTGGCAGTAAGGCTGGCCGTCATGCTGGAATATAAAAAAACACAATAATAACAAGTTAAACAAAAGAAGGGCGTTCAGGAGCAATAAACATTGTCCCAAATATTGTCACTTAGTCTGTGTGAATTTTACGCCAGACAGCATGAACAACTGGAGTTTTTTTTAGTGTTTATATGAAGTTTTAAAAGGTTCAGGAACAATGACCGCGCCTTGAACGCACCTAAAGTACTCAAGCACACCTCATCTGTTCCCTCTTTGACTCAGTTTTATATTTAGCTGACGCTTTTATCAAAGCGACTTAGAAAAAAAAGGGAAACAATCAACGACGTGTTACTGCAGCAACAAGTACTGTGACAGTTGTAGAGGGGGACAGATTTATCATCCAGTTGTTGTAGCGCTCCTGATCTGGTAGGACGTTCCACCAACGGGGGAACAACAGACGAGAAAAGTTTGGACTGCACTGAGCGTACAGGTGGCAGAGCCAGGCGTCGTTCATTGGAGGAGGTAACATGTGTCTGTATGAGGACGTTCAAGAACCGGAGACTACTTTGTCAGCAAGCATTAGGGATTTGAATTCAATGCGGGCTGCTACAGGTAGCCAGTGGAGGTTTGAATGAAGACCAGGTGTGTCGCCGTGTTTTTCTTTCTCTTTCATTCAGACAAATGAAGGCTGTAATCCTATACAGCAATGAAGTGACGGCTCCCACACTCAGAGTCTCGACTCCCTGCTGGTTCCCTCGTGTCTTCCCACCATCTACGAGCTCCTCCATCTATTTCATCCCTTTGTCCCTCCTACAGTACATCATCTTGGTTCACCTTCATCCACAATATGCAATAAACCTGTCTAAATCTATATACATATTGTGGTCTTTGTTAGGAAGAAGGAGCTGTGTGGCTGTAGACGTGTTTCTATGTTTGGTCCTCTCATTTACATGTGATTATATCGTTTAATCAACTCCTCTGTGACATAATCAGCCTCATAAAAACAGATTTCACGTCAGAGGAGTTGTTTTTCTGTCGCAGCATTTCTTTTTGTGTCCGTCGTCTTGTTCTCACCTCTGCGTGGCTGCCTGGAGCCAGAGTCTTGCTGCACCGCTCGCAGCGCAGGCATGGTCGATGCCAGTCCTTTCCCAGTGATGTCACCTTCTCAGCTAAAATGACACACACACACACACACACACACACACACACACACACACACACACACACACACACACACACACACACACACACACACACACCTGTGAGACACCATGGCAACCACTTTGCAGTTTCACACCTTATCCCCTTATATGTGGATCTACTCACCAAAATACACCTTCTTGTTGCAGCGGGGACACAGGTTGGCCTCTCCGGAAAAAGTGGTGATGCCGCCGGCTGCCGACACATTACGGACACGTTACAATCATGGAAATTGGAAAAACTGATTCGGCAATAAATGAACCACTAATCTTTCCACCTGGGTGTGAAATCTAGCGCAGTAATAATGCAGAGGTATAAAAACAACATTAGGCCGAGTACTAAACACGTTTTATATGTTTCAGGAGGGAATTGTTGAGTAACGAGGCAGATTTTTCCAAATTAGATATTCTGGTTGCCAAGTTGAAACACTTCATTCACTCCCTCCTTTAACAGCCAATCACGGGAGGTTGGTGGAGGTTCAGTGTGCATGTAGTGCTGAGCTGAGGACTGCAGGTGGAGCCACGAGGCAAAAACACTCCAACAGACTTCTACAGACAATCACCAAAAAAAAAAAAACAACAAAGGAAAGAACACAGATTCAATCTGACGTCCAGCTGCCGAGGATCTGACTGACCTGCTCGATGCATGTCTGAAAGATACGTCGGTGCCAGATCGTTCAATTGTTTAAAAACTAATAAGAGGATCTTAAAATCAATTCTAAAACTTCAAAATGGGAGTTATACGAGCTCTCTGTCTGCAGAGTTCTGGACGACTTGTAGGAGGCCTCGTGATCGAGCCTCGAGGTGATAAAAGCATCAATTAACTTGTCTTTTCTTTATTTTTCTTTGACTTTATCGATATTTCTCAGATGATAAAACAACATTTCTGATGTTTGAGCCTCAAAACTGAGCTCAGAATCTAAAGTAACTCCTTCATGTGAAGAGCGACGGGACCGAAGATGCTCAGACAAACAGGCGGTCTATCCGGGCTTTATGTCCAAATATTATTATTCTGATTGAGCAGTCATTTATATCACCTAATATCAATAATACAAATTGTGCCAAAATACCAAAGACTTTTACCCGTCTCTGACTAAATAAACATTTTATTAAATTAAAGATATTCCCGATAAGTTAAGTCACACTCATTGAAAAGATTTACATACAAAAGGGTGACGAGATCCTGAACCTTTGAGTGTTCTGCTTCAGCGACCACATGTTTGGAAAAGAGCCATTACCTAAAAATCTGCACAGCAGAGATAAATCGACAGAAAACACCCGTTTGTTCCTGCTGACGGATTTCCCAGAAAACACACACCACATCTAACACGTCTGAGAAAATCCTCCAAAAACACTCAGTGTATCGATGTTATCGTTGAGTCAGCAGCAGCAGCCTCGATCGAGTCACGTCATGACAGTCGATACTTTGAAATACGTGCTGACATTTTTGTATTTACCTTTCGATGCTGCCTTCGGCGCAAACACTCGCTTCTCCTCAGCTTTGGGGGCTGAATCCACACTGGTGGGAGACGGGTTGTTGTTGGCTGGAGTGTCGTACACGTAAGAGCCGGCTCCACCAATGTTCACACCTGAAACAGGTAGAGAGGAGAGGAGGCGGAGAAACATCAGTCACTGCTACACAGAGGAGGAAACGTTCACTTTACATGAACTGACGCTGAAACCTAAAGTCTGACAACGATGTAGTCTCTGAGGGTAACTGCTGATGTTTCAGTATATAGCCAGAAAACAGATAAGAGAGTTCCTCTGCAGTCAGATTAACAATTTTATGCATCACAATGATTCTTTATAAACAGATATATTATATATGTATATGAATTACAAATAATAAAAATCTTCATCAGGCGATAGCTGAGGGTGTTCAGCAAATGTATTTCACCTCTTTTGTCCTCACACGGACTGCCTTTGCATTCATATGCAGATATCTATTTATGGAGAGTATTGATTAATACGTTAATACATTTTAAGGCCTCCATAGTAAAAACTAGTTTTCGTTTATCGAAGGTATAAATTATAAATAAGTCTGATCCAAGATGGCTGTCTCGTGTGTTGTTTGTTTTGTGTTTTAATTCTTACCTAGTTTTGATAAATATTATAAGATATTACTGATTCCACAGCGGGGAAAGTCACGATCAGGGTGGATAAGAAAGTGATGAAGTCATGTTGGTGTTAAAGAGTGTGACAGCTGCTGGAATGAAGGAGCTGTGGTAGAGCTCCTTCTTACATGGTGGGAGTAGATCAACAATAAACACACTACAATAAGAGAGTATAGACAAAGTTTGGATAAACACACATTAACACACACACACACACACACACACACACACACACACTGTGTGTGTTGTGAATGAGTTTGGGTTAAATAAAACGACATGTACTTCACCTTTTGGCCCAAAGAGGGCAGCGTAGCATGGTTTGTGGCAGTAAGGCCGCCCGTCGTGCTGCAGGAGAGAAAAACAAACTGACTCAACAGGCATGTAAGAATTTAGAAAAACATCATGACGCAGATGGGAAAGTGCCATGTGATGAGAAGTCATACTTTTCATGCATTTTCCCGACATCATATTTTGATTTTTGATTTTTTTTCATGGGTGGAACATGAGGTGTGTCCAAAAACGTCTTTTTTATTTCTCAACTCAGAATAATGACACTGGCTGTGTCCAAGAAACTCTGTTGGTGCGCTACACTTCAGTGTCTCCACCAGCCAGACACCGATGGCCTGTTGCTGATGCATGCTGGGAATGCGGCGGTCACTGCAGGAGCATGTGATCAGCTCTCTTCAGGGGAGATCAGGGCTGGAAGCCAAGGTGGTCCAGAGCCCAGAAGAGAACCAAGACAACGGGACCGACGGGGCAAGACGCCAGGCTCCGGGTAGTTAAGGGGAAAAAGGGGACATACTACCCACAATCCCTTCTGCTTTGGCCACATGAGCTCCTTTTCCCTCAGAAGACGGTGCAGCAGAAAAAAGGATTGCTCCCTCACCTTTAATAATGCATCACCCGTGACAGGATCGGCTACTGTTAAAGCAGCCGTGCGCTCCTTTCACACTTCCTGTTTGACATTTATGAGACCCGTGAAGGTTTTGGGCGCCGACGCCGAGCCACGACTAAGCACTGATGACTTTCTCAGGACGGGACACACAGGGCTTCATTGTCAAGCGAACTGAGTTGTCTGTTAAAGAGTCGACTGTATGGTATCGCCGCGGCTCTGGCTGTAAGACGTCAAGAGGCAGAGGGACCCTTAAAATGGATTATCCATCGCTGCGCGGCCCACTCTCTTCCCAGCAGTTAACTTCCCACATCCTGACATGGAAATCTGCGTCCTCTGTTTATTCATGTCTCTTTTCTTTCCTGACCTGCTCCTCTCCTCATCCACAATTACTTCTACCTCTCTACTCCACTGCTTTGCTGTGCTGGATGACAGACGGAGGCCTAAAAGTGGTGAAAGTATCACAAGGAATAAAGCAGAAATAATAAACACACCTTCGTGTAACAGACATTTTTCTAAAGGCTACGTTAACTGCTACGAGTTTAATGAATCCAAAGTATCTGTGGTTGATTTGCATTGTGGGTACTGTAGGCACAAAAATACATAACTTAAAAAAAGTTGCGATCTCTGGTTGGCACTCATTTGAAACTGTCCATCACGAGTCTGACAATGTTACACTATCTTCGATGGTGCAGTGTCGCTTCACAGCAAGAAGGTCCCCGGTTCGAACCTCGGCTGGGGCTGAGGGTCTGCATGGGTTCTCTCTGGGTTTGTTAACAGGTTAATTGGCACTATGTGCTCTGTGATGAGCTGGCGACTTGTCCAGGGTGTCAGCTGGGATAGGCTCCAGCCCCACCGTGACCCTGATGAGGCAGAAAATGAATGGATGGATGGGAACCCTTAAGGTGTCCTAACATGTACGTCCAACAATATCTGTAGATAAATGATCAGAGGTCACAGGATGACACACTTATGTCACGCCTGACTAATGATGTAATAATGTCACGCCACCAATTAGACATAAAAAAGCTCATTTTGTGGTCACTTGTGTGTAGACTGACAAAATAAGTCTGAAGTCGACGTTGACTTTGAGGTTAGTAAGTGAGCTGAAAGTCAAGATTAGATTTTTACATTTCTTTTTTTAGTATATCCCCAGGAAGAATTTTGTATTTAGAGTTTAATTTAAGTTCCCATTTCAGTGATAAAAACAGAAACTGAGAGTTCTGCACTGCACCAAGTCTGCACCATGTTTTCACTGTTATCCACTGAAACTGGTGGGTTATAAAACAGTCGAAATATGATGATCATGAGGATTTTAACCTTTTTTTTAAATATAATTTCTCAGCAGATTTATAGATTGAGCTTCAAAGCTCATTCCTGACTTTAGAAACTGCGAACATGAAGGTCTGTTTATTAGCAGTTTTGTAGCTTTCAGCCGGATCACATTATGCTTCATGGGCACATGAAGTTTAGCTGAGCACAGGAAAGTAAAGGTCCTTAAGGTGTGAAATTTGAACACTTCGTTGGGCTTTATAGAGGTTTATCAGCAGAGATTAACCTCCACATTCTGATTCGACTTGAGTTATAAGATGACCCACGGATGACAGACCACAGTGGGCTTTGTCTTGCCCTCTGACTCCTTTTAAAGAAGCAGTCAGGATTTCTCTGAGGGTCAAAACCTTTTGCATACCAGGCCTGAGATGACATCAAACGCCCTCCCCAATGAAAAACCACACTCCCTTTACACGCCTCCTTTCTCCTCTTCATCTCCCAGCCTCACTCTGTTTCCATGACGATGGTGGAGTATTGAGTTTTCGCCTACTAAAGTCCGGCTCATGGCAGCATGGTGCTGCAGCCCCGGGGCGGGATTTGGTTGCCGTCCATGGAGAGCAGAGGATGGTGGGCCGAGAGAGGCAACTGTGCAACTACATTACTGTAATCACGCAGAGATTAAACCGCAGAGCAGCATCCTTTGAGGTCCGCAGGGAGACGGGGAAACGCTGAGATCACATCCTCTTTTGTGTTGAGAAAAGAGCGGGAGACTGAGAAAAGGTGTGTGCGTCATATTCACCCATCCCCACAGTGAGAACTGAATCGTTAGCTGGGTCAGAGGAGACACACACAAAAAAAGAGGGAACGATAAGAAAATCCCGAGGGTGAAGGTGCCAGACAGTGAGACGTGACAGTGCAGTGTGATTACGTAACAGAGAGAGGAAAACGGATGTAAACTGAGGGGGTTAAATCTCAAAAGGACGACTCATTATTGACAGATGCAACCAGACACACAACAAGGCAGGAAAAAGACAAGCACTCAGCAATTTCCTGTGCAAAGTTCTGCGACGTGATGGAAAAAAAAACTTCATATCTCTCTGATGACAAACATTAAACAGAAAAACATTTTCCAGTCATAAGGTCCGGGCACACGAGCTTCTAAAAGGGTGAAATTACATCAATGGAGAGTTCACAAGTTCATAGCAAACCATCTCAACTGGGCCGATTTTCGAAGAGCCCAAAATGGAGGAAGCTATCGTAGCTTATTAGCAGAGTTGCACCTTTAACTTAGTTAGTTAATGAACTGAGTATCAGCACGGCTGTGATGTGGAAGTTAATCACAGCCGTGCTGATATTCAGTGTAACGTCACGACCTCGAGTGTGGTATTGTTTTTATACAACAGTTCTACAAGCATTGTTGATTGTTGTCACTTATTACTATAAACTACATGATGATTTGTTTATTTATTCATTTATTTGGCTCCGCCAACACAAAGAGTTCTGTCGGGACTGCACTGTAGACAACATGTCAACATTTTCCTGAACAGTAGCTTGCTAGCTTTGATCAGTAAGTCTACGTGTTAACGCAGCCCAGTCGACAATAATATTTTTCAGACTTGAGTCAAAAAGTAGTTCAAGTCCATGTTGTTTACCTTACGGTGTTAGCTTTGTTTTTGCTCTTGCTCTAATTGGTCTAAGTTGGTTGAGGTTTGCGCTGAAGTATCGAGGCTTCTTTCCTTCCCTTCGTCCTCGTCTGGCGATCATTCATAGTTTTTTTAATGTTAATTGTGGAAAAATGTTCATCTCTCCAATTCAAGATCAATAACGACTCTTAAATTCAGAACACCTGAAGGGTTTGAAGCGGAGTGATACATGTAGTTGAAAGTCCCAGTGCTGTTATACTCTATATCAGCACTCATGGAACGACTCTTGTCCAATGAAATCACTTTGTCTGACCTAGCTGTTGCATAATTTTATTTAACCTTCTCTGCTGGAGTGTAAACTGAATGGTTTGAGACACGAGTTGATGGTAATGTCCCATTAGTGACCATACATCTACAAAAATATCTGTACATCTATAAACCTAAATATTTTGCATTGTGCCTCGGTGTACACTACACACGTGTCAAGAGAAACATCAAACATGCCACAAGCATTTTTCAGGCAATCTGTCTGTCAATACGTCAATACACGACCGGGCAGCGGTGACTTCCTCTTGTTGGATTTAACAACCACAGTCAATAAACTGTAAAGAAACAACGCTATGGAGTTTGTTGACCTTTGATTCCGTGTGATCGTCACTACTGTACTCATATTTTACAAAGAAAAACAACATAACTACCTAAAATAGAAGCCCATTAAGTCAGTTCAGGAGGGCAGAGCAGCATGAAGCCATTTGGCGGACACTTTTAATGCTTCGCAGCATCAATGAGTGCATATAATGCGAGCATGAATGGCCTCAGTGGGAAGTGGACTCCCACCCCAGGGCGATGTTTAGTGACGTGCTCGATGCACACAGCTATACAGGCCGGAGAGCGTCCACATGACTGCCCTAGTTGCAGATTTAACACCCATATTTTGTGTCTTTTTCTTTAAAACTTGAACATTTATTTACATTGTTTATAGGTAGACTGACAGTCAACGGGAAGGTTTGTGTTGTAAATCACAGTAAATTAAAAATCTCTTTGGGTTTTAACTGATTGAAGCCATCAGAAGAGGTCACTTTGGAAAACTATGATGAGCATTTTCACAATTTTCTGCCAGTTTTTAGACTAAACAGCTGATTAATGAACCATAAAACAACAGAAAATTACTATTAATTAAATAAAAATAAAACACAAGTGTTATTTTTCAGTAATGGAAGAAGTACTAAGATCTTCCAATTAAGTAAAACTATTTATTTTAAGCTCCCTATTGAAATATTGAAAGTTTTAGCGGCAAAATGTACTTAAAAATTAACCCAGCTAACCCAGTTATCACACATATTATTGTAAAATTATTAAGATAAGAAACTTAATTGACCATTTCAATACATAAAATGAAAACACAGTGTAAAACAGACAGCATTAATGAGTGAGAAACTATAAAATCTTAATTTAAAAGTCAAAATGGTGCTAAAGTTGACCTTTTTTTATCAACTCTGGTACTTTAATATATAACAGTGAATCCTGGCGACTAAAGGTGTGAAATAAATGTATAGTAGTGAAGAAAGAGTAGTGTAGAAAGTTCAATACCACTGAAATGTAGTGGAGTAAAGTCTAAAGGGCATAAAATGGGAAGTGTGAGTGCCTTGACTTGAGTAGATGTACTCTAGAGACAGATCTCTCCATTTGTATGAGCCGTGCACGGTGTTGTACTGTTACCGGTGGCGTCTTACTGACCTCAGCGTGGCCTCCGGCGTTCAGGAGCTTGTTGCAGCGGTCGCACTTGAGACACAACTTGTGCCAGTCCTTCCCCAGCGATGACACCTTTTCAGCTGCACATGAAAGACAAAGGACAGAGAGGACAGAGGGACGCGGGGTGAGCGCAAACATTCACAAAAGCATCATTTGTATACATTACTGCAAAAAAACAAAGGCCTTTATTTTCTCCATTGATTGTATATATAATGTAGCGTTCAATCAGAGGTGACGTCTCTCATTGCTTCACTCTCCAGAATAATGATTAGCTTGTGCTTCATATCTGGGCTGATGTGTGCCCCCCGCGGGAAATCCCGTCATCGTGCCAACTCTGAGCGATACTGGGATCGCCTGTGTGTGCCCAACAGGATGCGGTGATGATGTCACCGCGGGATAGACAGACAGTGGCGTGAGTCCGAGTCCAGCTGGAGCAGTGGGGAGTGCCCACATGCAGCCCAGATCCTTTGTGTTACCCCTCCAAACATACAAACACCCCTCCCCCATTTTACAGTATACCCATCCTGCTGCAGACAGCCCTTCAACCCCATTTCCGTCCCCCTTTTTTCTCTTTTCTCCTCGAAGGACCGCCCCTCCAGACAAGCAAGGGACCCTAATTATACCCTTTCCAATAATAAATCCCTGCTGCTTCCACACAATGGACCCTAAGGAGTCGTGCAGGCAGCAGAGGAAACACCTTCTCTTATCAAGGCAGGGCACAAATAGCCGGATACTGGAGTCTGTTTCCTACATACCCTCAGTCAAAAAGTCAAAAACACACACACAAACATATATATATATACACACACACACACACACACACACACACAGACGATTACTTCCTCCTTCACGTCCTTTCGCTAGCTGCCTTCCCATCTGTACCATAAGCTGTGAAAAATGCTAATTCCTGTGTTAGCGTCATGACAGGAAGCAAATTAAATCAGATATTTGAGATTCAAGAAAAAAACAGGAAGACAAAATATAAATAAAGTGTAACGTGAATGTTTGACTTAAAGTGTAAAAGTACAACAATAAAAGCAGTTGAACTGTCAGTTGAGGTGTAACAGTTGAGACTGTAATTGTAAAAGACGAAAGCAGTTTAACTGTCAGTCAAAGTTGAAGCACTAAAAGGGAGCAGGGAGTTGAATTGTCAGCTTGTATGAAGTACGGAAAGTAGCTGAACTGTCAGTTGAAGAGCAAAGAGCTGAAAGCAAATGAACGGTCAGTTAAAGAGTAAGAGATAAAAGCAGCTGAAATGTGAAAAGATGTCTTAACCATAAAAAAAAGTGTAAGAGATGAAAGCAGTTGAAATTGAAGTTGAAGCGTCAGAGGCAGTTGAGCTGTTAATAGTTAAAAAGTGTCAGTTGAAGATGAAGCAGTAAAAGGGTTTGAAGTGTCTGGGTTAGGGTTAGTGTAGGGTAAGTATAAAAGCTGAAAGCAGTTGAATTGTAATTACCTCTAAGCATTCGAAATAAAATATGTTTGACATTGAATTGTATATATAAGCACTAAAAGTAGTTGAACTGTCAGTCAAAATGTAAGAGATGAAAGTAGCTGAAGTGTCGGTAGAACCATAAAAGCAGTTTAACGGTGAGTTGAGGCGTAACCGTGAAGATGAAAGCAGTTAAAATGTCAGTTGAAGTTGAAGCACTAAAAGGGTTTGTAAAGTGTCTAGGTGTGAAAGCTGAAAGCAGTTGAAGTGTCAGTTGGATTTTAATCACCTATCGCATTTGAAAAAATTATGTTTGAAGTTCAACTGCACGTATATAAGCACTAAAAGTAATTGAACTGTCTTGAGGAAAAAACAAGCAGTACAGATAATCAGTCTTGCGTGAGCGTCGCTGAACACAGCTTTTCTTTGTTCCTTTTATGATTTGTGTGCATCATAATGCTTCTTTGTGTTGTTTTCAATGAGTTTCCTTCTTTCTCTAATAGTTAAATTTGATTTGATTTGATGTGAGTGACGAAAACGATGTTGCGGGTATCGTGTATCGTGGAAAAAGCTTCTCAGGATTCGACTATTCCCCGAAGAGGTTTCTGTTTACTCTCCAATCAGTTTCACTGTCAGTCCTCCCCGTCAATTAAACACTGAGACAAATGGCCAACAACAAGGCCCTGGAGAGTAGCTGGGGATGGGGGGTGCAGGGTGAGACCTCCCGTCAACACTGCAGGAGAGCAGAGGAATGCTGACGTGGACGTGAAATGTTCAATCACTCCTAAAAGGAAGCGTCAGAGACAATAAATCACTTCAAATCAATGATCTGCTCTTCAATCAGAGGACGGCCACAAAACCTCCAGACACGACCACCAAGAGTTAAAGAGGAAATGTATGAATGGGATCAGAAGCTTTTGTCTGTCTAAACTGCAACCGCTGTCACTGCTTACATAAAACACTTCAACTGTTAACAGAATATAAAGTTCAACTGTCGCTGGTGCTTCAGCCTCAACTGCTTTTATCATTTTCAATTACAGTTCAACTACTCTCAACTGTTTCACCTTGCTTTTATGGTTGAGGCATCTACTGACACTTCAGCTGCTTTCATTTTGACTGACACTTCAGCTACTTTCATTTTGACTGACAGTTCAGCTACTTTTAGTGCTTATATACATAAAATTCAACTTCTTTCAAATGCTATAGGTAAATACAATTCAGACTTCAACTGCTTTCACCTTTTGCACTTCAAACATGTCCAACCCTTTTAGTGTTTCAACCTCAAATGACACTTTAACTATTAACAGTGGAGACAGCTCAACTGCCTCCGGCGCTTCAACTTCAATTGTTTCATCAACAACTCTACTGACATTTCTGCTTTCATCTCTTACACTTGAGACAGCTGAACTGTAGTAGGCATTTTCTGACATTTCAGCTGCTTTTATCTCTTACTCTTTAACAGTTCATTTGCTTTCAGCTCTTGCTCTTCAACTGTCAGTTCAGCTACTTTCAGTACTTCATACAAGCTGACAATTCAACTCCCTACAGCCTCAGAAGTTAAAGCTAGAAGCTCAATTGCTACAAACACAGTCACAATTAAACAGACTTCAACTGCTTTCAGCTCTAACACTTCAACTATTAACACCATAAACAGTTCAACTACAGCTCAACTGCTTTACTGCTTACTCGTCAACCAACAATTCAACTGAATCTACTGACAGTTCACCTGCTTTAGAAACAGACAATTCAACTGCCTACAGTGCTTGAATTTGGACTATAAGAAAGTACAGTTGAACTACTTTCGGCTCCTACACTTCAGACACTTCAAGCTCTTTCAGTTCTTCAACTAAAGCTACAATTCTCCTAAAATATTTCACCTCTGGAAGACATTTTTAGTGCATGCAACTTTTGGCGTCTGCAGGTACACTTAAGATGTCTTCGGTTATCTTTTCTCGGCTACACAAACATTCGGACGACGTTTAAAGAGAGAATAAAAAGGACCCAGACGTGGATTAACTTGTCTGTTCTGAGTGTGAGTGGGTGTGATTTATTTCCTCTTAAATCTGAAGATACCCATACACCTCCTGACGCCTCCTGACGCCTCCACACTGAGTGTCCTCAGTGTCCAGACAGTTTCGAAAACTCTGCATGTGACTGGAAACAGACGTCAGGGCCTGGCCGGTGCGTCGTCATTCCTCTGTATGTGTGCAGTAACAAAGTCCACGGTTTAACAGCTCACTGTTTTAAAGGGCAGTTGTTATTGTAAGAGCCTGTCTGTCTGTATTATGTGCTGTGGGAGTTATAGCGTGGGGGAGGTGGAGGAGATCTGCTTCTGGCCCAGATGTTTATACCCCCCCCCCAAGCTTCATGTGAGCCTCAATCCTTATTATCCTTCATATAGCCACGAACAATTAAATAAATGTGCATAATTTTATCAGAATTTTAATAAATAAACAAACCGAAGAAGAAGAATTATGTAACCGCTGCACCGACGGGCTGATTCAGTTCTTCGTCTCCCAAAAATAGCAAACGTGTGGGCACAGATGAGTCTTCCTATATCTCATTACGGCAGCTAACCTGAGGCTGAAGGCACCCACTTGTGTAAACAAACAAGCTCCTTTTTTCACAGGGAAGTCTCTCCGGATGTTCACATCTACATCGTCAACATCGATGAGGATGTGCCAAATCCTTTCAGCCAATTCTCTCACGACAGGCTGCAATTTCACTCCCTCAAAAGCACACAACAAAGGATTCCCCCTCTGATTGAATGTAAACAGTTGCACAGCTGGGGGAAATCACCGCTGAGGACTTGTAGTACATCTCACCCGACGTTTGTGCCTGAGATATCTCAAATGAAGTAATTCAAAAGGGTTTTCACCTCCTCTGATATTATGAAAAACAGTAGAATACAGAACATTAACTTCCAGGATAAGTCTGAATCTGGGTGGCTTAAAGAGCTTAAATCCAACTGATGACTCTGTGTTATCTGACCGGAGCTCTGCAGTGGTCAATCTTTCTGGTCAATCACCACCGACATAATCAGAGAGAATAAGAGAAAACACAAGGCTGACCAATGAGAGGTGATCTGAATCCCGGAGATGAGCTCCATCCATGGGATTGGATGGATTTAACCATCTCAGAAAATATCACCGTTTCACAGCATGTGGTATTCAATCAAGTGAAGCCGACGTGGAAGTGCCAAAAAAACTGCAGTTCCTCCAACGTCCACTTGAGGCTGGCTCCAGAAGAAGTGAGTCAGTCTCCATAAGTCCCCATGTTAAAATGTCACAACTTCACAGCAGAAATAAACACGTTTACAGCCTGGTACAAAAAACAGTTTTGGTCTCTGTAGCTAATTTCCCCGTTCATGACAACTGTACTGAGGGTGAATTTATATAGAACTCACCTGTTCAAATTATATTAAGGCTTAAATTTATGCAGGATTAAGAGCGTGGACGCTTTGATTGACAGGTAGGTGCCGTTACAGATTTCTTGTTTGAGCAACAGGCCTCAGGTCCACACTTTGCCAATTTTTAGATTATTCGGGAGACGGAAGAGGCAGAACTACCAACATGGCGGCTTCACGGATACACTGTTACACAATTATTATTGTTATTATCATCAGTTACAATGACCCTTAGAGGATTTTTTTGGTTGTACAAGCACTTTTTTGTACATAACATACATAAAAGTTGTTATTTATAGATACTTTAATTGATCCCTCGAGGGGAAACTCAAGTGGAATCACTAAAGCTTCAAACAGCTACACTGGTTTAATCTCTGGTGGTTGCTGCTTGGATTTGTGAGACTTTACAGTATCGATATCATTGAAATGATGTTGTGTCTTTAAAGTGTTCATTATTCATCTCAAGTACTGACTGACAGGTGGTGTTATTGCGGGAACAGTGAGCTCCAGGTGAGAAGAAACTGAAACAGCGGTGCTCAGAGGTCATCACCACAAAAACCATTTGATACCTGCACGACTGTAAGCAGCTTAACTTCATTTATAAATTCCTGCTCTAAGCTCTTCAGTCTGCGGTTCTCTGATTGCATCGTCAATATGGTTTAAATCACTCAGACAGCCTGCTGCTGACTCCTCTTCTCACTGATTTAACCTCAATGTTTACAAGTGCTCGGTTTTCTAGTGATGCTACGAAGCACTAATCAAAGAAAAGGAAGAAGTCTGCGTGTGTGCGATGGTTAACCGAAGCCAAGAAAGCTGCCGTTAGAGCTCCGGTTTGTGATAAGATGGCAAAATTTAAGAGTCAGAACGGTGCAGTGCACTATCTGATGTGCTCGAGCGGTGGTACTCCACCCGCCTCTGCTCAGTTAAGTTGATTTGGGGCCAGGAAATTACCAAACAGGCTCAAGTGAACAATAAAAACGGACTTGACGCCCGACGAAAATGACATTACCGCAGCATTAACGCTACCGCTGGCATGAAATGAAGGCGCATCACCTCGTTTAAACGCAGTACTCTTTGCCACTTTGCAACTCAACGCTTTTAACTCACTATATGGGGAAAAAAAAACATTTAAACTGGGAATGCTTTTTTGATTTAATAAGGTCAGGCATATTCACACTTTAAGCAGCGCTGGGTTCAGCCATAATGGACGTCATAGGTACAAACGTAAAAGAAAGTTTTCTCACGAAAAATTTAGCTTTTTTTCCACCATTATCCGTGAAATATGAGGAGCCAACACTGAACAATTAGACAGGGACAGTCTTGCTCTTTGATGAGGAGAATTATTCCTGGGAAATCAGAGTCATAAGACGTCTAATGGAAAGGGTAAAAATTCGACTTCAAATAGATTCAGTATCATTGAAAACGAATGACTCATGTGATATTCCGGGTTGGTGAGACGATCCGTTCTGCTTACAAAGATGGAGATACATCAGAGAACATCAAGCAGGTTCTAATTTGATTCATTTTGTTTGTTCTGCTACATGATTCACTTACACTTCAGATCATATTAAGAGTGAAACCGATTATTTCTCAGTGTGCAGACGGTCTAAAAGAGGAGCAGCATGGGAGCATGGCCTACAAACAAACTGTAATTGGATAGACCGTTAAGCAACAAGGAGTCTTCAGAGGGGAGACATTAACGACCCACTTTCTCCAAATGACTTAATTACGGCTGCTTAATTGTCAACAATACGAGGGCAGCTGCGCCTGAACACCAGAGCCGACGACGGACTGAGACTCACCCCGGGTCAGGGAAGAGTAGGAAATCTTACTTAACGTCTAACAAACAAGACAAACAAGCAGCGAGTACGAGCAACATTTGGACAGCTGAACTACCAGCATGCAACGCTGCAGGAACGTCCGCTGTGAAATCTCATACGGGTGGCTCTCTTATCGCTCAATAATTCGATCGGGGTGCCACAGGGTGAGGAGAGGGGGGAAATCTAATGCTCCTGACAAAGAGGACGACGCCACGTCCGGCGCTTGGCTCGCGGCGGACGGAGGAGATAAAATCAGCAACGACTGTAACGTGTAC
The DNA here is from genome assembly GCA_946959425.1 of Argyrosomus regius. Taxonomy (NCBI): domain Eukaryota; kingdom Metazoa; phylum Chordata; class Actinopteri; family Sciaenidae; genus Argyrosomus; species Argyrosomus regius. The sequence continues at coordinate 5,196,316 of OX336887.1, read as the reverse complement.
GATACGGCACGCTTTAATGAAGCATGAGGGTAAACACTGATCATCGACAGACGCCACCGCTATATAAAATGTACAGTTTATGACTGTTCTCAATCAGTTAGTCGTCGTAACGTTCGTGATGTAATGATGTTTGTGTGAATATCTCTAAACCACGCTTGGCTGGACTCTGCTCTGTTGCACCCTCTGGTAATGTGGACCCATCTGTTCAGCTCTTCCTACAATAAACCCGTCCAAAACACACACACAAACATACACACATACACACTCATTCTCTTCGGTGACAGCTGAGTCCACGCGGGTGTTTTTTTATGTTTTGGCCTCTCTACACCTGACTGCACTGAACTGACTCGAGGACCCAAGAACATGGAGGGTACATTTAGTTAGAAAAAAAACAAGCCGGCTTCATATCTCAAGAGAAATGTAAGAAAGGAAAAAACAAGCGAGCCTGTGTTTCCTTCTCTGCATCCTCTTACTATTCTGTTCTCTGGAGTACAAACGCCCTCGAGGACTCGTGACCTTTTACTTAACTTAACAGACAATCGCCATTCAGGCAGGCACACAGGAGCATTCAACCTCACCAAGGGAAGTGGATTTGAATGAGTTTTCAGGCAAGGAAGCAAACTCATTATTGTGTGCATGGTTATTTTTCTAGATATTGTGATTGTAGGTATTCATTTTGATGATCTAAGGAGCTCTTCTACTTATTTATCGCAGCGGTCTACAACCTTTTTTGTGCCGTGGAGCGGTTTCATGTAAGACAATATTTTCAGGGGCAGACCTTCGAGGTGTGGGGGGATAAATATGATGAGATAAAATGATACGGCCGACATAAAAACAAATATAAAGTGCATAAAAAATACGACTCACCATCACGCTGAACTAGTGCGAGCCCTGAGCTTGTTACTCCACAACAAGCCGGTCCCATTAAGGGACACCCGAAGTGTGTGTTCCATAAGTCCATTATTTTGTTCTGTTTTTTCCAAAGATGTTTGTTTTTAACTTATATTTGCTTTTCAAAATCAAACATCTCTCAGACTCTGATTATCAATAAAATATTTTTTTTATTCATTCTTTCTGTGCGTCCCGGTAGCAGATGACCCACGGACCGGTACATGTCTGCGTCCAGGTGGTCGTGGACGGCTCATTTATTGAATAAAATGCTATAAAATAAGGACAAAGCGCTGAAGACAAGTTCCCAGAGCACGCTGTATCCTCTTCAAATGTATTACTTTGCATGAGCAACAGTTAGAAAAACCCAACAGGACTTCATTTCACAAAGCGTTGCCTAAATATGTTTACAGAACTACAAATAAACTTTCTTCTTGGATCAGCCAGCGGCGGCTTCACGGATGCGCGTTTGGACAAGGAGAAGTTGAACATCTCCTCCGTTCACGTGACAGTCTCGAGAAGTCTCCAGTGACACCAGAAAAAGTCGCTAGATTAGTTGCTAGTTGCTTTTTTGAATAAGTTGCTAAGTTGGCAACACTGATTCTCATTTCTCACGTCACACTTTCTTATTTCATGAGTTATTTCAGGGCTACAGCGCACATCCTCACACTTGAAAAGGTAGAAAACAGTGAATGTTTAGCACTAGTAGACTGTAACATTCAACACCTTTACACATGATTAATAATCTGAACTTAAAAAGATGTTTTTAAGAGTTTAAAAAGAGTCACCCTGAGCTCAAAGTGATCTGACCCCGGGCAGTGGTGTGTTAAACATTTGAATTGATTAGTTCAGGGTCAATGTATGCGTGCAGCTCTCTGTGGAGCTCACATAGAGCTGTGCAAAGGGTGGGGAAACGATGCTAAAGAGCCAAAAGGAAACATGGATCTGGAACAGCCTCTGTGGCTGATGCAACCCTGTGGCAAAACTGAGCTCTGGAGGTCGACTGTCGCCTCAGCCAAGGCGAGGTTTCCTCCCCAGGCTTTCTCCCTCCTCCCTCTGTGAATAAGAGCGGCCGACCTCGTGAATCCTGCCGGCTGACGTAAATGGGCTGCAGTTAACTCGCATCCTGTCTGCGATGGTCAGAGGAGCCGCAGGCAAACCGCCACTCCACAGCTCCCTGCCTCAGCGACTTGCTCGCCCTCCATGAACTTCCCTGAGACTGCTTTGCCCCGCTCTGCACCTTATCCCTAACCGGTCAGGACATCGTGTCCCGGCTACAGGGACTTCAAAAAGATCCAATCTGCATGACTGGCTCACAGAGTAGTGGACCATGTCTTCAAACGATGAAGCAGGACTGTATCACTCGAATGGCACCTTCAGATCTTGCCTTTGGTAATTGGATAATCAGCCCTTGAGGGGTAGACATCATATGACAGAGGCATAAAATCTAGATGTGTTTAGACTACTCTGAGTGAAATCATCTGAGTCTCGTAAAGCGGGGTGATAAAAATCGACTGTGTCTGGATGAGCACATGGTCAAATGGAGTATTTCCCTTTGAAAGTGAAGACAGGTCGGTTATGAAGTGTTCAGACTTTCATTTTTGCCACGGTGCTGTCAGCTATCGAGCAATGTCAGCTCAGACTCTGACTCTGATCTCAGATCTGTCATCTTCTTCCTCTCATCTCTGTTTGTGTACGAAGCCAGCGGGTCGGTGCAAATTTAAGTCTGAGTGAATGTTTGAAAGAGATCCTTTGTAACCTAAATGAATTTACATCTTTACACTGATCATCTACTCTCAGATCCTACAGAATGTATTACGGAGGACAAGTACAACTTGTTTATGATTAAATGACAGTATAAAGAATGGACAGAGAGTCCCACCATCTTGGCCGTCCGGCTTCTTCTGCCTCCTGGCTAATCTAAAACCTGTCAAAGTGTCCATTCTGCATAACTTTAGGCCTTAATATAATTTGAACAGGTGAGTTGTATAAAAATTCACCCTCAGTACAGTTGTCATGAACGGGAAAATTAGCTATAGAGACCAAAACTGTTTTTTGTACCAGGCTGTAAACATGTTTATTTCTGCTGTGAAGTTGTGACATTTTAACATGGGGACTTATGGAGACTGACTCACTTCTGGAGCCAGCCTCAAGTGGACGTTTGAGGAACTGCAGTTTTTGGCACTTAAGCATTGTACAACATAGAATTAACTGTGTGGATCTGCGCTTTGATTGACAGGTAGCTGCCGTTACAGATGGCTTGTCTCTCAGGCGTCATTCGGCCCGCCGATGTTGCACGTCTTTGCAGATATTTAGATTTAACCAGGAGGCGGAAGAGGCAGGTGGTGGCAATCAGATGATTGGCAGTTGCTAACTAGCTAGCTGCTCACAGTCTGGAACAACTCGGCTGTAAAGTGTACAAGTAGACGCCGCAGTAACGCAACTTAAACACTGACTTTTTATATATTTTCTGTGGCAGCAAACACAACACGCAACCTTTCAGTAACTATTACCCCTGAACTCCACCCGGCACGGATGTGATGTGCGTGCACCGCGGCCGACGGAGCTAATCGCAGCCATTCTAGTTGACAGCCAAAAGGGAAACAATGTAACTATGTTGCATATTTACGTATTTAGAAGCACATGAACCAGCTAAATGACCAAATCTGAGCAAGTAAACAAAGTCTGGAGGGCAAAACACTCCCAGTGGTGTTTGAAGTCACGTGTAGAATGGACCAAAACAGCGCCGTGACGGAGACGTAGCCAGATGCCCGGTGTGGTTTTGGGGTTATACTGCAGTAGCGACCAGCAGCAACACTGAAAACTCACATGAAATCACAGATACATTCCCCCCAAGCCTTATTTTGAAGGCAGACAACCAGCTTTGTTCCTCTGCTGTTATGTAACAGGTCATTCTGCTGGCTTCACCTGTGTCAGGGTGGAGGGAGGGGGGGGTTGGAGGCAGGCAGGCGGGCGGGCAGTCTGACTTTCAGCACCGAGCTTAATGCCATCTCCATTAGGGGATCATATTTGTGCCTCAAAAAGGCAGAGAAAAAGGAGCTCCATTGACTTGGCGCACGGTAGCTGGCAGCCCATGTTATGCAATGGCAGCGAGCAGGAGGCAACAACTCAAGAAATGATGTTACATAACTGACAAGGCGCATTCAAAAGTGGGAAACAGGGTAGTCCAGCGTCAACAGAGTAAAAGAGGGAGGTATTGTGTGGACGAAAAGAGGTGTGGGAAACGTATCGTCAGGCCCGAGAAGGACAAACGTGCACGGAGACAGAAAGAGCTCTGTGTGAATAGAGATGTCGCTTCTCATTATAATGCATGAGGCACTTTGAGAGTCTGCGCTTAAATAAAGGCAAGCCATCTCACCCCATTTTCCCCCTTCCAGTCCTGGTAGCTAAAAAAAAAAAAAAAATCAGGGGGAGGAAGAGGAGGAATTCAGAGCCCGAGGCTAGAGCGAGTGATTGAAGAAGAGGAAAAGAGGGCCAGAGAAACTCACAGCAGAGTACCATTAGTTCCCATTAAGTCCTCGTTTATTCACTTAGCTGCACAAAGATGCATTGCTCTTATTTGTCAGGCACAGGATTTGGGTCTGGGAAGACTCAGTGAGCCATGCTGTGTTGTGGACTCAATGGCACACTCAACATCATGTTTCCACTGAGAGTCCCCGGTGTATTCGAAGCATCCTTGTACCGCAGGAACTAACAGATGTGACGCTGGGAATGTGAACCCTACAATTAAAAAAAAAAAAGTAACAATGCCGATTTCCTGCACAGAAGAACTTCAGAGCAGTCAACATTTGACTTTAGCGGCGGTGAAATTGAACCGTCACCCCTGTAAAACAGCTTCCCCGTTAAAGTAACGAACGGAAAATAACGTTGCGGCTCACCGCCGCCGCATTAAATGACGTTCTTTTTTACAGGAGTAAAGAGGAAGGAGAGGCTGAATCCAAAATATTGGGCAACACCAGCTGGAGGACCAGGTGGGTAACTGCAGGGTGGGCCAATCACTGCTCTATATAGCAGCAGACCATGAACAACCACCACCACAATAAGAAGAAGAAGAAGAAAACGCGACGGGAAGTCGACAGTTTTCTGCATCAATAACACATGTCCTTGTGTAGATCAGAAGCAGGGTTTGTTTTTCACTTTAACTGCACTGCAGACTTGTAAATTTCATCCTAGTCAGGTTTTGTCGCGTCTTTGGAGAGCGGCTGAGGAGGACGTACGTAGGTGGAGCTGCTGAAATCCAAAATCTGACATCATACTGACGCTTCAGACCTCTCCCATGCCTTCTCATGAGTGTGACACACTCCCTTGTAATGACTTGAAACTTTAATTTGGTCATTAACACCTCCTCCCCTCACTTTCTCCATCCCTCCCCTCGGTTTGACGTGCGCACCCTGTTCCACCCACGCCTGCTTCTAGTAGCCATTCATCATCTTTTAAGAGTCGACTCAGCCCGAGGCGCTCACCACCCATTAAGACACACCCCAACCAAAAATAACTCTGTCAGGATGGATCTCAGCTCAAAGCTACGACTCAAACAAACGCTCAGACACGCGTAAAATCTGTATAAAGTCGATATATTCCACACCAGGGTGACTCTCCCGCAGGATGAGCAGCAGCAGCTGTGATGTTCGCTGCCACTCCTGTTACGTAAGAGGACTTTCATCCACTCACGTAATTGATTTTGACCCCCCGTGACAGCTCTGATGATGCAAAATGCAGAAAAACGTAAACACAGGATTACTCACGGTTCAACACAACTGAAGCATCTTTCCCCTAAAAATAAACCGAGGCGTGTTCAAAGCGAGCTTAATCTAGATTTTTTGTTTATGTTCGTGACGTGACCTCCTTTAATCGTGCTGCTCTGTGTAAACATCTGAGATGCAGGCATTTTTTGGTTGCAGGAGATGATGCATGTTGATGCAGCGTGATGCTGTTTGCTGTATCTTCTCCAGCGAGTGGGCAATCTCAGCATATGGCATCTCTCTCTGCACTTCTTGGCCCATGACGGCTTCCCATCCATCTATCCATCCAAAGCCAACTGCCACGCTTGGACGCCTCCCAAACACAACAAACAAATTTAAAAATGGCACAGATCGGCGTCAGAATCAATCATTTATGGGAGTTTTGTCAACTTAAAGCAAACACTCGTGTGTACGTTCATGAAATATTTACTCCTGACAGCTTCTGACCTCTTTGGCGTCTGCAGGTTTTTCCCAAAGTTTGCCTCTGTGAATCATTTACAAACCCACCTACTCTTTGCCTAACACAAGGAATGCTTTGGATTTCACTTAATATTTAAATATATGAAGGATTTGCATTATAATATTGAGCTTTATTGCTGTAATATCAAACATACTGCACAGAAATGTGCATCAACTCCCTTTGAAAATACATGTTAGCACATGTAAACTGCTAAAAACAACAGCTAAATCCTAATTATTCTTAATAAATATGTGTTTTAATGAATGGGAATTAACTGTTCTGTATCCAAACAGACATACAGTTCATCAGAAGTGTAAATGAATGAGCTATAGCCCCACAAAACTGTGGTACAACTTGTCCCCCAAAGGATCGATCCCCCCTGTCAGCAGCAGTTACCTCCAGGCTAACGAGCGGCGGGCGGCATCACCATCATGACCCCAAAAAAGTAAGATGAACGCCGGTTGTTACTCACCGAAATACACCGTCTTGTCACACTTGGGACACTTTGAAGCCATGTTGAGACGTCGTGGTTCGAGTAAAAGTGAGCTGTTTGTGTTTGTTTTGTCCGGAGCGGCGTCCACTTTCCCCTCTCTGTCTCTCCGTCAGTCAGTCAGTCAGTCAGTCCGTCCTCTGGCTCTTCCCTCCGCAGCAAGTGTCCCGCTCCTCTCCGCTCACACAGGCCGGCAGCATCTATTCAGTCAACGGCTGCTCATTTGCATAGTCCCGCCCCCTCCTCCACCGCCGCCACGGTCCTCATGTCCCCTTTACGTGTTGTGGGAAATCTCACAACTTGAGTAGATGGCTAGATGAACGTTAGCAAGACTCACATTTTTAGTGGTTTGCCTACGTTAATAATCAGTTGAGTACCTGTTTTCAGTGTTTTCTCCTCTTGCTGTCTCCCTAGCACATTTCTACCCTAAAAGTATCTCTCAAACACTTTAAAGGACCCTGTTTAGAGTCACAATTTAGTTTGTCTGTTCTGGGCTACCGTAGAAACGCGGTGTTTCAATATGGCGGCCTCCATGAAAGAGGACCCGCTCCCACTGTAAGATATATAAAGATGATTTTTAAGTAACAAAAAACAAAAAGATTCTTATTTTAAGGTGATTATACATGCATGAAAACATAGTTATTATTAATATTAATATTAATATTATATTCCACGTTTGCCTTATTCTGAAAATAAAGTCCTGAAATCTTACACACTGCACCTTTAAGATAGTTATCGTAAAAGCAAGAAGCTACGACTCACCAACTGATTTATTATTTATCTATGGAGCAGCTTTTTGTATATATGCTTGCGCTGTGAAAAAACTATTTCAATATGAGTCACAAGCAAGTGGCTGTGATGTGCCAAAAAAAAGCTGCAGTTCCTCAAACATCCACTTAAGGCTGGCTCCAGAAGAAGTGAGTCAGTCTCCATAAGTCCCCATGTTAAAATGTCACAACTTCACAGCAGAAATAAACATGTTTACAGCCTGGTACAAAAAACAGTTTTGGTCTCTATAGCTAATTTCCTCGTTCATGACAACTGTACTGAGGGTGAATTTTTATAGAACTCACCTGTTCAAATTATATTAAGGCTTAAAGTTATGCACAATTAACAGCGTTGGCGCTTTGATTGACACTTAGGTGCTGTTACAGATGGCATGTTTGAGCAACCAGGCTTCTTTCAGGCCACATAAGGTTCACTGATGATCTTTGCCAATTTTTAGATTAGCGGGAGGTGGAAGAAGCAGGACTGCCAACATGCTATAGATTTTAAGCTTCAAAATGGCTCTTCAGAAACCCGTCATCCATTCTTTATACGGTCAGTGGTCACAAGTCATATCCATGACTTGTCCTGTCCAAAAATTTCGTCATGAACCCACCAGATATCAACACTTTAACCTCAAGATGTGGTTGAATGACATGTCGTACGAGCTAGTTTGTTTCAAGCATGCTCAAGTTGTGCGTTTTACCAGCAGTCCTTTAAGGCAGCATTTCTGTCTCTCTCTATGGGCCAGTCTGTGGTTTATCATAACCAGCCTTAAGCCGGGGCGGGAAAGCTTTTTGGGCAAATGGTAGGGCAGTCCACTGAGGCACATGCACTCCCACTTCCTTTTTTCCCCCTCGTCTCCACAAGGAGAGGAGTAGGAGTAGTGTTTGGTCGAATCACAATGCTCTCTTTCAGAGTGAGTGACTTGTAGGAATTTGTTAGGCGAAGGAAGACGCTGAAACGTGGCTCGGGAGGATCGGCTTTCTCTTAAGGAGACTGTTGGCTTCGTGACAAATTAGGCCTGGTGAGAGGGAGACAAGGCGTAGCTGAAAGACAGCTTCTGAATTCCTCACAAGCAAGAATGACAAGTGCATTCATGGTGACTAATGAAAAAACACTAAATATTATCAGCTCGTCCGGGCGGTGTGTCTCCCTCTTTCCACTGGGCCTCTTCAGAATGACTGAGGTCAACTATTTCACACATCGGTGCTGTCTGCTCTGTCTGCCTGGTGACATACTGCAGGTCCACGCTCAGCAACAGACGCTCTGATATTTCCCACATCTGTGTCCCGGCTGATTAGCACCCATCAGCATGCCTGTAACCGGTTTCCGCCTTATCTCTGGGCTCACTGTTTTTACAAAAACTCAGTCAGGTGGAGACTCAACGGCCTCCTCAAGGCCGCCAAACTGGGGCAATCCTGATCGGGGGAGATGCCCAAGGAGACGTTTCCCACCTGTTGTAGAGATGAGAGAGGAGAGAGTCCACAGTGTGTGTTTCACAGAGGACAGGAGTTCATTACCGTTCACCTCCAGTTGTTTGCTGTGGTTGCAGGTTTGTTTCCAGTTCTGCTGCGAAGCACTCAAACCTGCCCAAGAGGAGTGAGAGAGAGAGAGGGGAGGTCAAAAGGTAGGAAACTGAATCTGAAGGGCCAATGTTCTCTGAAATCATCGGCTCAGTGAACACATGAGGTATTATTCCCACTGTCTGTACTATAAAACATCTTCGCGAGGCCGTACAATCAGCAAACCCTCCCTCAAAATATAAAGTTTAAGGACTTCAAACGTTCAACGTTCAAACGGGATGTGTATGATAAGTGAGGGAACAGATGCCCACGACAGGCAGAGCGATTTGACGTTTCTGAGGAGTGGGTTATTCCAGGGAGACTCAAGTGGACATATCTAGGCCAATAGTTTTTACTTTCAACTTGTTTCTGATCTGCTGCTTGGTTCAAACTCACAGTTTGTTTCTCCAGAGCAGATCAAGCATCCAGCCCCATGGGGGGAAAGACAGGAATAGACAGGGAGAAGGGTTAGAGAGAAGGGTTAGAGAGAAGGGTTAGGAGAAGGGTTAGGTGGTCCTGAGGGCTTAAAGACATGTTAGTACTTTAGTTTTATACACTGAGGATAAAGCAAACATGGAAATGTGACACATCAGAGTCTTTTATATTAATAATCCTGACCATCTCGTGAAGGTATCTCAATTCATCCTGAGACTTTATTAGATTTAGAGTCCAACAAAAGATGGGAATCATGTGTCATGTCTTGTCATTTCAGAGATAGTTGAAAGAAACACTTCCCTTCCACATTATAGCAGAATTACAGATAGAGTGGTTCAGAGCACAGAGAGTATAAAACCTGGACATAGTCTCCGTGACGTCACCCACAGGTTTCTGAAAAGCTGTTGTGAAGCTCAGAGTGTGGTGGCTCTGGTCGTCTCCATCTTGGCAGTCCTGCTTCTCTGTCTGTCTCCTGGCTAATCCAAAAATTTAGAAAAGATGTGGATCATCAGTAGATCTGAGGCGGGCTATATGAATAGTAATAGCACCTTTCTAGTCTTCTGACAACTTAAGGCACTTTTATAATACATATCCCTTGCTAACCAGTCATCAGTTTTTGGGTGCTAACCCACCGATCAGGAGCAATTTGGGGTTCTTGCTCAAGGACGCTTTGACATGCAGACTTGAGAAGCCAGGGATCGGACCCCCAACTAAAACATGATCATCTGATTGACCCGTTCTAATAAGCCATCTGTTACACGCTCTTAATTCTGCATAACTTTAAGCCTTAATATAATTTGAACAGGTGAGTTCTATAAAAATTCACCCTCAGTACAGTTGTCATGAATGGGGAAATTAGCTATAGAGACCAAAACTGTTTTTTGTACCAGGCTGTAAACATGTTTATTTCTGCTGTGAAGTTGGACATTTTAACATGGGGACTTATGGAGACTGACTCACTTCTTCTGGAGCCAGGCTCCAGTGGACGTTTGAGGAACTGTAGGTTTTTTTTGGCACTTGACAGCCACGGAGGTTGCCACTTCCAAATTTGGTGTGTTTACGAATGATTCATTAAAAGTCACTGTAAATGAGTGTGAGTAAAGGAATGTGTGGTTTATATAGTGACGTCAGCTGCCTGGAAACACGGTCATCTCTGTTTTTTTTAATAATATATTACACCATCTTAGACAGGACAGTTTAAAGCACCTGAAATCAACAACATGTATAAATATCATCCAGGTATTATTTATTAAGGTTTTTTTGTTAAAAACACCCAAAATAAGAAGCTTAATTGAAAGATCAGGGCTTCTAATGAGTCTATACATCACTAGCATGCATACCCAGTCTTATATTGTAAGTGCTCGACCCTTTACACTACATCGGACCACGAGAAGAGTGTTTATGAATTCCAGCTGCACACCTGCTCTGAACACCGCTCACCCTTACATGCATTATATAATCCCCGTGCCCGGAGGCCAAACAGGTGCCAAATCTGGCTTTGACCCCATCCAGTCACAACCCAATGCCTCCATTTCCTTCCTGTTCATCCCACTTCCCCTCTAACACACACACACACACACATGAACCCATACATTCAAGTCCCACAGATGCAGAATGAGCCATGTGACGTCCAGTCCAAGACCACAGCAGGCTGCTTCTTTCAGCAAGAGGACACAAGTGCAAGAGACAGAGGCAACCAGGCGATTTAGTCCAGATTGAGGGGTGCCGAGGCCTCTATTTAAAGTGGACAGACACGTCATTTAAAAGATCTCAGACAGCTGTGGCATTTCTGCAAATGTAAGAACACGTCGTGTTTGTATGCATGACACGTGATCTGCCGGCTCTTTGAGTAAGAGAGCGAGAAAAAAGAGAGCCTGAATTAATTATTGAAATGTTCCCACAGCACACACTCCAGAGTGACGATTATTTTAGAAACAGTAGCCTATGTTTAGCTCTGCCCGGAGACGCGGGGGTAAGATTAAACATTCTCAGCAGATGATAAGATATATGTTCGGTGACAGACGGACTCTAGTGAGATCTTAATGGACAGATACTCTATCTTTTGGATAAGACTGAGAGGAGTATCTTTCTCTGGCTCTCAAAATGTGATGGATGTTGTCTCTTTAAAGGATGCCGTCCTCTTGTTGAGCAATAATACAGTTTGAAGTCATTTTTCATGACAAAACCTTTATTTACACACTTTTTAAAGGGAATTTATACAGAATAAAGTAGAAAAAGGAGTAGCAAAGTAGGTTATTGTTATGATTGTATATTTTATACAGTATTCATGTGGTAGTTTCATGTCATTTATATAGTAAAACACTGTTTCTTTTGGTGAAAAAATCATGTATTTATGCGGTAAAATGCCTTGAACGTGAAATCCGCACTACTAATATCCTTTTACCATAATATTAGAAAAAGTAAGGGTAAAATTCAGCTAAATTCTGGCAACAACAGCTGCCAGTGTTTTTTTATAAATGCTTATAGAAAAGCCCAATGTCTAAATCTAGTTTAACACAGTTTATAACAGTAAAGGATAGTCTTTTATTCTCACACGAACACTGAAAGCTCCACTGGTGGAAAGTAACTAAGTGCATTTATTGAAGTATTGTACTTAAAGGTCCAGTGTGCGATTAGTATAAAGAATGGACGGCGTATCCGCGTCGTCACCCACAGCTTTCTGAAGAGTTGTTTTGAAGCTCAGTGCAGTGGCTCTGGCCGCTGCCATCTTGGCAATTCTGCCTCTTTTTCCACCTCCCAGCTAATCTAAAAATCGACAAAGATGTGGATCATCGGTCGACCTGAGGTGGGCCTGAATGAACCCTGGGTGCTCAAACAAGCCATCTGTAACACCTACCTGTTTTTTTTTCACAAACTGTTTTTTGTACCAGGCTGTAAACATGTTTATTTCTGCTGTGAAGTTGGACATTTTAACATGGGGACTTATGGAGACTGACTCACTTCTGGAGCCAGCCTCAAGTGGACGTTTGAGGTACTGCAGTTAATCAAATCATCACAAGTGAGTCACAAGACATACCAGGTAACCTGGTAATACAGCCATGATTAGGACTTTATGTGGTGCTAGAACCTCAAATGTATTAAATTCTTAGATTAAAATGTCCGTAGGTTCTTATATTTGTCTTGTAGTCACAACAGTTGGAGACTATTCGTTATGAATAAACATTAGGAAGCTGTTCACCCTGATTTTCATCAGCTCTCTGACTAAATAGGTGCTCCCGTTGGTTGTTTCCACATTACTCCTAAATGTTAGTCACAGTCTGGGTGACCTCATTAACCCTGACCCATCACATGCCCAGCCCTCGGGTGCCCATTAAAGACAAAACAACAGTCTGTGGCTCCGTTACAGTGTTTCTATGTACAGATAGGAGAGTACTTGCATGTTTTCTTTAGTCAATTTTGAAGTATTTTACTCCCACTTGCGCTGTGAGTCGTTTAGATTCCACTGAATGCCATTTTTAGTGATGTGGGTGTATTGTTGTACTTGGCAAATGTCTTCACTGTTGGTTCCACTGTATGCACTTTCACTGCTCCCATGTCCCTAATTTAAAAGCCTATTTTTAGCCTGCTGCATACATACATATTCAATAAATCTGTCGTTTCTTTCGGCCCTGTGTTTGTTTACAGGGGTTTGAGGGGCACATGTGCTGCGAGGTGAGGTGTGGCCCTCATGCTGAATCCCGATGAGGGGCCCCTGTGGAGAGCAGGGTGTGGTAGAGGCAGCTGGCACAAGTTTTTTTGGAGGTTTTGATCTCTCTATCTACAAGTCCTGTGATCCTCCCTCTCCCTCACAGAGCTCCCTATCATTTCCGAGGGAACGTCTCACATGGGAGTTAGACTTTAAATACAGGCAACCTGCATGTCCTCGTGTTATTAATAAAATTTTATCATTAGGAGGTTAATTAACGGATCGGATACTTGAAGGTTAATGAAACAGTTCCCAAAAGACACAGTTACAGTCAGTTAAACGTCTGACTAATCAAGGTTTTTCTGTTTGTGTGGCAACATGTTGTTCGAAGTGTAACTGATTAATGATCAATACACCTGATTAGCGAACTCCATCTTACTCAGCGAATGTATTAGTGATCAATGTGCAATCAGCAGACAAGTCACTCAATACAGCCACAGACGTAAGTTAACACAAGTGTGTAAATCAGAAAGTTTTTGTCGTGCTGGTTGCAGATTTTTTTTTTAGCTTTGGAGCTGTTTCATACTAGTCTGTGGTTAGCTATCATAATTTTCAGCTTCATATTTAACATACAAACATAATAGTGGTAATGATCTTCTCATTTAACTCTTGGCAAGAAAGTAAAAATGTCAAACTGTTCTTTTAATTTTCTGCCACAAATGTATATAAAATGTTTAGTTTTAAAATGAGGCATATTGTCATTTTGGCAAAAAAAAAGGCACCTATTCTTGGAAAATAGTAGTTTAGGTATCAGTTTCTAGCATATTCTAGTAGTTTTAAAGAATAAGATTTGAATAAATTCTTGGTAATGACAACTATTTCTTAGTTAAATGAGAAGATTGATAGGCTACCGCCCCGTATGCTAAATATGAAGCTATACAGCCGAGCTAGGTTAGCATGAAGATGAGAAGTAGAGGTAGAGGACATAGTTAACTTGGTTCTGTCCAAATTTTAAAAAACACAACTTGTCAAATATAGATTTAGATTTTTGTGCAAAACAATATTTATTGTGTTAATAAGTAAGTTTTAGTTGTGTCAGTCTTTATGCTAACTTGTGGTTAGCTACCATAATTGTGCTGAATATCTAACATGCAAATAATTGTTTCGGCTTTAATTTCTAGCATATTCTGGTACCTTTGAAGTATAAGATTTAAATTCTTGGTAATGACAATTTCTTTGCTAGAAGATTGATAACTAACTAACTATGCTAAATATGAAGCTATATAGCCAAGCTAGGTTAACATAAAGATGTGAAGCAGGGGGAAACAGGGTTTTTTAAAAACACAACTTGTCATACAGTATATAGATTTAGATTTTCTTATTATTGTGTGATTTTCATGTTGATAGGCAGAAATTACCAAGGATATTTTTAGTTTTGGACAGAGACAAGTTACCCCTTGTGGTTAGCCTGCATGTACAGTATGAGATACAAATATGAGAGTGGTATTGATCATCTTATCTCTTGGCAAGAAAGCCAAAAAGCTTATTTTCCAAAAAAGTCAACACATGAAGTGTTTAGTTTTAGTTGCAAACAAAAAAGGAGCTTTACTCTCTGACAAAAAAAAGATCTACAAGCACTTGAAGTCAAATGTAAGTCTGACACGATGCTTGGTTGCTTGCTGGAAATCCCCCGAGGGAAGCTGTCTACTCCTTCACACGTCCTCACACTGACAGGCACTCCCTTGCTAAGTCTGTCCACAAACAATATCAGTCACTGTGACGAGGTCTCGCCTGCTTGGCCCACTCGAGCCCAAATTTCATAATAAAAAAAAAAAACTCAGCACTGGAAAGTTTCCTTTACCTTGATTTAAACAAGACTTTGTGTTTCTTCCACACGGGCTGCAGCTACTACAGCAGCTTTGGTCCAAGTCAAACTAACTTTCACATTAAATACATACAAAAACGTTCCAGTTGATGTAAAGAAACATGCAGCGCACACTCTGAGTCGAGCTCTTGTGGTGTATAATTAGACCCTCTGAACATGGGTGGTGCTGCAATGGAAAACAAAGCATACTCCTGTTTTAGGTGCCTTTACGAGACAAACCTTGATTTTTTTTTTTACCTCCTCCTGTTCCCTGCTGGATTAAAAAGGTTGGAAATACTTTTCTGTTTCGACTGACAAAGGGCTTCTTGGTGGCACTAAAACAGGGTGTCAAACTCATTTTAGTTCAGCCCAATTTGACCTCAAGTGGGCTGCACCAGTAAAGTCATAGCTACAAATAACCGCAGCACCAAATTTTTCTTTTTGTTTTAACGCAAAAAAAAGTACAAGCACATCCTGAAAATGTTCACGTTTAATGAACTATCTTTTTACCAAAATATTATGAACCTTTCTGGAGTCCAATTTCAACAATATTCTGCCTCAGTTTATCATTTATGTGCATTCCGACTTACAGATCACAGTGTATCTGCAAAGGCACGAAACAGTTAGTCAGAGGTATCTGGAACTGAACGATATAGTATTTTACTTTATGATCAAAACAATACAATATCAGGCATCAGATCTTGAGTAGCAGCCAATTTCAAGATGTCATTTAAGTGCTTGTGTGTGAGTCTTGAGAGCAGCTTTGTTTTATTGATGCTCATCACCGAGAAAACTTTACAAAGGTAGGTAGGTAGTCCCAGACATGCACAAACAGGGCCACTGCTAGTTAATTTGGTGTCCTAAGCATAATTGCTTTGTGGTTAACCCCCTTCATTTTCTTCAGCAGTGGAATAACACACACAGGCTCTGGCATTGGCTTTTCAGACACCGTGGCCTTTATTTGATCACACACTGCAGCCTACGCTCCACATTTATTCCTAACCTAACTCCTGCCTCTAACCTGCAGCTCCTCCATCCATCCACATGCACTCGCTCGCTCTTACAACAGGATGATAACTGGGCCATTTTGGTGCCACCCCTCCAGCACTTGGTGCCCTATGCACAGCGCGTAACGTGCCCAAGACATTTGCACTAAGGGGGCTGTCAATTTGGGGTATCCTGGCAAGAGTTACTTATAAAAATGTGTCCAAGCTGACACAAAGGCAAATTCGTCTTTCAGATCTGAATCACACTGCAAGTCAATTATTTCAAGTTGGATATCCACAGATAGATCAGAAGTTCACCAAAGACCTGAACATGTAGAAGAGATGGCAGCTCCAGCATCAACAGATTGGACCCCCTGGGGGTCCAGTATTGGCCAACGGGCTGTATATTTGACACACCTGCACTAAAAGGTACACCAGGCATATCCCCTGTTTTAAATCAATCAACCATAGCCTACTAAACGGTGGCATTAATAGACCTACTTATGGAGTTAGTGATCCCTCTGAAGAAGCTTTCCAATTACATCACAAATCTTGTTGTGATGACCTCTGGTGCCGTCATCCACTGAAGAAATACTTAATATATATTTAACAACCTGGCAGCACAAAGACAGACTGATCTCGTTCTGATATTTAAAGCTGAAGAAAGAGTTGCTCTCAGACTTTTTAGTGGAGCTACTAACGATACATCTAATTAAACAAAGCATTAGTCCTAATTAGATACTTACAATCTACTTATTGTGAAGTCAGATGTCTAAGACGAAACAGCCTACGAGCAAATTACCAACCAATTATCTATACGTGTCTATCAGTGTTGTTCAAATTGACATGACAGCTAGAAGTGTAAACAATTAAAGTACTCGGTTCCTTCAATATAACAACCTGAAGCTGCATCACATTATAGGATCTAATCAAGTACTGCGGCTCAAGAGATCAGGTTTCCATCAAGGTGAATTATCTAATTAGCACACTGGAGTGAAATCAGCTATTTTTGTGTTTGACAAAAACATCTTCTGTTGGCACTCAGACTCACACGTAATTAAAAAAATAACACAGAGATGCTCACTAATCACTTAAGAGCCCTCCTTAGTGTGGTGTAAGTAACAACGCACACCTTTGTTCTTCAAAGCACCACAAATGTTGCAAGAGTGACTTAAAGAACTCTTAAAAGAACCATCCATCCATTTTCTGTATACCGCTTATCCTCATCAGGGTCACGGTGAGGCTGGAGCCTAACCCAGCTGACAGTTCATCACAGGCCTGACACACAAAGACCATTCACACTCACATTCACACCTTCAAGCAATTTAGAGTTACTAATTAACCTGCCAGAGTACCAGGAGACAACCCATGCAGACACGTGGAGAACACGGCACAGGTTAAAACCAGGAGCAGTGCTAACCACTGCATCACCGTGCCGACCCCCCTAAGAACCCTAAACAGCAAAAAAAAAGGTTCTCTAGAGCTCTTAGCAAGAACCAGTTTTTGAATGGGAGCCAGAGCTTTCAGCTATCAAGCTCCTCCTCTGTGGAACCACCAACCTGTGGCTCCCATTTGGGTTCATGAAGCAGACACCGTCTTCACATTTAAAGGTCCACTGTGTCAGATTTAGGAGTATCTATTGGAAGGAATTGGATATAAAATGAATTAGTATGTTTTAATTAGTGTATAATCACCTGAAAATATGAACCGTTGTGTTTTTGTTGTCTTCAAATGAGCCCTTTATATCTGAGTTCGCCATGATGAACCGCCATTTTTCTACAGTGGCCCTGAGCAGACAAACCAAACACTGAAACTAGATATGACCTTTTGCTTTTTATGTGCGTTCTTCCTACATGCTCAGAAGAAGAGGGTGAGGCGTGGGAGAGTATTAAGTTGGTTGCAAGCTGCAACTTCACCACTAGGTGCCACTAAATCCAACACACCGGACCTTTAAGAGTCGTCTTAAGGCGTTCCTTTTTTTACTCATTTGTGCTGCTGGGGGACTTCCTCTCCATCCATACACGCTCATGTCCCATCAATGCGTGTTACTAACTTAGCTTCATCCCCGGAGTTTTCTGCTTTCTCGTCTCGCAGGTTCTCGTGGCTACGCAGAGATTGATCTTGGTTCTGCTTGACGTCCACTACATATACTATTATTATGACTATCATTATTACTTCCTTCAGTCAAATCTCCATTAAAATTCATAGTTATCATTATTTTAACACTGCTGTGCATCTGAAAGCATCTAGTTCTGCTCGAGGTTTCTGCCTCTTAAAGGAAGTTTTTCCTTGCCACCATCGCCAATGCTTGCTCCTGTTTGGTCTCTGTACATAAATAAATGGTGCTATATAAATAAAATGTATTTATTGAATAGAAAAACATGTATCACAATTTGCTGAATCTTTGTTATTTAACCATCTCAACATCAGCTGGCGGAGCCCGACCAATAAAATGACAAGCATTCTCGGTGGAAAGAAATTCAGTACGTGACTCTCTGATGCCATTTGTCATTCCAGTGATTCCTTTTTTTTTTTTTTTTACCTCTGAGTGTGGTGGTAGTGGGTTTCCCCCCCACATGGCACAATCCTCTCACCAACTGCCAGTGCCTCTCTCTGTGAAGATGGAGACATGTTTGGCGGCTCACCAGCTGTTTGACTCACAAAAAGAAATGTGCTGGTCTCGTCTGGCGGCTCCTGGTATTTTGGCACATGATCTTGTGGTGGAAGGTTGGACACTTAAGCATCAGGATTCCCCTGTGAGGTGGGGCCTGGGATCCTACAAAGGGGAGTCTTTTCTGGTGCCACATATTCAACTGTCTGCATCCAGTCTTTCTTCTCCGTGTCACAGTTATCCCGCTTTTATTCTGTTGAAGGTCGCAGTATCAATAACCCACAAGTGCAATATGGCTAATCCCTTTTGGATTGGTGCCAAGGTTTCTTGTGAGGCCTTCAAAGTAAAGTGTTTCCAGCCAAGCCATGTCTGCAGTAACAGATGACAGCAACACACACACACACACACTTCTTGACAATAATAAAGACATGAAGTTGGACTTATGTTGTGCTTGAGGTCTATGGTCAACATTTTTGCGTGTCACCTCTGATGCTACTCTCTGGCATCGTCCCAGAATTCATGATAACTCATCAGGGATGGCTGCTATCGCTGGCTTTTCTTTCCTCCCACCACATCACTGCTGCTTTGTTCAGGATCAACTGAGGACAAAGAAAAGGCTGTGCGAGTGATGATCCCTGCTGGTCGACTGAGGTAAGTGCATCCTGTTTTTCCAGTTATGCGTCGGCACTTAAGCATTTTGATGGATTCTTAATGATCTTTGAGCTTAAATTTAGTATTTGACACAAACTAAAGATCATAGAGCGCCTCATATCTAACTGT
The DNA here is from genome assembly GCA_946959425.1 of Argyrosomus regius. Lineage (NCBI taxonomy): Eukaryota > Metazoa > Chordata > Actinopteri > Sciaenidae > Argyrosomus > Argyrosomus regius. Next base: position 5,177,063 of record OX336887.1, on the reverse strand, counting down.
GCATGGCCTTAAAGCAGCTATCCCTTTGTGTCAGCTCCACATTGAGTCAAAAACAAGACAATAGCTCCCTCTGTAGTCTGACATTAATAAACACAAGCTGTTTGACCTGTGCAGGATTCCTTGCGAGGTGGTTTCTAATGTTTTTAGCTGTGAAATCTGTCTGACAGATCGCCTACAGCAGAGATTCACAATCAAAAGAGTCACTGAGACGTTGCGTTGTTTCACAGCCGTGAAAACATGACAAGTCTGCACAGGAGAACTGTCACGTTTGGGACTTGAGCACAATAAAAAAATGATATTTTTCTGACTTTCATGAGTATTTTCTCTAAACTGCAGTGTGATGATGATGATGCCTCTTCAGTTGAGCAGTTTTGTGGACAGATTCAAGAACGTGGGGTCTGTTTTTTTGACAATACATGAGTCAGATCAGGAGGTGCATGGCTTGACAAACAAGACTGTGGTGCAGCTTGAGAGGTAACACTGCTGAGATGTGACACTGTGGGGTGTAGGCACCACCCCTTTGCAATGTTCAAGCATCCGCCAGGGAACACTGTCACAGGTATTGTTCCTTAATAAAAATGAATGAATAATCTCAGTGTTTTTCCACTGTTAATACAGACATAGACCAGTGCACCAGTTAGGTGCAGGGAGAGAGAAGGCCTAACAATAGTTCCTTTATTGCTGTACCTCCCATAGTGTCTCTGGATCCAAGTACAACCCCCAGCGAGAGAACAAATGAGAAAGCACAATCAAAGATATGGAATGGTTTCTGCCAGGAAATGGGCCTAATTGATTTCCTCTGTGTCTTTGTCTCTCCTGCACATGTATCTGCTACATGGAGGGAAAGAAAGAGGACGAGAGAAAGTAGGAGAAAGAAAAGCGAGAGAGGCCATCGGAGGTCATCCTCCGGGACTGCAACCAAAACCGAGGGGAGTTTTCTGCAGACGCTCTGTGTGCCGAGCCAATCCATCTCGGCAGACTTCGGGGATTCATCGGGGAGAACACCTGCAACGCTCTGTACTGTATAGCGTTCTGCCTGCCTGTCTTCCTGACTGCAGAAACATCTGGCAGAGGAGCAAGTGGATTCAAAAGGAACATCTGCACAGCAGCAAGCAGCCAAGTAAGCAAACAGTCCTAACGAAAGTAGTCACAGTTCCCAAACACAAAGCAACATTGTTGATACTACACCTATTTTCCTTTTAATTAAGACCATAATAAGTATTGGCATGCTTCTCTTCCCTGGTTTATTAGGAGACATTGCAACAGCTTAAAAAAAGACAAATCATTTGTGACAGTTGCTGTATGATTTCACACACATATTGTGCAGGGATATGCTGTAATATACTGCAACACTTTACAGTTTTATTGCTCCAAAGTAAAGTCACTTAGAGAGATAAACATATGAACTAAAGTGAGCAATGCTCTAAAGAAAATGCAGCAACATTCAGTCACATAATTGCTGCAGAAATGTTGCACATAGCACCGAGCAGCATACTACTATATATATTAAATGTAGTTTTGTTGCTACTATGATGCACATCATCATTGAAAAACACTCACTATATTTCAGTCTGAATAACACCCGTACATAAACACACACACTCATGCACATACACACATTATCCGCCTCTGGATCTTTATATAAAACAACCCTGGGACACAATACAGGATCCCTCCAATGCAGCACAGATCCAACATTGAGACTGCACACTTGAGCAGGAGTGCGTACTGTAAGTACACATGATTGGCTTATGGTGGTCACGTGACTGCAGACTGTAGTCCCCTGTGTTAGGAAACAGTAATTGAGGCTTCCATATGGTATAGATCAGATGTAGCCTTCACCACAGCATTCCTCCAAGCACCGAGGCTCCACGAAAACGGAGTAATGTTACTATCTCCAAAATACTATATTATATATTCTCTCTACCTACTGCTCTACTTGGCCTTATAATATCCAAAGAGAGAAGCAATGTTTAGTCTTTGTTGCAGTACAAAATATCCAATTTTTAATGGCAGATTATGCCAAACTAATGTGGCATATGTATGCAGGTCCTTACATTTAACTAAGTAGGTGTTTCTAATAAGCTTGTGATGCTGCCAGAGTCCTGTGTATCCCATAATATCATACCATCAGTCACTGTGCTGCCCTCATTGCACGCTGTAGACACAATGCTGTGCAACTATTTGCCTCACAGTTGAGAAAATATGAGCTAAAATATATGTGTGAATGAGATTTATAGAACACTGCATTAATGATTAAACCTGCAATGCAGTATGATGAATTAATTAATAGATAGGAAACTTTAACAGCTACCACAGTTGCATGTGGACATAAGGGAATGAAATACACAAAGTTAACAACAGGCATGCTGCAAACAAACATATCATCATGGCATAAGCCGTGTTACATCAACTACATAAACATTTAAATCACGGTGTGCCATGACATGAAATAGTCGGGTCAACTCAGCTGTTACAGATGATACTAATTAAGGTTCGGTTCCATTTATTGCAACAGAACTAATCCAGTGAGCCAACATGGACCACAGCAGCACCTTGACTCTGTTTGACCTGAATGGAACGGGACCTTGATTAGTATCATTGGTAACACCTGTGTTTATCTACTGTGAAAAAGGTCTTTTAGGGCAGGTAATGCCATCTTTATCATTACTGTCACAGCACTTATAAACATATAGGTTTAGTAACCACTCTTACGTACATATTGAATGCAACTAAGTCTATTATTTGCCAGTTTAACCCCATGGGGCCTCCACTGGTGGTCCACAGACCTCATTTGACACCACTGAGCTGAGCTGAGGGACCTCAGCTTTGGTTTTAGGGATGCCTAATATGTTGGTACTCCAGGTTTTGGGTATCTAAGTGTCTATATGTGTGTATAAACTCTTCAAAAGTGTATTCCACCTTAAATATCGCGATATGTACTTATGGTAATGACACTACTTGATGCCAACGTTACTCTAACTGTTAAGCTAAATCAAGTTAGATAGATAGAGTACTTTATTGATCAAATTCTTTTGTTGCTGCAGCATTACAAGTAACAACACAGAACAGGCACACACTATATACAGGCATGAGGTAAAAAATTTGGTGACAACAGTATAAATACAATAAACTCTAAGGAGGAAGAACATGTGGTTCTACCTCTAAAAAATATGCATAAGAAAGATATACATATTGACTGTTGTGCAATAACTTGTGCAAATGTTTAATAAAATATCCACATGTAGACGGGTGTGTTTATAACAATTATGATCTAAGTTAGCAATTACACGACGAACAGACTTCAGTGTGTAGAATTTAGTCGCGTCTAGTAGTCCAATCACTGCATTGCAATCTCCTCACATCACCCTCACCTTCCTAGTGTAAAGGAGAAACAACTTTTTTAGGGCACCGTCTAGAGTCAGTATTTAGTTTGTCTGTTCTGGGCTACTGTAGAAACACGGTGTTTCAATATGGCGGCCTCCATGAAAGAGGACCCACTCCCACTGTAAGATATAAAAATAAAAAGATTCTTATTTTCAGGTGATTATACATGCATGAAAACATAGTTATGAATATTATATCACATGTCTGCCTTATTCTGAAAATAAAGGCCCCAAATGTTACACACTGCACCTTTAAATAGTCAGGTAACGTTACTAGGGTAACGTAATTACATTAAAAAAAGATACCCAGATAACCGTTAGTTTTTTTAAACGAGTCGGTGACGTCACTCGCGGGGCTAAACACCAACGTCTGCGTCGCTGCTATATTTTTGAAACCGTTAACGGCTAACGGCTAAACGGTTAAAGTAGTGATTGAATTAAGTAATCTATTACACCACTTGTACTCTAAAACACAGCCGCCAAACTTTAGGAGGGCTTCGGGGAGAGAGTGAGTGTACTGTCTCTTTAAGGTCTCTCGGCTCGGTCTGTTTCGTATTGATCAATCCACCATTTTCCAACACACAGCGGCGGCAGTGCTAACACAGCTCCGGCAAGCCGCGAGAGAGAGAGACGAGAGAGAGCCACCCCTCTACCTGGAGAGGAAGCCAGGGGACCGGGGGCAGTCATGGCAGCGAACATGTACCGGGTTGGAGGTAAGCTGGTTGGTGGTTGGTTGTTGTTGTGGGGGTAACATTTTTTTTAGGAGCTTCCCGTAATGTTTTTATGGCGGACTCGCCATGATTCACCGTGGGTCTTTCTTTTTTTTAATGTATTTACAGAGCGTGGTCCGTCTTTCCTCCCCTTCTATTATTTCCCCCCTAAAGCTAAAGAGCCTTGTGCTTCACTGATGATGATGGTGGTGGTGACTGTGTGAAGAAGAGGAGGAGGAGGAGGATGGTGATGAAGAGTAGTGTGGTTCGCTGCTTTAGATGCCCTCGTTTTCTTTTGTGTTTGTTGGTAACTTAACGATGAAACTACTTCAATATGCCGCTCCACCTAAACCCAGACATACATTGTGTTTCTATACGGCGAACATATTGTAAAAGTTTTTGCTTACTCTCTCACAAAGACAGCCAGCGGTACTAGTTTATCACTGACCCTGCAGAAACCCATACAGACCTGCAGGGAAGCAGCAAGTAGATGCTTTGTGCAAACTGGGTGTAGAAAAAAGTTACATCTTAAGCGCAAGAGATGGAAAAAAGATGTTTAAATCTTTAAATAAATCTTAATTTATTCACTCCAGTTGATGCCTGTTTCCCCCCCCCACTCCCACTCATTTTCTGCTGATCTGATTCGTGTCCTGTAGGTACTGTGTATAAATAGGCACATGCAACTTACTGCGGCTATAGTATAGTTTAAATAAGTGGTAGGTGGCAGTGGTTGTTTTATTTGTTTTTTTAGGGGGGGGGGGGCAGAAAGCTACAACACAAAAAAGAGGTCAGGATAGGTCAACAGTGATGCTTTATTAGGTTAAATGTTTAAATTTCAGTGTTCACGTAAAAAGGTGTAGAGGTCACAGTTTACCTGTCTTCATTCATGCTTCTGATCTGGTTATGGTTGGCTGATGTGTGCGAGGGGAGGAAAAAGCGTGAGTGACATGATGATATATATATATATATATATATATATATACACACACACCCGATCACTGACAATCACCTAGTGAAACAGGAACGCCGTGACTCTCCTTGGCATGGTACCTGCATCAAAAATAGAATGTAGTCGTGGACGTCATAGCCCTCTTATTTATTCAAATGAAACGAGGCCTACCTGGACAGGATTATGTCCATACACAGCGGGGCAGAAAGTTAACACTTCATCAGCTAAATGTAGCCGAATCTAGTACGTCTCCTCGCTCTGTTTACCTCTTACGCTGAGATGCGTATCAGTCGAGCATGCCTGTCTTGTCTGTGGAAAAGTCAGTAGCTTGCGAAACAGTACAAAAGAATGATTTACACTATTTCCCTACCTGTCTGCCCACTGTGAAGCTTGAAGATGGTGCATGAATCTGAATGAATTCACATGAATACGTAAACAAATAGCGACTTATATCCAAGCTGTGCCGTCTGTCTATCACTAGTCAACTTACAACTGGACTTGCACAATAACTGCTGCTGCTGTTGTTGTTGGATGCTGTTAACTCATTTTCTAAAGAGCTGCACTGTAGATCTGACCAAGGCTTTGATATATTTAGTTAAATAGGCTATTTTATTGGGGTTAAGATGTTTCTGCTTGCAATTGGATCAAACAACAACCATCTGTTGTTGCCGTTGGGTTCGAATCAAGTTCCCAAGTCGTTGATAAAGGTGTCCCCCAAGGATCGACATTAGGTCCTCTGCTATTTACTTACTTTACTTTAAATAATTAGATTTTTTTCCAACTCTCTAATACCCAAATTTATCGGGTCTGCACTGGAATGAGCTGCAACACAGCTTGAAGTTCCTCTGAGAGACTTTAAAGCTTCTCCAGCTTATGTTTCTAATAATATTTGTGATTGTTTTAATTTAGTGTGGCTCTGTGTGTATATGTGTGTGTGTGTGTGTGTGTGTGTGTGTGTGTTGTGTTGTACTGAACTGAGTGTGGTGACCTTGTGTATATCAAATTTGTTCTCTGGTCAGGCAAAAGAGATCTTGATCTCAATGAGGTTTCCTAAATAAATAAAGCCTAATGAACTAATAGCATAAAATTGTTACTTTGGATCGTATTAATCGGCCTCTTAACCCTTGGTATGCAAAATTGAAATGCCACAAGAAAGCCTAATTGTGTAATAAACTGCTCTGAAACCACAAAGCGTAAAAATCAAATGACTGAATAAACATACCATTAAATTATTTCTTCATAGTCACAATAATAATTTAGATCAAAAACGGGCACGATCGAGGCCAAAAGTGAGCCTCATAATTGACTGAAGCCCCTCTTGAGACCAATTCAACCCAACATCAGAACAAAGCAGAGCCCTCCAAAAGATGGCCGCTACTTTGCAAGACAATGCAGGATCGTCTTGGAAAAGCAATGACTTCCTTTTGTAAGTGAACCTCTGACAAAAGCTGGCTCCGTAGGGCCACGATGTCTTTGTTTTTATCGTGCGAGCCACACGCCGCTCTTCCTGCGCCTTCTTCCTAGAGCTTCCCCCGTACACAGGAAAGTGTTGGTGGCTAAGTATAGGCTATATCATAAGTCGTCTTATCTTAATGTGGGAAGGGAAGAGAGGGAAGAAGTTTAAAAGTCTGAATCTGCAAGAGTCACAAAGAGTCTCAGTAGTTTTGTTGATGTTGATTTGAACAAGTTTGAAACAGGTCACTGCTCCTAATCATAAAACATCCTTTCCTCATACACCTCCAGTGTAAGTGATGGGAGACATTCTGTGTAAAAATGTATCTGAAGCTTATGTCAGGCTTCAGCAGTCATGTCGGACTGAGATCAGCTCTGTGGTAAAATAATGAATTGGGCTGCGTCGTCCGATAATCGCGACATCAAACCGCTGCACCTGAGTGAAGCCACGCGCTGTAGGCTGGAGAGCCAAACATGTCGTCTCTGGTGTGGATGTTTTTCACAGATTCAAATAAAGACATCGCGGTGTCAAGAGTTTTAACACGTCACAAGTGCGTCACCAGAACATTTGAAGAGTCAGACCTGCTGTTTTTGTTGTGTTAATGATAGTGATTTATTAGAGCTAATATTAAATCATCCATCTTTACTCGCTACATTAGAACCTTTCTTATCCTCTGGTGTGCAGAAACCTCAGAGTATGAACTTGTTTTTAAAATGCAGAAATCATCTGTTAAATAAAATGTATATATCTATATATGCATTGCTAGTGTGTTGCTTGAAGGACGGTTGAGAAATATGATCCAAAAAGTCCAGTTTGATTAACAAATCTGTGAATTTTAAGGCTGGCAGGATTACACAACTGGAAAGTTACCACGATGGCAGTTATTTTGTATTTCGCCATGCCCGTCGTGAGTTAAACAGTAAATATAAAGCATTCACATTTTAAAGTAATCCATCAGGTGTGCTTGTGTGTATTTTATTGGCCGTCGCAGCGCTCTGCTGGTTGATGCTGTGTTGCGTTGCGGCAAAAGTTGAACCAGGTCTGACTTTTTTTGCTCTTTTTTTTGTGCCCTTTGCATTGGCACTTCTGCTGCACCACCAGACTTCTCCCGTTAAAATAAATAAGGCTGCATTTTTTTTTTTTTTTGCGCAGTGCTGAACACAGTCTTACTGGGAAACCCCCACGGGACACATCTCCGTCACGTCAGGGCCGCAACGCTGTTTTTGTCTGTTCTCTACGCAGCTTGAAACCCCCACCAGGAGCGTTTTGCCCACCAGACTTTGTTAACTTGCTCAGATTTGGTCATTTTTTTTCTCGGTTTATGTGCTTCTAAATATATGCTACGTAGTTAATCTGTGTCCCTTTTGGCTGTTTTTATCAGAAGCTTGCACACGGTGTTTTATTTTGAAAATCGGCTGGATTCTCCATTCCACTTCTGTGTCTGACTTCCTGTCAGCTCAAGCTGCTCTGTGCAGACTGATGTGAGCTGCGAGCCGCTTCTGGCACGTTCCTGAACCGGACCGCGGTGCTTCTGGTGAAACTTTTGACTAGAGCGGCCGCAATTAGCTCCAGCAGCTGTGGCGCACACAGAACGCGTTGCACCGGAGCCCTTTGGTTATACAAATCAAGAGTGTATCTGTCAAAGTTCTGGACTTTTGAGTACAAAATCTTCTTTCTTCCCTCCACAAACAGTGTCTGAAGTAGAGGAACAGTAACACAAAGAGGGAATTTGTACTAAATAGACTAACTTTGGAAGATACACAGCCTGACATTAGCGTAATAAATAAACCTTCTGATGTATTTTTTATTACTTACATCGGAAGCACGTTAGGAAGGATTGATTGCAGCAAGCAAACCTGTTTCAGTTCTGAAAAGTTGTGAAGCTCTCCTTTAAATAAACACTTTCACCGAGGCCATCGGAATGTGACAGCTCTTGTACAGAGTGTGCTAAACGCGTTGTAGTATTTACTAACTTAAAAAGTGACAAACTTTGTTGTCGGTGCCCACATTTCTCTTGGCTTGACGAGGATTTGCTCCACGCTGCCAGTTATGATTCAGAACCTGCTCAAAGGTGTTGTAGTGTTTACTAATTTACAAACTGACTAACTGTAACTGCCCACACTTTGTTTGGCTGGTGGCTGGTGTTAATTTCCCACGCTGGCAGTTGCCTCTCTCGCAGGTCTGGTGGGTGTACTCGCAGAGTGAAGCTCCGAGGCTCGCTCACTCGCTCGCTGCCATCCTGCTTAATTCAGGACGGTCAGTTTGGAACGCTGCGCGACGGCTATTAAATTCATTCAACAAAGTGTCCCCCATCATCGCATTCCTTCAGAGGCCCAGCTGCACATCCATCCATCACGATAAACGGCGCTGGCGGCAAGCTATCTGCATCTCAGCGGCACCTCAGGAATTTAAGATCTGGTCGTCTAAAGTGCCCCTAAAAATTAAAAATAGTAGTTTGAGGGAGAAGTTTTGTGTAAAACTTCCACACGTTTGCTGATTAATCACATTTGAATAAGAACAAGCTGCAGCGGTGGCTGCGACGCAACTGCAAGACAGATGCTTGACGGCAGTTAAGATGCTGCCACTGTTTATGAGATCAGAATACGTCTCTGCTTAAACATTAGAGACATTTATCCATCCGTGTTCACCTCGAACGACACCAGGAACCGGTAGTTTGAATGGATGGAGTTGTAGTTCTTTAGGTCTCACCCCCAAACAGATGTGCACACTTCTGTCGAGGTGTGAAAGTGAGCGATACCGAAGTGTGAAAACGAGACACGAGATTGATTCACAAGATTAAATCCTCCTGCCATTACCATAGAAACCTCCATCCATACCACGACAGCCGGGGTCGTAATCTCCTCCGATGGTTGCTGCTGCTCATGACAACAGACACACCTCTCAGTGTGAGCGTGTGAGTAAGCATCGGATAGCGGGGTGGGGTGTGGTGGGGGTTCATGTGCGCGGACAAGCGTGGGTGGATGTTTCACATTCTCCGTTCACTCTTTCTCCGTCTCCCAAGCCCAGCCTCCTTTTTCATCATTATTATTGTTATTACTGTTATATTGGACAAACTTCAGACGATACACATTCCTGATACTTTGTGGGTTGATGTGACTCGTGCTAGCAATGCTTCCAGTTTGTGTCTACGCCTGTTTGAACTGGATCCCATTTAGGCTTTGCGGCATGGCATGCTGGGCAGGGAACACAGCTTAAATGCCGGGGCAGGAATGGTCTTGATTCTCTTATCAGGTGATCACTGAATGTTTGGAGGAGAGTGTGGCCGACGCTGCAGCACAGACTGTACACTCACCAGCCACTACATCAGGTACACCTGTACAATCTAATGTGATCCAAGATAAACCAGGTGTATTTGGCTAAAACAAAGTAATTTATTTCTTGAAATTTAGATTAATTATCCAACAAAAACAGGTAAACTAGAAGGGAACCAAAGAGGCGAGCAGATGCTGTTCTTGACGTCACCCACAGGTTTCCAAAGCGCCGTTTTGTAGCCGAAAATATGCAGCGCTGGCCACCGCAATGTTGGATGCACTGCTTCTTCCGCCTCCCGGCTAATCTAAATATCACCTGAGTTGGCCGAATGACACCTGGTTGCTCAAACAAGCCATCTGTAACAGCACCCACCTGTCAATTAAAGCGCCCACACTGTTAATCCTGCATAACTTTAAGCCTTAATATAATTTGAACAGGTGAAATTAAAACGAGAAAGAAAATCCTCACTATCTAAACTATTTTCTAATAACCAAAAAGCACAGAGAAACTGCACCTGTAAACTAGTGCTTCTAACAAAAATATACCTGTGTAGCAACCACTGTCCATCAAAAAAGCTCAGCTAAGAGAATCCACAGTCACGTCAAAGAGGTTTTATGAAGTTTATTAACGAAAGACTAACAAGCAACTCAAATTAGCATAACGTGATGAAACTATACGAGACGGTCAGCAGAAAATATTAGAGCCCAACTCACCCTCTTTGTCTGAGTCCTGCCACAATGTGAACAGGTGAAATAATGCCTCCTCCTAGATTTACATACACAATAAACACTTCACACAATAAAATACGAAGGCACGGAAAGATGATGGTTGTATTTTATTTTTATTATTGAGGTCGTAGTCGGTGGTGGTGAACTTTATTATTATATTATGGCCATCACAGCAAACTGCAACCTCAATAATAAACACTTAAACTGATCTTTGGCTGTGTCAGTCAAAACTGAACATTATTGTCTTTACAAAGCAGAATTTATAGCAGAGCTGTAAATAATGAAGTGGCTGAAGAGTGTGTAAGATACAGTATGATACTCTAAAGCACTGGTACCGACCTGTATTGTCTTGTAGCCCTTTTATAGCCAAACAATGCCGACTAACAACCTCTTGTCACGGATTGCACAAGTTTAAAACAAAGAGTGTGGCTCATCTCTGAAATGTTTCAGTTTAATAGTTTTTAGTCCTGAAGACATAAAACTGCAGTATTTCACAAAAAAAGCAGAAATTTCAGAAATTAAACAAAAGAATCGAAACAATTTTCTGCAGTAGAAATGTTTTGTTAATTATCTTCCAAACCGGAGGAAGGTTCAGGACCATTAAAGCGAGGTGGGTTTATAAAAATTAAAATTTCACATTTAGACCGTCAAACTTACAAAGACAGTTCAAGACTTCAGATGCCAAACCGCACAAAGACGTGTTTTTACAGCCTCCACCGTCGTTCATGTGTTTCCTGCATGTGGTACTTTGTTTTCTTCAAGGAGGCGCAGGTGGTGCCGGTCAGGTTTTTCGAACGCACCGTCTATGACGTCCATGATTTTTGGACCGTTTACAACTCAAATCATCCAAAATGAACAGATCAGATAATATTATATCAAAATGGTGGAATGTTTTTTCCAATTAGTCCACCTTAATGTTAATTAATATACAATATTTCATCGCCTTAGTAACTCAGTCATTCACATCTCTCTCCATCCTCTGTCTGCCTGCCTGCCTGTCTGTCTGCCTGTCTGTCTGTCTGTCTGTCTCTGGCCTGGTTTGAATCAGCCCAGCAGACTCTCTCTTTTGGGGGCCTCAGTAACATGCCTTGATTGGCTCACACGAAATCCGACTGCACCGTGACATCACACACGCCAGAGACTGCTGATTGGCCGACACTGGGAGACGGGGGGATGGAGAGCCGGGAGAGGGGAGGGTTATACGCGTATTGAGGCGACGGGAGGGCTGATGGGAAACGGAGAGACTGAGTGACGCTGCTCAGTGCCTACAGGCCCTCTCTCTCTCTCTCTCTCTCTCTCTCTCTCTCTCTCTCTCTCTCTCTCTCTCTCTCTCTCTCTCTCTCTCTCTCTTTCTGTTGCTCTCATTTTGAGTTCCTCTCCAGCTTCAGCTCCTCACATGGTGGAAACTCTCAGACAACCCACTCTTGACTGTCACTTAACCATTTTCTTTCCATATTGGCTTCTTCTCGCTGGAGGCGACACTCAAAGCGATTCCATTCTCGGTAACTCGACTTCCCGAGCCAGGAAAAACGGGAAGAGGGCGAGCCGTGCCCAAATATCCCACCTTCACAGTGACTCTAAATGTACAAAAAAAAAAAAAAGTGTCTTTACTGTGTGTGGCGGCGATTCACACCCAACCCCGTACCAAAACAGAACGTGGCCGTGTGGCTCCGCTTCTGTTTGAAATGGTCATGACGCATCTTGGCTCCGGATTAATGGGTCCCTCAGAGCTGGCGAGCGTCGAAGGCCGCAATTAGACGTCAACGTTTCTCTCCGCGGTCGAGTCATGAGACCCGTCCCTGTTTTTGAGCGTCAGACAACTTTTTTTTTTTATCACGTTGACAGTTATATTTACCTTTATGTGTCATGGGAATGTTTGTCTCTTTCAGCACTGTTACAACAGTACGTTCACGTTTGAACCAAAAACGATGACACCGTTAGAGGTGACAGAGAACTAATGAACGACTAGATGATTTGGTTGATTGTTCGCGTAATTTATCGAGCAAACGGAGCTCCTCGTGTGTGATGTTCGGTGCTCGAGATGCTTATTTTGTCAGACATCGCCTCGAGCTCTGGGAAACTGAGCATGTTGATTTTGTATCTACCAATTCTTATTTCTAAAAAGAAGAAGCTCAAGGTGCTTCAATCTCAAGGTGCAAAGATATTTAGTTCTCAAGGAAAAGCAGAAAATCCTCACACTGAACAACAGATTATCAACACAGTAGCCAATTACCACGTGATTGACTAATCCACTGGTTCTCAAACTGCAGTACGCGAGCTCCCTTCAGTTTTTAATTAAATAAATCGATTTATTAACATTTAATATCATCAATACTGCAGGACTTTCAATGAAAATACTTAAACTATGAGATCCTGGAATATTTAGTTTCAGTATCATCCTGCTCCATAGTCAAGTAGGTAGTGTGTAGCATGTAGCACACTTACATTTGTGATTAGTCGCGAGCTAAAACGTGACAGGGAGGTAATAAATAAATAAAAACGTAGTAATCGTGGCTCCAAATGGGAATGATAAGAAACAGAAGTGCAGATCAGGGCTGGTTCCATTCAGGATTCAACAACAGTCAGTAATAGAAATTGAGAGCTGAATATATTCTGAGGTGTAAAAACTTGGACTAACTGGACTAATCGATTAATCAACAGCGTGTTCAGCTTTTAGCTTGGCCGTGGTTCTTCCCTCGCTTTCCCAGTCCACAGTTGAACAGCCCAGTCTGGTGATCAGCGCCGAGTAACAAACCAGCCTCTCTGACCTCTGACCTCCAGCCTCCCCCGCGCTTGAGAAAACAAGCAAGTCCGATATCTTGTCCTCATTTTCTGTCCGGCTGCTGCTCAATTTCAAGTCGGGACTATTTGATATTCAGCGGCAGGACGAAGATGTCACAGTGGCAGTGGAGTCTAGTAACAAGCTGTTACAGGGTGAAGAGTAGACAGGCATGATGTGACGATCTCTCCCCGCCTCGTAGAGATGTTCAGTAGTGAATATGTGTCTGTGGTTGCCAGAAGAAGCTGTTGTAGGAGTGACACCTCTACATGCTTTCTGAACCTCGGCTGCTGCTGCTTTGGTTAACACAAAAGAGGAAGTGTTAGCCCAAGTTCTCACGTCTTTAGACATTCAACGCATAGAAAATGTCAGGAATTGTTCCAGTGAATTAACCCTAGACTGTACGTGACATTTGTCAACAGAGCATTTTAGCACAATATTATAAGATGAAAGTATATTATTACATACATTAGTCTGTATGCAGCTGGACTCAAGATCAAAGTCTGTATTAGAGACCGGTGAGGTGATACGTGAAAAAATGATTAATCAATTATTCTATCAGCAGAAAATTAACCGTGTTAATAATAGATTGGAGTTTCTGTTGGTGTTCAAGGATGATACCAACTGTTCTCTGAGTCCAACATGTCTAATGAATGATGAGGAATTGTTTTATATTATTAGTCTATATATATTGAATATCTTTTTGTCAGATAAAACATTTGAAGATGTCACCTTGGACTCGATAAAATAATATTTTACATTCAAGACAATCAGCCAATTAACCAGGAAAATAATCTGCACATTCGATAATGAAAATGATTGTTAGTTGCAGACAATATTAAAAAAATGGATGACGTGTACGTGACGTCACCCACAGGTTTCTAAAGCGCCATGTTGGCTGTACTGCTTCTTCCGCCTCACGGCTAATCTAAAAATGGGATCTTTGGTGGGCTGAATGAAGCCTGGTTGCTCAAACAAGCTGCCTGCACCGGTATTTACCTGTCAATCAAAGCGTCCACACTGTTAATTCTGTATAACTTTAAGCCTTAATATAATTTGAACAGGTGAGTTCTATAAAAATTCACCCTCAGTACAGTTGTCATGAACGGAGAAATTAGCTATAGAGACCAAAACTGTTTTTTGTACTAGGCTGTAAACATGTTTATTTCTGCTGTGAAGTTGGACATTTTAACATGGGCACTTATGGAGACTGACTCACTTCTGGAACCAGCCTCAAGTGGACGTTTGAGGAACTGCAGTTTATTTTTTTTAGGTTGCAGCTTGGTTGCACTGAGATTGATAGCAGACGTGAGTGCTACAGTCACAAACCCAAACAAAGAACGGTCGAGGTTTCTTCACAAACATCAGATTGATTTTCTGTCAGTTCATGAATCGTTTCATAAATCAAATTTTCCTGTTAGAAGTGTGCCAAAATTCAAAATGCATCAAGTGTTTGTAGGTGGAGTTTTCCTTTTAACTCTGGAAGTCAGAGTAACGCAGGATAGATTTGGTTGTCGGTGCATATCCTGGGTGCCGAGCGTGATGAGTGCATGCCTAAACCAGTTAGTTAGTGTTGGACCCAGGAGCTGCAGGAAATGAAAGCAGCGCTCGGTGTGCATCACGGGTACGCTGCTGCTGGAATTTCGGGCCGAACTCTGGCCTCGTCGGTCAAGAAGGCGGGTGGCCTCGGGGAGCGCGGGGGGATGGGGAGGGAGGGGAGGTTCAGGGTGAAGAGAGGATAGCTCCACCTCCAGGCAACCTTCCAAGTGTGGGGTATAATCTGACAGCACTCAGCCAAGACACATGCAGGGCTAAGACCAGGCACCCTACCAAGACTGGGGCCTGTGGGGACATCCTGGTGAGAGCTAAGCCTCCAATGGGCCTGGAGCAGTGCCAGGAACCACACACACACACACACACACAAATACACACAAATACACACACTTGAATGCATAGTAAAGTCACACATGCGTGGTGAAGCTTGTGCAGTCTCTCATACACACCCACACAAATGCAGACGCACTGTGCATACAAACAACAACAACAACAACAACACACATTGAGGGGAGCAACGAGACAAAGAAAGCACGAGGAAATACAAGGTCTGCAGTCTGAATGGACGGTTTGGAGAGCCAGATATGTGTGTGTGTGTGTGTGTGTGAGTGTTTATTGGTGTGTCAACGTCTCATTCAGTCAGACCTCCCAACTACAGCTGGATCTCCTATGTATGAAATGAACCTAATCGAGTTAAACCAATATTTGCTGGATGTCTCTGTTACACTCTCCCGTTCACTAATTATGCTGTCATAACGTGGTCGAAGTGGAAATCACCCCTGAACGTTTGGATGACCCCCCGAACGCTGACTGACATTTATCTCTGCTCTTTTCCTTTCTCTTTCCATTCCCCCCTCTTTCTTTCTTTCTCTTCCTCTTCCTCCTTCTCGCTGTTCCTCTGCAGATTATGTTTATTTTGAGAACTCATCCAGCAACCCACTGCTGATCAGGAGGATAGAGGAGTTAAACAAGGTGAGTGTGTGCACAAATCTGACAGCTGTACATACAGTAAGATTTCATGACTCACTCGTCTTCAACCTGATTTGTCAGATTGAATAGATGAGATCAGTTTTACCAGTGATATATTTGAGCTCACTTTGTGTGTTCTTTCTCTGCTTTTCTTAAAGCACAAAACATCTTAACATTTCTGTACAAGGCCTTTTAATTGTAGTTCTCACTTTTGAGTTCTCATGAAGTTAGTGAATTTTTCAGGCTACTTTACACCATGCAGCCTGGACTGTTTAATAAAAAAAGTCACTTTCTATTCTAGGGTAAGAGAAAACATCAATGCTGTGTAATATTTTTAGTCTTTTCCAGGGGTTTTGTCTGTACTGTGATGCTCAGGATCAGTAAAACAAAAACAAAAAATATCATAAGAACTGAGCTGTCCGTAACATTTACAACTTAAATAAAAAATTATTAAAATGATTCATATTTTTGCTCTTGAAATAAACATTTTTAGCTCGCCGTTTCTGTTCCAGTCTCCATTTCCATGGAGATACACGGGTATGACTAATACCTGGACAATCAGTCACAGCAGTAGACTCCTATATGTAAGAGTTTACTCTTTACAAGCCTTAGTAACAGAGACGCTTTCTAGTCCCAGACAACTAACGTCAAAGCTTTCCAGAGATCGTGGAGTTCCACAAACTGAATACCGCGCATATGAACACTAAACTGCCACGCTAGTTCAGTCTTGTAGTGACTGAGATTCTTCCCTGGACAGATTTTGAACACATTTATTTTTAAGGTAGTACCGCTGTATTTGACGATGGAGGCTGAGATCCAAACATTTCCAATAACTCCACAGCGTTGTAAAGTCCAAAAGTCAAAATATATTGAACAGTGTAATCGATGTAATCATTTCCAAAATATACAACATGTTTTTATCTGATGAAATATTCAGCTTCAGTCCAGATTAGTCGACCTTTAGTCGACATTTTCTCTGAGGTCACTGAACGAGGCACACACCTGTGTTAACGAGGCACACACCTGTGTTAAAGAGGTACACACCTGTGTTAACGAGGCACACACCTGTGTTAACGAGGCACACACCTGTGTTAACGAGGCACACACCTGTGTTAACGAGGTACACACCTGTGTTAAAGAGGTACACACCTGTGTTTGTGTTAAAGAGGTACACACCTGTGTTAAAGAGGTACACACCTGTGTTAAAGAGGTACACACCTGTGTTTGTGTTAAAAAGGTACACACCTGTGTTAACGAGGTGGTCTAACAGCTCCATAAAATTAAAATTCATTAAAGAAAGGTGAAATTTCACATCCAGATGTATTGCTAAAAAAATTGATCTCCATTTGTTTACATGTTTTATATTTTCAGGATGTGAAAATGTCGAGGTGGCGGAGTGATACATTTAGTGATGAGTCAGGCGTGCAGTCATGCTGATTCCAGCACGTCCTAAATGTCTAGTGGACCAATCAGATTGCTCGGTCTGAACTATGTGTCGATAAATTCTGGTTTGTGGATGTTGAAAAGATTCCACATTTAGTCCAGTATAGTCCTGAAATGATCAGTCGATTAATTAATTTATTGATTGAGAGATTAATCTTTTAAATAATTGTTCAAGCAAACACCAAATATTCCAGCCTCTGAAATGAGAACTTGCAGATTTTCTTTGTCGTACATGAAGGTAAACGAAACCTCACTGGGTTGTAAATAATGATATTAATAATAATAGTTGTTGTTGTGGAGATTAAAATAGCAACAAACCATTTTAAATATAGGAAATGTGTGCTTTATGTGTGTGTATATATATCTTAATTGCACTGAAAGCAGCACCTCGCACTGTATTAATGATGATATCGTTGCTCTGGGTGATCCCAGCCTGCCGTCTCGTACATCGCTCAGTGAAAGAAGTAGAAACGGAGGCTCTGTCTCTGTGGACTAGTTACAGGTGCCCGCTGTCTGTCCCCTGTCCCAGGCCTGTGCTGGATAATATGGAGGCTGTTTAATGTGATTGACACAGAGCTCAGAGTGGGCCTTCTATTCAGCCCGTCACTGTCAGTCTCTCTGCTCCTCGGGGGGATCTCTCTCTGGGTTTCTCCTCCATAAGGTTGGAGATGTCTCGAAAGTATAAAACTGTGCAAGGGAAAAAAATCCTGACAAGCCGCAGCTGCTCGAAACGAACAAAAGCAAACAGAAAATTTGAGAATTTGGCCAAACGGACTGGCCTGAAATCGATTTTAAAAATGACTTTACCTTTTTGGAGTATGCTTGCTTTGTCCAACTAACATTTCATCACTAAAGATAGTAAGTTTATGATCCTATAAGACAAAGAAAAGCAGAAAATCATCACAGTGGAGGAGCTTTAAGAAGAAAATAGCAGACATTTATGCTTTAAAAAAATGACCTAAACGATAAATTGGTCACCAAAATAGTTTCTGAAAGTCACTGTGATGCGTCCCCGTGATCACACCAGATATGACTTCACCTTTTCTTTGTTTCTTACATCCACACCAAGGTCGTCCTCCTGCCTATAGCTCAGTTTGAACCTCACCAGTTCATTGTCTATGTTAATTAGGCCGCAGACCACATTAGATTTTAAAGGTCCAGTGTGTGAGATTTAAACGGGCTCTGTGTATAGAATATTGCAGACGTGGGAAATAATATTCATAACTATGTTTCATCACGTGGAAATGAGAATCATTATGTTTTTGTTCCCTTAGAATGAGACTCTGTATCTACACAGTGTTTGTACAGTAGCCCAGAACAGACAAACTAAACGCTGACTCCTTTCACACGTTTCACAGCCAGCGTAATTTCTCCTTCATTCTTGGAAGCAGATGGTGTGGCGAGAGGGTTGCAATCAGCAGCTACACCGCTAGATACCTCTAAATCCTACACACTGCTCCTTTAACTTGCGTGCACACATCTATATTTATACATGTATAATGGAAATACTAAAGGGTGTTATACTTAACTCTCCTTTATTCACTGTGATTTTACTGAAATGTCACCAAACGATGTGACATTAACTCACTTAAATCAAACAGTGTGTATTTAAATTGTATTCAAATTGATGCATCCTTCATACATTTGCTTTTTCCTCCACGAACACACTCATAGTGCTGACTGTAAATCTGTTTTTTTCTGCAGACAAAGTTTTAACCTTCGCGCACGAGGAGACACTAAAAAGAATTTTATTTAACTCTCCTCCGATTATCTTCGTCTGCATCTGTGTTGAGCAACAAAATCCAGACAAGTTTAGAAACAATCAGAAACGTGGAAATGATTTTTTCGTTGTAACTGCAGACACAAATTGAATATTTTTTTGGGGTGGGGTGGGGGGTGGTGGATTTTAATTATTTAGTGATTTGTAAAAGTGTCGAACGTAAAGAAATCTGAGAAATTCTCCGTCTGTCTCTCTCCATCCATCCTTCTTCCCCTCGCGTTACATCTCACTCTGGGCTTCACGAGACATCCTAATCTGACACGCTCGGCCCATAATAAGACACAAATGTGACTGTCAATGATATGTAACGCTTTAAAGTATCACAGCTTATCAATATTGCAGTTCATGCTCTCTTATTCTCTTTTATTTTATGAGCAGTGAAAGCGACTAATCGATTTGTAAATGATTTCTAAAGTGGCGGTTTTCTTTTTCTTTTTTTTTGTCATTCAATAAAACGTTGTCATGCACCTCCTAATTTAAAAAACAACGCCATATCGCCACACCAGTGTAGTGTTACTGGGAAGAAACGAGTACTGGGAGTGCAGAGACAAAAACCTCCGACACACCACGCCGTCCTGATAGTGTGATTTTTTTTTTTTTTTTTTGGGGGGGGAGAAATTTCTCACACTGCGTTTTCAGCCATCGTTAAGAAGTAGCCTCATCTATGGCTCTTTCATCTGTGTGTGTGTGTGTGTGTGTGTGTGTGCGCGCGCGCGTGCACGGGTTGCTCTGTGTGCGGCACCACTTGTTGCCGTGGTAACGCCGATTGTCTCTGGTTTGCAGACAGCCAATGGGAACGTGGAGGCCAAAGTGGTGTGTTTTTACCGGCGCAGGGACATCTCCAGCACACTCATCGCCCTGGCAGACAAACATGCAAGTGAGTGACCGACCGTAAACCCAGCCAAGCACACACACACACACACACCATCAAAAACACAACCAAGGATCTCAAAACTGCTCTTTTTTTCTTTTAAAATTTGGCAACCTTCTGCAGCTCTTTTCCACTGCAAAGTTGTACTGCCTTCACATCCAATCGAACTAGATGGAAAATACTACTCTGTTTGTTATTTGGTGTGATTGTTGAAGCTTGTTTGCACCTCAGATTTTATCGAGAGGCGATACAAAATTGAGTTTGTGCGCTGTTGCCGTGCTGAGAGAAACGCAGTCCAGACTGCAGCCCCTCCTCTGATGGGCCTGATTGCAGACAGCATTCGATCTGTTGGGTGTATCAATATGACGACACCTGTGTGTGTGTGTGTGTGTGTGTGTGTGTGTATCTGTGTGTGTGTGTCTGTGCATATGTGCCTTTCCAGTTTAAGCGTGGGTGTGTAAGCGTGTACTCGAATGTGCAGCTTGGAGCATATTCTGCAGTGTCTGGAGCAGCTGGTGGAGTCTGAACGGGCTCTACCTAAAGCAACACCGTGCGCCCTTTTTAATGTTTTAAACGTCCCAGGGTGTTTTTACTGAGAGACGGACGTTCAAACGATGAAATACAGACGAGATGGTCAGTTTTGAGATCAGTGGTGAAAGAGAGAGAGAGAGTGGAAGAAGTCCTGCAGGTACGGAAAGTGTGTCACTTAAAGGCCAGAGCCATTCTTGAATGTCCGGGTCACATCTCCAGTGGTCAGTTGGAAGTGATGCCTTCAGGGCACTGCTCCAGAGAGCCTGGATTCAAAGAGTAAAGAACCAGAGAGGGATAAAGGATTTATTCCTGCTTCAGGATATTTGCTTTTTTATATATATAACGTGACACAATATCACCTCCTTTGACTATGAAAAACGACTTCTCTAATCTCATCATCTGATATTTGTCTGCTGTCGTGTTACGGTGGCTTCGTTTCATCAAACCAGCCCGGCCTTAGAGGAGGATATGAATTTATTTGAATTGGATTTACTGTCTGTGGAAAGACTGTGGGCAGAATCCCATCTTCAGTATAATCTTAGTGGGAAAATACCACCACCCACTACCCCACATCATCAAGTCATCCTTACCAGTCACAATTTAAAGGTCCAGCGTGTCGGATTTAGTGGCTCCTAGCAGTGGAGTTGCCAAACGATGTAAGAAAAACTCACTCAGGCGATTACACACTGATGAAAACATATTAATAAATATTATATTCCATTCCTGTCAATCGATACTCATAAATCTTATGCACTGGACCTTAAATTCAATTGAAATGCGAACAGAAAGAGGAGATTCTCTTGTGATACTCCACCTTTTGACAGAACTTCATGTGTGCACACGTAGGACTAGAAATCTGACCTCTTCTTGACCACTTGCAGACTGTACACACTAAACTCGACTCACCAACACAATGAAATCGTGCGTTCACCAGCACTTAACTGAACTTAAGTGCTTCACACGAAGAGTCGCCGACCACGTCTGAAGGCGAGAAACACTTTGAGGCGGAGCAAGGATAATTGTCCTCGCAGAGAAGGGCGAGACGCGACGCATCACACAAACGTGGATAACAGCGGCCGCTTTGGGACAGTCTCTCGTCTTTTACGGTCACAAAAACAATTTAAAAAATGTAAAAAGAAAGCTTGAAAGAGAAGTTTAAACTCATATTACTTTTAGATTTTATCGTGGACCAGACCAGCGGTAGATATGTGAAGAGGGACTGCAAAAACTTCAATGTCAGTGTTGATGAAGAAGCTTTAACAGGGCATGTAATCCAGTTCAAATAAACTGTACAATGCAACATAAACATGTTTATTTTAGTTTTAAAAGGACCAAATGAAAAAAAGAAGCCATGGTTGTTGTGTAAAACATTAATACGAGAACGCAGCGATGCAGCAGAGCAGACTGCGTTCACAGCACATCTGGACCGAGACGACAAGCTGTGGTCAGAGCGTGTAGGCTTAAAAGACGTCGTCTTTGGTGTCCACCGCTGTCTGACTTCCTGCTTGTACACACACACACACACCTTTCAAATCAGTGTAAATATGCAGGTTCCTTTCAGCTCAGTTTGAATGAACACACACGCACACACACACACACACACACACACTGCCATTCTGCAGTCCAGGCTAGAAAAAACAACCACCACTAGACTTTGACTTTGGGTGTGGCTGGCTTAGTGTTGGCTCTTGGGGTGTGAAAGTGTATATGCGTGTGTGTGTGTGTGTGTGTGTGTGTGTGTGTGTGTGTGTGAGAGAGAGAGAGAGAGAGCTACCAAGTGTCCTGTTTAAATGTGTGTGAGTGTGTGTGTGTGAGGCCTCGGGGTGTATCCGTGGGACCACACAGCATCAGTTTGTCTCTTTTTTTTAAGGAACTCTGTGATTTCTTCTGAGGGCACGTTCAAATTTCTTTGTGGACTGCCGATGATGTACACCTCATGTTTGTCTGTTAATGATACGTTGTGTATTTGCTGAGTGTTAAACATGAATATTTAACTTATAATCACGGTTAAACACAAGCAAATAAGTCAAACGCAGCATCGTACGGTCGCCCTGACCCGCTGATGGACGCAGCAGGGCACTGTTTCCACGGTTGCAGCGATGTTTGTATAAGCTGCTCCCGTATAGGCCTCTTTGGTTTTTTGCCGTGCTTTGCCAGCTGCAGTTCGGGGTAAGGGGCGTCCAGACATTTCAACATGTTAAAAAAAAAAAAATGCATGGCAGGAATGGTTTGTGCACCGCATGGGCGTGGGCTGTATCCTGTCTGCGTTTCTGTAGCTGCAGCCTCACTGCATGTGTGTGTGTGTGTGTGTGTGTGTTCTTATGTATGCATGGTGGACTTGAGTTTTTAGCTCTGGGCCCTGTCACTGGAGTTGCTGAAGGGGTACATTTAATTCAGTTTCGTTCTGGACTGGTGGAGAATAGCAGTTGAGTGTGTGTGTGTCTGTGTGTGTGTATATATGTGTGTGCGTGTTTTAATGTGTGTCTGCTGTGACTCATTGATCAAATATTTTGCTTGCAGAGATCCTGAGCACTCCCTCAATGGGGCCTCCGAACTCCGGCATTAGCCCCTCCCCTGTGAGCGAACGCAGCCTCCTGAGTGGTCAGCTCTCTGTGGCGGACTTGGCATGTTACCTCCCTTCAAGACATTTGAATTTTGCCATGACTCAAAACCTTTTTTTTTTCTATTTTTGAGATGTGGCCCGTAGCTCCCATAAACAATAGACAACAATGTTTCCAGTTGAACTGATGCACAGAAGCAGGACCAGCTTGACTTCACTGGTCGTGAGCCACCAACGTTCTCTTTGGTGGGTCATAAACCCTTTTTTTAATGCTTTTGTAGTGAATTCATTGGCAGGATGGTAACAGACCCCTCACCCTGCCATGTGGTACCACTCGAGCTTCACAACCACTCTAGATTTGACGAGTGTTGACATGTTTTAATGCGACTAGCTTCTACTAGGAGAGTCTTACTCATTTGCATCCCGGGCTGCAGAGCTTCATGAACCGCAGCCATATCAGCTGTAATGATGACTGTAAAAATCGAAAGGCGGCACCCTCGCCTTGTGTCGACACCAATGACAGTATAAAGAATGGACAGAGCATGAGTGACGTCACCCGTAGTTTTGAAGACGAAAGTACGGGCGCTGGCTGCTGCCATGTTGGATGTACTGCTTCTTCCGTCTCCCGGCTAATCTAAATATCACCTGAGCAGGCCGAATGACGCCTGGTTGCTCAAACAAGACATCTGTAACAGCACCTACCTGTCAATCAAAGCGTCCACGCTCTTAATTCTGCATAACCTTAAGCCTCAATTTAATTTGAACAGGTGAGTTGTATATAAATTCACCCTCAGTACAGTTGTCATGAACGGGGAAATTAGCTATAGAGACCAAAACTGTTTTTTGTACCAGGCTGTAAACATGTTTATTTCTGCTGTGAAGTTGGACATTTTAACATGGGGACTTATGGAGACTGACTCACTTCTGGAGCCAGCCTCAAGTGGACGTTTGAGGAACTGCATTCTTTGGTATTTCTGCATTAACTTCACTTCAGTCACGGGGAGATTGTTTGCAGTCTTATCTTATTTTATTTTTAAGGAAAAAATATGGCAAACAGCGTCTTCATGTGCTGCTTTATTGTTTGCAAACAAGCTAAAAATACTCTTGTCTTCAGAGTGTTGGAGGTTTGAGGTGTGTGTGTTGACTTTAAACTTTGATATGTTTCTGAAAGTAACTGGGTTACCTGATGAAATGAGGTTAAGTCAGGAAAACGGAGAAACGTTTACATGCGCTGCAACCTGATTACTGAAACTCATGTTTAAATAAAGTCGGCTGCTCATCAGATTTTCTCCCTCTGCCACATTTTTAAGGCTTTCTCTTGCATATATTAAATATATCAGCAGTACGCAGTCTTTGTCTTTCACATGCACCCCTGTTAGAAACAAGTCCAGAATCCTTCCCCTAATTACAGACTTTTTGTTTCTTGTTTACACGACATTGAAGAAGTTTAACTCTGGTTACACGGCGAAAAATCAGTTTACACGTGTCATGAGAAAACAGCTGTATAATGTCCTCTGTTTGTCTGCAGGGAGCTTTGTTATGTCTGCGGAAAATATCCTTTGTGATGTCAACAAAGCGATCTCAGTTTGGGATTGGAGACGGCAGATCTTTCTTAGAAAGCCTGCTGCTACCAGCCAGGCTTGTGTAGGATTTGGAGTTTGGAGAAATTAGGGCACCTCGACCTCTGCTGCATTGACAAAAACCGCAATATCAAATCATTTTTTTGAGTGTGTGTAAACACCGAATGACACACGCGAGTCTGATAATCAGGAGGAGAGTGTAAGGCAGCGTTCACACCAGATCAGTTCAATTAATTATCTGCAGGGTTGTGCAGCAGTGTGTGGTGTGTTTATTAGAGATAGACCACAGTGAAACAGATAATCATTTTTTTTTTGTGCTTCACCGGCTTTCCCGACACCAGCACTCCCCACTCGCTCACCCTTTGTCTCTGAAAAATGGGAAAGGAGCTCCTCGGTGTCACTATACAGATGTCCAAGCTGGGTGCACGACATAAAACAAGCGAGGACACAGCTGGAAGAAGAGCATAGTTTAGTCCGTGAACTCTGCCTGGACTGTGGAGCAGTTTGACCGGGCCTGTTTGCCGGATTGGCCACCGCAGCAGGACGTCAGGTTCTTCTTCTCTGCAGGTCATTGTAATTTTGTCTTCCCTCGTACTCAGAGGCCTCTCCGCTGCAACCTAAACCGACTACTAGTGTTCAAACGAGCGGGAAAACCTGCGCTTTAAGCTTTACTTAACTGTTTATATAAGTGTTTAAATCTCTAGATATGTTCACTCAAGAGTAGCCCATTTTCCTACACTTACACATTCATTATAGAGCTTCACCTTCAGCGATTAAATGTCAGCATCGTGACTTTAGAGACGCACGAGCGCTACATTGTCGTCCCGTACTGTTTCCTACGTTTGTTTGGGGTGTGTTGTGAGTCAAAAATACCCACAGTGCACTTGTGCAAGTTGGAACGACTTTAAAAATTTAAATACTTTTTTTAAACACGACCTTGGCTCGGCCTTACAGATCCGAAGAAATCATCTGAATCACCTCATTTAGAGTCAGAGCTCGGCAGTATTGACGAATCCGTTATCTCGGTTATGGATTACGTGGTGATGTTTTGGGTATAATTATTCGTGTTTTCATACATTTAATTTATTTTTTTAGCGTGGTGGTTAATTCAGTCTCAGAGAAGGTGAAGGCAACTAAATTAAAACAACAATTCAACTTCTGTCCTAAACAAACTCCCAGATGACATCGTCTCACGTCACAGTATTGATTCTATATCGACAGAGCTCCCAGCTTTAGCACGAGTTGTGAGTAAACATTATTTTTCCTTCTCGCCAATGATTTCTGAGCTGCAGCTTCTCCTTCGACTCCCAACACACACTGTATCATGGAGGCGTAGTTGAGTTTGTTAAGGTAATAACAGTCTGCTGCGCTCTCCTCACCTCCTCTTCTCACCCTCAGGCCTGCTCTTTCCTCTCCTTTCCCCTTCCCCCGGTAAGGCGACCCATTCATCAATAATTGATAATTGGCTAGGACAGGTGAGATGGAGAGGCAATTTGTAGAGAGTATGGTGTGGGTGCACTGCCAGGAGATTGGCTCAGAGGAGGAGGAGAGGAGGAGGACTGAGGTTGGGGAGTTGAGTTGCTACTTGAGGACGCACAGCCAGGGGCCAGTTGGAAGGGCCAGCCAACTGATGTAGCACTGCATAATCCTGCAAGTGTGTGTGTGTGTGTGTGTGTGTGTAAAGTCATGGATATGTGCATACAGAAGCAGAGTAACACACATTCAAGAACCCAGATACTGAGAATCAGCTCAAAAAGTCAAGTCAGTTTTATTTATATAACCCAAAAATCACATTTTTGCCTCAAAGGGCTTTACAATCTGTATGCTCTCTATTCATTACACACACACACACACACACACACACACACACACAGGAGGAGAAACCTCAGAAAGCAGACACACGTGCAGTAGATGGAGTGTGTATGTGGAGTAAACAAAGTAATATTTTAAGTTTTTAGCCTCCAAAACAACATTTAGCTTTCATTTTTGTTGAAAACATCACGCTGAGTCGTATCTCCTTTCCTGGATCTTTTCTCCTCCTCCTCGCTCCGATAAGGTTTGGGGAAAAAATGAGCCCAGCAGGAGGCTGATTGATGGATTGATCACATCATAGCTTCACTCGCTCGTGAACGAAAACAAACTGTTCGGAGTCGAGCTGAAAGTATTAGTCGATCCGCAGAAAAATGATCAACGATTTAAGTAATCAGCTTCATCGTTTGTCTCATATGTGACAAATATTTGCTGCTTCCAGCTCCTCAAATGTGAAAATGTATTCAATGTATTTGTATTTTGGACATTTAAAAATATCACCTCAAGCTGTGGGAACTCCTGACGGACATTTTTGACCAACCTCTCACAGACTAATCGTTTAATTGAAAAAATAAACAACAGAAAATAATCATTAGCTGCAGCCCGGCTTCAGACAGAGACAAACGGTCCAATCAGTCACAATCAGGTGCTGATGTGTGAGAAAAAGCAGCCAACGTTTACCGCCACTGCTAACCAATCTTCCTGAGGGGGGAAACACTGATGGACTGTTAGTGATCGACGAATTTAAAATTTAAAGTGCACGCCTTACAGTCGCTGATCAGTTTAAAAAAAACGGTTTAAAAACAAACGCTATCTTGCAATCCTGCTCTTATCATTAATTTAAATTAGTTTTCATCAATTGTAGCATATGTAGTTCAAGTTATTGTAGTTCAATAAGACCAAAAACATTTAAAAAAAACAAATATCCAAATTAAATATATTAAATGAAATACATATTCAAACATTCATACACAAACAAATGAGTAACCAGCCCCAGATCATAACTGTCTGCTCCACAGTACATCAGATGTTGCATCTGCATCTGTTGCAAGTGATTTTTTTTCCAATTATTTAATGTCGATTTTGTAATTTTCTATAGGTATCTGAAACAAGTAATCTGGGTAGAAAACCGTTCCTAATTACTACTAATGCTCTGTACTATAGTTTACATACACAGATACATAAGTGTATAAATATGTGTTCTGAGTTTGTCAGACCAAAGATGAAAGTGTTATTAACCACCCAGCCAAATATGAATGATTAAAAATATCAACAAGTTTATGAAATTAGGTGTCAAAATCGGGTAAAAATGAGCAGCTCAGCTCCAGGACTGTGGGGGCGTGTCCTCTGAATGTGCTGAAGCCACGCCCACTCGTTTTGAAGCGACTGAAACGTGTCAGATGAGTTCAGAAAATGACATGACGAACTTTAAAACACTCTGAGCTGAGATGAATTCATCTCTATCTGCTCTGCTCAGGGTAGCCTCAGCGTGTCATCGAGCCACCCTTTAAGGACCGCCCACAAAAATCCTGGACTGGAAAACTGGTGAAAAACTGTTTGAACCTCTAACTCCACATTTCAGCAATATATCGTTCAAAGTCTTTTCACGTGTTTTCAGCAAATTTATTCCAACATATTTAATGTATTTTGAAAGAAATTGCCTCCACGCAGACTTTGAAGAGTTTTATCTTGCAGTCAAAATCCAGTTTTAAATCCAATAATTAATACACACCTCGTCAAATTTAAGTGTGATTCAGTTTCGCGGTGCTGCAGCGCCTTGTGGAGGAGACACCACCAGCTCATCACCAGCTCCAGTAAATGTAAAACCGCATGCATGCACCTGCACACCACATCAATTTTTCAGTCATGTCATACATGCATAATATTCTCTCCACACTTCCTACAACCTGTTTTATTTTTTCCTTTTTTTTTTATTAATAATGTCCGTCCATATTTTGTTGTGTTTTTTACGTGGCAGGAGATGGAGTGAGGCTCATGCTGAGTGTGTGTGTGCTGTGCCTGGGCACTGATGGTGTGTCTGCTGGGCGCTGAGTGCCGGGCAGAGTGAGGGAGTGAAGGAGTACTTATTGATTTTGGCCACACATCTCTTCTCCTGAAAATCCCTTGATTGCTTTTGTTCTGCTCCCCGTCTCCCTCTTTCTGTCTCGCTTCCTCTAATGAAACTCCAAATGAATTGGAGCACGTACTGACTGCTCTCTTTCTCTCTCTCTCTCTCTCTCTCTCTCTCTCTCTCTCCGGCCTCCTCCTCCTCCTCCTCTGTCTCTCCGGCCTCCTCCTCCTCCTCCTCTGTCTCTCCGGCCTCCTCCTCCTCCTCCTCTGTCTCTCCTCCTCCTTCTCTCCCTGCTGATTTCTCTATCGCTCCCCCTTCTCCCTCTTCCTTGCTGTCTTTCTTTCTTCATCTCATGCTCCCTCGCTCTTTATCACTTTCGTCACACTTTCTCCCTCCGCGCTCTTCTCGCCTATTTCATCTGTCTCTCTGTTTATTTATTTTCCCGTCCATCTCACCTCCCCCCTCTTCTCCCACCTTTCGCTTCCTCCCCATCTACATACGAGGAAGGGAATGTGCGCCGGAGATGTTTCCTACGAGCTAAATGTGTTCTTATAGGGATGACTCAGACACATGACCCACTCAGAATGGGCTGATAGTCCGTCAACAGTCGCTCTGTTCATTCATTCTCGGACTGCTTTCCACCTTCGAGTCTTTGCTTTTGTTTGTGTGCGAGGTTTCCTTTAATCCAAGATTTCCAGGACCTCCAAGGTTACACCTGGAATAAAAGGAAAACATCCTGGGGAATGCATGTCGTAGCCCTCTGAGAGACGATGGCGTAGAGAGAGAGAGAGAGAGAGAGAGAGAGAGAGAGAGAAGGCACACAAAGTTCAGTTTAAAGCAGTTGTATAATGTCTCTGGAGGAGCTTTGTCAAGTCATACCCAAGAGGAAGACATCGTTTATTTGACAGGCAGGCACAACATATCCATCCTTAACCATCAGCACTACCCGTGTATCCTAATCCTGAGATCAAACTACATAAAGAAATTTAGCTGGGACCTCTCTCTCTCTCTCTCTCTCTCTCTCTCTCTCTCTCTCTCTCTCTCTCTCTCTCTCTCTCTCTCTCTCTCTCTCTCTCTCTCTCTCTCCCTCCAGAAACTGGTGTCCCCGTTCCTCTGGATAATCCACAGAACAGGTAGAAAGTAGGGTAAAGTCTGTGACAGTAAGATCTGTGGATTACCCAGAATAACTGGGACATTGTTTCCAGAAAGGCGCGTTGCTGTTTTTTAGTTTTTTAGAAACGTTGAATTTCAGTTGCACAAATCCTTTTCTCCAAACACGAGGAAATCAAACTCTCCTCTTCTACGTTAATAAATAATTTTTTTGGAGGGTGTAATAACCTTAAAATGGACTCTTGAAGACGTTTCTTTGAGTCTTAAACGGCTCTCAGAGCCTCGATTTTTAGAAATACTTACATTATAAACATCCAAGCAGCTCCCCACGTCCTGATTATTTTTGAAGAGACGTAAATATTGCTCTTCTTTTTTTGTTATTTTTTCATTTTTATTACGTTCAACCGTTCTGAAAAACAGCATTAAACTGATTTCTGGTGTATTTATTAATTTAAATATTCTTTCAGATTTCTAGACACAAAGTCTGAAAAAATGTTTGGTATCCACATTTTGGAAAAACAACTTTAAATTTGAAAAAAATAAAGTTTCACATCCTCAATTTCTCAATGAAAACAATGAGGTCGCGACATCTTCGCTACAGATTTGCATACGTGTGTGTGTTCATCCTCTTCAGGTTCTTTAAAGAGTCTCCACACTTGAATTACATGAATAGTTTATTAAAAAACACATTTGGAACACATTAAAATGATTGAGAATCCTGAGGGGACCAACAGGAGGGTGAAGCTCTGATACGAATACGAGAACTTTTGCCCTGTTTGGTCTCATGGAGACATAACGAGTGAGATTTTATGTAAAACAGAGTATGTATGTACACAGGAGTCTCCTCCCCGGAGACTTCATTGTTCCGGCTCATCAAGTGTGCATCCTCGTGCTTTATATCTGCATGTTGTGTGCACCTGAGACTTTTTCTGGCTGCAGCCAATACATCCCTCCCCCTCGTCCTCCTCCTCCCGCTCGTTCGTTTTCCCTGTGGACGCCATTGTTCCACCTCATCAGATGCGTGTACGTTTGACCTTTTGCCCCCCTTTTTTTTTTTTTTACCACCACCCAGGGGAGCTGGAGGAGGAGATGGAGAATCCGGAGATGGCGGACCTCCCCGAGAAACAGAAACACCAGCTCAGACACAGAGAGCTCTTCCTGTCCCGCCAGCTCGAGTCTTTACCCGCCACACACATCAGGTACGCTGCTGTACGCCGCCCTGCTATCACACCGCCACGTGATAAATGTTTTAGCTTGTCGGGCGTTGCTTTCATGTCAGTTTTTCTCACTCAGTGCACAGTTTTGATAGGAAATACCTGCCCCAGGCTGTGAATCAAGCCTCTATATAATTATTTTGAGCTACTAGTAAGTTAAAAAAATCCCATTTTTTTCAAAACATGAAAAACTTCAGATGGAATTGATCGTTATTAAACTCAAAACAAGTCAAAATTAATCAGGTAAACTGTTGCAAAACTGCAATTATCTCACTTCAGTGTCAGTTTATTTCCACTTGTTTAAAAAAAAACAAACGATGAAATTCAAAGTTGTAATCCGTCACGGTCTCGGATTATTTGGCCTGTGGTTACCGTGGTAACAGCGGTTTAACACCATCAGCAAAACACTCTGTCGGACAGAAGAACAACCGGCGTATCTGTTTACAGCGCGTCCAATCAGACTCGCATTGTTTTAATAAAGACGTCAGTCATCCGCGATCTGATATCGCGCCCGCACACGACGGCAGGATGCAGTTACTGCTGAAAACGCCCGTTCTCGTGTTTTGTGGGCACATTTTTAATGAGCGGACGTAAACTGAGGTGACAAATATATATATATCACATATCTGTCACATATCCTGTGGCTGCTTCACAATAAAAGGCCAGCCCAGAAACTTGTTTGGTTTTTCACCAGCTATGACTTCATAAAACTCAAACATGCAGGCTGATATTAATGAAGTTAATATGTTTATTTTGAACCAAGCATTAAAAACTCAAACTTTATTTATTTATTTATTTATATAGCAGCTCATACAAACATGCGGCTCACAGATCTGCTTCAGGACATAAATAATATTTGGCCATACAAACATAAAATGTTGTAATAAATTAAAGCAAATAAGAAGAAAAAAGAAGTTGAAGGACAATAAACACAGACAGAAGAAGACAGATTTGGAAGACGGCAGCAATAAAAATAATCAAATGTTAAAAACCTGTTTGATTAATAAACATATAAATAGTATGAGAGAGGATGATCTTTAAATAAAAGCCAGACTAAAAAGATGTCTGGAGGTTTTTTTTTAAAGATTAAATTACATTTCTGAAGAGTTTAATAAAAAAAACTTTTTCTTCTTATTGTTATTCTTGTTATTGTTCTCATGTCAGAGCAATCAAATACTAAAATGGAGTTTGATTTTAATTAAAGATTTCTCTGATTTATCTGTAAATTGTTTGGAGGAGAAATGCCTGTAAGATGACGTCCTCAAATATCTTGTTTTGTCCAAACAGCACCTCAAAATTACACCACATCATTAGATTAGATTAGATTGAACCTTATTGTCACTGCACAATGTACTGAAACAACGCCAAAGTGCAGAGTATGTATACACACGAATACACAAATACACTAAGACATCTACAGCTCGTGTAACAGCTACTTATTATTTACTGTATCGTACTATAATGAAAGAAAATCAGCATGTTCTCACACTGATTTCAAATGTTTAACTTTTTTTTTAATGATTATCAAAATATTTGCTGATTAATTGACTAATTGTCAGAGTTCTGATAGGTAATGAGGTAGCATGAATAATTTAGCAGCAGCAAATGCTGCTAATAAAATGATATAATTTCATCTCTGACTCTGAGCGTACTGTTTTTTTAATGAACTTTGAGATTTAATTAAACATTTGACTACTTGACCCAGTGTTTCTATTTCTGCTCTGAACATTGTTTAAACTACTTATCCTGTTTTTATGGCTCTAATATACGTAAATCAGATCGCGCAGCCTGCAGTTTGGAGGAGGACGACCGTCTATTGATTCCTTCAGTCATGTTATCTGCCGCACACAAGGTCGAGTGACGGTTCAGAGCTGAGTCAAACAATCTCAAAATAATCCGCTCCTCATACGCGGCGTGTGCGCCGAGCACTAAATGTCAACAGAGAGCTTGATTCTACATATAGAGCTGCCTTTGCTCGTCGGTAAGCTGCTGGCAAGCCCACCTAATCATTACCACGTTATTACTTGACATTTCTGAAGTGAGGCAGGAAGAGCAAACTGACATCTGCTCGAGTAAAAATACACCGATGAGCTGTTTGTTTAGCGACGATTCAAACTTGATTAAGATTTCTAACTTGGCGGCGAGATTACACGAGGCGTTTGAGTCTCACCCTGCCAAACTGTATCCGCTTCAGGCTGGAGAGGTACGACTAATTAGCTGGTAAATAATCTGAATTCAGACGGTAGCAGTTAAGGGACGGGGCCGAGGGGTGTCGGTGTCAACACGCCGGGGCCGAGATTCATCAAATAACGAGCCGTGCCAGCTGGAAACGCATCGATATCACGGAGAGATGCATCCGACATCAAAGTGTCCTCTTAGACTGTTTCTCCTTCAGGAGAGAGTTTGGACCAGCCTTCATCTGCCACTTATATAACATGTTATCCCCTGGACTTTAAGTCTGTGATTCCTGTTCACTCTTTCCTCCCTCCTCCATGTCTCTCCTTTCCTTACGTCCTCGCCTCGGGCTCCAGGGGGAAGTGCTGCGTGACGCTGCTGAACGAGACCGAAGCCCTGAAGTCGTACCTGGACAGAGAGGTGTGTACAAGCGGCTCCTCCTCATGTCAGATAATACGACGGGGTCTTCTAAACTGTGATTAGGCGTTAGATTTCAGGATTATCTAAGAGTGTGTGTGTGTGTGTGTGTGTGTGAGACTTATGAGTTAAGAGATTCTTGTTTCCAGATGAATTATTCAGCGTGTTGACCCAGAATGTTCTTTTCACATACAGTAATGAGGAGACGAGAGACTAGCAGAGGGGAAAGTACACACACACACCACACACACACACACACACACACACACACACACACACACACACACACACACACACACACACACACACACCACACACAGACGAGATACACTCCTCTCTTTCAGCCTCTGCGTTCCCCCCCGTCTCGCTTCTTCCTCTTCCTTTCATTGCATCCTCACACCTTCCTGCCGTCTGTGTTTCCCAGGATGCCTTCTTCTACTCGCTGGTGTATGACCCCCAGCAAAAGACTCTGCTGGCCGATAAGGGGGAGATCCGTGTCGGGAACAAGTTCCAGGCCGACATCACCGACCTCCTGAAAGAAGGTGCTCTTAAATCTCAGCCGTTTTTTTAATTGACAGTTTTTAGCAGAGGAGCTTATTCACGTTAACGTTATCCTGCGGGGCTCTTTTTACACTCCTGTGTACTCACTTGCTTTAATAGTCGAGCAATTACAAAAAAACATGGGAAGTTTGTTATTGCTCAATTCTCATGAACTTTAATCAGCCTCTTCTGCCCCAAGCTACCATTTACTTTAGTTGTTTTATTATAATTCTCGTACTCATAAAAAAAGCAGCCTATGTTTCCATGGCAATCACTGTGTGACAGCACAGATTATAATGAAAGTAACAGATTGTCTGTGTGCTGCACAAGTGATGATTCTCAGTCACCCAGAGCGTTACAAGACAACCACTTTATTGACGGCGGCGGCGGTGCCGCCCACGTTCACATCTTGTTTCCTGTTTCACAACAATAAAAGCTCCAGTTTCCTGTTTAACATGTACACTTGCACACATAACTGGATATAATATATATTGTGAGCATGGCCGAACTTCTAAAATCATCACATGGTTGCTATGGTCACCTGGTGAGCCTCTGCCACCGACCTTGCTGTCGCGTCTGCCACCGTGTTTACATCGGAAACAATGGAGGCGGCGGGTGCTACCGCTCGCTGTCTGAAAACACCTTAAAGCTGTTTAAAGTTCACGCTGTATGTTTCACATCTGAAGCTGATTGTAAATGTTTTATTTTAAACCCTCAGCGTGATTTTCGACTCTCAGCTCGTCAGCGATTATTTTCACTCGAGCACTCTGAGAGATATTTTTCCAGTGCCAGTGTTTTGTGAAGATACTAAGTATTTTCAAATGTGACTATTTTTCTGCCAGATTTAGCTCCGTGTTTTGCCAGAATTTTATTCTTAGCAGGTGGGAAAACCTCTGAAATTGCAATTAGGGCACCAATGGGACTCTAAGCTCTCTAATTAAACCCATGTTAATGAAATTCTGTTACACGTGTTAGAAGCTCCGGCAGGTTGGCTGGTTTGTTTGCAGGCTGGCAGCTTGACAGACCCCACCTATTCAACTCTGGGATTCATTAAAGCTTTACACGAGGTAGTAATTTAAAACAAAAAAAAGAGGAAACACCAGGAAAGAAAAAAGCAAATTTCATTGTGGATTTTAAAACTCTCGTTGTCAAGAAGGAGCCGCAGAGGCCTCAAGTGGCTGAATGTGAACTAACCGTGTCTGTATCTGCGCTCACGTAGGCGAGGACGATGGCAGAGACCTGGAGAAGCTAGAGGAGAAAGTCTGGGACCCGAACAGCCTGCTGACGGAGAAACAGATCGACCAGTTCTTAGTAGTAGCTCGGTAAGTCGACGCGGGGAAGCTCCAGCAGAGAGATGGTTAGCGTAGCTTAGCATAAAGACTTAAAACAAGTGGGAGAAACTAGCGTGTCTCTCAGAGAGATGCATGTTAATGTCACTGCTTTAAGAAGGTGGAAGGTGGACGTAGTTTTCTTTTGGATGGAGCCAGGCTAGCTGTTTCCCCCTGCTTCCAGTCTTTGTGCTAAGCTAAGCTAATTAACTCCTGGCTCCTGCTTCACGTTTAAGTTACAAGAGCAGTATTGATCTTTAAACTTAACTTTTCCAAACATCTGATCGTCCTCATTTCTCTTTTTTAGAGCTTCTTTTAGCCTTTTAGCCTTTAGACTGTCCGATGTAACTTTATCACAGTGTAAAACTTTATTTTCTGTCTCTTCGTTGATCTTATTCGGTCATCTTTTGCATCATGTTTGCGTCCCGTAGGTCGGTAGGTACATTCGCCAGAGCCTTGGACTGCAGCAGTTCAGTCCGGCAGCCCAGCCTTCACATGAGCGCTGCTGCAGCCTCCAGAGACATCACCTTGGTGAGAGATGCGCACATACATGAAAAGCGGCCTTGGGTTATATCAGCATCACACGGTAGATGAAAAGTGTAGTGTGTGGGGGGGTGGAAACAGTAGTGATAGTCAAAGAAAACACGAGTGCACATGTGTGTTTGTGTGTCTGTTAGGAATTGTTGGAGCCTGTCTGGTTATCCTTAACAAGCACTTGGCCCCAGAAGCCTGATGAGAAGCCTAGTGTGGGTCTATTCTGCCCTAGATCTTATCCTCATTTATAAAACATAGACAAGAGGCCTTCTAGCTACCCATATGCACACACACACACACACACACACACACACACACACACACACTCACACTCAAACATAGCCCAAAGCCTTGGAGAAGAGGCTGTATATAAACTAGAAAAAAATTAATCACACTCCTCCCATCAAGTCCACAGAATATTGCAGAAATTTGCAATAACTTTGCAATTGCAATAACAAGTCCTGACACTCTTAACGTGTATTTCTCGTCATGTGATTTTAGTTTCACGCTATGGACACCCTCCACGCCACGGGCTACGACATGACTCGAGCCATCGCGGCGCTGGTGCCTCAGGGCGGGCCCGTCCTCTGCAGGGATGAGATGGAGGAGTGGAGTGCCTCCGAGGCCAACCTGTTCGAGGAGGCGCTGGAGAAGTACGGCAAAGACTTCACCGATATCCAGCAGGACTTTGTGAGTAGAACACAAATAGAAAAGAATATTTAAAGGAAGATATTTATTCACGTTCACGCTGAAGGTTAGATTCAACTCCAAGCGTGAAGCCAGGGGACGGTTAGCGTAGCATAAGGGCTGGAAACAGGGATGCACCTATGAGCTCTTGTGGTTGCCTGGTGACCTCACAATGATGAAAAAGGGTCCAGCACACAACCCCCTGTATATACTCTGGGTACAAGCCTACCTGAGGCAGGCTGTATGACGCCTGGATGCTCTAATAAGCCATCTGTAACGACACCTACTTGTCAATCAAAGCATCCACGCTCTTAATTCTGCATAACTTTAAGCCTTAATATCATTTGAACAGGTGAGTTCTATAAAAATTCACCCTCAGTACAGTTGTCATGAACGGGGAAATTAGCTATAGAGACCAAAACTGTTTTTTGTACCAGGCTGTAAACATGTTTATGGGCATTTTAACATGGGAGCTTATGGAAATCAACTCAATTCTGCATCCAACCTCAAGTGGACGTTTGAGGACCTGCAGTTTTTGGCTTGTTTTTTGGTCGCAGCTTGGATATAACGTGTTAATTAGTGAGATTTAGAGGCGCTGGTTCTCACTACGGCATTTAATTTAATTAAAAATCTAATTTCAGCACCACCCACTGAGAAGTCAGTCTTAAATAAGATGATCGTGATTATCTGACTAGATGTTTTGAGGAGAATAAATAAATATGGTGCGAGAAAATGAGCGTATTTTGCATAATGTCAAACAGTCCGTATAATTGTGGAGAACTTTATTTTGTACATCATTTTTCTGTGTGTTTAAAAAAAAAAAAAAAAAAAAAAAAAAAGGCATTTCAGCTTAATTGAACAGTACAGTGGAGATATGCAAGGACGGCGTATCGAGCACTTTGTATGCTGCTCATCAGCAGTCTGTGGGATGCCCATAGTCTCATTAAGAGATGTGTACAGTGGGTATTCAGTGCAGCCATAATTGCTGCATGTGAGTGCAGAAACCACAGAATTAGAGTTCTGTAGCAGACATTTGGACTTCATTTAGGCATTTAGCTGATGTTATACATAACAACCTTCCTGCACAATACCAGTCTTGTGAGCTGGGGACTGCATCCAGCCTGTAGTTAAGAGTGAAAACGTTAAAGTTGAGCACAATGGCCAATTATCCGGAGAAACATTCCACGCGAATATCTTTGTGAAAAACCAACTGGAAGCAGGAGAAAGCTGCCTTTCTGCCGTCCTCTGCTGTGCTCGCAGCCTGAGGAGAATGGTGCTGCCCGTCTGTGGACTTTACCACTGTGCTAATCTCTCACTGTGTGCATCACTCCACCACCTGGTGGCTGGCTGCTGTCAGTGCTGCTCACTCAGGTTTCCACCCAGGCCTTGTGCTCAAACAACAAGGACTACACCACCATTATGGGTGGGGCCTCCCGCTTTGACAGCTCATTTTTCTTTCAAACTTCTTCAGAGGGAACTTTTACGGTCCAACTTCAGGAGGTTCAGACCGTCTCTGTGGCCGGCGGCGTTGTTTCTGGTCGTTTATATAAAAGAGTCTCTTTGTATTAAAGGGTATGTTGGTGACAGACGAGTAAAATACAGTTTGCTAAAGACATTTATAAATGTGGTAGTGTTGAGCGTCCCAGCTCGTGTGGGGAAAGGAAGTAACACAAACCAGTTGTGTGTGGTAAAAACAAAGTTATTTATTACTTGAAATTCAGATTAATTATCCAACAAAAAGAGCTAAACTAGAAGGGAAATAAAGGGCGAGCGGATGCTGTTCAAATCAACAAAGTCTAACTACCTAAAGGAATCAAAAGAGAAAGAAAATCCTCACTATCTAAACTATTTATACTATATATAACTAAAAAACATCACCCTAAACTAGTGCTTCAAACTAAAATATTCCTCAGTGAGTGTAAATAAGTCGAATAAATTAAATCCAGCCCGGTCACCAGGTAGCAAACGTTCACAAGCAAGACAAGAGTATAATACATACAGAGATGAGCTCAACACAAACAACAGCCAAGTGTCCGAATGTCAGGCGGTTCTAACTTAAATAACGCAGCTCGTCCAATTGGATGGTCGGGTCAAGTGCTGCTCCAATCAGGATCCTCCATGTCTCTGAGAAGGGATGACGCAGCGACGACACGCTGAGCTTTGCATACACAATGAAACACTACAAGCAAAGTTATACACGGCACGTCGGCGACCTGAGAGTTTCACTGAAAATGTTGAGATGTAGAACATCGAGTGTGTAGAAAATATGAAATATTACTTCTTTGACGGTCAGGAGATTGAAACCCGGCAACAACTACAGTGAGTTAGTGATTTCTTTTCTGCCCTCTCTCTCTCCTCCTTCTCCTTCAGTTGCCCTGGAAGTCCCTGACGAGTATTATCGAGTATTACTACATGTGGAAGACCACAGACAGATATGTACAGCAGGTAAACACATTCATCTCACCTCAGGGACTCAAGAACTTGTTTTTCTATCATAACTTCATTTCTTTATATCCTAACTGTTACACACTGATCTTTTTAGTTTGTCTGTTTGTTATTTTACACTTTGACTTTTGTGTTTTTCACACAATTTCAGGCCTAAAAATCATCCCTTTTCTTTAATTCTCGTTTATTTCCACCATCTGTCCAGTGTTATTTTGACTATATGTTTATTCTGAATTAAAGGTTACACCAGGATAATCACAAACCTCTCAAATGTCAGGATCTGAACTCACTGTTGACAAATTCACCTTTAAATATGTTTTTTTTTTTTTTTTTCCACTGCTGTCGTAGGAATTAACGCCTCTAATCGCGTCTTTGTTATTCTACTTTCTCCTCTGTCTCTGCTCCAGAAACGATTAAAAGCTGCCGAGGCAGAGAGCAAGTTGAAGCAGGTCTACATCCCTAACTAGTGAGTACCTCAGTGCAACTCTGAAGTCTTCCCCGTGAATTCACTGAGAGATCGACAAAGAGTTGTTCTGACCCTCTGTGGTGTTTTAAAGTCGGACATCTGCTGCTGCTGCTGCTGCTGCTGCTGCTGCTGCTGGAGCACAAACCCTTCTCTTCACTTTATTAGTATTCACGTCAGCTCGCAGTACAGTATCCGTAGAGCTGCTGTCTCTGGCAGCAGGCTGATGAATGTTATCTATTCTCTTTGGCCTGTATTATCTGTGCTGGTCTGACCCTCCATCTCCCTCTTTGTGTGCCCCCCTCCAGTAACAAGCCAAACCCCAACCAGCTGAGCAACAACGTAAAACCGGCTCTGGTGAACGGAGCGGCGGGGGCAGCCGTCCCGGGACCTCCAGGCTCTGTGCCGACCCCGGGCCTGGGCAGAGCCTGCGAGAGCTGCTACAGTAAGTCACTAACGTGCTTATCGAATGCATTAAAGTACCGTATTTATTTATTTAGATGAACTTAAGATGATTGCGTTGGCATTCACAGGTGCATTCGTATTTAAATCACATTTAAATTGTCAAAAAACGAGAGAGACGACAAGAAGCCAATTCTTTTTTCTATTAGAAACCATTTTGGAAAATGTTGACGAGAAAATTGCCGGATTATCGTGCACGCACGGCCAAAACAAAGAGGAAAAACCAGCTTAGTGTGGTCTCCGTTATTAATGTGATGATGGTGATCTGCTAACAGCTCGTGTTCTGCAGGAAATCTTAAAGGAAACCTCTCCTCGGTTCTTCAGTTCACAGGATTTTCTCTGCATGTGCCACACGTTTTATATTTTTTTATTAAAATGAAGAGGGGAGAAGATATAATTACGTGCCCTGCAGCGAGTATTGTTTCAGTTATTTTAGTGGTTTTAGTTAATCCAGTGATGAATGATTAAAGGTTGCTGTCTCACTCACATGCACCCGAGCACATGTTCACGATTACATGTGGACTCACTTTCCTTTGTCTGTCTCTGCTTTCTTGTGTTTTTGTGTTTTTTGTGTTTATAGCCAGCAGCTCCTACCAGTGGTACTCGTGGGGACCTCCCAACATGCAGTGCCGCCTGTGCGCTTCATGCTGGACCTACTGGAAGAAGTACGGAGGTCTGAAGATGCCCACAAGACTGGATGGAGAGAGGCCTGGACCCAACCGCAGCAGCATGGTACAAACTAACACAAGCAAACAACTTAAAGCCTCACTGAAAGGAAAAGTTTGTCCTTCAGAGAAAATCATTTTATTCTCGTGTAAGGAGAACCAACGCTTAAAGGTCCAGTGTGTAAGATGTAGGAGTATCTATTAGCAGGAATGGAATTAATTATTCATGAGTATGTTTTAATTAGAGTCTAAGAATCTGCAACTTCACCTCTAGGTGCCACTAAATCCTACAGACTGGACCTTTAAGTTTCGGCTAATTTGCTGATTATTTTCTCAGTGAATAAGTTAATTGTCTTTAATGTGTCAAAAACAATAAAAAAATTCTTAATATAATTTCTAAACAAATAAGAGAAGCATCAAATCCACCCATCTGAGAACCAGCAGGTGTTTTTTGTTGGAAATGTTGATAGACAAATCGGTTGCGGAGAATTGCTGCAGGTTTCTGCTACTGTGTGTGTGGATGTGCCTGTATGTGTTGAACGTAACTGCTGTGAAACAATCAGGAAATAACTTTTTGTTTCGCTGAATAGCCGGTTTTATCGATGCAGCGCTCCCTCACTGTCTATGTCTCTCAACCGGTGCTCGCTCTCTCTCAAACCATTCGACACAAACTAAACTCGGAAATTAAACTTCTTCGTGTCTCTATTTTGCAGTAAATTGTGAGTCAGACTCAGATTTAGGAGCTGGTTCATGAAATAAACAAAGTAAGAACACAACATGTAGAGTATCAGAGTTTAGAGTTGACCGGTCTGAGCGTCTGATTGGTCGACCGCAGCGTGACGTCAGGCTGCATTTTTCCAAAAGTTGGATCCAGATCAACTTCTCCACTGCAGGTCGCTGCGTTTTTTTGTGGACTCAAATGAAGGAATAACCTGTTTTTTTCCTGTCTGAATGTTAATCTATTAAATATTTCAGATCTGTACATGCTACAAACAGCTAGTTAGCAGGGATGGATTAAACAGGATAAACTCAGACAAAGACTCTTTAGGTCCAAAAATCCAGTTTTTGATTGACTCTGAACTTTTTATGCTTTAACTTACATTTGTTTCAGTTAATAATACAGTATGTTAACATGTCAACAAGAAGCCAGATTAAGCACCACCCTGATGAAGGGTATATATCTTCAGCAGTGAATTATTAGCCTCTAAATGACGTTGGCAGTCTGCATCAGCCGGGCCGGTGTGTGAAACTGATGGAAGCGTTCCAGTCAGCCCGAGTATCAATAAACCTGAGTGATTAAATCCATTTCAGATAACAATTTACTCCAAATGTTTTCTTTGCCATCAGTCTGACTGACCTGCCCTCGGTCCATCAGTGTTCATTAGATGTTAATGCCGTGTGTGTTTGGTCCTTACAGAGCCCCCACGGCCTGCCCCTGCGGCACAGCGGCAGCCCCAAGTTCGCAGTGAAGACGCGGCAGGCTTTCTACCTGCAGACCACCGGCCTGACACGGATGGCACGTCGCATCTGCCAAGACATCATCAGGCCACGATTTTTGGCCCGGCACCCCTACCTCCCCGTCAACACAGCGGCCATCAAGGCAGAATGTGAGGGACCTGATCACGCAGCGTTTGGTGGCTTTGAATGGATTATATCAGAGTTTTTCTGTCCTTTACAGATGGACGGTGTTTTCATTTAAAGTGCTTTTGTATTGAATTTGTTCAGGTGCCCTGCGGTTGCCCGATGGCCCAAAAAAACCTTTGGCACTGAAACCTGTGGACCGTAAACCTCTGGAGTCTGTGGTTCGATATTTAGGTAAGAAGAAACCGCTGCGCGTCTTCTGTTTGAGTTTCTGTTTTCAGGCAGTGTTGTGTTATAAAAGGACAGACAGGCTGCTTTTTATCCACGCTAAACTTCGGTCACTTTGGTATTGACTAAAATATCTTATTTTCATGGATAGTCTGAATTTTTTAGAGACGTTCATGATCCCCAGAGGATGAAACCAACTGACTTTGGTGACTTTTCCTCTCGAGGTTTGTGGTTTTTAGTGAAATGTCTTAACAACGATTGGACGGATAGCTTTGAAATCTTGTACACAGATCCAGGCTCCCCTCAGGATGAATTAAAACGACTCTGACAAACACCTTCAAAACTAATAACATTTCCAACAGTCTCAGTTGTTCAGCAAATGTTAGCATGCAAACTAAGACGGTAAACATTAGTTTGTCTTACTGCGCCGTTTCTCAAACCTTCTACACCGAGTACCACGGCAGAAAATATCAGACTGTCTGCGTACCACCATGATGACAGACGTTAGAATACAGCAGCGTAAGCCGATCCTACACAGGAGGTTTATTTCTAATAAGAGGATCATGTAATGCTGAGTGTTATTGAACCGTTCATTTTACCTCCACTCACTATCTTGCTGTCACATTTTAGCTCATAACTAATTATAGATGTACACGCGTGCTACATGCATGAACAGAACTTGCTGCCTCGCTGTAGTTGTTGAAAATTCATTCAGATATCTTGAATTTCGAATCATTTGACTCATTTTTGATACCTCGAACTGAATAACGACGACCAGCCTGTTGGCAGTGTGTACTTCACATCCTGTTCTCTGTTTCTCACATGAACAGAAGCACATCCCCGTCCGGCCAAACCCGACCCACCGATCCGCGGAGGCTCCATCTCTACAGGCAGCCTGACGCCCATAAAGGCCTCTCCCATCCTCAACAATGGCTCCCCGACCATCCTGGGCAAACGCAGCTACGAACAGCACAACGGACTGGACGGTGAGTGAGAGGAGAGAGCTCCCAGTACAATATGTCTGAGTGTTTTATTGTTATGACTGTTAACATCTTATATTGTCATTATATTTTATATATTTTAGCTCCCACAGTTGGTTATTATAGAATATTATCACACTTTAAAACACCTAATTTGATGAAAAAATATTGGAAATAAAAATAGTTTTCCATTTTTCTCTCTTCAAATTTGATAATTAGGATCTCCTGATTTAAATTCCTGATTAATTGCTGGTTTTAGTACGAGACTTTTAATGAGATATGAGTTAAATTTAATGAATTAAACCCCAGCTGCGTTTTTTTATGCTCAAATTTGATCTGCATGAAATTATTGGAGTAGAATAATGCTGTCCTTAGTCCTTACAGCCCAATCTTAATTATTAACACTTAATTTAAGTCATATGTTTTAATTTAAACTTGAACGTCTTTTGCTAAACATCGGTTATTTTAATGTTTGAGGAGGCCGAGCTGCGGCGGTTCGCTCGGCCGTCTTCACAGCACACAGTTAAGATCCACCGCCGAAGGGTTAAGAGTTTGCGCGGGGCTCTTATCTTTTTGGGTTACGTCCCACTTTCCCCTCTCCCCTGTGAAATGAGAGAGGGGAAGAGACAGACTGAGAGATCAAGAGAGTGAGAGTATGCCAGAGAAAGACAGAAAGAGAGAGAGAGGATCGGATCGGCCTTGCTGCTTTAGCTGGAGGCTACAGTCTGTGTTGTCATGGTAACAGCAGAGAGGAGTAAGAGGAGGAGGAGGAGGAGGAGGGCTTGGTAAGTGTATCCTGAGGGAGAGCATCTCCACTGGTCTGTGAGCACACCTCAGGCCCGGGCTGG
The DNA here is from genome assembly GCA_946959425.1 of Argyrosomus regius. Classification (NCBI taxonomy): domain Eukaryota; kingdom Metazoa; phylum Chordata; class Actinopteri; family Sciaenidae; genus Argyrosomus; species Argyrosomus regius. Next base: position 5,132,940 of record OX336887.1, on the reverse strand, counting down.
GATAACGCACCAGGAGGAGATTTGGGTTGGAAAGCAGCCAAGCTGACGTACCGGGGATTCGTTTTTATTTATTTATTTTTTCAACTTACTCACTCATATCTTTATTTTTGACGGATAGTTTGAGCATCTGTTGCATTATTTCTTTTGTTTTAGTCAGTAAATCACCTCCAGTCTGTGTTCTGCACTCCTCGGTCTCTTTTTTACACTCACTCTTCAGGACATGAGCTGAAACTTGAGGGAGTTCTTTAAGTATGGAATAAAACCAGGAGGTGCTTAGCTTAGCTTAGCTTAGCTTAGCATAATCAGCATCAGAACTGACTCCCTGTCTCTCACCCCTCCCAGGGTAACCTAAGAGTCATGATCGATGACCAGCTAACCTTCTCTGATCACGTCGCCGCCGTTTCCCGGTCGTGCCGCTTTCGCACTTCACAACATAAGAAAAATCAGACCGTACCTGACTCAACATGCTACCCAGCTACTAATGCAGGCTGTGGTCATCTCTAAATTACTGTACCGCCCTCCTGACGGGCCTCCCAGCCTGCACAGTGAAACCCTTCCTCCCAAACGGTGTCTACCTGTCCACTGGCTACCTGTAGCAGCCCACATTGAATTCAAATCTCTAATGCTGACTAGTAGTAGTCTCCGGTTCTTGAACACTCATACAGACATGTTATCTCCTCCAATGAACGACGCCTGGCTCTGCCACCCGTACGCTCAGGGCGATCCAAACTTTTCTTGTCCGTTGTTCCCCGTTGGTGAAACGTCCTACCAGTTCCTACCAGATCAGGGGCGTCCCTCTCTACCTTTAAAAACCTCCTGAAGACCTCCAGCTCTTCAAAAAAGAGGGACGTGTGTGATTAGTCAACCAGTCGATTAAACTACTTATGATATTTTCTTGTAAAACTGATTATCTGTTGCATCTAACGTGTTTACAGCCACCTCACCAAGCAGCATCTCCTCCACGCTGATGCCTGCATCGCTTGTAAGAGACGTCATCTTTGTCCACCTTTAGGAGTTCAAAGTTATCGTCGTAACATTTGGCTTCTTTGAGATTCTATCAGTCGATTTCACTCTCTGCCGTCTAACCTCAAACAATAGATCAATTTGAGATGGCGCCATCGAGGGGAAACTAAAGAGCAAAGTTAAGGCGACATTTAGCAGCAATCACATCATAAAACACCTTTCAGCCTCGCTGTTTATACCGGCTGACCTCCTTCTAATAAAGTAAACAGCGTCGATGTTTTCTGAAGCCGTCTTTGTTGTTTGCCATGTCTGCTCTTCATCTCCGATGAAAGTCTGTGCTACTAGCTGGTGTAAAATGGTCACTACAGAGTCGGGTGGTGTTGGTGGTGATCCTCAGCTGTCCGTCGACACGGTCCTCCACATATATATCCACTTCTTCTTCATCGCTTCATGTTTGAGAAAGTTAAATGAAGGGAGGGAAGATCTGCAGGATGTCGTTTAACTGAGTGTAATAACTCTCAAACAGACAACTACAGATGCTAACTCGCTTAAAGTTTCTATGCCGTTGCAGTGTTGGGGGTTGTGGTGCGTCATCGAGCCATGATTTAGGACCGGCCAAAAAATTCTGGATTGAAAATTGATTTAAAAAAAAAAACAGTTTGAACCTCTAACTCCACATTTCAGTAATTCACCGTCCAAAGTCTCTTCACACTATTTCCCAAAATGTTTCATGTGTGCTGAAAGAAATCTCCGAACTTCTTTCACACGGACTTTGTACACTTTGTTGGACTTCAAATTATGAGAATTATCACCTCGTGTACAATGGAGGTTGTCGAACAAATTAATAAAAATATGTCTGTCTGAGTCAGACTGTCAACGATGGATGATGAATATTTATAAAGTTGATTTGCTCGTTGTTTTATTGGTATTTGGCAAAAACAGCCGAAGAGGAAGAGTGTGTTAATGTTGAGAGGATTGTGGGAGATCATTCAAAACCAAATTTTACATGAACTAACTGTTTTAACGTCGATGGGCTCTGATGGAGGAGGTGCAGTGTTGAAATCTGACAGCAGTCGTGTCGTGTGAAGATTTTCTGGATGTAGTTTCACCAAACATGACGAGTTAGAGTCCTCAGAGGACGAGACAAGTGATTAATAAAGTGTGATCACGTCTGTTCTTTATATTCTGTGGATGCAGTGAAGAAATTAATACTTCATGGAGCCACCAGGGGGCAGAAGACTTTCTCCTTCAATGTGTTCATCAGTGTGTGTGTGTGTGACTCTTCCTCCTCTGCAGGCACTAAATCCAAAGCGCTGACTCCGCAGTGGGACATCATGGCCAAACGGGTGAGCGAATCTGGGCGGCCCTCGGTCGCTCTGCAGGACGAGGTTCATGAACTGGACTGAGCGATGCGTGGGAACGACCTCCACTACAAACCCCCCGTGAGGTGAGACACACCGCCGAAGATGATCTCTGATCATGCAACACTCTCATTTTCTCACACTCAACCAGAGAGTCAATATGTGTACTGGATTATTGTTGTTTTTAGGTGAACACAGCACAGCTCTGCTGTCTCTATAAGGAGTTTTATTTTGAAAAACCAGACTGCTGACTAACTACTTTGTCAATAGAGCCCTGTGTAGTGACTGTGACTCCTTTATGTTATTGTTATTATCCTTTTTAGCCGTTAACACCCAGAAGAAACTAGTTCCTACAAGTTCTTCCACTCTTAAAGTCTTTAAAGGGACAGTTCAGGTTATTTGAAGTGAGGTTGTATCAGGTACTCAGGTAGGTGTGTTACTTACAGCAGAGAAGCAGACAGGACTAACTGCACAGATGTTAAAGAATGCACTGCTGTGGACAGAGGCAGCAACAAAACTGATTTTAGCCACCTAAAATAAATTAATATCAGTTTATTTAAGAGTATTTTCACTGCTCTACCTTGTCAGAAAGTGTTTTTATCAAAGCTACCAGACGTTATTGACAAAAACATAATTTGACCTTGCAGTCGCTGCTCACAGGAGTTTGTTCGTTATGGTATGACTACAGTGTTTCATGGTGATTTGAGCTAAGTTACTGAGGATTGTGGCAGCGGTAGACCAGCAGCTCCGTCTCATGGATTTAGAGAGAGAGATAATTGTTTCCTGTCAGAAAGGCTGTCTGGTGGCACCGGTTAGCTCACCTGGTGGCGTGTGCAGCCGATGTTCAAAGGCTCAGTCCTCGCCACAGAGGCCCAGGGTTCAAGTCTGACCTGTGGCTCTTTGCTGCATGTCATCACTGTCTCCCCGCTTTAATATCTCCCTTCAGCTGCTACTGTACAATAAAGGTTCAAAAAACACAAAAACTACCTTTTAAAAAATAGAAAGTGAAAATACTTTATCGTACATGTAGACTGACTAATAAATTCAAACAACCAAACTGTTTTTGACCTGATGTTTGATCTTAGTTCATACGCAGTCAAACAAAGCTGCACAAAACAGTTCACTGCTCCGTTTGTTAGGATTAAATCCAAGGTGGTCGAGATGTTTTACTACGTTTTAGCACTAACAGTGGATCTTGTAATAATATTTATTGGATTAAAGTTCTCTGTCACCATGATGGATATCCGTCAATTGGAGGTCTGACCGGCGTGATCACGTGATTGGCAGCAGCAGCGTGATATCCGGCTGTTTGGTTCTAGTTGAATTTGTCTGCGCGTCGCTGCGTTTGTTTAGCGACTCCAGTCTCGAAACAGAGATTCAGTCAAAAGATTTGACTGAGTTTTGATGTTACGAATTATGATACCAGGTCAGTATAAACGTACCTGTTCGGGTTCATAATGATTTATTTTTCCTCTGTGTGTGTGTTTTTTCTTCGCAGCAGAGGGGGGAAATGAAACGGAAAAGCTATTTTCCGACACACCATAGCCGAGGGCAGCTGAAGGGAAGTTGAAGCTGAGAGGAGACGACAGCATTGGCCACCTTTCTTCAGTCAGCACGGGTCTGTCACGCTGCTGAAGACCAACGATAATCGATCAGTTTGGCTGCGGTCAATCAGAAGATGAGCCTGACTGTACAGGACTGTGTTTATTACTTACATTTCTCGTTATAACTGTCATTGTAATTATTGTTATTGTTATTATAATTTTTTTTACCAACTATAACTCCGCTTATTGTTTGTCGATCAAACGTTGGAACTTGTAAAGTTTCATGAAACATGCTTGCAGAGCCCTGTGGAAAAGGGTGGAAGGACTGTAACATAAGCCACTCGCATCTTCTATGTTTGTTTTTTTTTTGTTTTGTTTTTTTAACAAGTTAAATTCAAACAAGGAGACGCACTTTTTATTTCAGCAACACGAGTTAAACTCCTTGTCCTTTTTTTTGTTTGTTTGTTTTGTTTCAATGAATTTGAACGCTTTACGGGAAATCTTCTGTTTTGTGAGCCGGCCCCGCTCTTCGGCCAGAGAGGTTTAACTTATTGAGAAAGACTTGCTGTTTTTTCTACCTTTTTCACAAGTAATGCATCTATGCTTAGATAATGTAATTAAAAAAGATAATTGATTTTCCCTTCTTCTTTTGGTGTCTGTGCACGGAGGTGCTTCTTCTTTTTTTTCCTTTTTTTTTCTTCCTCAGAAGTATCCAAACAGGGTAAAAATACAAAATAACTTGATTCATTTTAATTCCAAATTTTCTTTCTATGATTTGTGCCTAAAGAGTTCAAACAGCTTTTGTAAGCGAAGGTAAAAAAAAAAACAACTAAAAAGAAGGAATGTGTTTCATCTCCACTCATTTTGTGTTTATCTTTATTTTACATCCTTCATACGACAAGTCACACGACAGACATAAACATCAGTTAAAGAGTTTCTGTTCATACAAGAAGATAAACAAACAGCCTTACAGTTCATTCTTGACTTTAGAAACTGCTGCAGTAATAACAACGCACTTTATATAACACTGAAACGATTAGTCGATTGACAGAAAATTAATTAACTTAGTTCTTCAAAAAAGGGTTGAGTCTGGGGCAACTGGACTTGTTTCAAGATCCATGAAGACGTTTTGCCTCTCATCCAAGAAGCTTCTGTTCTGACTGACTGGTGGGGAGTCTGTGTATTTATACTAGGAAGGCTTGTAGATCCGCCCGTTGTTCCACTTAGTTCGTTAGTGCTCATTGTTGTGTGATGGCTGTCGTCAGTCGTTGAGGGTCACCTGAGCTCGGGTGTTCCCCACCACCAGTCAGTCACTTCACGGATCTACAAACAGTCCAGCTGCCCCAGACTTAACCTTTTTTGAAGAAAGATGACCTGGATGACTGAGAACCTTCACAGAAGTAACTTAGTTGTTCATTGTTTGGAAGTTGTAAAGTGATTTTTCTCAGCAAAAAGTCCAAAAATTTGATCGTTCCAGCCTTCACAAATGTGACGATTCGCAACTTTTCTTTTAAATTATTTAAAATATTTAATAGAATGGAATATCTTTATTGTCACTATGCAATGCATAATGGAATTTAAGTGCCGTAAAACAGAACTTTAAAAGCAGCTTTAAAAAAACAGAGGTAAAAGATCTAAAACATGTTAAGGGTTAAAACATTTCATGTAGTTATTTAAGGCAGTGATGGCCTTAGCATAAAAACTGTTTTCAGTCTGTTTGTGGGTTTTTATTGTCCTGTATCGTCTGCGTGACCATAACTGTTCAAATAGGATGTGGCCGGGGTGGGTTTATTAATTTATTTGATTCACGTTGGGTAATTGTGAAAGCAGGATCTGAAATCGTCGTCCACCGCTCACACTGACTCATTTTATTCAGCACTTCGGCTCTTAATCTTTTACAGAACATGTAACTGGTTGTTTTCTTTCAGTTCCTCTCGAGCTCTGTCAGATCGCATGCACTGTAATCTGCATATTTTCTAGAAGATTTCAGTCCAGGCTTTCAGCCTCAGCTGAGCTCAGTCGTGTCGTTGTGCTCTTTCTCTTCTCCATCTGAGAAACTTAATATTTATATTATCAGCGAGCACGACTCCTCCTCATCACGGATTAACAGTTATTTTCTGTTTCAGTCGGCTCGTGTAGGTCGAGGTCGATGCCGGTTGTTAACATAATGATGGTGAGTGACGACCCCTCCTGTCTTTACGAAGACTCAAATCAGCATTTTACTACCATTAACGTCCACTTTAAATCATATCTGGTTAGAGAGCGCACATAACATTATTACAGTGCTTAGATCACTGAGAGACTGTTCATGTCTCGTTGAAGAACACTTAAAAAGAAAGAATGGGTCCATTTGTTAGATCATCATTCACGAGCAGGTTTAATCATTTTGCCCAGAGTACAGCTCTGTACTGTTATTGAACTTTACCTTTATTTTGACTATATCGTGTATGCGTGACACCAGAACCTGACGGTTCTTGGACATTTAGTCTTACCCTTCAGATAAATTCACCTCTAGCTTCCTCCACAAAATGCCCCAACTACAGGGGTTGTGTTTTTGTCGTTATGTCCATCTGGATGCATTGAGTTGTAATGGATTCAACTGGATATACGTGTAGAATTTAGGTTCTCCTGCAGAGAAACTATGCTATAAGATGCATTTTAGATGAGCCAACGGGGAGCATGGACCAGATGGAACAACGCCACAGAGCAGAAGGTGACTTGGACCGAGCCGTGGAAGGCCGAGCCCAATCAGATCAAGTTCCTTGTCCAGGCGGTTTACGATATACTTCCCAGCTCGTCAAACATCCACATATAGGGCATGACGGAGACACCAACCTGTCCACTTTGCCCAAATCGGGGAACCCTTGAGGCGCATCCTAAGCTGCTGCAGGGGCGGTACAGATGGGGGCATGACCAGCAGCAGGAATACCGTGCCGTGCAAGGGACTGGCCGCCGATGGTGGACCTTTTGGAGGAAGCTCAAGTTTCCAAAGCACATTGTGACAACCACCTTTAAAACCTGACGCATTGCTGGTGTCTGGTTCCACTAAGTAAGTCGTGCTCCTGGATTAGACAGTACCATGGCAGGACTGTCTGGAGGAGGCATTTGAGAGGAAGCTCACCGACGCCGAATGCCAGCCCCAATAGAGGTTGGGTGCAGCAACCCGATCTCTATTCAGAGCCCGTATGGTCATCTGTCTCAGATTCAAGGGACTCTACTGACAGAATATGGCAGAAATTTAACTTATATACATAAATATGTTTTTATAAGTGTATAACAACCTGTTAATAGTACTTTTTTTGTTTTTGTTACCTTAGAATGAGCCACCACAGGTCGTCTCCCAAGAGTCAGCCATGTTTCTATAATGGACGAACTAAACACTGGCTTTAGATTGGGCCTTTTGCATTTTTCACTCATTTCGCGGGCACCTCGGTTTCTCCTCAACAACAGGAAAGAGAGGGTGAGGCGAGAGGGTTGCACTCAATTGCTTAACACTGGTCCTGTGAAACCTTTTGTGACCCCCTTTGAAAAAAAAAGAAACAATGAAAAGAGTTTTGGCACCATATAAAAGTGAAAAATTAGTTTCTCACAGCCAACTACTCAAGAATAAATTATGAGTTAACATGGAAGCACTATAGAGGCTGACTTCCTGTTATAACTGATGGGAAGTCCTGACCTAAGCACTTGTTTGTTACTGATTATAGCAGCCACACCAAACCACTTCACCCTAATTTGCCGAAGGAAGTAAATTAGAGAGTAAACTATGATGTCACTGACATTTATGACCCCGATAATGGTGCACTGTAAAAAATTTTTTTAAAAAAGTCAAAAAACTGCCAAACCATGACAGTAAAACACTGTAAAATATGCCATGTAGTATGATTGTGTTTTCCTGTATACAGTTAAACACAGTCATACTTCAAAACCTTTATTTATACATTATTTTAAGGGAATTTATACAGAATAAAGTAGTATTTTATATTAGAGACTGTAAATTATGCAGTAAAACACCGTAATATCTAATGGCATAACGAAAAACTGCAAAATCATGACAGTAAAAGACCGTAAAATATGCATATCCATAACAGTCTTTAATATACTCCTACTCAATTCTGTATAAATTCCCATAAAATAACATCTAAATAAAAGTTTTGAAATATTTTGCAGTGAAAAACTACCAAACCATGACAGTAAAAGACTGTAAAATATGCCACAAAGTATGACTGTGTTTTCCTGTATACAGTTAAACACAGTCCTACTTCAAAACGTTTTTTTATATGGCATTTTAAGGGAATTTATACAAAATATAGTATTTTATATAGAGTGTAAGTTATACAGTAAAACACCGTAATATCTAATGGCATAGTGGAAAAACTACCAAACCATGACAGTAAAAGACTGTAAAATATGCATATACGTAACAAATATATCAAATATAAAATACTACTTTTTTACTATATACAGGAAAACACAGTCATACTTCATGGCATATTTTATGGTCTTTTACTGTCATGGTTTGGCAGTTTTTCACTGTAAAATTTACAGACATTTTAAAATATGGAATAAATGACTAACCTCATATGTTAAATCAACAATACTAACACCATTTTAATGTAATATTAGAACATTTATTACAGTAAAATTCTGTTTTTTACCATAAAAACAGCTTCTTTTATTTTTACTGTGTGTGTGTGTGTTTGTGTGTGTGTGTGTTTCAGGCAGCTACACACCTAAAAAATTCCTGGCTCTTCGTCAAACAAACACACGAAGAGAAAGAGACATTATTATTGGTGCAAGTGTCACCTCTTCTTGCGTAACTGGATATGTGTGAGGGTTCACACCTCATCCAACTCCTAAAATATTCATCCCACTGGAAGCCCGGTGAGACTAAACACGATTACCACAAAGGTCTGAAAGTGTGGGAAAACAACATGGAAGTCTTTGAAAGTTTGAGAACAATAGACTGGACAGGAACAAGGAAAGAAAAGGTGTGTGGAAATGATGCACATGTTTATGTATTGTGGATGTGGGTGACACTATAATTAAACAGCGTGACTGGCTCCACACCTGCAGCAAAGTATGTGAACAAGGGCATTAATTACCTCACCTCACCTGCTCTGAGTTTTTAAAGGGAAACTGAAATTAAATGGCCTGTTAGGATGTTTGAGCAATGTTAGCCACTTTTGTCCTATATTTGGATAATGCAGAAATAACTGAATTAAACCGAAGCTATTCAAGTTAGTCATATTCAGCATTTATGAGCATATTTTGTACATAGTTGTAGTTGAGAAAAATAAGGTCAGATTAACTGGTTTAACTGTAACAGATGGAGAGTGAGAGATGTCTTTAGGCATATTATTATATGACAGAAAATCATTGACATAGACTTTAGAATGTGTTTTTCCAACTTGTCATTTACTATTTGTTCATGTAAACAACATATTAAACTATTTTACAATTTCACATTCAAATATTTGACGTAAAAGTACTTTAACCTCACCAAAATGTGAATTTTACTTAGCAAATGCTAAGATGGTAGCAACCACTACTCTGCTAAGCTAGGCTAAGGATAAGTTTAGCTGTTTTTGTTGTTACTGTTATTTCAGCTACTACCTTCTTTAGTGGGATACCAAACTAAATTACCAAGATGTTAATTCATTATCAGTGATATGTTTTAATTACATGAAACATTCAGGAGGGGAAAGTAAATAAATGTAGCTTTAGCCAAAGGCTAGCTGTGACTATCTCACCAACTAGCATTAGATCTAACTTGATCTGGCTCTCTTGCATTGACGCTGATTTTGAACTGCATATTCAGTTTAGATATTTTTGTATAAAGAATATGTTTGATGAGAATGATGGAGAAAGTTGATACAACTCTCATAGATGTATATTAAATATGAAACTACAGCCAGTTGTCAGTTAGCTTAGTAAGCTTAGCTGGAAATGGCGGAAAACTGCTGGTTGCCTGGTAACCCAACCAAGGCCATAACTTCGTTTGTAAATACACAAAATGTCAATTTTACACTTTGGTTAACAGACTAGATATAAAATGTTAATTTATGATAAATAATCAGTGACTTTGAGGTGTTGACAGGTAGATTCTGTTTGGACAGAGGCTGTTTTTATGCTAAGCTAAACTTGCTAACTGTTGACTGTTAACCTGATTTAGCTCTCTTGCATTGACAGTTAGCTTTTTTTTTTTGTAGTAGGCCTAATTTAGATATTTTTATATGTAGACATTTTATATAAAAATATGTTTATATGAGATGTATATTAAATATGAAACTACATCCAGTTATCGGTTAGCTATATTAGCTTAGCGGGAAATGGCAGAAAACTGCTGGTTGCCTGGCAACCATAACTGCCTAGATAAATACACAAACGGTCAATTTTAGACTTTTTTTATACAGATTCTTTTATAAATATCTTTATATCTGCTTACAACTTGTCACTGTGAGTCGTGGATTATTTAATGTAAGCTAAGCCTGTGTGTCGTCCTGCGGATCCGCACAGAGTGACAGCAGGCTCGGTCATGTCTGGAGCGTCTGCCCGGCTGAGCTGCGGTGAACAAACGGTTAACCGAAGATGCCGAAGAGGTGCGTGTGAGTCTGTCTGAGCATGTGCTGCTGCCGCTGCTGCTGCTGCAGTGAAGTAAAATGTGTCAATTTCCAATCGGAGAGTAGAGACACCGTGCAGCAGCAGCAGCAGGAGGAGGAGGAGGAGGAGGAGGTGGTGGTAGAGGAGGAGGAGGAGGAGGAGGAGGAGGAGAAGCCGGGGACAACAGACGAGCAGCAGCAGACGCCGGCCACCGCCGACATCCTTGGACAACCTCTCCGGGTGATGCGTTTGATCCGCCGGCCTGTGTGCTGAGGGAGACACCGCAGAGGAGCTCAATCTGAAGGTAACAACAACATAAAAAAACACTGCACTGAGGATGATTCATGCCCGTCTGCCAGAGCCGACATGCAGCCAACATGTTAGGATGTCATGACAGCACATGTTTGTGACGCTTTGGACACATTAAATATGTTGATTTTCGCTCTTTAGATTAAACATTATGCTCGTTTTAAGAGTGTTTGCAGACAGTGTGACAGTTTTCAGCTTTTGCAAGCTTGTGTTTTTGGCAACTATGCTGCAAATTCAATGCACTGATTAATGCAAAGTAAATAGCTGCACATTTAATTAAAAAAACTGGATGCATCCTCTTTATTGGGCATGTTTTTTTTTGCACAGAGTTGTGCTGTTACACCTGTTCAAATACGGACTGACGATGCAAGCCCAGAAAGAAGGACTCTGTGTGTCTGATTGTGTCGTGTGGATGCTTTCTAACTGTTTCCAAGTCCCCTTCGTTTCCTATCAGGGGTCTATTTTTTTAATTATTTGTAGATAACCGTACCGCACTGCTCAGTGGGAAGGAAGGACGCGTGATGCTGCAGCGCGGAGTCCCAGCAGCCGGGCCTGCGCACTGGCCCCCGCGTAGTTTCCAGGGACAGAATAAGATGACTTTGGTCCGGTGCAACTGCTGTAATTACAGCCCGTGGAGTTCATCCACAGAGCTGATTCATTGTTGTCATTGTTCTTCAGCGTGTGATGGATGCAGAAAGACAGAAAACTGGAGCATTTATGTGGCTGTTTCCCAAAAAAAATAAAAAAAATCCCCTCATCGATTTATTCCATATAAGGCCTGCAGTTCACTTCATCATTTAGGGTGAGATAATCCTTCAATCTGCAGCCCCTCTGAAGCCTATATCACCCCTCTCTCTCTCTCTCTCTCAGCTTTTACACTGCCTGTATTGACATTTTGGACCTATTTATAACTCACGCACCAAAGCCTTCACAGCAAGGAATCCCAAAATGACCCCATGACAGGAGCACCGGTTTAAAAAAAACACATTCAGCCCACCTCAGCCGCGTGAAAACTTGCATGAAAACAAGCCTGCTGCTTCGTATTTTAACAGACCATTCAGGGTATGTTGGGATTCTGAAGGTTAAAGGCGCCGTGAAAGAGCCGGACGTCACATATCACTCTGCTGATTCGAGTTTAAATGATTAAATTCACTTTCAGTAAGTGAACGCGGCCGGCGCTGTGAGCTCGCTCTAATTCTGGCTGTCTTCAGGTCAGTAGTACGTTCAACAAGCCTGTTTCTGGTTCAAGCTGTCACGTTCAGTTCAGCACAAAAAGCAGCCTGTACGGGCATTGTTTGTGTGAGGTTAATAGATCAGCGGCCTGTTATCCACGACGGAGTTATTAGATTATGTTTCTGTGGTTTTTGTGGTCTGTTCGAAGGCTTTTAAGGAGGAAGTAATGCTTTGTGTGTTACAGCTAAGCTGAAGGGAGCTCCACTGCTAAAAGACTTGTAGTGCATTTACTGGAGACCTTTAGTAGAATGGCACACAAATGGGTATTGCTGATGGGACGAAGTTAGTTCTGTGGAGTCACAGTACTGACAAAACTTTATTTCTGCACTGTTGCACGGCTCCAATACACTCAAGCCGCCGCCATATTGGCGACCTGGATCATTGGCAGGCTGAATGACGCCTGGTTGCTCAAACAAGCCATCTGTAACAGCACCTACCTGTGAATCAAAGCGTCCACGCTCTTAATTCTGCATAACTTTAAGCCTTAATATAATTTGAACAGGTGAGTTGTATATAAATTCACCCTCAGTACAGTTGTCATGAACGGGGAAATTAGCTATAGAGACCAAAACTGTTTTTTGTACCAGGCTGTAAACATGTTTATTTCTGCTGTGAAGTTGTGACATTTTAACATGGGGACTTATGGAGACTGACTCACTTCTGGAGCCAGCCTCAAGTGGACGTTTGAGGAACTGCATTCATTCAAGTCCATTTCACAGACACAGAATACTCGACAATAAGTAGAATAAAAACAAGCAAAGCAAATGTGCACACACGGATGTGTTGGACGTGAATTAGGAAATATCCAAAGAACACAAAGTAAGATGTCAAATAACAATAAAACAAATTCAAGCCCGACTAATATCAGCTTATGACTGATATATTGGTACTCGCAGGTCCACATACTGTATGTATTAGCTTGATTTCTTAACAGACAAATACATATAGTAGATATCATGGTCTTTGGACGGCACGGTGGTACAGTGGTTAGCGCTGTCGCCTCACAGCAAGAAGATTCTTGGTTTGAACCTCAGCTGGGGCCTTTCTGTGTGGAGTTTGCACGTTCTTTCTGTGTACGTGGTTAATAGGTGACTCTAAAATGGCCGTAAGGTGTCTCTTTGTGCCCTGTGATGAGCTGGCGACTTGTCCAGGGTGTACCTCGCCTCTCGCCCTAAGTCAGCCCCACCATGACCCTGATGAGGATAAGTGGTTACGGAAAATGGACGATATCTTGGGTTATATTGGCTGATTTACTATTGAAGTTTTTAAAAATCAAATATCAGCATTGGCCTTAAAATCAGTCAAGGCTCCACATAAAAAGATGTTTGTATAAAAGTGAGTCTTGTGCTCGCTTCTCTCTCCATCCAAGTCACATCTGACTTTTGGTTGACACACAAATAGGATGCTAAACGTTTCTTTGTTCGAAGCAGGTGACAGTTTGGCTCAAACCCTCTTTTGTTTTCCAAAGATCTTTGTCCCAAAAAAAACCCTTCGCAGAGCAGCCGGCATCAATTATGCATTGTCAGTGATTGATTATAAAGCTTCTTTGTCTGATAACAGATTAACATGCACATGCATCCCATCCCTCCATTAGAGGCATTATTCTTTACAGCACCACGATGACCATGGCAGTAAATCTGCTGCTTTTCTCTGTAGCTGCTCCAAGATTTCTAATCTACGGGGCATGACCCACATGCTATTCAGGACAGAGGGCTTAGCGGCCGTGTCTTAGGGTCTTTCATTAAACTGCAAACAGCTCAAGAGCTGTAATGAGTGTGTGGGGGAGTAAAAAAGGGGGGATGAGATGGGGACACTTCAGGTTTCAGCTGTAAAGTTCGGGTTGTTTAAGAGATTAAAAGAAGACCTCCGCCCAGTTCATAACATTCATAACTCAACAGAACACGCTCAAAGTCAGTCAGCGCGCTCCTGACTCCACACTATACCATCAGTCTGTGCAATGTGAAGGTCGAAATGACCAATGAGAGGGTTTTATTTCCAAACGTGATACCCAACATCAGCAGAACGTGACACCTTGAGCTGCCAGTGTGCTAAATCAGAACTGCATGTCGGATGGTTGATTAGTTTCGGACGCCCCCACCTCTCCTCCTCCCCGTCCTCCCCCAACACGTCGTACCAACCGCTTCTTTTGTGGTATATCCAGGCCCATACGCTTACACACATCCAGTCCTGTGCTTACAGTCAGGATATTGGGTCCCGTACTCTTGATGTTTATGTAGCAGCGGTGTTTTCATTTTCATTGAGTCATTTTGAGCTTTGTGGCGTGCAGATTTTAAGTACAACGCTCCAGAAAAGGTTATAAAATCACATTGGTGACATGGATAAAATACTTATATAGCTCATTTCTAATGTCTTCTGACCACCCCAGCCACTTCTGCACTATATATGTCGTTCCCCAATTCATACACTGACGGCATTGGCTGCCATGCAACGTGCCGTGGGGTTCAGTATCTTCCCCAAGGACACTTCGACATGGAGACTGGAGGAGCCGGGGTTCAAACCGTTGATCATCTGATTAGTGGACAATCTCATGAGCCACAGCCGCCCAATTATATCATGGTATATTTAAGTGTATATCACGATAAATAATATATATAAATATCTCGATTTGATGCTGGAAATTTAAATTAAGAAACTATTTATAGGTGAATAACAGACACTTACTAACAAAGGTCACTACTGGTGTTTTAAGGAACAATTTTATTTTTTTGGTGATATTCTTTTGGGCCTTTATTTAACGTCACTGCAGAATTATTTGTAACATGCACACACAGAAGTTACCGAACAAACAGTTTTGATAAGCGGTTCTCCAATAAGTTCAGATAATTATATAATTTAAATGGAAAAGGACGTTTCACATCATAATATTGATATTGTGATTACTCTGTTGCGTTTTGTCACTGCGTCAGTGTCTGCCTGATGCCTGATTTGTTTAATAAAGTTAGTCTTCTGACTTGTGCATTAGTAACGTGATCTTTCTCAAGGTTATCACCTCATGTAACATCAGATTTTACTTATTCCAAATCAATACAGCCTTTTGGATATGAACCGCTCAGAGTGCAGCTCTGTTTACGTAGAGTCCCCCTCCTCCACCACTCTGCTCGCTCTGCTCAGGCTTTCACCTTGCGGATATAGAAAGGATGCCTACTATAAAGTTATACGAGCCTCTGTTGCCTGCGCAGGCTTTTAGTCTCAGCCCTCGTGGCTCTTCTCCAGCTCTACGAGAAGCCGTACTTTGTTTGTGATGCTCAGATACTTTATGTGTCTCTGGGGGAAGCTCTGGATTTAGATGGGCGCAGGGAGAGGTGTGCTAGTTTGAAACCCTGCAACCGGCTGAGAATGCAGTTAGAGAGACGGGATGAGGAGCCGTCTAGCTCAGTGTCTACTCCTGAATGAAACGTGTTTTTTACGATGCAAAATACGCCAGTGCTTTGTTGAAGGTGACTGCTATCCCTGATCGAGCATTTGAGGTTGCATTAGATCTTGTTTTCCACCCTCATTTCAAGAAGTGCCTGAACTTCTCTGCTGCAGCCTCTCGATCTTGAGGATTTGTTGCTTTCCTTTGTCTTAATTATTTATATTATGAATTAAATATCTTATTCATCAGACAAAATGAGACATTTAAAGACATTCATGGTGATTTTTTTTTACTATTTTCTGATGTGCACTTCATGCAGCGTTTGCAGCGTGCAGAGGTGAGAAAGTCGGCAGGATTTGAACTTCTCCCTAAAGCTCTTTTATTTACTGCGTTCAAGGCAAGATTGTACTTAAGTGCGTGCCGTTATCCTCTTATTTAAATGCTCACTGTGGCTCGGCCCTCTCGGTGACATCGAGCTGCCTTCGAGCGTGACCGTTGGGAATGGCGACGGTTGGACGACACTTCAAACAAACTAGTTTATTTCAGGCATATTTCGGCCTTAAAGGGTCTTACAACTATGTTTGTCTAAGACTCGTTCCAGATCTGAAAGGAGACGTGATGCTGCTCAGGATCAGAGCCAGCTTGCTATTTCAGGGGTAATTGACCTGTCTGTTTGATTGATCCGGATCCATTTTTTTTTGTGCTGCCTCGTGAAGTCCTCTCTGCTCCAACCACCCCCCAACATTCGTCCTCTTTAAACTCACTTGACACGCAACTCTCGTCACTCAGTGGAGCAAATTTGATCAGGATAAATTAGTGCTGACTTAAGAAGCCATAAACCTGTCTTACATAGACAGTATAAAGAATGGACGTAGTCTCCATGACGTCACTTAAAGGTTTCTGAAGAGCCGTTTGGAAGCTCAGTTTGGCCTCTGCTGCCTCTTGGCTAATCTAAAACTCAGCAAAGACGTGGAGCTGACGCCTGAGACCAAAACTGTTTTTTGTACCAGGCTGTAAACATGTTTATTTCTGCTGTGAAGTTGTGACATTTTAACATGGGGACTTATGGAGACTGACTCACTTCTGGAGCCAGCCTCAAGTGGACGTTTGAGGAACTGCAGTTTGTGGCACAGGTTGCCGGTTGGATGTACTGTATATGTGCAGCAGCAGTCAGCTTTCAGGTGTATGTTATTCTTTGATTTACTGATTAATTTGTAGATTTTAATTAATTGAATTGATGTGGTGATGATGTCATCACATTGCAGGTGTTAGGAGTTCAATTTATAATGATATAAAACAGAGAAACTCTTTTATTTTAGAGGCTTTGCTTGATAAATTACTAAAATAATGAATAAATTAGCGTCTTTCATCAACTAATTGATAAATCATCTAACTGTTTCAGCGCTGTCCCGTCAGCTTGTCGGTAAAACAAGGAACAAAACAGACATTTTAGCCTTAAATCTACCAGATACAGCTACAAGGACATGTTTTTATGTGCTGCTGCTGTTTCCACCAGCGTTGGCGAGGTCACTTCGGTCACTGCGCTGGTTTCTATACGCTGCACCGCAGCCTCCCAAAGTGACCTTCCAAAAATCTGCATAGGCCTGTGGGATCTATGCCACAGCCGGAGCTACAGTACACGAACAGGGATTATGTGGCGATAAGAGGTCGGTCGTGGGTTTGGTTTCTGATTTTAATCACAGTGACAGAGTTCACAGCTGTCGGCATGATGTCGGCACATTAAAGGCACCTCTGTGTTTTTAGCTTTACTTCAACCTTCTCTGTTGGTATGTGTCCGCGACGCTCGTCTTTGTTTACCTGCCATCAGAGGAGTGTCTAACTGACAGACCTGTCAGCCTTGTTCTCACACACACTCCCTCTCTCTCTCTCACACACTCTTTGTGTTTCATATAAAAGCAGACGCTCGGTCGGCGTCTTCCCTCGGCGTCCTCAGGCAAACCTCTGGCCCCTCTGTGTTTGGACTTCCCTCCCTTTCAGTTCAAACAGCCCTCCTGCCTGCGTCGTGTCTCCATGTGGTCATCGGGAGGGTTCACAAAGCAGGCGCCTCTCTTCACATTTTATATTCGGATCACCGTCACGCTGTGATGTTCAACAGAGTGCAACAGCGAAGCGGGTCGCCGCAGCAAGAGCTGACAGGAAACTTGCCAATCGATACTTTGGGGCCGATGGGAGAGCTGGTGTTGGTGTTTGTGGAGGTGGTGTTGGTGGGCGATATCCTACGACAGCTGCAACAACAACAACAACAGCAGCAGAATCAAATAGCACCCAGTGTGTGAACTGTGTCATGCTGAGGCAACAAGTCAATAAATACGCCTAAATACACACGCAGAAAGGTTAAGTGGGTTCGTCCTGGCGGCTTCAGGGTTTTAAGATGGCGACCATGTAATCACAACAACCCTGGTTTGAGTTATGTGTCATCCCGGAGCTGTCTAAATCAATTTCCTGTCAGCCATCAATCAAAAAAAATACCTAAAAGAGAGAGGCCAGGTAACAATTTATCTGTCGCGTCAGAGCTAAAAATAAGACAAAGAGAAGAGCCACAGAAGTGTCAGCATCCCTGTTGCTAAATGTCTGCGAAGCCGTTATCGCTGGCGGTGATACAAAGAAAATCCAATCTTAACACTAGCACAGTCGATTCAGCTAATTAAAGAGAGCAATGGAGAAGTCCCCAGTCAATTTTTTTTGGACAAATCAAATCACAGATCACGTCAAGGTGAGCCCTTAGTTAAGATCAATCAAATCCCCAAGACAAGTCTCTATAAAGAGAAGCTACCTGTCTAATAATGTCGTCCAAACTGAGTATTTTGATCTTTTCCGAACTCTAAACCTAACCAAACCTTATCCACACCATAAAACAATAATAATAACAATAATTCAACTGATAACAGCAAATTAAAGCAGCGTTAAATAGTTTTAAAATACAATCAACACTAAGATGTAACATAGAGAAGACATAGAGATGCATCCGTGGTTTGCAGAAACGTAACATCACAATGCCAATGTCTTCGTATTCTGGCGATTGAGTTGACTAGTAGTTTTCATTCAAGTCAAGTCACAACCACTGACAGTATAAAGAATGGACAGCGTATGCGTGATGTCACCCACAGAGCCGTTTTGAAGCTTGAATTGTCCGCCATGTTGGTAATCTTGCTTCTTCCGCCTCCCAGCTAATCGAAAAATGGGCAAAGACGTAGATCATTGGGGGGCCTGACGCCTGGTTGCTCAAACAAGCCACCTGTAACGGCCCCTACCTGTCAGTCAAAGCGTCCACGCTGTTAATTCTGCATAACTTTAAGCCTTAATATAATTTGAACAGGTGAGTTGTATAAAAATTCACCCTCAGTACAGTTGTCATGAACGGGGAAATTAGCTATAGAGACCAAAACTGTTTTTTGTACCAGGCTGTAAACATGTTTATTTCTGCTGTGAAGTTGTGACATTTTAACATGGGGACTTATGGAGACTGACTCACTTCTGGAGCCAGCCTCAAGTGGACATTTGAGGAACTGCAGTTTTTTGGCACTTTGGCATTGGCTTCACTTCACAGCCACGGAGTCAGAACCAGTCCCCGTCAGTGACCACTTTTGGATTGTTCAACACACGTTTCATACATTTTCTAGCACAGCTGCTCTTCTGTTGCCTTTCTGACAAAGAACCTGCTCAACTAGAATCACCAGCAACGAGGAGTGTTGCCCAACAAACAGGGCTGAAGTGACACTAAAGTTCAATTAAGGACAATTCAATCAAACACTCAGATGAAATTAGAGGCAGCAGGTCGACAGAGCTCTTAAACTTTACGCTCTTCCACCAGTTGGAGTTATTTTCCGACTGACTGAGGGGGTTTCTTATGTAAGGTATAGCTTTATCATCTGACTGCCTACATCATGTGCTCTTTTTCCAAATCCCGCAGCTTGACGCACACAGGCTTCGGCATCAGGTGTCAGGAGGCCCACGCAGGGTTGGATGCTTCCTCTACTTTTATTTATCACGCCGCATGTCTAATAAAAAACACCGAAGGCAAACAGCATCATACCGAGAAGTTCAAAGACCGCATAGCCGAGGAGGCCACTGAGTGTATATCTTCTACTATACAATGCCTCCAGAGGAAACTGTGTGTCCTAACGGCAACCATTATACAATGGATCATAACCGCTCTGTAAAATACAAGCTCAGAGAGAGGTTAGGAGTACAAAAGCTTGTTTGAAGAACAAAAGCTGATTTTTTTTTGGGCTCTTTTTGTCTTCAAAGGCTGGCTGGGACCCAGAGTAGGCCCATGGGGATTAGCACATTTCTCCCAAACAAGGAACAAGGGTTTCATGCGAGGAACTGGGCCACAGCGATGGACCAACTGACCTCCCTAAACCCCTTTATACCATCTTTTTTCACCGCCTGCCTGGGAAACCTCTCCCTCGATTCTCGTCTATTCAAGCAAGGCCCGTGTCAGACTGTTGAGTCTGAGCTTAACTAGATGCTGTAAAACGGCTCTATTACATCTAAACATCTGAGATTAGCTGCCGGTTGCAGTAAAGGGTGATAAATGGATGTTTGCATGTGGTTTTTGTGTTGGAAAACCTCTAAAACAACCAGAATAGTTCATTTTTTTGGGGGGGAAATATGCTCATTTGCAACAAAATCCACCAAGCAGCACTTCTAACATTCACTAATAACATGCTAAATGTTAAATTTGTTTAATCCGTGCAAACACAGTGACAACATCGACTTCTGGAAGTCCGAAACAAACCAGAACGTGTCCATCCGGCAGCTTTTTTGAAGGTGATAGGTGGATTTTGTTACCTTTGGACGGAGGACAGACTTATTGATCTCCTAATCTAACTCAGAGCAAGAAAGCAAATAAACATATTTACCAATAATCAGTTAAAGCTGATAATCTTCGGCTGTATCCCTCCCACCACCCACCCACCTGATCTTTCACCCCGCGAGGATCACATGCTTTCTTTTCTCCCCCATCCACCATTCGGCTCTCCACGCTTCGTCGCCTGCACAGACACCATTTGTTCAACGCTCACATGCCCACTAAGCCGCTAATGATGAAACATTTGGAATGCAGCATTCGGCCATGTAACGCCCAACCTCCTGCCAAACGCCATATAGACACACACAAATGCAGAAGAAGAGAGATTCATCCGTACGCGCGCCATGAATGGCTATTTCAGGAGAGGTAAAGCTAGGTCAACTTGTAGCTTCGTATAGCAGCCGTAGAAACCGTTCCTCGCTGCGAGTATTGACAGAGTGTAGGAGATTTCTTCGTCCTCCTACACGCCTGTCTGTTTCAGGCGTGCAAAGTTTCCTGTTTTTGTTCAATAGCCATAAATCAGCATCCATTGTCCTCACTGCCTCTGTATATCAGAGACAACAGGATTATCATAATGACTGCCTAAGAAGTTTGGCAGCCTCTCGAGGTCTTTACAATGCATTTCATATTGTCAACACAAGCGGTCAGATTACACCAGAAATCCCTGATTGTTTACCGTGCAGAGGCAGATTTGTTGATGTCACGAAACTGGAAGAAAAGAGTCAATGAATGATCATTTAAGCACATTTACGCTTAAATAAAGTGAACACGGGGAACTTGAAACCAAAGAGCGCCAAACATCCTCTTTGCTACAGAGACGAATGAGCTTTGCAACGTGATCTTACAGCACAAACGCAAACAGCCTTTATCAGCGACTGTATGGTGACTGTTGTTGTTTAGCACAGCTGCTAACTGCTGCTAAAACTGCAGTTCCTCAAACTGTCAGTGGTGGCAACAGCTGAATTATGGTCGAAGCCTGTGTTGAACAACCCAAAAGGGTCACTGAGACCTCTTTGACGTGTGAAGAACATCCAGACCGTTTAGTTGAGATATGTTTTGGTTCTGACTGGATTTTGGTGTTTAGAGCAGAAGACAAGAAACATACATGCCTCTCTTTGTGACCTTGTTTGACCAGAGTGTTCATCATAACATACACTGACCTGGAAATACAGTCGTATCCAACGTATATCTGTTTACAGCGAGGCCAAACAAACTCACGTTGATTTAATAAAGGAGTAATCCGCTTCTTTCCATTTTGTCACGGGCAACTTTCACGCTGTGAAAAGCACGAGTGGTTTGTTCCACACGACAGCAGGACACAAGTCAGAAGGAGTTGGTTACTTGCCAACTCGCAGCCTTCAACCAACAATTATTGTGGCTGTTTTTTATTTTTACATCCCTGAAGTCTTTATTGCTGATCTAATGTCAAAAAATTGTTTGATGAATGGTCGAGTTCAGCGCTCGTAATGTGGAGCAGCAGCAGGACGGTGAGGCTGATATCAATGAGATAAAAGCCTGATGGATCATATGTTGCATATGTGTTGTGCAGAAATGGCATCAAAAGGGCTAAAACTTTAAGTTTGAGTTGATATATTGTCCCTTTCTTACACCTTTCTCTCTCTTCTTTCCCCTCAGACGTGCATTTCACCAGATCTGTGTTAAACCAAGAGGAACCATGGTGACGTTGGAGACCCCAGAGGCTCCCGTACCTCTGACACCGCTCTCCCGCTGGTACCTCTACGCCATCCATGGCTACTTCTGCGAGGTCATGTTCACGGCCGCCTGGGAGTTCGTGGTGAACTGCAACTGGAAATTCCCCGGCGTGACCAGCGTGTGGGCGCTCTTCATCTACGGCACCTGCATCCTCATCGTGGAGCGGATGTACCTGAAGTTGCGCGGCCGCTGCCCGGTCCTCCTGCGTTGCATCATCTACACGCTGTGGACGTACCTGTGGGAGTTCGGCACGGGGCTGCTGCTGCGCCAGTTCAATGCCTGCCCCTGGGACTACTCCGAGTTCCGCTACAACTTCATGGGACTGATCACGGCCGAGTACGCCGTGCCCTGGTTCTGCGCCTCCTTCATAGTGGAGCGCTTGGTCATCCGCAAAACCCTGCGGCTGCGCTTCCACGAGGGCCCCGAGGACGGCTGGTCGAACCATCGATCGGATGCTGGGGGCGGCAGCGACGGTGGAGGAGGAGGAGGAGCAGTAGGAACTGTGGGCGGTGTGAGGAGGAGAGAGAGGAGCAGGGGGGCGGGAAACGACGCAAACGGCTACCTTAAAGGAGAATGAACGAAGGGAGGACACGATCTGAAACCAGCCCAATCACCCTGCGACACCTCCTCTACTCTCCTCAGCCACTTTTCATGAGCAGACAGCTGCGTAGACCGGGCTGGTGTGCAGAGGTGTAAAACAAAAAAAAACAAAAATAACCGGAGGGCCTAAAAAAAGAAAAAGAAAAAAAAAAACGCCCCGAAAATCACTCACTGTGCTCTCTACTGTCAACAGAGGCACGATAACTCCACTGCTGCTGTGTTTGCTGCATTTTCATAACGCACCCACCCATTTTCCACGTGGGGGTCTGACCTGAAGGAGATCGGGACATCTCCTCGTCGCAGACGCCGCAAAGAAACAAGAAAAACACTGTTGCAAAAATCTGTGCTATCATCCTGCGAAAGGAACAAATTCAAGAACATTACTTCTGTTTTTTCAGGGGCGCATCAGTCCGCCTGAAAGCAGAACGCTTCGCTGCGTAGAAATCATAACAAGAAGTAGCTACAGCTGTAACATGTCCTTTTTAATATGTACATATTGTCCTTTAGTATTACTCAAAGTACTGTAGTAATGTAGCTACAAGAAGCTCTTTAAGAACCGTCCACCCTGAGGCAGTGCTCCATGAATGTTAACCCACAATGCCTGGAAAAAAAAAAAAAGATGCATGAACAAAAGTTGTCTTCCAATATAATATACGTTTTTACAGAGCTCATTCGGCAGCCGTGTTGTACGTCCGCCGCTCGCGTGCGGAGTTACGACAGTCGACCGGCTATCGCGGTCGATTCCCGCGTTCCTCCTCGAGCGAGACGTACCGAACCCCCCAAAAACTGCTCCTGGTGAGCGAGTCATGGCCTTGCATGGCAGCTTCTCCGCCATCACTGTATGAATGGACGTGTGTTTGGTGTGTGTTTGTGTGTGTGTGTGTGTGTGGGCTAAAGTGAAACATTTTAAGCCGCCAAACAAATGCAGTCCATTTACAATAATAGCAGGGGTGCTTCTCTGTTGATGGTAATGAGTCATGAGCGGCAGCACAGAGCGGCGAACCTCTTTTGGTCTTTTTTTCCCTTTTCACGACTCACCGGGTGCGACGCTCAGATCTCGTTTTTTTCAATTCTCGTTCAAACGTAACTCCTCGTGCAGCTCGCCCCGTGAGACCTGACCTGTCACGTGATCAAAGAAAGAGGTTCGTTCATTGAGAAAACACTTCTGAATTGAATCACTGTAAGCGTGACAGCAATAGTCAATTTTGAGTGATGAGTGATTCACAAGTTTTTCCATCAGACCCCATCTGTGTCGTCGGTTGTCGGGTTTTTAACCCGCTTTCACGACCCGTCTCCTGTGGATCTCGCTTAGCCGAAACACATTCGGATCTCTTGGATGCCCCAGATTTAACCTGTTTTTAAGAAACACGACCTGAACCTTCACTGAGAACCTTCTCCTTTTATTTAACTCACAGTTAATTTGACACGTGTGTGTGAAGCGAAGATTCTGATTAATTAAAAAAGTGTCCGAATGCTCGTTTCTGAACATTAATGATCTTATTGGTGCGGTTCGCTTTGTGAATAACGACCTCTGCGGTACTGGACCTGAGACAGGCTGCAATCCTCATGTTTAAAGGTCCAGTGTGTCAGATTTAAAGGGCTCTAATTACAGGATATAATATTCATAACTATGTTTTCATGGGTGTTTTTGTTACCTTAGAATGAGACTTTCATATCTATAAAATCTAGACATTTTCCGCACATTTCAGCCAAGAACAGACAACCTGAACACTGACTCTAGAGAGGACTTTTCGTATGTTTCATGGCCAGTATAGTTTCTCCGTTAGGCCTACAATTAAAGGAAGCAATTACACCGCTAGGCGCCACTAAATCCTGCACACTGGACCTTTAACTGGTCTGAAATGCTCAAAAGAAGTAGTAAGTCTGAAGTCACTCCCAAGCAGGTGAAACACAACAGAACAAAGCTCGCGTCCTTTTCGGTGTTATTGCTCTCCACGTGCGTCACACGACTTCCTCTACTCTGGAAGTAGAAAGATGGAGCACTGTTTCGCCTTCACGCGTAAACACGGACAAGCTGACTGGTTTTTCAGCCCGAGGCGGTGGATCTGGTGCTACTGGGTCGAGCATAAAAAAAAAACGGGTCGTACGCTTCCCCCGCTTTACAGCGATCGCGACTGAACGCGGGAAAACCTGATCGCTGGACAAGTAATCAATCCTCAGGAGGACAGTTTATGTCGTGGACTCGATCTCAGTGTTTGTGCTGACAGTAGTTGGGACTCTTTCAGCTTCACCCCCCCCCCATAAAAAAAGAAAATGCAAATCCAGATCGACGTCTCCACGACTCGACTGCACTGAAAGTGTGACCTTCATCATTGTGGCTGCAATGGCGTGCAGTGTTTCCTGCACAGAGGTGCAGCGGATGACAGATAAACTGCTGCCACCTCGTGGATTAATTCAAAACTGCAACTGGAAAACAAACTTAAGAAACAATGCACACTGCAACTGAAGATCAACAACAAAAGGATATCACTTTTTTTTTTATTATTTGAATGTAATTTTTTTGGTATGCATTTGTTTTATTTCTTACATGAATCAACAGGCTTTTAAAAGCAATACAAGCTTCCGACCCAGCGATGATTAATCAAGCTTTTCTCTTAAAAAAAAAAAATCTACTAAACTACATTATGAAAACTGATATGCAGCTAACGTTTTATCCAATTCTACCGCTTTGACGAGACAAATCACGAGAACGTGCAACATGAATTTGTTCTCATGCAATATGTGAAAGAAGGAGTATTAGGTGAGTGTGTACAGTGTGTATTCGCAGAGATGAAACTCTCTGTATGTGTATGTGCATGTAAAAGTATGTTAAAAACCTGAACTGGTATTTTTACCTTGAGGCTGCATGTCCAAAAAAAAAAAAAGTTTTGAATCTCTCCTCCAGACTGATTTTATCCGAGTGATTATTAGCCCCATGTACTGTAATGGTTACTTATTTTTTCATGACAATGTACAGGTTTTTAGTGACATGACTGTACTGTATATCGCTCACTTTTATTATATATTCCATGTATGATTTATCAAACTTTACACTTTAAATTAAATGTATTTATTTGATCATAGTTTGTCTTTTGGAAACTGGTTTTATTCATGAGTCCTGACCACTGACTGCATGAAGAACGGACAGCGTGTGTGTGACATCACCCACAGGTTTCTGGAGAGCCGCTTTGAAGCTCCAATTGTGGCACAGACGTGGATCATCAGCGGACCTGAGGCCTGGTTGCTCAAACAAGCCACCTGTAACAGCACCTACCTGTCAATCAAAGCGTCCACACTCTTAATTCTGCATAACTTTAAGTCTTAATATAATTTGAACAGGTGAGTTGTTTACAAATTCACCCTCAGTACAGTTGTCATGAACGGGGAAATTGGCTATAGAGACCAAAACTGTTTTTTGTACCAGGCTGTAAACATGTTTATTTCTGCTGTGAATGTCACAATCTGCACTTCTCAACTCATTTCATTCATTGACTCTGCCACACCCCTGCTCCACTCTGCTCCACTGCAATCAGGACTATCACACACACACACCTGCTACTCACCTGCACACACACCTGATTCCCATCTACTCAGCCACTACTCATTCCCACACACTCACTGCCAGATTGTTCTTAGCAGATCCCATGCAAAACTCTCCGGCGTTTACTTTGGACCTGCCTGTTCTGGACTCACCTCTTCGCCTGGTAAAACACTTTACCTGTACCCCAGTCTGTGGTGTAAACTCTAGTACATTTCTCAGTGCTCTCAATGTGCAGATAAAGACACGAGTACAGCTAAAAAAAACAAGAGACTTGACATATACACAATACAATACGCACATAAAACTACTAGATAAATATGTGTAGCTATTAACAACAGTAACAGCAGGTTGTGTTGTTGTACAGGTAATGTTCCTGACACTGTGTGTCTGGTTTTAGGATAGATAGATAATAGATAGATAGATAGATAGATAGATAGATAGATAGATAGATAGATAGATAGATAGATAGATAGATAGATAGATAGATAGATAGATAGATAGATAGATAGATAGATAGTCATAAGCATAATGTAAAGACATGGGTGCCAAATTAAAGTGTCCAGTCACAGTATAAATAGACATATTGTTAGAAATATACAAACTAGCTCAGTGACAGTCCTGAGTGTAATTAATATCAACTTCACAGAGAACATTATAACTATTACAACAGCTCAGTGACAGCCTGAGAGAACAAACTGTTCTTGTGTGTGTTTGTTTCGGTCTACAGAGATCTGTGGCGCCTCCCAGAGGGGAAGAGCTGGATGTATAAGTCCTGAATGGATGGGTGGTGGTGGTGGTGGAGCCAGTTTTGACGTGTAGTACAGGTAGTTTGCGTTGAATGTTGTTGTTGCTATGTCACCTGATCACACAGGAGCCTTCATAGAGGAGTCAGGAAGCGACACAGATTTTCAGCCGTGTGTGTGTGTCTTCTGTCGATATGAAAGTCTAATAAAAAATCTGATTTTCAGGTTAATTTACACAAATTAAAACAAAGTTATCATCATCTATTTTCTGCCAGTAGATGTTGCACACTGGACCTTTAATATGTAAAGCTGCAGTACTTTGATTTGAACACTTGATGGCTGTTTTTCACCAGAAAACACGAGGACGCATCCTGAGTCATGAGTCTGCAGTCAGCTCGTTTTATGACTGTGCTTTCTATGGAAAGGGACAAAGATTAGCTTAGAATATGACTGATTACTCAGGACAGTCAGATGGATTGATGTGAGTTAACACGCCCCATATAAGCATAAAGAAAACAACTTATTCACTTAAATAATGCTGCGATGACAGATTTTAAAATGTGTGTTCAGTCGAGGCCTCGGGCGCAAATTTCCATCCACTCCCTCTCTCTCTGCCACACCTTGTGAGAATCTGGGTCACTTACTGTACCTGTCCGAGCAAATCCTTTTAATTGACTGCGAGTCCTCCTGCAGGCCTACCTGTGTACGAGGGTGTGTCCGCTAATGGCATGAACCTGCCTCATTTGGCACTGTCAACATGTGGCCTCCTCCAATCAGTCACATTGACTCCGAATGGGGAGTTTCAACAGCCTGTAATCTGTGCAGTGGAGAAGATGACAATTGTCCTCCCCGGGGCAGATTTTTAAAAGGCTGTGTGTGTTTTTTTTAAGCTTGCATTTCGTGGTGTGACTTCATTGTTCACAGTGTCGGGTTTCCAGTTTGCTCAACAGGAAGTTGGAAGAACACGTACGAGGAAAAAACAAAACGCTTTCACAGAATAATAAACTCTTCTGCTTCACTGAATTCACTGAAACACTTCACATAGCTGTGGTGAGCTTTACCTTTAACTACTATACTATACTAATACTGTATATCTGTACTTAAGATGTACTTAAGGAGCCTCTTATACCATCGGCTTCGGCCACATTGAGCCTCTGCATGTTATTTTTACTGCAGGAGCGGTGTGCAGGTGAGCAGCAGTATGTAACGAGGTACAAAAAGTCTCCGAACACATCCCAAACCTATGTGCATAAGCATATTAGCTTGTGCGTACAGCTTACGGCACTGTCTGTGGAGCGACACCAGATAAGAATAATTCAGAAAATGCAAATTTTCTGTCTTTGTTACTTTCTAACAATCATAAAATTATCATCTGCATACATACGATGATTGATTGGGACTTTACTTGGAGCAAACCTCCAGTCCTGTTTATTGGAGGCAGGACGTCCATCATTGAGTAAAAAGGTGAAGAACAGGTCAAGCTGTTCATGATAAGCTCGATTTGCAAAATGATCAGTCGGTTTAAGTAATCACACTGACTCACAGACGCTGAAACAACTTCTCCATTCCTGCATTCGAACTCCTACTTAAGTAAAAGTCAATAACTATTATCTGAAAATTGTATGCCAGGTATTAATCATCATCATCATCATTAGTTATTAGGTATTAAGTCCTGCCCCTTATAAGAAACATGTTATCATCAGACTGGTGGGACCGGTTTTAACTACTAAGAAAGAAGGTGGTTTGGTGCTGCGTTGGCAGTATTGTGTACGCTGTATCGCACCGTTTTGGGGAAGTGGGACGTTCTGCTGCACAAATTCTCAAGTATTTTGTGAAATATTAGATAATATTGCCTCTTACGGCCTCTAACAAATCACATTCAGAGGGTAAATGTCTCTTTGATATCTTTGATAACAGTTCATCATAAAGTTACGTGAGTGTTTGATTCCAGATATCTTTAATTAATTCATCATGAAGTCACCTGGCTGCAGAATTAGCACCACCAACTTATAATATTCACATTACAGCCGTGGATGGAAAAAAGGGGCATTAACTCGGATTTCTTTTGCCAATTTTCTGGAATTTTGAATGAAAACTTGGCTGTCGATATCCGAAATGTGACAACGGGCCTTCAAATCTTTGTTTTTGCTTCATCACAGGCTGTAGAGGTTGTGACCCTTTGGTTAAATCTTTTCCTTTTTCCTTATTTGATGTGAAATCTCAGTCTATAATGAACTACAGCTGACGTTTAAAAGTGCAGAATTTCACTTTGAAGTTGAGCACAAGCAAAGAGTGTCATCGATTTGAAATACTCAAGGTAAATACCTCAAACTTCAGCGCAGTACTTTAGAGTTAATGTACTCAGTTGCTTTTCACCAGTGGACATGAGACTAAAGCAAATATAAGATATAATGTGAACCAAATATGAATTAAATGTCCATCTGCTGTTTGCAAAAAGTAGAAGATCCTTTAAGAACTCACAAGTCGTCGACTGTTTTGGCTTGACACTCACGAAATGTGAGTAAAATTCGGCCAAAGCACAAATTATCTTAGCTCAAGCGAGTACTTTGCTGAAAATTGTGGTCTTTTAAAGGTATTTAGTGATTTTTTTCAAGTCAACAAACTAACTGTGTGCAGGTGTGCGAGGACGGCAGCGTGCTTCTGAAGTCGGACAAGCTGAATGTCAGGTTGGCATCGTGAGGGTTGTGGGCCGAGCGACAGCGTCATGGTGCATTTGTTGAGCGTCACTGAGGGTGTGTGCAGGGGAGGGGGGGGCGGAGGTTTGACCTGACAAAATGAATAGTTCCATCAAATCAGGGCAAGACCTTAACATTTGCATTTCCACTGAATCAGAGCCGGATGAAGAAAGAGCCCTCCATTGAGGGGAAAGTTGTTTGACGTGTGAATGAGCGAATGCGTCAGGCCCTTTGCCGAAACACATTCATGCCTTCACAGCTTTGGACAGAGTCTGGGTCTCTCACATAGATCCTGCTGGAAAACTCTTTTTTAGTCACTTTTTCCCTCCATGTAGGCTGCTTGGCAGTCGGGCCTTCCTGCAGTCAGGCTTGGACCAGCAGCGGAGGGAGAATGGCTCGTTGATCACGAACTCTTCTTCCTCTTGACCTCTTACTGTACTGCGTGTCTTCAGGCCGGTCTCGTGAGGACAAACAAATCTTCTAAAATCTTGGCTGGAGATGTTGAAGACGTTAAAACACACCCTGGAGTTTGCTCACTTTAGTCTCTTGACGTAGATTCATACAGTAGTGTTGTAAACAGTATATTTCTACATGGGCTGAACTTAAGTCTGTGATTCATGTGCAAAAGGTTGCTTCACATTCATCTAAGTTTTCTCTGCACTGACCTTAAATCTAGTTTCTTAAAGGTGCAGTGTGTAGGATTTAGTGGCATCTAGTGGTGAAGTTGCAGATTGCAATCAGTTGAGTACTGCTCGGCTAATCCTCCCTGTTCAAAGCATCAAGTGGCCGTCAGAAACATGGTGGACTCCACGGAAGATGACGCGCTCCTTCTGAAGATATAAAAGTCTCATTCTAAGGTAATAAAAACAAAATGAATATACACACATGAAAACACAGTTATGCTTATCATATTCCATTTCTGTCTAATATCTAATATCTATATCTTAAATTTAGCTTGTGACCCATTGCAAGTACCCAACCCTTAGGTTAGGACCCACTAAACTAAGTATACATGAAGTAGTGAAAACTAGTTTCAAGAAAAGAATCGACAGCGTATGTGTGATGTCACCCACAGGTTTCTAAAGAGACGTTTTGAAGCTCTGGCCGCCGCCGTGTTCGTAGTCCTGCCTCTTAAAATCTAAAAATCAGCAAAGACTTGGATCAGTGGTGGACCTGAATGACACCTGGTTGGCTCAAACAAGCCATCTGTGATGACACCTACCTGTCAATCAAAGCGTCCACGCTATTAATTCTGTTTTTGGAACTTTGGCGTTGGCTTGCAGAGGTTAGCGCTTGTTTCATACGTGTACATTTGAGCTTGTTTTTGTGGTTTTTGTGACATTGCTAGTCTGGAAGACGATCACGTTACACGTGTGATGTGGAAACTTGAAACCTCTTTTCAGTTCAGTAGAAGACATGTGTTCAGACTATCAGACATCAGTGATTACTGCATGCAAATATTAGTTTTGAATGATCATCTTGGGGTAATTTATGACTTTATTTCGACACCAGAGAAGTGACTGAATTTAGGAGAACAGAGAGACGAGGAATAACATCCCCACCTCAGCAGGGTGCCTCATGATCAGTTTCGCTTTTTATCTGTCAGTAAGTCCTTCATGTGACACACATCGATTATATCTCGCCGTGTCATTACCTGTTCTTTGACAGGAACAACACACACAGACGTCCTCGGGGGGGAAGCTAGAAACATTTAAAAGGTTAAAAAAAAAAAAAAGTTTTCATCTTAACAAACTGCCCTTTATGAGGCGCTCTGCGTTGCTTATGTTACAACTGAGCAGAATTGATTTGTGGGTTTT
This sequence comes from Argyrosomus regius, assembly GCA_946959425.1. Lineage (NCBI taxonomy): Eukaryota > Metazoa > Chordata > Actinopteri > Sciaenidae > Argyrosomus > Argyrosomus regius. Next base: position 5,101,610 of record OX336887.1, on the reverse strand, counting down.
TCTGCAAACTCAGAGAGCGACCTTTCCCTCTGCCCAGGTGTATTCCCTGAGGTAACCTTTAAAACACGACCACTCACTATCCATTTCCTGTCTGAAGGCATGTGAAATGAGACACTCAGACTCGAGGATAGGGGGGCTTTAGAGAGCTATGAGATGACAGATCCTGAATGAAAGTCGTCTGTATTCGGGGATAGTCCTCGGTCGGCTTGCCAGTTAGTAAAATTACACTTCATATCTGGCAGCACTCCTGTGTAAAGCTACAACAACAGGCAGCAGGTCTGTGCATATTTGATGTTGACAGTTTGAACCTGTGCACAGCTGTAGCTCTCTAGAAACCTGCCGTTTTGCTAACGGTCACGGCTTATCTCCTGCAAAGGCTTTGCATAACGAGAGGGGAACAGTGCTTTCCCACGCTGCTTAACATGTATTTTATTTCGGCAGCAATTGTTTGAAATAGAAGCGTGTTGAGGAGGAGCTGATCGCGGCCGCCGCCTCTACAGTCGTATAAATCTGCAGAGTTAACAACCGAAGATTAAGTGTTATTACCAAACACTCGACTGAGGTGTTTGTTGTTGCCAACGAGAACAAATGTTCCACGGACCGGCCCGTTTCTGTGCTGTTTGCACTTCAAATAGTGAATTCATAACATCCTGTGTGTTATTGCAGAACATCAGATAACAGGCAAATGTTTTGCAAATGTTTTGCAAATGTTTTGCTTCTGTTATTCTCACTGTAGAAAGCAGAAAGTACTCGACTTTGTACAACTATGAAGTACTTTATTTCCCATATTCTGCTACTTGATACTAAATACTGTCGTGTATTGTTATGTTGAGTATTTATTTCAGATTTGCTGTGATTGCTTATCTAATTCATACAAAAGTGGTGTCACGTTTCAGACGCCTTCAGGCGCTTCTCCACACACATTTTTAACGACAACCTGACATGAAACACCAGAAATTTAAAAAAGAAAAGAGCTGAAATAGAGCAAAGAAAAGTTTTTATCGATAAAAATAAACACAGCAAAGCATGATGGAAACAGACCAAGCGTTCAGCCTAAAACTTGGCCGCATTCAGCCTGGCTAATCTAAATATCAGCGGACCTGAGGCGGGCCGAATGACACCTGAAAGCGTCCGCGTTGGCTTCATTTCCCAGCACCGGAGGTTGCCACTTGGATTTACATTTAGCTGACGCTTTTATCCAAAGCCACTTACAGGGAGCAATTTGGGGTTCAGTATCTTGCCCAAGGACACTTCGACATGCAGACTGGAGGAGCCAGGGATCGAACCACCGATCATCTGATTAGTGGACGACCCGCTCTACCTCCTGAGCCACAGCCGATATAGCGGAGAAGTTGAGCCGGATCCAACTTTTGGAAAGACGCTCAGACCGGTCAAACCTCCACGGTCTGAACTCTGATACTCTACATGTTGTGTTCTGACTTTGTTTATTTCACGAAGCTGCTTCTAAATCTGAGTCAGAGTCTGACTCACAATTTACGCTGCAAAATCATGATGGAAACAGACTAAGTGTCAGCCGATGACTAATGCGGTCGAACGTGTGAAATAAACATCATGTTTTCTACGTTGTTTCTCGCGGTTTGAGGTCTGCGTCCTCTTCTTCGGCGGTCTTTTAATGGCACCCAACCGGGAGACCTGGCACCAAACAGCCATTTATCTTGATGCACCCTAAAACAAGCAGTGGATTGAAACATTTCGTTTTAATTTCCTTTTTGGCGATTTTTCTGGAAAATTATGTTCAAATTTGCGCCGATTTTTCGACGGAAACTTGGCTCATGAGTTGTTAGCAGTTCCACCGAAGAGAGAGAAAAACTTCTCGGATGGTTTCATTTAAAAGCAGAGACCCAAAGAGGTAAATTATCCAATCTGTCAGGGAAAAAATGAAAGATTACAGAAGAAATTGCAAAATAAGTACAAATTGGTGAAGCATGACTTTTGTGTTTATTTTGCCCTCAAATTTAGCTTGCAGGTGCCAAATCCTCAGCAGAGGAGCCACTACTATACATACATCGTACAATATAATGTGTTTTTACTATAGTTTTACAGAATATCTAACTAAATACAAGTTCTAAAGAAGTCCTACACACTTGGAATTAAGTGGAGGACGGTTCTCCAATCTCACCGCTAAATCTCACACACACTGGACCTTTTTAAGTTTGAATCAACAATGCAGCGCTTTTATTTGTACCGTCAGCGTTTTTGGTACTTTTACTTTTGTCCTTCCTGTCCTCTCTCTCGTGTTGTTCCTCTGTCTGAGATGTCCGGGACTATTAACAGCAGCTTTGCTCTCCAGGTAACGCGGCAGAGCGTGAATTATGGTAATAGCTGCTGGCAGGAGAGAAAATAACATCAGTTATTAGAATTAATGTGCTGCTGCTGCTGAGTTTGAGTTTGGGCGTACAGGGCTCATTCAACATCTATCCTCTCCTCTCCTTTTGGAGGGCTTCAGTGTGTACGTGTCTTTATTTCTGCGCACACGTGTCATCCCTGCTTAATTTCAAGTCCAGCTTCCTTTCCATTTGGTCTTTTCAGATGCAAGTTTTTTTGGGCACTGATCAGAGTGTCTTATTTGTCCAACATAGCCGATGCCAGCTTCCCCCTCAGTTCAGGCAGGCCCCAAAGGGCCCCAGTCTGCGTTCTGTCTTAACATGGTTCGCTAGTCTTCAAACAGACGCCACACTGTACTGGAGCCCGGGCCCGTCCTCGTTCCCTACTTTGAAGTGGGAATCCTTGCACTTAGCACATTCAGACGTCATCATTGCTCGGTTTTGATGGGATCCAAATGCCGAGGCTGGCTCTGTTATACTGGCTCCTTCTTAGCTACACGTTTTATTCCTCGGTAAACATGACCTTAGGCACTCATTTGGCCACCTAAGCTGCAGTCACTGGCTTGTGATGCGACCAGTGTGTCTTTATGTCTGTTAGCCAGCTGGGAACAAGAGCTACCTTTTACTGCTGAGGTAGGAAGTCAGTGTATAACCAGCCAGTCTTTAAAATGTTGACTTTTGTGATAACACTTTTTCCTCTAGCGCCACCATGAGGTCATCACTTTGAACATTTGTTGACGTGAACACGTTAAACATCAGCATGTTTGCACCATAGACCGTATAAAACATGGACGTCGTAGCTGTGACAGGTTTCTGAACAGTCGTATCCGCTGGCCTGTTTATTTCTGCTGTGAAGTTTTGACATTTTAACATGGGGACTTATGGAGTGAAGCCAGTGCTAAGTGCCAAAAACTGCAGTTCCTCAATCGTCCACTTGAGGCTGGCTACAGGAGTGAGTCAGTCTCCATAAGTCCCCATGTTAAAATGTCCAACTTCACAGCAGAAATAAACATGTTTACAGCCTGGTACAAAAAACAGTTTTGGTCTCTATAGCTAATTTCCACGTTCATGACAACTGTACTGAGGGAGAATTTTTATAGAGCTCACCTGTTCAAATTATATTAAGGCTTAAAGTTATGCAGGATTAAGAGTAAACAGTTCACGAAAACAGTTCACGTGTTGTGGATGTTGTTTGATTTCATCGCACGTGTCAATAAAAACATCCTCGAGGCCGTGTGTGATCAGGTGGTAGCGGAGGCGACTTGTTTTCCTGCTCTCTCTGTGTAACGACGGTCCGCCAGGAGCTCTGGGAACAAATTAGCTTCAGGTTTAAACAAACTGTCATCTTCAGAGTTATTACCTAACTGTATTTAACGGTATCACTGTGTGTTTACACTAATGACAGCTGCGGGTGTACATGCAATGTTTTATAAGTCAGACCTGCTAAGATAAGAATCTACCAGTATTACACACACACACACACACACACACACACACACACACACACACACACACACACACTCCCCCCTGAGCTAAACTGCAGGAGCTTCTTGTTGCATAAGCCTCCCGGTCATCATCTGCCCGTCATGTTTTCCGACTGTGGGAGAATGACTCGCCTGTAGAGGCAAGAAGTGTTTGTGTTTTCCATGTGGAGCTTCCAAGCCGCCGGCAGTAGCGGCGGTGGCAGTGGCCGAGTCTGACACAGGCTTCTTGAGGAACTCCAGGATGCCGTTAGGTTGAGTGACTTGGCTGTGTGTGTGTGTGTGTGTTTGCTCGTATTGGCGTGTTGCCTCCGTACCTACCACTTTGAACAGCCAGGGCAACACCTGACAGCGCTTTTGATATAGAAATAGACCTACAGCTGTGTTATTCCAGCAGTGGAGACAGTGTAGGCTCAGTGCTGGAAGGGAAACGTCACGATGCCGCGATCACAGCCGATTCTGATGAGTCATATCGGGCGACACGTGTCCGATACTGTTTGTTTTGTTGCTGTCGAGTACTGGAATGCCTCGAAATGAACCCATTTTTGTTCATCAAGTCATTCTAATTAAATTTAGACCTCCATCTTCTTTCTTCGTCGCTTCGATGAGTCCGTAACTGAAAACTTAACATGCCAGAAAAGTGTAAATTTTAAATCAAATAAAAGCTTCGTCTGTTGTCGGCCACATTTTGGACTTTGTTGCTGCTCAAAAACTGACGTCCATTGAAACGTTGAACTGAAACATCTGCAGATTTAATTCCACACCTGATACGTTACGATCTTCTAAAGTTAGACATGATATGAGATGAATAAACATCAGTTTTCTTTAGCTTTGATTTGTTATCTTTAACATTGATCGAAAGCATTAATCACAATCACCTGATCGCATATCTACACTGAATATCAACCCTCGATGACCTAAGATCTGTTTTGGCCTGTTAATTGATAGAAATGGGGTGAATTAAATATTAAAAACACCTGTAAGAGGTCTGATCGTCTGACTGGCGGTTGCATCGTCATGCCGGGCTGCGTTTTTCCAAAAAGATAGATCTGGCTCAACTTCTCTGATGCACACCGACTCAAATGTTTGGAAAAACCTGCAGCAACCTCCGGTGCTGGGAGATGAAGCCGATCCACTTGAGGCCGATCCGTGATCCACGTCTTTGCAGTTATTTCGATTAGCCAGGAGGTGGAAGAAGCAGTACATCCAACATGTATGCATATTTTGCTCCGTCCATTCTTTATACTAAAACGTCACAGCAGGGCCGGATAATGTCTGAATGTGGCCTTACCCCTAAAATACACTGCATGCGGAACGACTCCGGAACGGCGGAGTCGATACGTTTCAATTTTAGTCAATGTGTCAGCTCACACAGTCTCTGTTTCCGCTGCGACACGGCTCCGGAACGACTGCGGCGTCCGGCAGCCCTCCGCAACACATACGCAGAGCTTCTATTTTTCCGGGACGCCGGAGCACGTCGCATAAATTCAGCACAGAGCAGATTGTGCAGGGAAGGAAATCGGCTACAAAATACAAAATAAAACCCCAGTTGATTTTCAAAATAAAATACTCCGTGTTCCCCGCGGATCGAGTAGAACACGTCGGGGCCGACCTGAAGTCAACAGGTCAGAGGTTTTCAGGCGTCTTTCCACCCCGTCGACACCATGGATGAGGAGAAGTTGATTCTGGAGGTCCAAAATCAACCTATCATTTATGACACCTCACATCCTTTTTATAAGGACACCAACAAAAAAGATGCGGCCGGCAATATCGCGCAATTATGCGTGAATTCGCGTGATCTCATGCGTTCTCGTGACGCGCGGTGACCGGCGGAGCCGCACCAGTGCGCATCACAAACGGATCATGTGTGAGTTGGCGGACAGTGGAGTACGCTGTCGTTCCGGAGCGGAGCCGTTCCGCATGCAGTGTATTTTCGGGGTTAGTATCGTACGGCGTCACAAACTGCAACCAACCTCTAAAGTGATCATAGTGTTGAATCAACAGCTTGGTGTACTTAAAAAACTGGAAACTGAGTGTATGTCTCATAAAAAACTGTAAACATTAAACTATTATCATAAAAAACATGATAAATAAAATACAATGCGCCATTCTGGCTTGTTGTGTCTCGTTGTGGCTCAGCATGTGCATTTGATCAGAGGTAACAATACTTCTTTTCTTTTCTTTTGTGTTTTGACATCGTGGTATTGTTACTTTTCCTTCACCAAAGTCTGAATCTTTCCCCACACACGCACACGTGTAGCCCAGACTTTACATCAACACGCTAACCACACCGCTCCAGCCAGTCCAGCTCCAGCTACCTTTATCTCGGTGGGTGAGCGCTGCAGCAGCTTGCAGCCAGGTCAGCTTCTCCTTTGAGTTTCCGCTCCGTGTTTATAGAGTTCAGTTTTATATGCAAAACGTGCGTTATGGCCCAAAACATGGCGCGTGAACCGCCGAGGGGCTTGTTGCTGCCTTTGCCGTCTGTATGCATGGGAGCCGCTCTACAGGAGGCTACAGTGCGGCCGCTGTTTGTGCAGGTGTGCTGCAGTATGACGTCTGATTATGAAATATACTGGACATTCATAGCCTTTGTTTTTTCAACCATTTGCTTGCCCCCATTTGAGAGTCAAGGAAAACACTGTGATTTCCGTCTCGGGTCGACTCTGCGGTTTAGCCGCCGGCTCCCCCGCCCCTCGACCACTCCACCCCGCTTCACCCTCTCAAGCTGAAAGTAGAGGCGCGCAGTCAGGGTTTATTTGTAGAGGCGACTTTGATGTGTGCACTGACAGCTGATATTTCCAACATTAAGCTATGGCCAACCTCTGAACTCTGCAGAGAGCCACCTGTGAGCTCTTACCTGGTTATTCCTCCTCTCACAGTGAGCTTGTACTGCAGCTGGCTACAGGCCAGCACCGATCTGTCACCATACATGTTGATGATCGAGCCAAACGTCTTTATTTGACACGCATGCTGTTACGCCACGGGGTGTAATGCTTTGTATGATCAAATGATCACCAACCCCCCACCCCGATGCAGTCGCCAGTCAGCCAATAACGGCTGAAGACCGTTTACTGTGCGCATGAACTGTAAAATAAACACTTTATTTTAACCGCCACAGTTCCAGAGTTTACAAATGGTTTAGGTTTACAAAGAGAGATTACAATCGGAGCAGATAAAAAAAGAAAATGTATAAATAAAACAAGATATTAAACAGAGATATATATCTGATATGTTGGTACAGTACAGCATCTTTAACACTTAAGCAAATACATGTTGTTGTAGTTCGTGTAACCACACAGCAAGTCAGTTATGTAACTGTAGTCTGCCAAACCGTTTAACACAACGGCTGCCAGTCTTGTACAATAAATACTTTGATATGTCAACATGCAGCCGGTGTCGGAGGTTTGCAGTGTGTCCACTTCAGCAGGATGTTGTTGTTGTTGTTGTTTTTCTCGCACAGAAAGTAACGATACAAATGAAGTCCAGACAGCAAACATGCCGAGTCTCAACAGTCAGTGATTAATAAGATAAATGACAGAATAATCGATTATAAAAATAATATAGTTGTAATTATATCAATATGTCTTCATATCATATTTAGTTATTAAGATGAAGATCAGTAAAGTGGATGTCTTCACTCTCCTGACGCCTGATGAAGGCCATGAGAAGCAGCTGAAAGCAGACAACCTGGAGTTGCTGAGATTTAACCGTCGAGCTTGTTTATAACAAGCGGACAACCTCCGTGGTCGATGCTGAAGTGCCACAAACTGCAGTTCCTCAAATGTCCACTTGAGGCTGGCTCCAGAAGTGAGTCAGTCTCCATAAGTCCCCATGTTCAAATGTCACAACTTCACAGCAGAAATAAACATGTTTACAGCCTGGTACGTCGCACATACACTCTCCAATCTTTATACTGTCATTGGTGTAATCATATATTATAATATATATAAGTAATATATATTTACAGTCATGTTTTAGTGTCATTACCGGATGTGACAGATGCTTCATAGGAGAATTAATTCATCATGGTTACTTCCGATCTTCAGTGTTTATTAATGAATATGATAAACGCAACCAACTGTATTATAATCTGTTTATTAACTATTTATTAAGGTCTATGAATGCTGTATAGGTGTGTTAATGTAAAGTGTTGCCAATAGCAACAACGTCACAGTGAAACTGTGTAGCTGAACACGTCTGCCCGCCTAAGGAAAGGGTCATGTACCAAAAAAAAAAATTAATAATAGCATAATTTGGCAGCAACAAAAACATCTGCTGTGCTCGCTCATGTTGATGTTGGCACCGAGCTCGGTGTGGTTTGTGCAGGCCGACCGTCGTTCCTCAGCTCGCCTGTTCCCCTCGTGGGAGCTTCCTCTTATCCCCCAACGACTCCCCTGCTTCACTTTATGAAGCAGTTAAGTTATTTTGCATCATGTGTACTCCTCCCCCTCCTCCTCCTCCGCTTTCTACAAATCTCTCTTGTCATTATGAAAACAGTGCTGCTGCTGCTGACGTTTGGTATGGTGCATTTAAAAGTATGTGTTTCATGCAATGGGAGAAGGGAGATGAGTGACTGTTCGCAGGTGACAAGTTTCAAATGTCAGGTGTAATTATGACAAACGGTCGGGGTCGTAGCTCAGGTGTGTTTGTAAGAGCCCTGAAAACGGTGATACAAATCAATATAAATAATGAAACAAAGTATACTACTCTCTCTCACTCCCTGTGCTGTACTTAAATCCTCTAATGTGCTAACAGAACATTGATAAAACACTCAAAAAAAGAAAACAAAGATGCATGAACAAACTGAACAAACTGTTGGACATTTGTGACCCATAAACAGCCGCACCCTGCCACTTCGGCGACGTCTCCATGTATCTTGTATATCTCACAGAGCAGCTTGAGCTGACAGGAAGTCAGACACAGAAACAGCACAGATTTTCAAAATAAAACACATAAAAACGTGACAATAAATAAACCTTGACCTAGATGAGGCTGCCGCTAGTAAAAAACAATTTAACTACGTAGCATATTTACATATTTAGAAGCATGTAAACCAGAAAAATGTCCAAATCTGGAGGTCAAAACGTTCCCGGTGAAGTTTGAAGTCGCGTGAAGAACGGACCAAAACAGAGTCCCAGTGCCCGGTGGGGCTTTTGCGTTACACTTAAAGAAATTCACACAAATAAACAGTGTTCTTCTCTCTTTTTTGCTTCTTTTTTTGTCAGATGTGGATTCAAATTTCAGATTCTGTAGAAGAACGACGGCCCTTTTCAGACACAATGTGATTTGTGGTGTGCTCACTGCTGGGTTCAGCACACTCTGCAGCCAAAGCTCAACCTGGTTAACTCAGGGCACTTTCACACCAGCGCTGTTTGGTCCGCTTTAAACGGACCACAGAGTTCGTTTCCTCGGATAGTCCGGTTCGTTTGGGCGGGTGTGAAAGCTCGTCTGAACTCTGAAAACTCCCGGGTCTCAGTCCACTTGCAAGTGAACCCTGGTTTTTTGTTCATTTACTATAAAAATAAGCATCAACACACTTCACCGGATGTTAAAAAACAATCCTCGACATATTTAGTGGTCCAGACTTTAGTGTACTTTAGTCGACACATGACTCACAGCTTTAATACTTTTTTTACAGTTGATGTTAGAGTGACGTTATAAACATAAAACACACTAAAAGACTAAAGGACGGTCTCTGCCTGTAAATCATTAAACACAACATTACAAAAAGATGTTCAGTATCAGGCTGTGGAAAGTTACTCAGTAGTAGTTTGTGGTACATTTAAGTACTTATGTCATTGTATCCGCCGCAGAGGACGACTGGAAAATACCACAAAAGCTCACAGACAGAAATAGCAGAGGCATGATCTAACCTGTCAGGTGAGCCCGGTGGTTTTTTTTGTAAATCAACGCGAGTTCCTAATAGTATTTAATCCTCATCCATCATCTTGGCAGGCCCTTCCCTCCATCCGCTTCACCGATTGGCTGAGAGCCAGTGGCCAGACAGTACACCTTGTTTGCAGCCATTGTGATGTAACAGTGGGAACTCTACCTGAGGACTCCCCTTTTGTCTTACCTGAGCTGCTTTTGACCTCCATGAGTCAGCATCCTTCACGCTAGTGATTGATATCATCTGTACACACACAAACACACACCCTTCAACCTTTCATTAGAAGTCAGGAGGCTCCTTTAATGTTTGCTCGGGCCGTTCTGACATGTCAATCACACAAGCCGGCTGGCACATACACACAATTAACACACAGACACACACACACACACACACACACACACACACACACACACACACACACACACACACACACACACACACACACACACAGACACTGACAAGTGACAGAGGTGGAAAATAGGCTATGCAAACTGGAAATGCAGGTTTGTGGCTTTCTTGTGTGAATGGCCGTCCAAGGGTTGGATGAGTAAGCAGGTCTGTGTCATTGTCTGCGAGTTCATCGCTGACCTCATTCTTTCATTTCCCCGGAAAACAACTTGGTCAGGCCTCACATGGAGCCAAGATTACCGAGGTCTAGACAATGACTGTGAGGACCAGCGGGACTCGAGGTGGGAGCGCTGATTGCAGGGAATCCTGCTCGCGTGTCAGCCGCAAACTTTGATTTACTGAAATGAAAAATTCAGTGGAGCTCGCAGCTGTGGGTAAGATGAGCAACCGTTGCCAGGTTGCATCATTTTGAGTAACTGGCAACCAGTTCTTGGCTGCAAAATTACTCAATACGTATATCACTGCTACAGTAAACGTACGGTAAACTGCGTGTGCACAGACGTCTGTATTTATTAATTCATTCATTGTTTGACAGAGGCGGGTAAAGTTCGACCAGCCTGCCAACATCAATAACGAAGATGCAAATTAATCCAACTGACAAAGATAAAATAAGATTAAATAGACTTTATTAATACGACATATACAAGGTGGATCAGAAAAATACGGGTCGCTGCACCCGGTTCTGACTCCGGCCTGTGGTCCACTCTTGTTTGCTCTCCTGTCTGTCTTCAGCTGTCTGCTCTCACAAGTTGAAAGCCGTCCAGAGTTACCAGCGAGTCCTCAGTGAGTTCATTCAGCCATGTGATGCTACACTCTCCATCCTCCCTCTGTAAGCCTGGTTAGCGCCGTTAGCTCCTCCATCCTATTAAGTTACAGATCTTACGTTCCCCGTGATAACAGACAACCGATCCAGCTCTACATTCCCGTCTCCTTCTCCTCACTTCAGCAGGGATCTTCTTGTCCGTAGTTCAAGTCCATGTTTGCACACAACACTGACGGAGATTGGTGTCAGAAAAAACACAGAGAAATGTTCAGAACTACTGTGACTGGCTACAAAAGTATCTTTGAACATCTTGCTGCAGAGCATGGACAATATAGACTTTGATAAGTGACTCATCGTGTTGACTGTAGTCCAAGGCAGCTCATCCTTTTTAGGATTGTGGAATGACCTGATCTTAAAACTTTTACTCTTTATATTTTTATCCTTTCATCTCTTTATCTTTTATTGTTAATCAGATCTACATTTCTAATGTCAGCGTTTCCCTTTTTATGATGCCTTGTTACTACTATTACTCTGTTCCAGACCATCAATGAAAAGCTTTCTGTGGCGTTGAATCTCTTAAGTTTTTCTTGATCTTAACCTGTGTGACCTTCTGTTGGTTCCACTGCTCTGTAAAACACTTAATAAAGAGAAGGACAGAGCTGCTAATGTTAGCATCCAGGTCCAGTGGGTAAATACTACACAGCGGTGCTACAAACTCTGATGTACTGAGTGAAATGCTCCTTGGAGGTAATGCTTGGTTACGGCTGGACACTTTTGTCCTGTTGAAGGACACTTCCAGACTGGTGCTTCAAAGGTCACGGGGTCACCGGGTTTAGGGCTTCACACACACTCCCAACTGGCCCTTACCCTCCCTCCCAGTGGTGTCCAGCAGGTGCCACAATGTGACCTTGACTGGGAATCTGGGATGTCAGGAATGTGAGCGTTCTCCTCCGGGGATCTGTGATCTCGGCGGGGCCCGGGTGTGACAGACTGGACCGCGGGGTCGCTTTCAATCCGACGCCTTTGATGTCTGCTCATCGCCGCTCGCTTGACAGTTGGTGCTTCTCTGCATCCTCGCCTGTCCCACGTTACGCTGGCAGACCACCCAAATCTGAAAAAATGTGCTGCCAGGTTTAAGTTTTCTGAAGAATGCGGCCCATCTGAGCACCCGCCCTCAGCCCATCTGGACCCCTCTTAACCTGCGATGATTGCGGTCGGTGTGCGTTTTTTGGTGTGTGTGGCCTCGTCATTGGGGACAATTGAGAGCCTCTGTAAGTTAATTCCAAAGTCTCAATATCATCTAAAGAAATTCACACATGTGCTCCCTTGTGCTGAGCTCGATAAATGCCTCAGATTGATTTACACTCGTCTGGTCTGACGAGGAATTCAAGATACACGTGCGCTCGAGCGATAAGATCAAGGATTTCTTTTCCTCGTTTCATAATTTTGGCGTACACATCAACATTTACGACGGAGATTTGTCTATGATAGTTTAGTTTCAGCGGGGTAAAGGTACTTTCCTCTGTATTTTCCCGGTAATTAGTTTGAAGTACTTTAACCCCAGTTCACCGTTACTCATTCAGGACAAAGTCTTCTCGCGCTTTTGTTTATTCAATCCAACGGCAGGCGATTCGGCTTTGATACGCAAAGCATTCGATAGTGTTTATGGGAGCTCGTCGGAGCAGATGTGAAATGTTAAGGGCTGTTAAAGACGCAGATAAAAGGTGAAGTGGCTGTTTGAGCAGATAAGGCAGGAGAGGAAGGAGGAAGGAGGGAGGGAACACGACGTCTGACACAACCTAACCTGACAGTTAGGTCTGCAGACTGTGTGTGTGTGTGTGTGTGTGTGTGTGTGTGGGATTATCAATGAGACATGACGTGACAGTTTTTGTGAGGTTGTCTGGTTAAAAAAATAATGTTTATTTGTATTTTCAAGCTATATCCAGCTGTGTTACAAGTGAAAAGGCTTTTAATCGTCTTTCATGGTCCCCAGAGGATGAATCCTGATAACTAATGATGAATTCTTGGCTTGATGTCCTGATTTTTTTTCTCTATTGCCACCATAAAGCTTTAGTTTTTTATGTGGTTTAAGTAAAATGTTTACTTACCCATGAATTGAAACAACTTTGGTGACCCGTAAAGTCAGGACAAATTCTTATTTATTTGCCGGATACTTTCGTTTATGATCAAAGTATCAGTCGAGTAGCAGTTTAATAGATCTTCTGTTGAACTCCAGGATGTTTGATTGCTCTCAATTAATTATTTACCAATCCTTTATAGATTAGAGCAACTTTCGGGTTGCCAAGTTCAAGTTAAGTTTAGTCAAGTCATTAAAAAAGATTATTAGAGAGTTCTCACTTTCTAATAAAATTTTGCAGGTATGCAGTTAATAGAGTAGAAGTAATGTTATGTTTATAATGTTAATAGGTAGTTGTAAGCAGTTATCTGCCTATGAATGCAGAATCTGTGTTCAGATTTCTGTTTGTAGACTTGACCAATCATATTTAAGCGGACTTTGGTTGCATGGAGGTAAACAGTTTGTGTGGAGAGGAGGCCGAAATGCAACCTCAGAACCACTGACTGTGTAAAGAACGGACAGCGTGTGCGTAACGCCACCCACAGGTTTCTGAAGAGACGTTTGTAGTCCTTCCGCCTCCTAGCTGATCTAAAAACTGGCAAAAACGTGGCTCATCATGAACGGGGAAATTAGCTATAGAGACCAAAACTGTTTTTTGTACCAGGCTGTGAACATGTTTATTTCTTTCGGCTTCACTTCACAGCCAAGGAAGTTGCAGCATGTTCATCAGCTGTTGCATCAGCTGTCATCTTGACAACAATTTAGCATTCATATGTAGATATGTGTTTATGGGTCATGGCTCAAACTGCTGGTTGGATTGTAAACAGTAGAAGTGATAGCCGGTGCTTTCCTAAGTTTGCAAATGAGAAGTTCAGTTGGTAACAAATTAATTTATCTTTCCAGATAAAAACCTGGCAACCCAAAAGTTATCTCTGTTGGTTCATATTTGATCTATTAAGCATATAAAGCCTTTGTAACAGGTGACCTATTTGAAAGAGGAAGTGTTTGATGTGTGCAACCAGCCAGCCGATCAGAAACAGACAGATAAGCTCTCTCTGAGGTGTTTTCATTCAGACTTTGTTATTCTGTCTTCACATGTGGTCAAATCTTTTACAAAATACTCAAACTTCCTCTTTAAAAGTCTCACTTTTGGTTTTGGTCTTTCGTTTCTTCGAAGCCTTTCGATGACGATAACTTCGTGACCACAATACCGCGACCTTGCGATACCTACTGCTGGGTTGAGGTCATTACCGTCATCCCTGTCACATATTTTGTCGGGTCAATCGTTCAGTTTTTCATGATGTGGGGGACTCGACAAGTTAGAAACATTAACAGCAAACCACAAACCCACGGGGTTAGGGTGCTTCTTCGCGGTAACAATCTGTACCGTCACTTCCCTGTACAGCCATAGAAAATGTAAGAACAACAATAAATGAGTGTATTATCTCACCACATAAACTGCTAGACGTTTTTATGAGTGTGTGTGAAGATGTGAGTCAGAGGTCAATTACCCAGAATCCTCATGAAGAGTCTCTGAGACTGTGCTCTGTGTCTGACTCTATTGTTTTGTTGTGGCTGGGCTTTTCAGTCTTAATGTGTCATCGAGTGAAGAGTATCAGATCATCTTACTCTATCTGTTACACACACACACAATCAGCAGCAGCAGCACACACATAAGTACTATTTATACTTCTATTATAGTAACAAGGATAATAGGCAAAAAGGATCCGGGCCGTGACACCAAGTTCACAGTCAAAGCCTTCGAGCACATCCATTGAAGAAAACACCTGTTCAGACTGCAGGGTGTGATGTGAAACGATTAAAGGCTCACCAGCCACAAAAACACTGCGGCGGTTTATGATATTATCAGACGGGATTTTTACAATTCTGAAAAGTTTTAACAACGACAGTCCTTTTGTCTTTCACAGCCAGGTGAACAGTAGAAAGGCGGCAACATATAAAGGATGTGTTTTATTGGTCAGCGTTGCACTTTGCCAGGTGACTTTGCAACAAATGTTGTTGAGGCAGGTTACTGAAAGCACGGGGTTGTGTTCGTGGTGGGTGTGTTGCTTCTGGTAATCGATGAAAAGGTTAAAAGTACGATCGAGGAAATCCAGGTTGAGTAGTGGAATCGTGAGTTTAACACGTGGGAGAACGCTGAACAGCTGTTTATAATAGTAAATACATATCAGATACACCCGTACAAAGAAAGATCAACTCTTAGCTCATTGCTTCTTCGTTGATTGTCAGTGACAGAAACACACGATAAAACCGTGACGTTTTCAACCTACTGCTCATCACTTTGGGAGTTAATCACATTCACCGCTGGTTCATCCTCAAGATCTTGCCCAAGGACGCTTCAGCATGCTGAGGATCGAATCACCGATCTTCTGATTAGTGGACGACCCGCACTACCTCCCGATATTACAAATTTACCTCAAGGGGCTTTACCTGTACAGCTTTGGACACTATTCTTTGACCCTCTCCTCAAAAAAACCCCACTTAATACAAGGAAGGATTTTGAACGTGCACTTGCACATATTCTTTTTACCATCGCAGTGCCTAGCTGGATGATATCACTAGGAATGCAGCAACGTCACGGTTTTAGGGCACCGTGTACCAAGTGCTTGTGTTGCTTAAACCAACGGCATCAAAACAGGAAAAGGAGCATTGTACCGTTTAACACCAAAACGGTGCGTAATCCCCCTCGAAGACGACCAAACAAAACATGCTCATGTGACTTTATTTTTATATGTTGTGAAATAAATTAACGCATTACAACCGTGAAACTGTGATCGTACCATCGGATTCTGTAATCGTTGCATCCCAGTTACGTAAACGTAGTTCACTGACGTGAACGAGAGGTCTTCATGTTTTCACGTAACGCTCACATTTGTTTCAACATTGACATATTTCACCATTGGGGGGAACACAGGAGACGAGAGTAACGCTCACCTGTGGATTACGAGCGAACGTGCACGTTGGCACGTCAGCCGAAGTCTTTCCGACGTGTTCGAGTTGAGCTTTTAATAGAAAACACGAGATTATGCAATGCTTTCCTGTTGGCTCGGTGCGTCAGGGCGTGGTGTACCATTGTGAGCGTTTAGATGGTGATATTCCAGCTACATTAAGTAATCGCTAATGTCGATACGGCGATCTCTGCGTAGATTTGGGAGTTACAGCAGCAGCCACGCTTCATGATTCTTGTTTTTCCATTAAGCAACTCAGCAAGTTTGTTCCTTTGTCTTGGCTTTAAAAAATAAGTGAAATACCCCACAGTATATTTTCAAGCTTTTTCCAGTGTTTGTGTCGTAGAACAGATGTAAAAACAACCTCCCTCCTGTACACACACACGCCTAATGTGGCTTAATAGCGGTTTTAAAAGGCTTTTTACAATAATTCTCACTCCGCAGCTCGCTCACAAAGCTGGCAGGCTTGGCAGGTCAGAGCTTGTGATTGAGTCAATGAGACCATTATGTTTCTACCTACTGCTGCCAGAGCTCATAACCTGCTCAACTGCAGGCCCGGGGAAAGACCCCACAGTGCCTATGGGCCCACAGGAAACACACACACACACAAACAAACACACACACTGTTGCATAAGCATACACGCTTTGTTTTAGGCGCACCAACGTCGGCACGTGGACGGAGGTGCAGACAAACTGGACACAAATAAGCAGAGCCACAAACACTGACTCACAAAGTTTCATGGTTTTGCAGGTCGAATCAAAAAGTACACAATCGTGTGAGACTGCGATGCGTCGTTACAGACCAAAAGTAGAACGACAACTTCCGATTTCAACTCTCAAGCTAAGACAACGAATGTAAAGTCAGGCCTGAGTGCCGTGTTCGTGTTAGGACATCCCGCACTTATCAGACTCAGCTTCGGCCTCTCTGCGACTCTCATATATCAAACTGTGGTACAGGTACCACTGGTCGTACGCGAGCTCCCTTTAGTGGTACGTAAATAAATTAATTGAGATATATTGAACAAAATACGACATTGCATTTCTTGTAATACTTTGATTATCACGTTCAAGCAGGCTGCGCATGTTTGCATCCACGATTAGCTACGAGCTACGATGTGACATGGAGACAGTAAACAATCACAATCACGGCTCCAAACAGGAAATATATGGAAGACAAGTGTGGATCAGGTAGTTCTGGTTCTGATCCATTCAGTATTCAACCATAAATAATCTTATGTGAATAAACCTCCTCCTGTAGCCGAACAGGGTCGACTATATTTTAACCTCCGTCATGATGGTGTGAATATTTTCTGAGGTGGTACATGGCGTAGAGTTATCATATGATTATATATCATTAAATATTATGTATTTATTAACATGTTTGGACACGTTAGTATCCCGCTAAAGTTTAGCCACATGTCAGATTGTCTCATCCGCTGCATGGAGTTTGTTTCCATTCAAAGTATGAAGGAAGCGTCTGAGCTCTTCCCCGTTATAGGAGGAGGTGACCAGACGTTACATTTTCCAAACCAAACCGGTTTGTCCTCATGTCTGACTCGAACAAACAAGTTTTATCTGAAGTGTTTTTTTTTCCCAATAAGCCCATGTTGCAGAGAATGCTTCAGCGATAAGGACTAACTAGTCGGTTTGGCAAACGTTTATCTGGTTGACTTTTCCACCACAGATAAAGAAGCAGCACACATCCGCTTTCCTCAGATTTTCAACGGGACTGTCTCCAAAACAAAGCTCGGCTTCGTTGTAGTTTGTAGTTTTCAACATGTGCGCCGTTATTAAGATTCATCTTCTAGGCGACAAGAACACCTTTATCAAGTTAATTGGCAATCAATCCAAAGGTTGACAAGAAGATATTACTCTGGATACTCTGGACTGAAGTGTTGGACCTACATTGCAACATAATATTCATTAGTATGTTTTCATTAGTGTATAATCACCTGAAAATATGAATCATTGTGTTTTTGTTGAGCCCTTTATAGCTACAGTGAGAGCGGGTCCTCTTCCACGGAGTCTGCCATGTTGAACCGCCATTTTGTTGTACAACAGACAAACCAAACCAACAAACACTGATTTGGATATGACCTTTTGCTTTGTATGTGAATTTCACAGCTAGAGTTTTTCCTACTCCCTACGTGGGAGAGTATTCATTTGGTTGCAGTCTGCCACTTCACCGCTAGGTGCCACTAAATCCAAAACACTGGACCTTTAAAGTCTGTGTAAAGTCAGAATTAATGTGTTCTGAGTTTGAAGAACACAAAGAAGAAAGTGTTATTAACCACCCAGCCACATTTGAATGATTAAAAATGGACAAGTTCATGAAATTAGGTGTCAAAATCGGGTAAAAATGAGCAGTGTGAGCGGTATGCTCAGGGTGGCCTCAGCGTGTCATCGAGCCACCCTTTAAGGACCGCCCACAAAATCCTGGACTGTAAACTGGTGAAAAACTGTTTTAACCTTTAACTCCACACTTCAGTAATATATCGTTCAAAGTCTTTCAGCAACTATTGTTCAACATATTCAATGTATTTTGAAAGAAGTGCCTTTACACAGACTTTAAGTCAAAGGTAGAAGATAACGTTTGAAGTTTGTGACGGACCAAAATGTTCTTCGGCGTCAGATTTTATAAAGATGGACTCGTGTATAAGCAGTTTTCTGTCTTTAATTTTAGTTTTTGTGATATATATTAAATATTTAGTAAATAATTTTAACATATTTACATCCACACACACTCAAATGACTGTACAACACACACACACCCATGGCACAATGGCAAAGGCCCCAGGGTGGGGGAACAATCTCAGGTAGATTGGGTGTCATTTTTTTTCTTTGTCTCCACATTCATTACATCTATAATCAGGTCATAACCTAGTTGATGTCTTTATGGAATAAACTGCTGCACTTCAGGCAAACTACGTGCAAAGAGTATAGAGTGGCAGGGCGTGGAAACACTGCAGGTATCCTTCCGAGTCGAACCTGAGCGCGTGGGCCAGTTGTCTTTCTTTTTTTTTTACGTCAAGTATACACATTAGGGTCTGTGTAATTACAGAACAAGCGCGGCGTATAATTTGTGTCATCACAGAGAGAGTGAGTGAAGAATGCAAGGAGAGCATAGTGTGGGAAAGATGTGTGTTAAATAGTGGGATGATTGTGTTATACACCACCACCAGGGGGCAGTAGAATAGTTCCCACAGGGAGTTAAGGGGCTTCGCTGTCAGGATGCAGGTTACACTCCAGTTATCTCCCCCTGTTTCCTTCTCTCTCTTTGTCTATCTTTGCTCTCGTCTCTCCTCACCCTCCCTCCTTTTTTCACTCTCAGTTATTTTCCACCTCCAGGTCGTCCACTGTTAACCAGATTACTGTACATGTTTGCAGGGCCTGCTCGAGAGAGGTGAGGTTGGCGTGTTGGAAGAAGTGAGTTCAGTTTTTACGTGGGAGGAGGGAGCCTGGAGTGAAGATGCACCGGAGAGGAGGAGGTGCTGTGTTTGTCGTTAGGTACAAGTGAAGTGGTCTTCAGGTTGTGTTGACTTTGAAATACAAGAGCACATGCTGAGATGAACAGCCAACAGAACAAAGTTTTCTCTGTGCTGTGGTTAAAGCGAAGCTGAAAAAGTGTGATGAGGGAGGAATCTGTCTCCCTTCAGTTGTGGTCATTTATGAGTAGGAGGGTGTGAGCGTTTGTGGCTCTTTGTATGTTTGTGTGTGTGATGTGCACCATTAAAAACCTGACTTTTGGTGTCCGCAGGATGGTGGAACAAGTGCTCATACTTTGCTGAAGTAAAAGTATCAAAACAAGAGCAGTATTGTCAGCAAAATACTTGAAGACGTGGATCATCAGCGGGCCGAATGACGCCTGGTTGCTCAAACAAGCTATCTGTAACGACACCTACCTGTCAATCAAAGCGTCCACACTCTTAATTCTGCATAACTTTAAGCCTAAGACCAAAACTGTTTTTTGTACCAGGCTGTAAACATGTTTATTTCTGCTGTGAAGTTGTGACATTTTAACATGGGGACTTATGGAGACTGACTCACTTCTGGTGCCAGCCACAAGTGGACAGTTGAGGAACTGCAGTTTTTGGCACTTCTACATTGGTTTTCACTTCACAGCCACGGAGGTTGCAGCTTGTTTTATATGTGTACATGTGTAAAACAAGTGTGGTTGTGACATTGGAACTAGTCTAGAAGACGATCGTGTTACACAGGTGTGAAACTTGAAACCTCTTCAGTTCAGTTCAGTAGGAGACATGTTGTGTTCAGTAACATATTCAAAGACTCTGGACCTTTCTGCGGATAAACCATATCAGACACGTTTGTTTTTAATTCTGTTTTGGGGCAATTTATGACTTTATTTTGACAGCAACACTAGAGAAGTGACTTGTTCTGGAGCCAGCCTCAAGTGGACGTTCAAGGAACTGCAGTTTTTGGCACTTCACGAGGTGATTGATTGAGGCAGGTTAGAAGTTATGCTACATACTTTGACTTGGACTTTGAATTAAGAGCGTGGACGCTTTGATTGACAGGTAGGTGCAGTTACAGATGGCTTATTTGAGGAACCAGGAGTCTGGTCTTTGCTGAGTATAAGAATAGCGGGACGAATGCCAAGATGGCCGCGGCCAGAGCCACAGATTTTGAGCTTCAAAACAGGTGACATCATGTGTACGTCGTCCAGTCTTTATACAGTCACAACTAACACAAGCCAGACAGGTTGTATTTAATGTAATTATAATATGTTTGTTTCTCGTAGTGTAGTGAAGAACAAGTAGTGTCAAAAAGCGGTAATACTCTAGTTACTTTCCACTACTGTTTGTGTAGGCACGTCCTGTAGGACCGACGAGGTTTGGAGGGCAATTGCTCAAAAAGCAAAGTGGTGGTGTGTTTGTGTCTGGGTGGGTGCTGGTGTTTTTTTTTTTCTTCTTCTTTTTTGGTGGGGGTGTGTTTGCATCCATTCCCCGCTGGATGGTGAAAAGTGCAGCGCAGCAGAAATGCATTCCAAGGTGGGGGGAGAGCTGCATGGGTTCCACGACTATCAGGTTCTTTGGCTGGGCTGCGGGTTTGGCTCCATCGTAGCTTAATGGCAGGAAAAGAGGGGAGAGTGTATAGATGATTAGCAGTGAAGGAGGCCAAAACCAGAGAAAAATGTTTTAGCCTCAACCTTTTATTGTTTATAGATAAAACGCTCTGCCAGAGCCATTAAAAGGCGAGCGAGAGGGGAGAAAAATCACAGCCTTGGACCATTAAGAACAAAAACTGATTCACTTAAAGAAGAAAAAGCTGCTTGTTATGTGATGTTTAGTGTGTCTGTGCATGCTGATACATGTGTGTGTGTGTTTCATGTGTCGCTTGGTGAAGCCTGCAGCAGGCCCTGTAGCCGGTCTGACTGCTAATGAACTTTGATGGGCGTCCGTGAGCGTTGGGGCTGAAAGGGCTCTTTCTCCAGCCACTCAGCTGTCACTCGCTGACCTACAGCTCTCTGATTATGTCACTGTCGCTTAGAAGGCTCCGCATTCATCCATCATTAGGCTACAAGTCTGGACACCCCAATCAAATGGCCTATTAAAAACCTCCTACTGGTCTCTCTCAGTTTGTTCGCTGATTGCAGCTGCTGCTCTGCACCAAGAAATGTGCCAGAATAGTTCAGTTTTTTTCTCTTAATGTTGCATCAAATAAGAGATGTACACAACTGTTTATAAGTGATGAAACTAGAAGAGTGTCGACACATTTTTACTCTTTCATCCTGTGTTGTAGTACTCGAAATCAGTCTTTTTACTCTAAGAAGATTTTAGTTCGAGACAAATCTTCTGGAATAAAAGTTTCCTGAATCACAAAGAGTTCATCTGCAAAACAGCGTCCAAAAGAACTCTCAGCGGTTTGTAAATACTTCATGAGGCGACTCAATGTAGCAACCAGTGAATATTAACTACCTAAGTATGTCTACACTGTCTGGTCTTGGTCTTGACTTGGTCTCAACCCCTTAAAGTCTTGGTCTTGTCTCAGTCTCGATGCACCCTGGTCTTGGTCTCCGTTTAGGTGGTCTTGACTACAACACTGCTTTGACCAACCTGCTGACAACAGCTCGCCGAATGCCCTCTATTCTGTCAGCAGTGGAAAGTAACTAAGTACATTTATTCAAGTACTACACTCGAGTGCATTGTTCTCCTCTCGCATCAAATCAAGCACTTCCTAAACTAACAGCCAGGAGATCGACTTCACTTTGCGTGCGACTCTCCAGCAGCAGGCTGTGCAGAGATTTCTTGGATGTTACGGCTGCAGTCTGGAGTAGAAGAGTAATAAACACAATGAAAATCAAATGTCTGGACGAGAAGGTGAAGAGCTGCTCCTTCAAAATGGATCATCATCAGTTTGTTTGGACTCAAGCCTGTATGACACGTCACCGTATCTATTCAGTGAAAAGCAGTGCTGTGTTTAGATGAATGTGAACATGTAAAACAAATATTTTGTGCCTAAAATCAACAGATAATCATCAGAAATAATTGTGACAGTTGTGGTTATTATTTTGGCCATAATGGTGCAGCCCTATGATAAATTCCACCGGGCATGGTTGCGATGCTGCCAGAGAAAATCCTGCCTGCTTTGACGGATGCCCAATCAGTCCGTATCAATCTGCACAGAGCGGCTCGAGCTGACAGGAAGTCAGACACAGAAACGGCATAGTTGATTTTCAAAATAAAACACCCTGTACGTAGCACATTTACTCATGCTGGGAGGGAGAAAAAAGGACCAAATCTGAGCAAGTTAACAAAGTCTGCAGGGCAAAAGGCTTCTGAAACACTCCTGGTGGGTTTAAAATCACATGGAGAATGAACCACAACAGCATTGCAGCTGCAACGTGACGGAGACGTGGTATCTAGTCCGACTGCATTTCCGAAATTGTTAACAAATGGTTTTAAAAGTTAAAGCAAAGGCTAATTATATTATAAGTATTTTACTATAAGTTCTGTTGTTTTTATTCTTTCCTGTTCTGCCACAAGTGCAAGCAGATATTGATATATCATCGTCTTCAGGTACACCTTTTATTACAGGTGTTCCATCAGCTTACTGCTAACCAGGCTAGCCATTATACTAGCTATCTGGAGCTAATGCTGATGCACATACTTCCTATGGGACTAAATATTAATCTTTCACTGGTGATACTTTGTTTCTTCCACACATGAATAAAACATTTGGCATCTGCACTTTAGTAAATCTTCACTTTTACTACACTTTAAACAAGTTTATTGAATCTCTTTGTTGTCTCATGTAATCACTATCATCGAATTTGTTGTGCAACACTGTTTTCACAGTTTTACAAGTGTTTCCAGTAAAAGGCCTCAAAGGCTGTCCGCTGTGTTGGAAACTGCTTTACACGCACAGTGAGGGCCGAAGATTTTCTACCCCATCGATCATCTCACGAATTTCCAGATTTACCCCATGACCTTATGAAAGCTCGAGTTTGGGAACAGCTGAAAAATCTAATAATCTAATACACTGTTTCTCAAACTGTGGTACGAGTGTCAATGGTGGTACGCGACCTCCTTGTAGTGGCACTTTTATGCAGGTAGAGCAGAGCTCGCACGCATCCGTGATTAGTTATGAGCTAAAATGTGACGTTAACTTAGTAAGAGTTAGTCAGTGGAGGTAAAAAGTGACGTTATGTTTTTACGGTAAAAAACTGTCAGATGTGGTTGCCAGATTTTTACTGTAATAAATACGGTACTGTATAACTTTATTTAATATTACAGTAAAAGGATGTTAGTACTGTTGATTTCACATTTAAGGTTGGCGTTTTATTCCATATTTTAAAATGTCTTCTGATTTTACGATGAAAAGCTGCCAAACCATGACAGTAAAACACCGTAAAATATGCCATGAAGTATGACGTTTATTTACACGGCATTTTAAGGGAATTTATACAGAATAAAAGTAGTATTTTATATTAGACTGTAAATTATACAGTAAAACACCGTAATATTTAATGGAATAGTGAAAAAAACTGCCAAACTATGACAGTAAAAGACTGTAAAATATGCATATCCGTAACCGTCTCTAATATAAAATGCTACTTTATTCCTTATAAATTCCCTTAAAATAACGTATAAATAAAGGTTTTGAAATATTTTAAAATGCTGCCAAACCATGACAGTAAAAGACCGTAAAATATGGCATTAAACATTATGGTGTTTTACTTTATAATTAACTTTAATGCTACTTTGTGTGTAAACTTCCTTAAATAAAGGTTTTGAAATGTGACAGTCGTACTTCATGGCATATTTTACAGTCTTTTACTGTCATGGTTTGACAGACTTTTACCGTAAAATCTACAGACATTCTCACAGTGGCCTCTTGTGTAAACTGTCTGTAGCTGTAGCTGCTGTCACGATGGTGGTACTCAGAGAGTTACATATTTTCTGAGGTGGTACACGGTAATACATGAATCTGCTCAGTCTCCTGATAATACTCATGTACTTTTACTCAAGTAGTACTCATACTTTTACTTAGATAATGAATCTTAATACTTCCTCCTCTGCTGCATGCTGTATGTGTTCGGCCTCTCGGATCTGGAGGAATCCATTGAGCGCCAGTCGCCAGGAGCAACGGGCCTTCGGGATGAGGAGGAGGTGGAGGAGGGGTCTAGTGTCCACCCGTCCACACCTCCCTCTCTCTCTCTCTCTCTCTGCCATCCTTCCCTGCTCCCTCCCTCGCCTCCTCCCCCTCACATGGGCTTTGCCTTTGGCTGAACGCTGGGATTCTTTCACAGAGGCCGCCGGTTGCCAAGAGAGATCGAGCCCCAGAAAAGCTGGGCGAATGTATGTGGGTCACTGCGAGTCAGAAGGGGGCTTTTCATACTCCTCTTCCCTCCTTTCTTTCTTTCTCCTCCCTTTTTTTTTTGTCCCTTTGTTCTTTTTGGCTCTTTCTGACTCGCTCCTTCTCCCCTCATGAGTGAAAAGATAACATTGATTTGTGTCAGTCCCGTTTATTATTTTTCTGGCCGAGCTGCTAAGACAAGGCCCAATAAGATATGGAGCTGTGGTGTTATTGACTTATTAACTTCTCTCTGGGTGTACACACACACACACACACACACACACACACACACACACACACACACACACACACACACACACACACACACACACACACACACACACACACACACACATCTCTGAGCGTGTGTGTGTGTGTTTGGCTTGTGTTCCTGACCCATGGACAAACAAAACGGTCTGCAGAGAAGGGGACGGACTCGACTAAAAAGGATCTGGAGCAGATGTTTCGTTGGCCTCGGTCTCACTTCCTTTCACCAGCTCTCGACTTCTTCTTTCCCTTCCTCTTTTCTCTCTGATGGATGCTGAGCGGTTTGTGCTGTTTTTTTGTAGAAGCCCGTTGGTCTGGCCGCCTTGCATGGACGCGGGAAAAAAGCAATCCGCGCTGTTGACACTGCGGGGACGGATCAGGAGACAGCTTGTGCTGTTGGCTTTGGGCTTTTTTTTTTCCACCTTTTATATGTTTGTCTCTGCCTGCCATATGTGCTGTTTGTCTGAGTCTCTCTATTAGTTCAGAAAAACAAGTGACATTTAAGGCCCGCGAGGTTCATCAGTGCCATCTAAATCAGACCTTTGAAGCCTCTATCTGTGGTCACATCGACACAAGTTTCAGGTTCAGGGGGATTTTTTTGTTTTTTATTTGACATGTGTCATCTCCTTTTGAGGCAGTGAAAGTGAGTGTGAGCACAAGAGTTCACCCTCTTTGTGTCTCTACGCTTCCCAAGGTCGAGAAAGACTCCGTCAATGGGGTATAAAGTCTAGATATCCCAGATATCCACATCAGAGCGCTTTGCTATTATTTCATTAGATTGATATCAGGTTGTCTGACACCACCCTCTTTCTCCCCCGTTCGCCCTTCTGCGGCAGAGTTTCTCATTTCAGCAAAGACAATGGCCTGTCTATCCTGTGGTACTAAGTAAATGTCAGGTACTGTCTACCCTCCTCCGCATCTATTCACTGAAATGCTCCTGGGGCTGAGGGCTAGATATCCATCTAGCAGGGTCTGTATACATGTGTGCTACATGGTAAAACTCCAGTCGAGTCACTGGATCGAGTTTCCTTACATGTATATAGTTTACAAGAACTTACACAAGCTCAAGGACAGATTTCAGGCATCTTTATTTAATTATATCACTGAGTTTTTGGGTTTTTTTTCAGCCTGGCTGTGGTTAGCGGACTTATGGAGCGTTTCCTCGTGCCCAGATTTAATTTCTTTATTGGTCAGTTATCAAACAAACCCCTGATTGAGATTACAAGCGACATGAGTGTCAGTGACACGGCTGCCACGAGTAAACTTTCACCAGGAGGCCCATTTAGAGTCCATATTTCTATAATATGTTCCCATAACTGATAACACAAACAAAGTTAGCGAGTAGATAGCTGAACTTAGTGGAACATTTAGTAGCTAAGGTGCCAGATATAGTGAAAGAGTAAATATTGGACTTGGAAACACAACTCAGACATTCACCCATCAGCGTTAACAACCTAAAAACCTCATATATAGTAATATTTCACTGTATTTTCTGCAGGAGGAGCACTTTAACTTCTGATACTTTAAGTACATTTTGCTGATGACACATCTGTACTTCTCCTTAAGTAGGATTTTGGTACTTTTACTCATCTGAATACTGCTGCAGAGAGAACCTCCTCTCCGAGCACTACCAACAACCGGACATGCTAAATCTACCCTTGCCACTCTGTGCCTTGAAGTCACTTTGGATAAAAGCTTCAGCTAAAAGTCTAAATGTAAATGTATCGTTGATAAAAACAGAAAGTGTTGATGTTTTTTTGTCCTCAGGTACAGACACTGACAGCGGATTAGCGCCGGGTGGAAAAAGGAAAATCCTCGTCGTCATCTTCCTCCTCCTGCTTTTCCAGAAAGGTCAGCTAAATGAAAGGAACGTGGCTCTAATATAGATCGGGGGTTGTTACTCCTGGAGGGACTGACGGCATGTGTTATGTTATATCATTAGGATAATAATTCCTCCGATATAAGACACCTCTGGCAGTCTTCAGCCCTTTCATATCCCCGTCTTTGCTCTGGACATCTGGCAGACATACGCCTCGGGCTCACGGCGAAGGGAGGATGTGGGGGCAGGGATCGATTCCATAACTCTATGGACTGTTGACTGAGAACTTCAGTGTTTTCTCTCAGAGAAATATGGCTCTTTCAGGTGTGAGCGTGAGCATTTTTGTGCCATTTTGTTTGGCACTAATAAACTGCTCCTACGCCAGGATCTATTTCTACGGTAACACTAGAGTTTTATTGTTTTTTTCCCCCTCGTAGTCACCTGATTTCCTGTCTCTCATGTGAGGGTTTCTATTCTCACTTCCTGCACGGCTGGTTTCCACCAGATATTTCTAGAAGCTCTGTCTTAGCGGTGATGACAACAACATGTGTGCTGCAAACTTGTTGTA
The DNA here is from genome assembly GCA_946959425.1 of Argyrosomus regius. Taxonomy (NCBI): domain Eukaryota; kingdom Metazoa; phylum Chordata; class Actinopteri; family Sciaenidae; genus Argyrosomus; species Argyrosomus regius. The sequence continues at coordinate 5,074,206 of OX336887.1, read as the reverse complement.
GGCTTCAGTGTGATGTGAACAATAGGTCATATGTGTTGTGACTGACTAGTTTATAAAGTCCTCAGAAGCCTAATTGCTATCAGACGTTATCCAGGGCCTGCTTGCAAGAACTCTAGAGATAAAGGAGGGTGGTGCGTTATGAAAGAGATGTGGGGATCTGGAATTCCTGCATGATTTATAAGATGAGATAAATGTTATTAAACCCACCAGGAGGAAACTTGGAGAGCCACATCACACGCAAAATACAGAACAATGAAAAGATGATTTAAAAATCAGAGACAGGATCATCTCCACCGCAAGTAACAGAGACGGCGATACATCATCATGACTTAACTGTCCTCTCGCAGGAAGGTTGTCCACCTCCGTCCGAGCTCCATGTTTGTTTTCTTTCGCTCTGCAAATGACCTAGTTTTGTCAGGGCTCAATAGGGAACGTTGTGCCAAGCGCTCCTGATGCCAGGTCCGGGTACAAGCTCCACCAGATAGTGCGAGGGTGGGAATCCCTCAGCGGTGGAGGAAGTATCCAGATAAAAGTACTCATAGCACAGTGTGAAAATACTCTATTACAAGTAGGGCTGGGTATCGGTACTCGAGTAGTAGTATCGAAACTGCGCCTGTCAAACGATACCTGCAATCGGTTCTTTTTGTACCCAGATCAAGAAAAAAATTACTGTTTCTATGGTTTTGCTCGCAGCCAATCACCGCAAGCGTTCTTCGATTCAATGCGCCGTGTGATTGGTCCACCACCGCAACAACAAGTATGGCTGTACTACACGCCTGTGGCGCCGGGTACAAATAGATGCATAGAATGCGGCAAGATTATTTCGGGGAAAACGGGCAATACTAGTAACATGATGACATGATGATAGTAACTTCAGGACGGAGAACTGCACTGTGTTTAAGAAGCCGGCTTCTACAGCAACGTTGTCGTCGTCATCTCAACAGGACACGGCGTGTATGTATTCGTGTAAAAATCTTTTGAACGGGGAGGAGTGGTGACATTTACGCAACCGATTGCTTTCTTTTCACATGATTAATATCGAATGAAATTGAAAAAAAGTATCGAATGAAGTACTCAATTGGTATTGGTATCGTTTTAAGGGTACTGGTATCGAAAATGTTTAAACGATACCCAGCCCTAATTACAAGTAAATGGTACTTAAAGGTCCAGTGTGTAACGTTTAGGAGGATCTATTGATGAGATACATCATTCATAAGTATGTTTTTATTAGTGTATAATCACCACCTTTATATCTACAGAGGGAGTTGGTCCTCTTCCGCAGAGTCCGTCATGTTTCTACAGTAGCCCAGGATGGATAAACCAAACACTGGCTCTAGAGAAGGCCTCTCACGTGTAGTTTCTCCTACACACTTGGAAGGCGAGTGGTGTTCAGTTGGTTGCAATGTACAGCCTCACCACTAGATGACACCAAATCCTACATGCTGGACCTTTTTAAGTAAAAGTTTGTAAGTGTAGTCAAGAAAATGTACTTGTAGGCGGCATTTTACTGTTATAAATAACTATTTTACATATGACATGTGACGTCACCAATACATGAAGCTCAGTGTGGCGGGTCTGGACGGGGAAATTAGCTATAGAGACCAAAACAGTTTTTTGTACCAGGCTGTAAACATGTTTATTTCTGCTGTGAAGTTGTGACATTTTAACATGGGGACTTATGGAGACTGACTCACTTCTTCTGGAGCCAGCCTCAAGTGGACGTTTGAGGAACTGCAGTTTTTGGCACCTCTGCATTGGCATCACGTCCATGGAGGTTGCTGCTCACTCTCAACGGAGTAGCATAAACTGACATTAAACTTGTACTTGAGTAAAAGTCAAATCTGATTTGGAGGCACGGGGATGACCGGAGACGAAGCGAGCGAGCACTTTAGGAGTAAAGAAACTCGTCTGTGTTTGTGTCTGGCTGCTGTAAGCAGCTCTGCTTCTTGTTCTTTGTTCGTTAAATTAGAAATTTATGGGGCACAGAAATTGAGGGTGGGAAAACAAGATCTGCGGATCATAACAGGGTCTATTTCGGTCGTTTTTTGGTATTTTAATGTTGCCATTCTCATCAGTAATGTTCAGTTGGCTGTTCTGGGCTCTAATGCTGGAGGTACACAGCGAGCTACCTCATGGAAAATGTGCATCATTACCACACTCGGCCTGGCGCGCAACAAACATGCTGGCACACAAGGACACACATTCAAACGCTCGCACACACACGCACACACACAGGATTCGATGTCCGCACAAGCCAGACATAACATTCAACTTTGTTCAATGCTAGCATGCAATTTTTCAAACGTCTGATCCATCACTTCCTGTTCCAGTAAGGGTGGAGGCGATGAGGGGGGAGGTGGAGGTGGGCGTTTTTTCTGGGCAGCTCCGTCTAATGAGCAACTCTTTCACCGAACCAGACAGTTTATGGGGTGGCTGCCAGCCTCATTAAGAGCAGCTCTTAATTGCCTTTTTCTAGCCAAAACCCCAAAAAAGCTGAAACATCTGCTGGCCAATGAACCCTGTTCCTCCTCCCCTCGTACCCTCTTCCGCCCCCTTCATTCTGCTCTGGCACTTGTTGATCACTCCCAAACACCGCCATCCACTCCCAAATGGAACAGCAGCAAAACCCCCCTGAAGCTGAACAGTACACATCACACAGCGATGATGATATTTCTGCGGTATAAAACACATGCTGCAGGTTAGCACTCTTTTAAAGTCGTTACAAGTCGACGGGTGTTTAACGTCAAATCCAAATTATGATTAAAGGAATGAAAACAAAAGAAAGCAGAGCTCAATTAAATCCTGTAGTTTGTGTGATGTGATTATATTCATGACGTCAAAGCAAATGTTCTTAGTTATACAAGAAGTAGCTCCAACCGAGCAATCTGATTGGTCAGCTAGACGTTTATAATGTGACGTGTGTGTACATTTAATTACATGTTTATAATTGAAATCTTTGTTAAATGTGGTGTTGTAACGTAAATCTAGATCATTTTATCGATATATATGACCACCACTAACTACGACCTCAAACATATAACAGCTCTGTGACAGTGTCAACAAAAGCTGAACGTTATAGCCGTCATAAAAGGAGACTTTATTACACAACAGTTGTATTGAGTTGCATTAGACGGCGCAGGTGTACCTAATAAAATGGACATTGAGTGTATGTTTTTTTTTTCCTAAAGGGCCAAACAAAGCTGATTAACGCATTTCCTTCCTTCCTTCGAAACCTCTGTTGTTTACATCAGCTCGCGGCCTTCTTCTTCTTCTTCTTCTTCTTCTCTGCTTTTCGTTGGAGCCTCACCACATCTCTTTCTTCACCATCAGTTGATCAGCGAAATATTGTGAAACCATCCATCAAAATATTTCTTCATAGCGTCACTGGTAAAGCTACACTGGTTAATATTGTGTCATGTAATATCTGCCACAGAAAATGATTTCCTGAATCTGCCTGAATTTCATTTCACAGCCACGAACGTTGCCACTTTGCCATAAACTCCAAATCAATGCTAACGTTGCTCCAAATACTCCATCACAACTTCTTAAGCTAATATGTCAGTGTTGTGTTTATATTTGTCTTTGCTGCCCGCAAGTGGCCAAAAAAAAGTCAATGCAGGTTTAAACTGTCACTTTCATGAACAAGTTGCACATTTGTCTTGCACCTTTTGTGTGTTTAGTACAGACTGTACTCCGCTAGACTAAAATAGCATCTGTATTCCAAGAAAAAGACTAGGACTGATCTATTCTACCTCGAATTAAAGATGCCAGATCAAAGCTAAAACCAGACAACACATTGCCACGGTAACTTATATTTTCTCGTCTCTGCGGTACGAGACTGTGGGAGAGTTTGTCTGAGAAGACCTGTTGACAAGTGTCCCAGATACAGACCGACTGCCAGAAGAGACTGATAAGACAAACAAGGTTACACAACTCCTCATTGTTCGTTGCCCAAGGTTACTAATTCCCTGTGTGTGACAGGAGCGTTGATAATGAGTCACTGTGCGGTCAGAGTGGCCTTCTTGTCCCGCTGTGCAAGATTTTTCAGTGTCGGCAGATCGTGATCGCTTTGAAATACAGCAGAGAAAAGTCTGTGTCCAAACTTCAGGCTCTCACGTGGAGTTTTGATAAAAAGCTTTTATCAGTTATTGGGCTAGTTTGTTACAACTAAAAAAAGAAAACGCCTGATTTCGATCTTGGCAGGTTCTTTTATCAGAGTTTCCAATGAAAAGACGATACCTGGTCTGACCCTTTTATACATGCATTCAGCAGTGCGTCCTGATTCTGTAATTGTGACAACAGGTGGGAAACAATGAGTGTTACGGTGCATTCAGACATCATCCGGCGATGTGGTGTAAACCCAGATTTTTCTATTCACAACACAACAACGACCTACGACGGGATGCAACCTTTGGAAAAAAAAAAAACTCAACAGCCGTGACGTCACGCTGCGGCCTGAGTCAACTCTGATACTCTACCTGTTGTGTTGAGTCCGACTCGCAATTTATGCTACAAAATAGGGACGCCTTAAAGGACCGGTAAGGAGGATTTAGCGGCATCTAGTGGTGTAGTTGGTGATTGCACGTTGCAGGCCTGTAGGAGAGGCCTGATCTAGAGTCAGTGTTTAGTTTGTCCTTTCTGAGCTGCTGTAGGAAGATGGAGGTTCAACAGGGCGGACTCTCTGAAATGACGACCCGTGGTGTCTGTTTATACAAACAAAATGTTTCTTACTTCAGGTGATTAAACTCTAATGAAAACGTAGTTATACATATATTTTATTCCATCTCTGCCATCTAAATCTGACACACTGGACCTTTAATAGATGGTTTGACACATTTCTGCATTTTTATTGCATATTTGTGTTCAGACAGAGAGTCTATCCAAATCAGATCTTTAAGACAAACTGTGACCTGACTAGATTTTTGGACGTTTCTCTGCTCAGCACATCCGTCACTTGCATCCGTCGTTTTTGTTGCAGCTCGAGTGACACTTTGAAATCCGATTTAAGCGTCCAGAACTCTGAATCTGATTATAAATGCACTTCAGACCAGCTCCAAAATGTGGCTTGGATCTGATTTGCACAAACATTGGATTTCATGTGGTTTTGTGGGTCAAAACAGATTAAAGCTGGCAGTCTGAACATGGCTTTGTGTGCCGTTTGTATAAACAAGGCGATATACCATCATTTCTCACAATTGGAGGTACTTAATGGACTTCTTCAGCCATGTTCACCCCCTCTCCATGCTGGAAGGTCTCATGCATGGAAATGTCTGACCTCCTATCAGTGTTTTCTAGTTGAGAACATGCAAAGGAACATCAAACATACAACCGGGGAACATGGTTATCCAGCCGAGTGACAGATTTGTTTGTAGGGCCTACATGTCATGACAGCTCCTCCTGATCCCTCTCACGGCCCTGCTTGTGTTTGGGTGTGCGTTTCCCATTGATTACCTGGCTGGGAGATGTGAGACAGGAGGGGAAGGGTGGGAGCGCTGGGTCTGGGAGAGCGTGTGCGGTGGAGGTTTTCTCGAATCTGGCAGGCTGTGGACAGCTGGACCGCCGGTTCGAGTTTCTCCTCACAGCGAGGCTGAAATTTCAGCCCCTGAAAATCGAGGGTAATAAACGATTGGGGCTCTCAAAACAACCTCTCCGTGTGTTTTTTTTTTTTTTTTTCCCGCCCTTTCCTTATTTTTCCTGTCCCAGTTCCTTCGCCTCGGGCCTCAGCTCGGCTCTGATGGGCTCTGGTATGATAGCAAATGTGATTATGTCAAAATATTTCACTCCAAACATGGTCAAATGGTAAAAATTCCCTCCACGGCATTAGTATTATGTCGAATCAGCAAGGGCTCACAGCTGTTCTGGGCACAGCATGGTTCATGTGGTTGGGATTATTCTTTGACCACAGCGCCGGTGTTCTTCCTGATCTGAAGTCAGCTCTCCAGCCATGTTTTTCAGCCGTGAAAGGGAAGTGAGAAGTGCTGATGAGACAGTTGTTGCAACTGAAGTGACTAACAACAGGATGAAGCAAAAGGAGCTGGCGTGGCCTTGGACGTGACTGTATCTTTACTGTCACTCTGCTCCCACTTCCCCAGTCAGATGAGCTCCAACACGAACACACCAGTAGGACTTAGTCATCGTACACTTGGTTGCATTTACAGTTTATGTTGTTGCCCTATAGCAACCTTACATATCTGGCAGGTTCTGCTTTCGACGAACCGCAACATGCCCTGACTACGTTGTGATGATAACAACTGTAGGAAATAGAAGTACCCAGATGGTCCATGTATGTCCTCACATTAGTATGACTCCGTGACCATGACACACTCCATGACACACGTTAACTCACCGGTTTCTGTTGATTCTGCAATCTGAGGACATTTTCTAGAACATGAACCAGACGTTCAGCAAACATTTCCAGGTTCCATCTTCTCAGATCTAGCTTAAAACGGTTGAATACAAATCTGGTTTATTGGGTTTATACAGTGTAGAGATCATACATGTTTTTTGTTGCCATACATGACCCATTTTTCCCCATTTAGTAGCAGACATGTTCTTTTTCAGTCGAAGTTTGTGGGCCATTTTTTCCACTTAACTATAGATCTCTCTTTTAGTTCCATTAACCATTGTTCTGTGGTCTTGTACCAGTTTCTTGTTATTTCCTTCTTAGTTGCAATTAGTAGTATCTTGACTATATATATCTGTCATTTCCAGTGACATATTCAGTTACATTTCCAAGGTGCATAGTTTTGCATTCATTTGGTGTTTCATATCCCATTATGGCATTGACAACATCACAAAATGAGCGCAACTTAGGGCAAGTGGCAACCTCCGTGGCTGTGAAGTGAAGCTGATGCAGAAGTGCCAAAAAAAAACTGCAGTTCCTCAAACGTCCACTTGAGGCTGGTTCCAGAAGTGATTCAGTCTCCATAAGTCCCCATGTTAAAATGTCACAACTTCACAGCAGAAATAAACAGCCTGGTACAAAAAACAGTTTTGGTCTCTATAGCTCTAATTTTTATAGAACTCACCTGTTCAGATTATATTAAGGCTTAAAGTTATGCAGAATTAACAGCGTGGACGCTTTGATTGACATTTAGGTGCCGCTACAGATGGCTTGTTTGAGCAACCACGCCTCAGGTCCACCGTTGATCCACGTCTTTGCTGATATTTAGATTAGTTGGGAGGCGGAAGAAGCAGTACATCCAACATGCGGCACATATTTAGGGCTTCAAAACGGCGCTTCAGAAACAAATGGGTGACGTCACTCGTGTTCTGTGTCATTGTGGCATACGTGAGATATGTGCATGGTGAGCTCTGTATTTCCTTTATAAAATAATCCCTTCAGATTCATCTTTAATTACAATCAGCAGCTGTGATAGACTCAGATATCTCAAAAAGAAGAACATCAATGAGGAAAGTGTAAGTTTGGAAATACATGTCATTCAGTTTGAAACAATCGTTGAATCTTTTTGGGAAATACGTTTTAGTTTTCTTCCTGATATATTATTGACACCACTCTCATAACTTTGCATCAAAGCGACCCTGTGGAGTTTTTGACCACGAGTCAACATTATTGAGCGGTGTATTTATGACCTATGTCCCCGTTTTGTTTGTTTGTTCTCACATATGTGCATGATGTGATACAGATGGTGTTAACGTGTCAACAAAGGACGGGAAGAAGAAGCTAACAAACAATGAGGAGGGACATGTATTCAATTTATTTCTTAGATCTGAAGGATACATAAGAAACCGTTGGGTGAGTCACACTGAGGTAGAGCTGGGAGGCAGCAGCTATGTGCTGGTTGCCTGGTAACCTCTATGCGAGGACAAGACTCCTGAGAAGTCACCGCACCCAGATATGTTCTAGCACATACTGTAACTCCTCTTAAAACAACAAAACGATATTTCTGGATATCTGTTTGTGTTTCGGTTGACAGTATCAGCTATAACGTGACATTGAATTAAAGCCGTTTTTAAACACTGGAAAGAGTCAGGCTAGCTGTTTCCCTCTGCTTCCAGTCTTTGTGCTAAGCTAAGCTAATCACAATGGGGGGGGGTGGTAGTGATCTTCTAATCTAGCTCTCAGAAATAAAGTTGTTCTATTCAAAAGACCAAATTGTTGTTGCATTTACACTGTTTGTGTATCGATCAACAGTATGAGGTAAAACGTGATCACTAGTAACATCTTTGTAAAGAGGCAGGCTAGCTGTTTCCCTCTGCTTCCAGTCTTTGTGCTAAGCTAAGCTAATCACTGCCGTGGTGGTATAGTATACATATGTTTTTATATTTTTGGATATCTATTTGTGTACTGATTGACAGTATGAGCAATAACTTGACATTTTATTAAAGGTTTTTTTAAACTTTGGAATGAGGTAGGCTAGCTGTTTCCCCCTGCTTCCAGTGTTTGTGCTAAGCTAGGCTAATAACGATCGTCACTATCTAACTCTCAGAAGGAAAGCTGTTTTTTCTATTCAAAAGAACAAATTTAATTTACAATGTTATTTTTGGATATTTGTGTTTTGATCGACAGTTTGAGCCATAACATGATTATTAGTGGCATTTTATTCAACTTTGGACTGAGCTATAGGCTAGCTGTTTCCACCTGCTTCCAGTGTTTGTGCTAAGCTAGGCTAATAACCATCGTCACTATCTAACTCTCTGAAGGAAAGCTGTTTTTTTCTATTCAAAAGAACAAATTACCTCCCTGCTGAAATGAAACGGTCACACGAATGAGGCCTGAGCAGTCAATCAGTGGAGCAGAGGTTTCACAGCCCAGCTGTCAGAAAGCTGAGCTTACCTCTCTCCTTACTCAGCAGAGCAGAAGAAAAAAAACACACACACCACACTCTTGTCTCTTCATTTCCTCGCTCTTTTCTTTACCCTTCACATCCTCCGACTCCCTCCCTCCCTCCTCCACCTCCTTCGCTGCTCCCTCTCTCCTCTCTGTGATGAATGGAAGGTATGAATTCTCCGCGGCCTCCCCGGGTTTCTCTCTGAGGCCCTCAGCAGCTGAACAAACAACGCGCTCTCAACTTAAAGGCGCAATCAGGAATTTATCTGAACCGTGTACGTTTTTGGGGGTATATTTGTGTATGAGTAGGAACACGGAAAATATATTTCTGTAGAGCTGTCATAACTCAAAACTGGATTTTTTTTTTCGTCTTACAAACTGTAAACAAACCTTTTACTATGCTCATTTATCAAAGCTCAGCTAATGAATTTTAATGAACACACCCAGATAAATCATTACGTAAACAAAGCCGGTAATGAGGAAAACTTTCTGTCTTTAAAACATGTGTGCACAGACAGAGGTGGTGGCGGTGGTGGTGGTGGTGGTGGCTGCGGTGGCGGTGGTGGTGTTGGTCATGGTGGGGAAGGGAAAAGGGAGTGTTGCTGCTGGTCAGGTCTGCTGGAGGGGTGGTCCTGGTCCGAAGTCAGACCCAGCTGTTGTGGCTATTTCTCCACGCCACAGCAAGAGCAGCAGAGGTTGTGGTGGAGAGAGTTGGACAAGTTAGCAATGAAACAGAGAGGGAGGAAGAGAGTCTGTATGACAGGGGTGGTGGAGGAGGGGGGGTGGAAGAGGAGGAGATGGATGGGAATGATGAGAAGCAGATGGAGGGCGTGTTTTTCAGAGACTATCTAGCCTGTGACGCAGGTTTGGGCTCTCCAGGTGCATTGTGGGTAGCCCGTATGAATACGTGCCCAGCTTCTTGCGGCTCCACATCGATCGAGGAGGACTGGTTGCGGTGACGCAGCTGTCTGCAGCGGTGGGAGAAGTATTCAGATGATTTACTTGAGTAAAAGTACCAAAATCCTTCTTAAGGAGAAGTACAGATGCATCGTCAGCAAAAGTATTAAAAGTTAAAGTACTCCTCCTGCAGAAAATAAAGTGAAATATTACTCCATATGATGTTTTTAGATTGTTAATGCTGATGGGTGGATGTGGAAGTCTGAGGTGGAGCTAGTTTAACTTTAATCTGGGGTCATCTGATAAATCTGAGGCGTTGTGAGATGATTAATAGAGCAGGAAAGAAGAAAAAACAATTCATCTACACAAGTTTTGTTCATTATTTTAGACTTTTCTCTATTTTTTGTGAAGCACTGGGTGATTTTACCTCTCTGGGCCTCAAACAGTCAAAACTCAGACATCTGAAAGGTGATAAGTAGCCCCGATTAGACACAGATTTTCAAGCAAAAGCAAAATAATGTAGTAAAATAACAAGACAAAGAGCGTACAGCCATGCAAGCATGTGAGCTAACATGATGATGTTGAGCAGGTATTATGTTTACCATGTTTAGTTGAGGCTGATGTCATGAAAGTATTGGACAAATTAAAAATGTTGACCTCACGGTGAGCCTTCATCCATCAGGTGGAAATGACAGATAGAGCTGAGTGTCATCTGCATATAATCGGACCCAGGGAGGTGGTGTAAATTAGCGAAGAGAAGGGGCCCCAGCACGGAGCCCTGGGGCACTCCTGCGGTGAGATGTGTGAGATATCTGTACAAAGTTCCATCTTAATTCATTCAATAGTTGTTGAGATATTTCATGGCTAAAAGAGTCAACATTTCCCCTCTAAAATGTTGTAAAGTACGAGTATAAAGTGGAAATACTGTGGTATAGTTTTATAGTACTTGTACTTAAGTGCAGTCAAGTAAATGTTACTTTCCACTACTTCCAGGCAGAAAGGTGAGGCTATAGCTTCTCGGCAGAGATGATGTGAAAGACACAGTACGAACGCTTGGAGGCCTGACAGCTCTTTAACGATCTGCAGGCTGTGTTATTCGACTGGTCTTTTGCTTCCCCCTCACCACCACCCCACCACCACCACCCGCCCATCCATCCATCCACCCACCTCTCTGCACGCTGCAGCAGCCAGAACATTCCTCACACATCTGGCCCCCGAGTCTTTCCCAAACGCTCCCTCTCCTACCACTCTTTGCCGTAATTACCCGCGAGCCCTGTGTTCTCCTTTTCTCTTTCTCTTTTATGATCCTCAGCCCCCTCCTCGGCCGAAATCATAAAAGCATGGAGCGCACAAACGTCATTTATAGTCATGATTTAGAAGGAAAGAAGGCTTTCTGGTGTCCATAGAGATGTGCCATCCAGAAATATGCTTTTTCCTCAGCCGAGCGTGTGAGTTGCCAGAACTTATAAAAGCAAGAGAAACATAATGAATCAGTTACCCAGTTTGAATTGTAATTCCTTCTCTAGATAGTTGTTTGCCCCTTGAGATGTTTGTGCTGTTTTGAAGCAGCCGAGCAAAAGCAGGATTCAGTGAGTGGGAGTGGGAACGAGGACAGTTTCCAATGATATAGATGTCTTATGGGACAGTGTGTGTGTTTTCCAGCTGTGGAGAGTAATAAAGTACATTTACTCCAGCACAAAATGGAAATACACAAGTTAAATACTGGTGTTTAACTTGTGTATTTCCATTTTGTGCTACTTTATACTTCCATTTCACAAAATTTAAGAAGCAAATGTTACTGCACAACGTTTCCCTGATCAGCTACAGTTACTTGTAACTTTTCAAATTAAGTTTTTACATTAAAAAAAACATATAAGGATCTCATGAAATCAAACATTGTTTACAATTAAACCATGTTATGTTACTTTAAGGCACTTGTGACACTTAGTTTAGGTTAGCATGAAGACTGGAAACAGCAGGGGACAGTTAGCCTAGCCTAGCATGAAGACTGGAAACAGCAAGAGACAGTTAGCCTAGCTTAGCATGAAGACTGGAAACAGCAGGGGACAGTTAGCCTATCTTAGCATGAAGACTGGAAACAGCAGGGGACAGTTAGCCTAGCCTAGCATGAAGACTGGAAACAGCAGTAGACAGGTAGCCTAGCTTAGCATGAAGACTGGAAACAGCAGGAGACAGTAAGCCTAGCTTAGCATGAAGACTGGAAACAGCAAGAGACAGGTAGCCTATCTTAGCATGGACACTGGAAACAGCAGGAGACAGTTAGCCTAGCTTAGCTTGTAGACTGGAAACAGCAGGAGACAGTTAGCCTATTTTAGCATGAAGACTGTAAATAGAAGGGGACAGTTAGCCTAGCTTAGCATAAAACCCTGTCTCTGGAGTCAGAGCCATGCACTTTGTTCGTACACACATCGTTCTACAGAAATATAATGCTTCATTGACTCAGACAAACTCCAGGCAGTGATTATGTTTGTCAGCACAGTCCTTGGGTTGCTACTTTTACTCGAGTGAAGGATGTGAACACGTCTTCCGCCGCTTGTTGTGTGCGAGCGATCGGCGCGGGGAGGGGGTCAAAGGTCAATGGCGTGCGGGGGTCGGTCAGCGCTGATGCTTCTGCGGCGAGCCACATGTCTGAGCGTCCACAGGAAGCGAAGGGCGCATGCAAGGGGGTGCGCATACAGGAAGGCGCTTTGTTGTCGCTCCCCACCAGGAAAGAACTATTGTTAAAAGTACCCGGGCCGTGTTTTTTATCTGAAGGCGCTGTTTACTCCTGCTTTGTCTGTAATCTCAGGCCCCCTCGCTCCTGTACCTCCCACCGCTGGCGCTCTGCCACACATTTGTCTTGCAGCTCTTGTGTTTTTCAGATAGTGGCTTACTTTCACACTGTGGGAACAATTGTTGCGACACTTGAGTGCCTGCTATCTGAATTGGATTAAAGGTTTGTTTGGTAGCCGGATAACACCCACTAGAACTGATATGGTGGGAATACATATGAGTAAAAGCGGCCTGCGACAATACCTGTAAATTTAAAGGTGGAAGTGGAGGAGGAGATAATAAAAGAATGGAAAGTAAAAGTTCTTTCAAGCGTGCGTTCTCAGATCCTTAAAATCAGTGTTGAAAGCCCCGACCTTGGCATTGAAGTTGCACTTATATCTTGTTTTTTTCTGATTATCCAAAATCGTCTCGTGAGGACAGAAATCTGACACTTTAACCGAGAAACACGACAGCTCCTACGCTTCAAAAAACAAAAGTTTCCTTGCTAATGGGTGCTAAACAGATTTATGACCACTAACTGAAGGACTGGTTCAACACCTACATGGTTCATTTGTTTTATTTGAGGAACATTTCATTGTTCCATGTGGCTCCTGTTAGTTTTTTAACTCCAAAAAGACTTCTTTACAGTTTGGTGCTGAAGTCATCCAAGTGTCTTCGCAACAAGTTAGTAGCAATGATCCAATCCAGGAGGTAAAAAAACACTTTAATTTGATCAGCTAATACATCAAATTCATAACATTTGATATGTTTTTTTTGGTGGTTTTTAAGCAAAAAAAAAAAATTAAGTTAACATGGCACCAGTTTACTAAAAAATGTGCCACCTCCTCCTCCTCCTCCATGTCCGTTGACATTCTTTCTCCTCACCATCGGACTGTACTTTCAGCTTCGCTCAAATCCCCCCTTCTCGGTCTGCCTTCAATAGAAATGGAAATTTGAGGCCCTCCCCTCCCACAGCTCCTTGTCTCCTCGCTCGTCTCCTCGCTCCACTCCCTCCTCCCTCCCCCCTAGAATGAGCCAGGATGTTTTGAGAAGTGGGATATTGCTCCTAATGGATTCCAAACACCACAAAAGTTTATTAGGAAGCAGGGCATCGTAAAAGTAGGAGGCGGGGGTGGAGGGTAAGTAGGAGAGAAGAAGAAGGAGGAGGAGGTGGAGGAGGAGGAAGGTTGTTGGAGTGTTTTGTTTTTGTAGAATATTCATTTTTTACTCCTCTGCTCTGCTGTAAGGAAATTAACTTTAACCTGCTGCGTTTTAAGTGACTGAGGCTGTATTTTTAGCACAGCCAGGTGTTTTGTTTTGTTTTAGTTTCATGGGCATGACGGATGCAAATCAAATGACAACATTTGCCTTGTTATACATAGAAGAAAACCTCTGGCTGTCTCTCAGACATTACTAACAGAGATGGACGCTGTTTCATAGACCGCACAATGTGGCAACATCCGCATTTAACAGAAATACAATTAAAACAAGTGGAATTTCCCAGTTCTGAGAAGTTGTGTATGTGAATGTATCACGACCCTTGGAATAAAGGGAAGTATGCAGCAATGTGGGAGTTAGTGAGTACTCAGACTTTGTAAAGCTTGATTTGTGCAGTACACGCGTGGCTGGGAAATTAATGCAGAAGTTCCAAAAACTGCATTTCCTCGAGCTGCTACAGAACATTTCCATAAGTCCCCATGTTAAAATCTCCACGAACTTGTTTGCAGCCTGGTACAAACAACAGTTTTGGTCTCTATAGCTAAAATCCCCGTTCATGACAACTGTACTGAGGGTGAATTTATATACAACTCACCTGTTCAAATTATATTAAGGCTTAAAGTGGCTACAAACATGGCGGCGGCCAAAGCCGTAGATTTTGAGCTTAATAACGGCTCTTCAAAAATCTGTCGGTGACGTCACAGATACGCAGTCCATTCTTTATACAGTCAGTGGTCCATAGAGCTTCACTGTCAAGCATTAAAAATACGCCACTGAGCCACATGGTTGCACATCTGGTACATCGTCCTGCTGTAACTCCACATTTGTATCAATCCACAGCTGAAAATAGTCCCCAACAAAACTACAGTGATCAGCTGTTTTAAGAAACTACTGAGAAAAAATATGCAACCTAATGTTTGTGGTCCGGTTTTGAAAGATTTACGTCCTCGGTAGGAACAAATGGGATTTGGGGTTGAGTGCCACAGACACGGTGGAGAAGTCAGAAAGTATTGAGAGACAGATCAGTCTGTCGTTGGTTTTGGTGTTTTTCTCGTGAGGTTTGTCAACAATGAGGAAAAAATAGAATATCACAAAAGTTAATCTTTAGTCTGTGAACCCAGAAAATGATTTATAAGACAGGAACGAAGAAAAAATCTGGAGATCATCAGAAATCTGCAACAAAGAAAGAAAAAGAAAAAAGATAAAGGAAAAGTTAGAAGGGACAGTTAGCCTAGATTAGCATGAAGACTGTAAACGGCAGGAGACAGGTAGCCTAGCTTAGCATGAAGACTGGAAACAGCAGGAGATGGGTAGCCTAGCCTAGCATGAAGACTGTAAACAGCAAGAGACAGATAGCTTAGCTTAGCATGAAGACTGGAAGCAGCAGGAGACAATTAGCCTAGATTAGCATGAAGACTGTAAACAGCAGGAGATGGGTAGCCTAGCTTAGCATGAAGACTGGAAGCAGCAGGAGACAGGTAGCCTAGCTTAGCATGAAGACTGGAAACAGGAGACAGGTAGGCTAGCTTAGCATGAAGACTGGAAACAGCAGGAGACAGGTAGCCTAGCTTAGCATGAAGACTGGAAACAGCAGGAGATGGGTAGCCTAGCTTAGCATGAAGAACGTACACAGCAGGAGATGGGTAGGCTAGCTTAGCATGAAGATGGTAAACAGCAGGAGACAGTTAGCCTAGCTCTGTCCAAAAGTATACATATTAAACAAACAAGATACGACGTGTCAATTTTTAGAAGATATTGCCGTCTTTATGCTAAGCTAACAGGCTGCTAGCAGCAGATATGAGAGTGGTACCAATCTAACTCTCAGTAAAAATTCATCAAACTTTTTCCTTAAACGCTGATTTATTCCTCCGTTGTGCGAGTGTCGTCGTAGATCGTCGGCATAAAAGTAAACTTTAGCGTTCGTGCTGTGTGTGTTTGTGTGCAGCTGAACGTTTGTGCACGTATGCCTCTGCACAGCTGTGCGTGTAGACATCCAATGAAAGCGGACGGACGGAAAATGTGGAATTAGATTGAATGCCTTTGCAGTGTGTTGGCTTGTCTGTTGAAGCATGTGTGTGTGTGTGTGCGTGTCAGTGTGTGTTCGTGTATTCATGGCCTCGTCTTGGCCGGGTCCATCTTTGCGTCAGAGGCCTTAATCTGGTCCTCTCCTCACAAAGCCTCCCTTTGATGTGCTTCTGCTGCTGCTGCTGCTTCCTGCCATGTTCAAATAAAGCTTCACAATCAAATTGAGTCTGCCTCCACTGAATGCATTAGTGTTTAATAGCGTTATTGATCAGGCTAGAATAATTCTGCAAGTCCCCGCCTCGAGGCTAAACCACCCCCCCCCTCTCCATCACTTCATCCTCAGAAGTGAAGCAGTGAGTTGAGGAGTCCTGGAAGGAACAAATGACTTTCCCTCTCAATGGGTGATGTGGACTTCTTTAGAGAAGAAAAGGTGGATTGCGTTTGTGATTTCCTGCTTGATCCTTTAATCCTTTAGTCTCTTTTCTTAGACAACAAAACATAATTTCATCCTTTCAAATCCCCATTTTTATTTTTGCCCCCGGCCAATATCGTAAAGTTGATTTGCTGAAGGCGTCTTGAACTGGGCAGTTATACAACCATCTCGACATTTATTTGCTCTCATGCTGATGAGAGTTAGACGAGGCAGGGGCTGGTTAGCTTAACTTAGCATGAAGACTGGTTAAAATATGTTTAAAGGTAATAAACCCACTACCGGCATATTTAAAGCTCGCACGTTAACATGTTTTATCTTGTTTTGATAGCTGCAATAGCAAAATCTTCAGTGTGTAGGTGTGTTTGTAGAGCACAAATACCTCAGCTGACAATACACAGTCTGCCTTTTTACGTGTAATTGATTGATCGAGCCTGATAGGTCATAAATTAGTAATTAATCAGGGATCAGGTCACAGAGTCATGAACACTGACAGTATGAACAATTTCTGGAGAGATGTTTTAAAGCTCAAAATCTGTCTATCTATAATCTAAAAAATGGTCAAAGACATGGATCATCGTCAGACCTGCAGTTCCTCAAACGGCCACTTGAGGCTGGTGGCTCCAGAAGTGAGTCAGTCTCCATAAGTCCCCATGTTAACAGCAGAAATAAACATGTTTACAGCCTGGTACAAAAAACAGTTTTGGTCTCTATAGCTAATTTCCCCGTCCATGACAACTGTACTGAGGGTGAATTTTTATACAACTCACCTGTTCAAATTATATTAAGGCTTAAAGTTATGCAGGATTAAGAGCGTGGACGCTTTGATTGACAGGTGGGTGCTGTTACAGATGGCTTGTTTGAGCAACCAGGCGTCATTCGGTCTACCAATGATCCACGTCTTTGCTGATTTTTAGACTTTGGCATATTTACGTCCAGGTTTTTGTACAATTTTTGGAAATCCACAAATCTACTTCTTTGATGAGTTAGGGCAAATTGATACCTCTCTCATATCTGTCTATTCAACATGTAGCTGGAGTCTGGAGATGGTGACGTTGGCAGACTTTTTTACCTTTGGACTGTTTACAGTCTTTATGTCACCTAGCTCCAGCTACATATTCACCGCACATACATGAAAGTGGTGTCATCTAACTCCACCCAAGAAATAAGTGGACAAGCTGAGTTATTTCCCCCCCCCTCTCACACATCATTCGTCATGTGTTGGCGTCTCTGTTCCTCATCAGCGGAGTCCTGACAGACATGCTCTCTAGCCCCAATAATCAACCCCCCCCCCCCAAAAATGAGGGGTGATGTTTTCTCTCCGCTGCTCAGTGGGAACTGAAAGGCGCAGTGGGAAGGTGGTGGTGGAGGTGGAGGGGGAGGGGGAGTCAGCTGAAGATTGGAATTCTCCAAGACGTGCTCAGCGCCCCCCCCCCCCCTTTTCCACCTCACGGGCCTTCCCGGGCCAAGTTAGCCGTTAAATCCCTCTTTCTTCTTAGTGATGACCCGTGAGTGATGAGGGGGAGGGGTCACAGGGTCAGAGGAGAGTGTGTGTGGGGGAGGAAGGGGTGGTGATGATGATGATGATGATGATGATGATGGTGGGGGTTAAAATGAAGCCATGCGAGGAGGCGCACTTGTCTTTCCACTCCTGTAATCCCTCCAATTTGGATTATTAAATCTAAATCTGTGTTCCGGATTCATCAGAGCCCACATTGCTCACAAATTACTCCCAGGTGTGTCGAGGACGTTACCGCGCATGGAGATGAGAGCACGAACTTATGGATGCAATCACACGCTGCTGTACAGCCTCAACTTGTTAGTTACTTTAAGCCTTAATATAATTTGAACAGGTGAGTTCTATAAAAATTCACCCTCAGTACAGTTGTCATGAACGGGGAAATTAGCTATAGAGACCAAAACTGTTTTTTGTACCAGGCTGTAAACATGTTTATTTCTGCTGTGAAGTTGTGACATTTTAACATGGGGACTTATGGAGACTGACTCACTTCTGCAGCCAGCCTCAAGTGGACGTTTGAGGAACTGCAGTTTTTGTTCACAGCCACGGAGGTTGCCGCTCGGGTACAACTCACTTCCAGTCGATTTATTTCACTCCCCAGTTCCACGATCGGATAAAACAAATCAATTAGAAATGTTCGCCAGTGCCGAGTCTGTTTTGTTTTGAACATCTGAAAATATAACTGGTATAAAATACGCTGGTGTGAGCGCTGTGGTGGCTCTTACTGGTTTTTAATGTGGTCGTTTGGTGAAAAAGTGTTTTGTGAAACCGAGAAATGAGAAAAGGACAAAACTAAAGTGAGAGATGAGTGGGAGTAGTCGTGGTTTCAGTACCCTCTCTGAATGATGCAGGACTGAATATTTGATATATTTAAACATTATTTGATCAGGTCATCTCTCAGGAATCAAGATCTCTTTCAGAACCCATTACACTTAGAAATGGCACCATAGCAATAATTTCTTAGTTAGTCAATACGTTACGCAGATAGCAGACATTAGTTAAAGCCATACGTACTCCAGGTTCACAAAAAAAGGTGTTCAAACTGTCCTTTTGTTTGTTTTTTTGCTGCAAAGAGTGACTTAAAGAACCAAAAATCAGTATTCAAAAGAACTTTTATAGAGAAAGGAGATTATTAAACATAAAAAAAAGTTTCTTCAAAGCCCCAAAAGTGATTCAAATGTCACTTAAAGAACTTTTTTTATGCTTTCAGTTCCCCAAAATAAACCTTAAACAGCAATAAAGGGTTCTTAAGGATACCACGGTTCTTCAAAGTGCACCATAGCACATATTAAGAGAACCTTATTTTGCTGTTTAGCATTTTCTGCAGCATTTTTGATGCTTTAAAGAACCTTTTTTATGTTTAATAATCTTTATTCCGGAGTCCTAATTAAAGGTTCTGTAAGTCACTTTTTTTTTTTTGCAGTAACTGGTGAAGAACTTTGAAGAACCAACAGGTAAAAGGTTCCTTGCAGAACCGACAAAGGTTCCCCATCACTTATGGTTCTGACTCGAACCTTTACCATCTCCAATATTCACACTTCTTTTAGCTGTTTTTCAGTTTTGAACACTTCATTGTGTTCAGCAGCTAGTCGATAACTCTGTCTGACACTTTGTCTGCAAGTTTTTAGAGTTTATTTGCTGACGAAGACGACGCTACGAGAGCGAGCAGTGTGAACCGCGATAATGATGTTGCCCTGTAGAGCTGAGAGGAACTGAGCTGGATGATCATCCTGAGTGGATTCAAGTTATTTGATCCATTGTCAAAATGTTTCTTTTCTCAATTTAGCAGCAAATATTTCTGCTGGCACTCTCTCTATGTCGGACAAATTACTATGACTACTAACAGCCACATGCATTAAAGTCAGCATAAAGAATATGATTACAGCCTCATTACTTGAGAGAAACAATAAATATGTGGTGGATTAAGGGAGGAGTAAATCATCCTTCAAGCACAGTCTTGATCTGAACACTGAAACCTTTGACTTCCCGCCTTCGTCTGTGCTCGTACGATCCGGAGGATTGGCACATCTCAGCCAATCGAATCGATGCCAAGGTAAAATGTGGCACGCCCTAAATTGCCGCTAGTATTTATTGAGATGAGTATCTATTCTTAGAGCACCTGAGCTGCTGTAAGTTTCAGGTATGCTAGTAGTTGTCCGTTCTCCACAGCAGGGTCATGCGAGGATAGCGAGAAAAGATTCAGCTTTTCCCTGAATAAAAGTCACATGGCTCTCGTGTCCTCCTCTTTGGGTCGCATGTTACAAAGACTTTTGGTTGGCAAACCTCCATTTTGCTGCCGCCACACTCGATTCCTTTCATCATTAGCGCTGTGATCAGTGTTGTTGTGGGTAATAAACAAAGACTCCAAATGCTGAATCACCATCAGGCAACAACACAACAAGCTTTTTATGGAAGACACCAGACGTCTTCTGTAATTCGGATTCCTTTGTACGCACGTCATGCACCCGTTGTTGTGGTAAATGGCTCCGGTGGAAATATACAAAGTAGATATTTCCAGTTATCTATTACATACGAGAGAATAATCTGCTATCTCTGGCTAATAATAACCACAACAACTTAAAGACAGGTAATCAGTGCCAAGGTAAAGCTGCACCTTGCTTAATTTGAATGGAGCGCTCCCTCGAGCGAAGCTGACATGATGCCAACCAAAACAATGAGTAATGAAGTAATGGCTGAGGATTCAAGACACGAGAGAAAGGACGGAAATGGACAGAGATGTCTCGTTGCACCATCGCGGGGGGGCCAACGCTGAAACGTGGACGAGTGCACACCATCTCTTAAATCCTGCTATCGTGCAAACAGAGAGGTGGTTGTGTTCTGCAGGTCGAGGGGGATTTAAGACGAGATACTGAAACCAAAACACAAACTGAAAAAGGGACTTTCTCTCAGGTTTTCCAAACTTTCCTGCCAGTACTAACAGGAAGTCAGTTAGCTGTTGTTGTCCACAAGATAGATGATTTGCTTTTGGTTTCACTGAGTGTGCAAAGAAGAAATTGAAGACAATAAAATTAGTTTATATTAACCTGAAAATAAGAGTTGTTATGTATTTGTTACCTTAAAATGAGACTTTATAGCGGGTCCTCTTCTATGAAGTCCACCATCTTGAACCGCCATCTTTCTACAGCAGCCTAGAAGGGACAAACCAAACACTGGCTCTAAATATGAACTCTAGATATCTGAGTTTCATTGCCACTGTAGTTTAACCTTCATGCTTGGACTGAAGCAAGCAGTATTCAGTTGGTTGCACTCTGCAACTTCACCACTAGATGCCACTAAATCCGACAAACTGCACCTTTAAAAGCCAATTAATTTACAGTTGGTATCAAGATCAAAAAATCAACAAACATGGCTTCAATAACAGATTCAAATACAAATACAGATACCAGCAACAACAACCCATTATCGCATGGCAAAAAAAATAGTTTCGGCGATGCAATGCACCTTCATTAGTCAACTAAATTTCCAGTAATTAAAATGCTCCAAGCTCAAATATCATGTGAAACACCCTACACGGTACTAATTAGCTGTTTCACTTGCCAGCGTTGAGGTGGAGGCCACAACTATTAGACCACGAGGCGTGCGATCTCATTTGGCATCTAATGAACATTTAAACTGGACGTGCCGGTTTGTATTTTCCTCTCTACGTCTTGGCAACGACACATCCTCATTAACACAGCATCATCATGTTGGCATCGAGATCAAAACATCAGCAAGTTTTAGCATAATTCATATTTTCTCACGTTAGCAATGGTTAACAGTGGCTCGTTTTGTTCTTTTAGTGTCTTTTATGTCTTTGTTTTGGTTCACTACGCTCATAACATCATTTCCAGCAGCAACACGCATCAGTTACCTGCTAAAAAAAAAGCTGAGATAAACCCACCATCAGTGGTGGACAGTAACAAAGTAAATTTACTTGAGTACTGTACTTGAGTACAGTTTTTGAGTATCTGTACTTTACTTGAGTATTATTTTGGGGGGATACTTTTACTTTCACTCCACTACATTTGAAGGACAAATATTGTACTTTTTACTCCACTACATTTCTATTGATGCTCTCGTTACTCGCTACTTTTGAGCTTACGTCAGCTGATTTTTTTTTTTTTTTTTCAAAATTCTGAGAAAATAAACTGTTTGTCTTAGTCGTATTGCTGTACCTGTACTACGTCATGCCATACAATCCATACAGTGGAGAAACACATGGAGAAACTCCCACCGAGCAACCGTGGCCTTATCTCAAACCCATGTTTGAGATTTCTGTCACAAACACTGATTCGTTTCAGTTTAAATGTTTGTTGTGTTTACCGCGAACAAATTATATCACGGCCTACAAAAACTCGTCTTCCAACCTGAAAAAGCACGTCGCAGTATGTAAGCTAGCTACTGACATTAGCTAGCTTAATGTTTGTTAAATTGTAGATGAACATTTTAAACGTAATTGTATGAGCTTGTAGTATCATAGTATTTTGTGAGATATTTTTTTAATACTTTTACTTAAGTAATTTTTTAAGCAAATACTTTAGTACTTTACCTAAGTAATATTTTGACTAAGCTACTTTTACTTGTATTGGAGTAATATTTGACAAGGAGTATCTGTACTTTTACTCAAGTAGTGAAGTTGTGTACTCTGTCCACCTCTGCCCACCATACGCTACCTGTTCCAGCGCCAAACAGCAGTCAGACACAGTTAGCAGGAGAGGCAAGAGCCAGAGAGATTGCCTCGGGAAGCTGGTGGAGACCAAAAACGGGCAAAAAAGAGTCAATATTGGACTTGGATTCATCAGGTAGCCAAAAACACTTCTTCAAATGAATGCTAATGTTGCTCTGTGTCTGTTCAAGGTGACTGTTTGCAAACATATTAGCATTAAAATGGAAATATATCAATGATATATCGAGCTTGTTGCCTCAACGTGGGCAAAAAAAAAGATATTAATTAAGATTTAAATGTTACAATAGCCTTTCTGACATGTTGTTTGAGAAGCTAAAACAGTTTCACAGCAGATATTTTGAATACAGACATTAAGGATGACTTTGTTCCATTTTCCAGGAAGCAATAATACCAAACTCTGAATGGAATAGAGCCTTTGTTTATATCATTACTGACACCTGTGCTCTTTCTGCTCTTCTTCAGCAACAAAAACATTGTCATTGGTCTAGGGCCAAGAATTCACCTGAAGTCAGCGTCCAATCTGCCAAGTTATCTGACTTAACAGGATCAAATTGTTTGTAAAACTGTTTTTCTAACTCTAGAGCAGGAAAGTTGAGCAGCTGCTGCGATAAAATAGTAAAATAAACCAACATGCACTTTCCTTTTATTGGCTACTTGACTCGGACCATTTCAGTGCCAAGATATTGATCTGAAACCTGCGTCTCAGCCAGCTTCATCTTCTAACAGTAATGTTGTGGTTTTCAACTAAATGTGTCACCCCTCTCTCTGAATTCATCCTCCTTTATCTTCTGTTTTATCTCTCACACTTTTTGTGCCATTTGCCACCTCCCGTCTGTCTTTTTGTTCCGACCACATCGCACTTACCCGACCGCACCTCGATGTACCCGACGCATCACGGCTAATCTGGCCCCTATTTAAGACTTCCAGAGGAAGTTCTTTGTCGTCCGATAATCGGCATGGAAACCTACGTTTCTTTTTTGACCATCGTCCTCTCAGAGGTGTTTTTCTATTCGTGGTTTAACCTTTTCTGATGTGCCGACACGTCTTTTTCAACCACAGACAGTAGACCAGGGCTTGATGATGCGTAGGAAGCCCATTGCGCCGGAACACAAGTAGACAGACAAAGATAGTAACAGTAGTAGCGTTTTTGCGTGCAGTGTGTCATATAAGGTCTATATAAAGTAAGAGTGAGTGGTTGAAAGCGAGGGCGTACATGACAAACTCAAAAATGAATCAGGGCTTCAGCCAGATAATTACAAAATAATTGTTCTTCTTTTTGCTACATTTACTTCAGTCCACTTCACTTATTCGTCTCCGTACATATCTTATAGGTGAATCTGTGGCCACCAGAATCTTTTGACCCAGAAAAACGAGGCCCGATTTTGATAAAAAAAAACAAAAAAACAACCACAGAGCATGCAACTATAACCATTTGAAAACCGTTGGCACCAAGCTTGCAGCGGTGGCAGTGGAACAAAATGTCAATCCACACCCACAGAAACCACGGTGCATCAACATAAACTCAACAAACAAAAACCAACGCTGTACAGCGGCAGTCAAAACAAACACGTTCAGCATATATCTGCTGGTAAACATATTCTATCTTCGAGGTTCTCTCTTGAAGCTGGCGTGTTTTTTTTAGATTCACTCGTGTAGTTGATGACGACTGTCAAGCTCAATAGCTCAATAAATTCATTATTTCAACACCTTAACAGACGTTGACATTCAGGACAACAAAGAAACTTCACAGCCTTTGATGATTTTATCCTTAACGATGATTCGATCTTTCGTCTTTTATCTCGTGATCCAGCTCTGCGTCTCGATCAGCATACTTCAATACTCTGGCACGCTATTGCTTGAGTGCATCAGTGCTTTCACACTGTCAATTATGGCAAAAATCCAAAACCGTACTATGAGTACACAGAGTGTCATAAAGGGCCAACAGTCGAGTGTGCGACGCCGGACACTTCTCGCCCTCAGTGGTCGCCATTTTGGCTACATACAGTACATACATCGGCATTGTGAAAATGGCGGCCAAAGAAGCGGTTCGGGTGAATACCGTAATGCAAGGAAGAAGAAAAAGCGATAAAATGTTGCGATCGTCATTTTCTGGTGCCTTCAATGGCCGTACTTGAATTGAGACAACACTATCCTGCTGAGATTGGTGCGCTATCAGGAAGTACACAGTGTACTACACAGAAGTATCTGAACTGAGCACTGTGAGGCTGTAATTTGGCACAGTGAGGCCAAGCTGCAACCTCCCTGGCTGTGAAGTGAAGCCAAAAACTGCAGTTCCTCAAACGTCCACTTGAGGCTGGCTCCAGAAGAAGTGAGTCAGTCTCCATAAGTCCTCATGTTAAAATGTCACAACTCCACAGCAGAAATAAACATGTTTACAGCCTGGTACAAAAAACAGTTTTGGTCTCTGTAGCTAATTTCCCCGTTCATGACTGACAGGTAGCTTGTTTGAGCAGGTCCGCCGCCCATTTTTAGATTAGCCGTGAGGCGGCAGAGGCAGGACTACAAACATGGTGGCGACCAGAGCCTCCACACTGAGCTTCAAACCAACTCTTCATAAAGCTGATCTGGATTTATAATACTGGTAGCAAGCTTCTGCCCTTAAGCAAACGAGTTGCTGTTATGTCGCTAAACAAGGCTGCAAAAAAAGGAGATGAATGAAGAATAACATCATGCTGCCGCTCACTGTTGGACTAGTGGACGCTTGAACATGTGAAGGAGGAGGTGAAGGTTGGAGGGAGATGTGGAGGGCAAGCGGTCTGGACTGGACGGGGGTTACAGCTGGGGGTGGTGGGGTAATGTGAGTGGATGACAATGGTCCTGCTGTGTGAGCGCAGGAGAAAGGTGTGGGTGGGATGGGAGAGCGGTTTGTGGTTGGCGGAGAGGTTTGGGAGGATAAGGAAGGTGGGGTGGAGGTGGTGGAGGGTCAGGAGGAGCCCATGGAAATGCAGATTGCCTCTTTGAATTCTATTGCCAGGCTCAGCTTTGATGTAAAGGGGGGAAAAAAAAGAAGAGGGATTTCATACAGACTAACTTTCACCGAGCCTTCAGTCCCCCACTGCTTCACTCCGTCTCTCTTCAACTGACAAAACAGACCCTCGGGCACACTCGAGCTGCCTCCTCCAAACTCGTCCAACTCTTTTTTTCACTTTCCTTTGCACTCCTCCACTCTTTTCTTTCCTCCATCTCCCTCCAGCCTCAGCTGCATTTCGGATTTGTTGGGGAGTTTTGGACCCATCCTGACAAGTTCGTACCAGTAAGAACGGCGTGATTCTTCAAAATGTAATTTCTTGCATTATTAAAGGTCAAAAATCTGATCACTTACGGGAGAGACAGTGAAACGGTGGTAGTTATTTTATCGTTCAAGGCGCAACACGGCGACGCCACAACATAACTATAGGAAAGTCATAGAAACTGATCGTCCACCACAGCCAGCGTCTTGTTAAATAAAAGTTGCGTTGAGACCAAGCAACCAACCTCCACGGCTGTCAAGTACCAAAAACTGCAGTTCCTCAAACGTCCACTTGAGGCTGGCTCCAGAAGTGAGTCAGTCTCCATAAGTCCCCATGTTAAAATGTCCAACTTCACAGCAGAAATAAACATGTTTACAGCCTGGTACAAAAAACAGTTTTGGTCTCTATAGCTAATTTCCCCGTTCATGACAACTGTACTGAGGGTGAATTTTTATA
Organism: Argyrosomus regius; assembly: GCA_946959425.1. NCBI lineage: Eukaryota > Metazoa > Chordata > Actinopteri > Sciaenidae > Argyrosomus > Argyrosomus regius. The sequence continues at coordinate 5,048,160 of OX336887.1, read as the reverse complement.
CAACTCACCTGTTCAAATTATATTAAGGCTTAAAGTTATGCAGGATTAAGAGCGTGGACGCTTTGATTGACAGGTTACAGGCAGGACTACCAACATGGCGGCAGATTTTGAGCTTCAAAACGGCTCTCTGGAAACCTGTGGGTGACATCACGGATACGATGTCCCTTCTTTATACTGTCTATGATGTTTATAATCTTAGTTTAGCGTCTTAGCATGCTAAAGTTCGCTAATTAGCACTAAACACCAAGTCTAGCTTTTGCAGCTACAATATTTGAGATATTTCAGTCTGGACCAAAAGTGATGGACGCTGCCATCGATGAAGGCGTCATAAACTTTGTGTAAGTTGCAGAAATGTTGACAAAAAAAGTCGTTGTACTGTCAGTGGTTTTTATGAACTTCTGAGAGGCGTTTTAGCTGCTTAACGCTCAACTTTGTTCACCAACTACCGTTGCTAGTTTGGATTTTTGGAGTGAGTAGCGAGAATGAGCTGAAAGATGCTAAAAGAGTTGAATAAATGAACATCAGTTGATTTATAGTTAATACTCGTGCAGCTTTTAAAGGGTTAAACAGAGACAGATTGAAAAACAACAACTTCTGCTGCTGCCTCCAAAAAAACACTACAACACTGTTTACCAACCGGAGTGCCATTACATATTCTGAACAGCCTCCATTATCTAATTTAGAAAATAACATTTGGGTCTCCTGACTTAGCTTGCCAAGTCAGAAAAGAGCTGCTGGAAAGACGAGGAGGAGGAGGAGGAGGTGGAGGTGGTGAAAGAACGATGTGGAGGATCTGGAGGAGGCTGAGGTCAGGGCACGTGGACGTCAACCTCTGGCCTCGCTTGCTGAAAAGAAAAAAACCCCGTGTGTGTGTGTGTGTGTGTGTGTGTGTGTGTGTGTGTGTGTGTGTGTGCGTGTGTGTCTGGAAGTAATCATCACAGCTGCTTGTTATCAGGAGGAAACATCTGATCTCAGATCATCGGCTCCCCTCCTCCTTCCTCGTCTCCTCGGGATTAAGACAAAAGTGCAGCCTCGGCGTGTCCTCCTTACATGAGACTGGCCACTAACTGCTTCTTTTACAGCACACTTCCTCTCCTCTCTCCTCTCTCCTAACTCCCGCTGTATTCACACATTCAAACGTAAGATAAAACTGCAGCTCTAAATCCTTCTTGCCGTGCGATTCGCTCGAGTAATGAGGCTCTGCATTGTCCACCTCGCACTCAATCTTCGCATCAAACGCAGTGAGAAAAAAAATATTTCATTAAAGCTGAAGAAAACCAGGGGTGGGCTGAGAGAAAGTTTTTTAAAAAGCAGCTCCCACCCACCAGATTAGACTTCTCCTCGGTATAAAGATTTAATTAGCCAACCGTTCGTGCACGGCTCGCCATTCACTCTCCCTTTTTTTCTTTTATCTGTATTTCAATATGCCCACTCTGCATTTTCCAGACCACCTCAAGCCCTGAACTCTGTTGTTTTTCCTTTTTTTATTATTCTGTGTGTGTGTGTGTGTGTGTTCTTTTCTTTTTCCTAATCAGAAATGCAGGTCTGTGGTGAAAGGAAAGGAGGGCTAAAGGGTGAGATGAGCGTTGGAGGGGTGTTACAGTATATTGTCCATCGAAAACAATGATGCCCGGATTAAGCGGCCCAATCAACAGGTCCTGAGTGCATGAAGAACCACGCGAGGAGCTTAATGTGTGCGCAGTTAGGCGACTAAGCAAATTTTTGTGTGTAGCTTGTGTAACCTGGCTGTGCACCAGTAATGCTGATATATTGGAAACTACATCTGTTTCTCAATTTTCATGCTGTTTCATCCACATTCAGCTACTGATTCTGATCACCAGCAGCAGATGTGTATTTAAAAAAAAAATGTAAGTCTTGCTGATTTGGTGTTGATTAAACTCTTTCCAAGTTCAGTGCAACGAAAAGTTTGCATGAAGCCTTTTGTGGCTCGTGAAATCTGATAAATCGCCTCGAGTGATGTAATTTGAGTCGACGTCGGTTTGGGTTTAAGACTACAAGTTTGAAAATGAAAGAAAATCTGAAGGTGTGAGACGTGAGCTTAACATCATGAGCCTGAGGCTACATTAGCTGCTGTGAAACAATCAAGAAATCACTTTTTATTTCGCCGATTAACCGGATTTTTCACGGCTGGCGCTCGCTCGCTCTCATTCACTAGCTACGTCACTTAATCACACAACTCCTCCGCCACAGGTCGCTAAGTTTTTTTTGGCGGACACCAAAAAAAGGTGGTGCTAATAGGTGGATTTTGTTACCTTTGGACATAGCTAGGCTAGCTGTTTTCCAGTCCTTATGCTAAGCTAAGCTAACTAGCAGCTGGCTGCATAGTGGGCTGCGTTTCTTCCCAAAGTTGCACAACTTCTCTGCGGCTCAACTTCTCCACCACAGGTCGCTAAGTTTTTTTGGCAGACACCAAAAAAAGGTGGTGCTAATAGGTGGATTTTGTTACCTTTGGACAGAGCAAGGCTAGCTGTTTTCCAGTCCTTATGCTATGCTAAGCTAAGCTAACTAGCAGCCGGCTGCATAGTGGGCTGTGTTTTTTACCAAAGTTGCACAACTTCTCTGCGGCTCAACTTCTCCGCCACAGGTCGCTAAGTTGTTTTTGGCTGACACCAAAAAAGGTGGTGCTAATAGGTGGATTTTGTTACCTTTGGACAGAGCTAGGCTAGCTGTTCTTCTCTGCGGCTCAACTTCTCCGCCACAGGTCGCTAAGTTTTTTTTGGCGGACACCAAAAAAAGGTGGTGCTAATAGGTGGATTTTGTTACCTTTGGACAGAGCAAGGCTAGCTGTTTTCCAGTCCTTATGCTATGCTAAGCTAGCTAACTAGAGCCGGCTGCATGTGGGCTGTGTTTTTACCAAAGTTGCAACTTCTCTGCGGCTCAACTTCTCCGCCACAGGTCGCTAAGTTGTTTTTGGCTGACACCAAAAAAAGGTGGTGCTAATAGGTGGATTTTGTTACCTTTGGACAGAGCAAGGCTAGCTGTTTTCCAGTCCTTATGCTATGCTAAGCTAAGCTAACTAGCAGCCGGCTGCATAGTGGGCTGTGTTTTTTCCCAAAGTTGCACAACTTCTCTGCGGCTCAACTTCTCCGCCACAGGTCGCTAAGTTTTTTTGGCGGACACCAAAAAAAGGTGGTGCTAATAGGTGGATTTTGTTACCTTTGGACAGAGCTAGGCTAGCTGTTTTCCAGTCCTTATGCTAAGCTAAGCTAACTAGCAGCTGGCTGCAGCATGGGCTGCGTTTTTTTCCAAAAGTTGCACAACTTCTCTGCGGCTCAACTTCTCCGCCACAGGTCGCTAAGTTTTTTTTTGGCGGACACCAAAAAAGGTGGTGCTAATAGGTGGATTTTGTTACCTTTGGACAGAGCTAGACTAGCTGTTTTCCAGTCCTTATGCTAAGCTAAGCTAACTAGCTGCTGGCTGCAGCGTGACATTGTACTACCACCACTCAAATGAATGGAAAAACTGAGGTTTCTGCTTAGTAGAGACCAAACACGGAGCTAAAAGAGTGTCAATATTGGACTTTATGTTTGTAACGTGTTTTTGCTAACGACGTTAGCTTTATAACGTGGTAATAAGTCAGTGTTGTCTTTACAGCTCGTTTCTATTGTCCGCAGAGCAATCAGCTTTATGTTTTTATATTCCCAGTGGATCACATTATGTGTGTGTGTGGTGAAAAGAGGTTGAGCAGAGTCAGTCATGACTTTGCAGTTTCCTCCAGTCCAACAGAAAGTTTTTAAGCTCTTTGTTTTTGGGTTTTACGGCTCACAACTTTACCGTTTTGGTTCAGTCTCGCCAATCCTATTAACCTGCACTCAGCTGTGTTAGTGAAGGAGCTCAACGGAAACAGAAGATACACAATGTTATCGAGTAAACGACAAAAACGCCACATGATTATGATTAAACACTGCGGTTACTCTCAGCTCTATCATGCATTTTAGCGTCTTTCAGCTCATTGTTTTGGTTCAGTCTTGTATGGGCTGTGAAAAAGCTCTAAAAACCAACAATACGCTACTACAGCTGGTGAACATGGTGGAGACCAAAACAAAGCTAAAAAGGAGAGTGAATATTACATATTTATTTGTTACACTTCAAGAATACACACTTTGATAACTGATCTGTCAACATAACTTTTGTTATCTCTCTGTGTGCCAGTATCAACTTGTTCAACTCCTCATCAAAGCTTTATTATGTTTACACTGAGTGAAATATTAAAACCTTCAGAGTGCATGATTTTTATGGCTGCAGTGCAGGATATAATCTTTAACCTTTGCCCCCATTTTCCAAAATCCCAGTATGAGATATCTGTAGAAATGAGAATTTAAAATTAAGTTAAATGAGTTTCAACAAGAGAGCTAAAAGCTAACATCAATGTGCTAATATTCAGCATGTTCACTTGGGTCTTAGGTTAGCATGTTAGCATGTTAACAATTGTTAATTAGCGCTAAACTTACAGTAAGAAGGTATTTGTAGGTATTTTGGACAAATTACAGCAGCTAACAAACGCTGACAGCTAACAGTAGCTAACGGCAGCTAAAAAACTTGGCTACCAGCAGCTAACTACCTGAGCTAACAGCATTAAAGTGAGCTATATTAGCTAACAGCATCTAACAAACTGAGCAAACATCAGCTATTAAAGTGAGCTATATTAGCTAACAGCATCTAACATTAGCTAACAGCAGCTATCAAACTGATCAAACATTAGCTAACTGCAGCTATCAAATTGAGCAAACATTAGCTAACAGCAGAGAAATTGAGCTAACATTAGCTAACGGCAGCTATCAAATTGAGCTAACATTAGCTAACAGCAGCTATCAAACTGAGCTAACATTAGCTAACAGCAGCTATCAAACCGAGCTAATATTAGCTAACAGCAGCTATCAAACTGAGCTAACATTAGCTAAAAGCAGCTATAGTTTGCAGCTTTAAAGCAGCGCCACATAAAAAAATCTGTATTTTTATAGTTTTCTGGTGTATTTGTTTTGATTATATTACTCATGATGAAGCTTTGCTAACAGCCAAACATCAAGCAAGGTCAACAACAGTGCACAACATGTAGCAGTCTTTGGAAATGAGAGTTTAAAATAAAAATTTCAACAACGTTTGGCTGCACTGGATGAATGTGTAATGATTGGCCTGCAGGCAAATGAACTGTACAGTACAAAAGCACACAAACTGTACAACTGAAGTCTGACTGACCTCATTAAAACACTAAAAGAAGCACAAGCGAGAGGGGAAACAGAGACAGGTAGAGAGTATGTGAGGGAATGCAAGGAGAGGGAAGAGTTAAGTCCATTTCCTGAGTATAAATTAAAAGCGTCTTGTAATCACATTGCAGGAATGCAGTCGGTGTACACTGTTAAACACTCCCTAAGCCCTGGCTCCACTTCACTCTCTCAGCACTGCACACAAAGGAGCCTTTGTTCTCGCTCTGCTCTTGAAAAGCAATGCTCAGTCACTCCCTCCTCCACCTCCTCCTCCTCTCTCCTCGCTCTCTCGCTCTTGTGCTGTTTCTGTCATTCTCCTCTCACTATCTGTTTCTTTCATTCACAGCCTCTCTCCTCCTCCCACTCTATCTCTATCCCTCTTTTCTTCTCTCTTCTGTCTGACTTTGTGGCTGCTGGGTTGTGAACGGACACGAGGTTAAATGTTGCTCCACGACGCACAAACTCAGTTATTAAGTTCTCTCACATTACTTTTACATTACTTCACCTAAGCAACACACCAAACTGCACCATAGATTAGATTGCCAACCACTAAAAGTCAGTCCCAGGTCTTATTTTCTCTTCTTAGCTTCCTCCGTCAACGTCCTCTTCAGTCTTTTCGCCGCTGTCATTATGTCCCTAGAGGCTGCTGAGCCCACTCACTCAGCTCCTGTTCTGGCACAACACCGGCTCCGCTCCCTGGGCCTGAATACGTCCTCTTCTTCTTCTCATTGGTTCCAAAACGCCTGTGCTACAAACACTAAAACTCCCCCGGTGCTCTGAGCTCACAGTCCGGCTAACAAACTGAGCTAACATTAACTAACAGCAGCTAATGAACTGAGCTAACATTAGCTAACAGCAGCTAATGAACTGAGCTAACATTAACTAACAGCAGCTAACAAACTGAGGTAACTTTACCGATCAGCAACTCCCGGACTGAGCTAACTTTACCTAACAGCAGCTAACGAAAGGAGCTAATTTTAGCTAACAGCAGCTAACAAACTGAGCTAACATTAACTAACAGCAGCTAATGAACTGAGCTAACATTAGCTAACAGCAGTTAATGAACTGAGCTAACATTAACTAACAGCAGCTAACAAACTGATCTAACTTTACCTAACAGCAGCTAATGAAAGGAGCTAACTTTAGCTAACAACAGCTAACGAAAGGAGCTCATTTTAGCTAACAGCAGCTAACAAACTGAGCTAATATTAGCTAACAGCGGCTAACGAAAGGAGCTAATTTTAGCTAACAGCAGCTAACAAACAGAGCTAACATTAACAGCGACAGCAACATTAGCTAACAGCCACTTCCTCCGTCAATGTCCGCTTCAGTGTTTTCACCACTGTCATTATCTCCATAGAAGCTGCTTGCCCGCTCACCCTGCTCCTGTTCTGGCATGACACCTAAAATGCCTGTGGCAGCCAGGCTAGCAAACAGCAGCTAACAAACTGAGCTAACATTAGCGAACAGCAGCTATCAAACTGAGCTTACATGAGCAAACAGCAGCTAACAAACTGAGCTAACATTAACTAACAGCAACTAACGAATTAAGCCAACTTTAGCTAACAGCAGCTTCTGAACTGAGCTAACAGCAGCTAACTAACAGAGCTAACACTAACTAACAGCAACAGCAACATTAGCTAACAACCGCTTCCTCTGTCAACGTCCTCTTCAGTGTTTTCGCCGCTGTCATTATCTCCACAGAAGCTGCTGAGCCCGGTTACAGTGCCCACTCACCCTGCTCCTGTTCTGGCACGACACCTAAAATGCCTGTGGCAGCCAGGCTAGCTAACAGCAGCTAACAAACTGAAATAACATTAGCTAACAGCAGCTACAGTTGGCAGCCGTATACGTTACTGTCCATCAGGAAACTCTGTAAATGAAACTTCCTGGTATATTTTACAGTGTTTTACTGTCACGGTTTGGCAGTTAGTTTTTTTTAACCATAAAATCTACGATCAACATTTTTTACAGTGTAGAATAAACCTGCCTTCTATATGATTCTCAGGACTGCAGCGCCCGTCAACATTACCAGAAAATGTGATTTCTCAAAGCACGCTTCCCTCAAGACTTGCTCTGCCTCCACCGACAGCTTTTTCTGGTTAACCACACATTTACGGTAAGAAACTGGAATGGGGTGTGGGAAGGAGGGAGGATGGAGGAGGGAGGATGGAGGATGGAGGATGGAGGAGGGGGTCCTGGTCTTTCTCTTCCTGCCCCTGAAAATATTTATAAACCAGAGAGACACACACTACCTACCAGATGTGGCTCACACACACCTGGTACGATGGGAGCCCTTGGGCGTGGAAACTGTTATTTGTTTAGCAATCAGGTCATGTGACAAGCTTATAAAAATCTCCTGGTTCGAACATGTTTGTGGGAGAAACCCTCACAGACTCTTCCTCCGCTCAAACCTGGCCGGCCTTCACCTGTTGATTGATTTTTCTATTATGTCAAAATAAAGACACACACACACAGACAAGTCTCTGCGCTGTAATGGATTGAGTTATCTTTCCTTTGAAAAGCTCTAAAATAAACACAAAACAGAGATCTGTAAATGTCTCGGAGCAACCGCTCATAAAATATAACACAGAGCACTCTGCTGGTCTTTATTTCCATTGTCTGGCCTCATATTTATCTTTTTAAGTTAAACATACAAATACTACACACACATTCATGTTTTAACAAGAAGAGATGATAAAGTTCATCAATTAAAATCGTTAAAATCGAGGCAACGTTGACTGTTTTGAAACAACATGGGCTAAATGCTAACATCGGCATGCTAACACAATGCTAACGTGCTGATGTTTAGCGTGTATAATATTAAGCTTCTTCGCTATCTTAGGTAAGCATGTTAGCATGCTAACATTTGCTAATTAGCACAAAACTTAAAGTAAGAAGGTGTTTGTGGGTATTTTGGACAAATAAAATGAGCTAACATTAGCTAACAACCCGAGCTAACATGAGCGAACAGCAGCTAACAAACTGAGCTTACATTAGCTAACAGCAGCTAACAAACTGAGCTTACATTAGCGAACAGCAGCTAACAAACTGAGCTAACATGAGCGAGCAGCAGCTAACAACCTGAGCTAACATTAGCTAACAGCAGCTAACAAATTGAGCTAACATGAGCGAACAGCAGCTAACAAACTGGGCCCGGTTACATTGCCCGTTCACCTGGCTCCGGTTCTGGCACGACACCAGCACTTGAAAACCTCCTCTTCTTCTCATCGATCTAAAACACCTGTGGGAGCCTGGCTAACAAACTGAACATTAGCTAACAGCAGCTACAGCTGGCAGCAGTTTACTTCACTGTCCGTCAGGAAACTCTGTAAATCACAGAGAGTTGAGGCAGAGCAGCCGTTTTCTGAACATTTTCTCCATGAAATCAACTAGAAGTATTTGGTGGAGTGTGATTTAAAGTGTTACGTACTTATTTATTCTTAATTTTTCATCTTTTTTATCATCGTTTCGGGTCTGTAAAGACGTTTCTAAGTATTTAAATACCATGCTGATGCACAGGTTACAAAGGCAGGGCCTCCGAACAGTATTCACTTGAACTCAGCACTGATTTATTTAAACTTTCTGACCCCGTCTGTGTCTGCGTGTTTGTTATAATAACCAATAAAGTGATGATCGTGTTATTTTCTCAGCGTGTCTGGTCCTGCATGACTCTCTATTTGCCGCCACCACATTGAGAGGACCTGAGGCATGAAGTGCAATCACGTCCATCTTATCGAACCTGTCACAGGGCGTCTGACGCAAGGCAGCGTTGCACAATCACCTCCTGACAGATGAGCGCGGTACGAGGTGGTACGAGGACGGTTTAACCCCCGACACACTTTATCATAATCACGCAGATTTATATCGCCGGCTTCAGCCTCACACTTGAAATTATTTTGATTATTTTATGCGTTTTTTTCTGGGCTTAATGAAGACTGTGTGGTGCAGTCAAAACCTCCAGCATGGCCTAAAAGTCCCTAAAAAGTTCTCAGAAAAATGTAAATTAAGACATCTACAGTTCAAACTCCATCTGCCGAGAAAACCATGCAATAAGATCGAAAGCACCTGATCATCAATGGACGTTTTACACTGAGATTGTTCCGGTAAAAGTGCTGTTCATTGTTATTAGAAGAGGTTACTGTGAGTCACACCCCGGTGACTCATCTGTTGAACACTGATGGGAATTCTTCAAATGATTTCACTGATAACTGAGCCTACAATAACAAAATAACCCACATTATCTTTTTAACATTTTGACCCAGTTTCTCCAGACTCCATCACGTAATGTAAATCACTTCGTCTTTGACGGCTGCAATTCACAGAATTCCTGCCCGAGCCGAGAAGACCTACAAAAACACATAAACGTGTCACACCAGTTTTAACGTAGGGCCTATTCCTTGAATATGTTCCTGAGTTTTTGTACAGATTAGATGAATTTAATATAACGTTAATTATTAAAGGTCAGTTTTGTTACCTTCGGACAGAGCCAGACTAGTTCACTCCTGTTTATGCTAAGCTATGCTAACCAGCTGCTGTCCTCAGTTACATATTTACCGTACAGACGTCTCAACAAAATTTGGCAAGAAAGCAAATTAGCGCTGACCAATCTGGCAAGATTGTTAACTGTAAGTTAGCTTGGTAGCTAGTGACCTAGCTGGTAGTTAGCTATCTGGTTAGTGACCAAGCTAGAAAGCTTGTTAACTGTCAGTTAGGTAGCTAGTTAGTGACCAAGCTAGCAGACTTGATAACTGTCTGCTAGCTAGGTAGCCCATGACCAAGCTAGCAAACTTGGTCACTAGTAAGCTTGTTAACTCTCAGTTAACAAGCTAGCTAGTGACCAAGCGAGTAAGCTTGTCAACTGTCAGTTTGCTGGCTAGCCAGTGACAAAGCTAACAGACTTGTAAACTGCCTATTTAGCTAGCTAGTAACTTGTTAACTGTCTGTTAGCTAACTTGCTAGCGACCAAATTGGCAAGCTTGTTAACTGTCAGTTAGGTAGCTAGCCCGTGACTAAGCTAGCAAATTTGATCACTAGCAAGCTTGTTAACTGTCAGTTAGCTAGTTAGTTAGTAACCAAGCTGGCAGATAGCTTACTAAGTTATTGACCAAACTGGGAAGCTTGTTAACTGTCAGTTAGCTAGCTAGTTAGCTGGAGGACTGAAGCTGTTCAGACATCAGTTATGGCTAACTAGTGGTAGCTTAGCTGATTAGCATGTTAGCTGTTAGCTCGCCAGCTACATTAGTTTACCAGCCTTTAGAAAACAATATATCATGACTTTTCCACAAGACTTTTTCACTGTCTTCACTAAGATTTTAGTTTTAAGGTTTTAGAGGTGGTTTGTAGACGTGTACAGAGTTCATATTTCATATGTTTGTCAGTTTCTTATTATTTAATTATTTTTATTTGATTTTATATCCATTAATGCATTTTTGTTGCATGTTTTCTAATCTGAAAGGTGTTATAATAAAGATTATGTTACAGTATTATACACTCCCAGCAGCATGCAGCAACCCGTCTGACCTTTTCCACCAAATCTGTTTCACACACACACACACACACACACACACACAGATGCAGGCCTGTAGCAGCCTGTCTGAAACCAAACCACCTTTACATGGCAGCCATGGAGAAATAGCTCAGGGTGTCTGTGCACTGAAGGCAGGGCTGGGCTCATCTCAGCGTCAGCTCTGGTGTCTTTGATGGCAGCTCCACAGATCAGAAGACTGAAAGGAGACACTGATCTCACCCCACAGGCTAAGTTCACTTCCCGTTTACAGCATTTCCGAGCAGTGAAAGCTTCACGTATAAAACAATGTGTACAACAGCATCGCTTAGTGTCAAGGTCCAAAACACAAAACACAGTCATGCAGCCTTGACTCTTGACTGTCTGGCTGCGAGTCCTGGACACAATGTTCCTCTGAGTAAACACAGAAACACACACACACACACAGACACACTCCTACATGTTTCACAGAGGGCGTTCACACCTCGTTCTAGCTCTCCCGGCAAAAAAAGTCTTGAGGTTTTTGGCGTGTTTACACGTCCTGCTACATTAGAACTGATGTCAGGTCGAGTTTGGTCGGCTTCGCTTGCCAAATCTGTTTGTTTGTGTCGAAACAGATGAGCAGAAACATCTGCGGAGAGTTTATTCAGTCATGATTAAGTCTTAAATGAAGATGTAGAAGACAAAGTCTTAAAGATCTTTAGATTTATACGGACAGGCTTCAGCTGTAAACTGAATGATACGATCATATAAACTCATGAATGTTAGCTCCACCAGCCCAACTTTAATTGGGATTTTTCATACAGTTCAGACTTGTGCTCTTGTCAGCACCGTTGGACTGCGCTGTTTCATCTCGACGATGATCCCGTGACTAGCGTAGCAGTGCTACGGCCACACGCTAACACGAACGCACACGACACTCCGAGTCGCCGCCTTGTTAGCTGACACGGGTACGACAGAAACTTTTACGAGTGGCCGCGAATGTGCGTCTATTGACCGTCAAAGCTCCGGCAGACTCTGTTTTCCAGACTTCTTCCACCAGTGTTTATTAATCAGCTGATATCAGACTAAAACACACAAAACATGTTAATAAATGAGTGTTAAACACATTAAAACAGACTGTTGTAGTTCTCCTAATGTTGGTCTGTAGTAAATACCCTGGGTGAGACGTTACCCAACTATATTTCCATTACACTTGACTCGTTGTAGCGACTGAACCATCCATCCATTGTCGTCCGCTTATCCGGGGTCGGGTCGTGGTGGTATCAGGTTTAGCAGGTGTTCCCAGGCTAGATGTAGTCCCTCCAGCCGGTTCTGGATCTGCCGCGGGGTCTCCTCCCAGTTGGACGTACCCAGAACACCTCCAAAGGAAGGCGCCCCCCCTCTCAGCTGGCTCTACAAGCTCCCTCCGGATGAGGGTTGGAACGTAGACAGACTGGAAAATCAAGAGCTCAGCTCCCTCTGAACCACGTTTACAGCGTCTGCAGTACTGCCAACGCCGCGCCTCGAGACCTCGCGACACTTGAACTCCATCGCTTGGGGCAGCAACTCCAGCTCCAAGCCCTGAGGGGGGAATCCACCATGGCATTCTAACGTTGACGTTACACTCAAACATACATCCAGTGGATGCAGTCCTCAGTCATGTTGGCTTGTAACCGCTTGGAACGAAGCAATATCGACTGGAGACCGCTGATTATCGACCGCGGCCTCGTGGTCAACATGAAATATGAACAGTTCAACCAAAAAGGGCTTTGGTCTCAGATTCAGGATTTGTAGAGACACCTGACGCCATGAGTACTGCTTCAACGACCCCTATGACCTCCAGTTACCCACAGAGTGTCTGTCAAATCCTGTTGCATCCCTAACATATCTCACCACATCTTTATTTGTTTATCACCACGCTGCGATGCAGAGCAGGGAAACCTGATGGGTAACAAATCTTCAGCAAAGCTTCTCTCTGCGTCTTATGTTCCCTTTATTGGCCAATCACTGCATGACCTTTGACCTCGTGTTCACACTGCGAGCCTCTCGGTCCCTCTGTCGTGACCACATGTGAACGGCAGACGAGAGGCGGCTCCATCGGTATATAACCTGTGGAGCGGCATCGTTTGTCAGAGTTTATTTTGATCATAGAAGAATGTAAGAAGAGCGTCTCATTGCAGCTGGAAAAACGCCAACTTTGTGGCACGTTTGGACAAAAAGTCAGTGAAAATGTCTAAAAACAAACTATGTTGAACCTTAAATGAAGAGCTCGGATCAACACTCCGCTCATCAACAGAGGGAACAGCTAGCCTGTCTCCAAAAACCAAAAACCCACCAATCAGAACCTCTAAAACTCCTAAATTAACATCGTAACTCATTAGTTTAGTCACCCACAAGGTCAAAATCTGTGGCTCTGGTGGCCGCCATGTTTGTAGTCCTAACTCTTCCACCACGGCAAAGACGTGGATCATCGGCAGGAAAATGGGTAATTTGGTGGCATAAAAACAAATCTGTGAAATCACTCCTCAACTTTTGATCAACCACAACGACTGACGCGACCGATCTGTGATGGAGACGTGACGAAGAAGAAGAAGCTTTTCCGAGCATCCGCACGTGACTTTACCCAACTATATTTCCATTACACTTGACTTGTAGCGACTGAACCATCCATCCATTGTCGTCCGCTTATCCGGGGTCGGGTCGTGGTGGCATCAGGTTTAGCAGGAGGACACCTGGAGGTGTTCCCAGGCTAGATGTAGCCCCTCCAGCCGGTCCTGGATCTGCCGTGGGGTCTCCTCCCAGTTGGACGTACCCAGAACACCTCCAAAGGAAGTCCGGATGTCCAAGCTCCTTGCTTCCAAATTACCCATTTTCCTGCCGATGATCCACGTCTTTGCCGATTTTTCGATTAGCCATGAGGCGGAAGAGTTAGGACTACAAACATGGCAGCCACCGGAAATACAGATTTTGAGCTTATGGGTGACTAAACTAATGAGATACGACGCGTTGTTGACGCGTTTGCTCGCACCGTAAATGTAAAGTCACACCAAACACGTGTTAAGATCTCCTTCCGTGTTATCAGACGTGTACAAAAAAGTGGAACTCAAGACGCGCTCCAGGAAGTGAAGGGGGTGAGCATATAAAAGCTAATACTCCGTGTGTGTACCCCTCTGGACATCATTGACTCTCAGCACGTCCACGGAGCCCCTCGGGGGTAAAGAGGTTAGAGGTCATGGGTCGCGGAGGTTATGACTGATCCTCCCAGCGGTCTTCAGTCCTCGCCTGGAGGGACGGGCCCAACATAACACGTCTCTATTTATAACTTTATAACTCTCTTTGCGAGGCTTTTGTGTATTACTGCAGTTCTCTGGAACTCGCGAGAGGCCGACCGTGTTTGCTTATGAAGAATGTGGAGCTGCGAAATGTGTGTGTGTGTGTGTCCCTAATGACAGATAATAGCAGTTTTGAGTTTGGCAGTGTGTGTGTTTGTGAGTGATTACACCTTTGTGTGTTTGTTTGGCGATGTGTGTGTGTGTGTGTGTGTGTGATGGAAAGAGAGAAGTTTGTAGTGTGATAAAGTGACTGTCTAATTGCAGAGAGCCTCGCTGTGTGGCATGTCAGATTGTTCTTCCCCTGTGGCCTGAGGTCTCCTGCAACGGGGAATGTGTGTGTGCGTGTGTGTGTGTGTGTGTGTGTGTGTGTGCAAATGTGATGAATTTCAACTGCCTGCTTCAAGTCTTGGCAGGCTGCCTGAGCACCAGTCGAACATATTTCATGCTCACACACACACACAAAAAAAGAAACACACTATGCATTTTTACCTTTATGTGGTTCGCTCAACTCTGTAGTCCATTACACCACATTTGTGTGTGTGTGCATGTGTGTGTGTGTGCATGTGTGTGTGAATGAGAGCGTTTGAGGGAGATGATGGAGAAAACTGCACAGACTCCACACTTGCTGCGCCACAATGACTTGCATTGTTCTGGTGCTATAATCAGAGCGGACATGGGACTTGGCCTGGACACCGAGAGGTCTCTGCAGCCCTGGACACAGGTGCTGGAACTCAGATTCACACCAGACGAGGTGTGTGTGTGTGTGTGTGTGTGTGCAGGGTCTTTAATTACATATTTTATGAGTTCAACCACATTATAAAAACATACTTTGTGTGAGCGGTGAGAATACTGCATCCCCAAATCTGATACAACACAGAGAGGTTAAATAAATGTTGTTTTCTGAGCTTACACTAATAAAAAAGTCTGCAGCAACTTGTTTTTTCTTGAAACAGGGATAGCAGGTTGGCACCACTGACAGTATGAAGAATGGATGACGTATCCGTCCCCCCTCTGTAGAGTCATGCCTCTTCCGCCTAGCAAAGATCATCGTGGATCATTGGTGGAGCCAAGGCAGGCTGAATGACACCTGGGTGCTTAAACCGAGCGGCAACTTCCTTAGCTGGGAAATGAAGCAAATGTGGAAGTTTAAAACTTACTAACAAGTGTTTCCCCTGACTTCTGGTATTTATGCTAAGCTAACACACAGACATGACAGTGGTATCAATCGTCTAACGTCTAACAGTCGCCATGTTTCCCAAAATGTTGAACTATTCCTGCAAACGGTGACGATAATTTATCTGTTTCATGATGTTTTCACACAAAGCACAGCTACAGCAGAGCGGTCACAGGTCAAGAAGTCTCATTAAGTCAGCCAGCAGCTGGTTAGCTTAGCTTAGCTTAGCTTAGCATAGAGACAACAGGGAAACAGGGGGAAACAGATAGCCCGGCTTTGTTCAAACCAAGCGGCAAACCTCCATGGCCAAATTACCAAAAAACTGCAGTTCCTAAAACGTCCACTTGAGGCTGGCTCCAGAAGAAGTGAGTCAGTCTCCATAAGTCCCCATGTTAAAATGTTAGCTAATTTCCCTGTTCATGACAACTGTACTGAGGGTGAATTTTTATACAACTCACCTGTTCAAATTATATTAAGGCTTAAAGTTATGCAGGATTAAGAGCGTGGACGCTTTGATTGACAGGTAGGTGCTGTTACAGATGGCTTGTTTGAGCAACCAGGAGTCATTCGGTCCACCGATGATCCACGTCTTTGCTGATTTTTAGATTAGCCTGGAGGTGGAAGAGGCAGGACTGCCAACATGGTGGCGGCCAGAGCCACAGATTTTGAGCTTCAAAGCGTCTCTACAGAAACGTGGGTGACATCACAGATACGCCGTCCATTCTTTATACTGTCAGTGATTCAAAGGGAACAAAATGAATCTACCAGCATCTCTAAAGCTTAACAAGTACTAAATTATCTCTCGTTTGTTTAATGAAACCAAAGTGTAATAAAAAGTCTTGAGTCTTTGCTCAGGTGATGACTCCCAGCTACTCAATGATCCCAGGTCACAATAAAACCATAAAAGCACTTCTGTTCAGATTAAACAAACATGATATCACATGTTTATTCATTAGTGAGCTTTAGCGCTGCAGAGTCTTGAACTTTGGACACAGCTGAGCTCGTACTAATCGATCTTCTCATCTAAACCTTCAGCAGGAAAGCCACTGTGCAAATTCACCCCCCCCAAAAAAATGTTTCTTTAATCTGAATACACATAAACATACAATGTCTGCCTCAGTCTGGCTAGTGTATAAGAGAGGCTCATGGCCAAAATGGTCAGCAACAGCAGCAGCTCTATGGAAACACTGACTCACCAGCCAGGGGGCCTTAACTAAACTCTACCTCCTCACAGATGGCTGACGGCCGGCGGGGGGAAGAAAGAATTTTATATTTCTAAAACACCTTTTATTGTTACAACACAAAAACATAACAGAGGAATAAATCTCACACCTCGCACGCACACACAAGCCTCAGAAAACTCAAAACTCGTACTGCGACTCCTAATCCAACCATGAAAGACAAAAACAGAGAGTCGGAGGCAGAAAGCTGTATCATTAGCGTGGTTGGACCCCCGGGAGACCGTTGGCCCATCATAAGCCTCTTATTAGACGACTCTCCTCGGAGAACTTGTGGTCTAATCTTATAAAACTTCGAACACCAGCTCCCTGCATGCTCTACCACCAGCTTATTAGTCACAGCTCTGTGTTTTTTGTTTTTTTTTGTGGTAAAAAAATAATAAAAAATGCAGCTTTGACGGCTGAATTATGGTGGGAAAGCACGCGGGGCGAAAAGGTGTTGAGGTGTCGTGAGAGTGACGCGGAGTTTTTTCACACTGTTGCTGAAAGCCGAAGCTTTCATCGGGCCTTCAACTTGTGCTAAGTCATATCCACGAGGGGCCCGGCCTATGTGAAGTCACACTTAGCCACAACAGAGAGTTAACACACTGCCGTTTACAAATGTGTGTGGTTCTTTTCATATTATTTGTGCTTTTAAGTCTCAGTCAGAGGTCTCTATCTTCTACCGTCGCACCAAAGGAGACGAATTTATCAGCATCATCGCACTTGTTGAACTAATTTTTTTTGCCCAACACAGGGAAACAGGAAACAGCATGTGACAAAAGGAAGTCAGAGAATAACAACAACAGCAATAGCTGTGGTGAAAGAGGCAGCTCAGAAAATATGAGAATTTAACCATTTGATTGCCTAAAAAAGTTGCAAGATCCTCTATAGGAACGTAAACAAAGGCAATATCTTGGAGCATTTGCATGAAGGCAGTGCAGCGTTGTTCCTCCTGCAGCAGCATCATCCATGTTTACATTTTGTTTTCGTCTCACTGAAAGGAGAAGCAACACACTGGAATTTTTTTTTTCACAGAGATACATACTTGTTTACCGTCACGTTGAGGAACATTCGAGGGGGGGGGGGGGGGGGGCACGCGTATTGTTTTTCTTTCTTTTACAGAGTCGGAGCTGGGAGGCAATTAGCCTAGCTTAGCACAAAGAGTGGAAGCGGGGACACACAGCTAGCCTGAGTTTATAGTTCATTTGCTCCGTTTGTTTCGTCTGTTTACAAACAGAAGTGCCAAATGTCCAACAGCTGGGCGCAGTGACTTCCCAGACTCCTTTGTGTTGCCGTGTGGTTGTCAGGCAACCAGCGGAGTCAATAAATAGTTACAGTGCGTACCTCCCTTTAAAACTTACTAACAAACAATAGAGAGCTTCGGATGTGACGGCAGGCAGGTTTTTTTTTAACTTTGGATAGAGACGAGCGAGCTGTTTCCCCTGACTTCTGGTATTTATGCTAAGCTAACACACAGACATGACAGTGGTATCAATCGTCTAACGTCTAACTGTTGACATGTTTCCCAAAATGTTGAACTATTCCTGCAAACGGTGACGATTATTTATCTGGTTCATGATGTTTTCACACAAAGCAGCTACAGCAGAGCGGTCACAGGTCAAGAAGTCTCATTAAGTCAGTCATCAGCTGGTTAGCTTAGCTTAGCATAGAGACTGGAAACAGGGGGAAACAGCTAGCCTCCATGGCCAAATTACCAAAAACTGCAGTTCCTCAAACGTCCACTTGAGGCTGGCTCCAGAAGTGAGTCAGTCTCCATAAGTCCCCATGTTAAAATGTCACAACTTCACAGCAGAAATAAACACGTTTACAGCCTGGTACAAAAAACAGTTTTGGTCTCTATAGCTAATTTCCCCGTTCATGACAACTGTACTGAGGGTGAATTTATATAGAACTCACCTGTTTAAATTATATTAAGGCTTAAAGTTATGCAGAATTAAGAGCGTGGATGCTTTGATTGACAGGTAGGTGCCGTTACAGGTGGCTTGTTTGAGCAACCAGGCGTCATTCGGACCACCGATGATCCACGTCTTTGCCGAGTACATCCAACATGGCAGACGCATATTTTAAGCTTCATAACGGCTCTTCAGAAACCTGTGGGTGACGTCACGGGAACGTCGTCCATTCTTTATATTTATATTTTTAAGCTAAGCTAACCAGCTGCTGGCTTCAGCCTTATATTATACACCCAAAATGTCAAACTATTCCTTTAACCTTCTTTTTTTTTTTCTTGCGTGTGTGTTGAAGTACTTTTAAACTTGAGCTCCTTCGTTTAAAGGAAGTGTTTGGAAAATTTCTCGCTGGAAAACAGAAGGAAAAGGCTCCGCGATGATTTGTGTCAAGGTATGCCCGGTTCCACTGAGCGACGACGTCCAAGGAATAATCATCAGGATTCATTAACGCGTGTTATATAAAGGATGCGTGAAGGACTTTTTGTCAGCGTTGCGTCTGTTGTTGCATCTTTTGAGCTACAGACGTAACAGCCTTCCTTCTTCTTCTTCTTCTTCACACGCTCGTGAGGCGACCATCTCATGCGGCTTGTCAGCGGTGTGTTAAGCTGTAATAGTCGCACCATAACTTCTCGAAATTGATTTGATTTCTGGGCTGTGTTTGTCTTGGCCCGCGGCCCCGTCTTTGTGGTTGTGGTCTTAAGAGTGGAAAGCAAGAGGGCAAGAGGGGAGGAGGAGGAGGCGGCAGTGGTGGAGAAGGAGAAGGAGAAGAGAGTGATATTCAGAGCATTATGTAAGACTTCAAACAGGTCCAGTCTGGCGAGGAGTGTTGATGTGAGAGTTGTGGGCCCCTTGGGTCAGGTGGCCTCTCACATAGCCTCCCATATGGTCTGCATTTCCCCTCATTGCCTCCGCCCTTCGTCTAATTGGCAGGTAATGTATCGTCGCTTTGGCCCATCTTCTCCTCCGTCACTGTTATTCTTCTCCTTTATTAATGGAAGGCGCAGCAGCAGGAGCAGCATGGTGGTGGTAGTGGAGGTGATAGCGGCGGCTCCGAGTTTGGCACGGCGCCACAGAGAGGCCCGGCTCTGACACTTTATACAGCGGCAGGTTTTACCAAGGTGTTCATTTCAGGAGCGTCTCCTCCTCCTCTCTTCTGCTGCTCCTCTTTCTTCTCCTCTCGGCCGTGGAAGGTAAATCAAAGCCGGAGCTGATACTGGAGACATTATCCAATCTGAGCGCGGTTACCGTCTACAACCCGTCCCACAAGTCATATGGAGCGTACATACATACATGCACACACCCGTCATCACTCCACCTCTCGCCGTGCAGGTTTTTCTTTCCCTCTCCCGCTCGTAAGCAGCCAGGCGGCTGATTTTACAGCCTCTCTTACAGCTCGAGTCGCTGCTAAACATAACAATACACCAGCTGACATGTGTTTGTCATAAACCGCCAGGCCTCAAAAATTACATTACCATCGTTTACACTTTGAACGAGGTTCAAAAAGAATCATTGCACACCACATTTAATCACGCTCTGCGCTTAATGTTCATACTTGTATTGAGATTTTTCCACTGCTGCCGGACAGAGTGAGCCCAACAACACGAGCCAATCAACCTAAGTAGGCCTGTTAGTAGCAAGTAAATGCCAAACCCTGTTTGTTATGCCTCACAGGCCAAGTCTCTCGCTGCAGCAGTGACTCCATGTATGGGCCTGGAGCTCTGCTACATCCAGATTCTGGGTTAGTGAAGCTGCTACAGACCAGTGACAGTGTAAAGAGTGGACAGCGTGCGAGGGACGTCACCAAGTTTACGAAGCCGCCATGTTGGAGTTCAATGTTTGGGAACAGCTAGCCTCGAAAGTCCAAAAATCCACCAATCCGAACCTCAAACTCATAAATTAACATCGTATCTGATTGGTTTATTCCACTGACAGTATAAAGAATGGACGGCGTATGTGCAACGTTACCCACAGGTTGGCTCTGGGTGCCGCCATGTTTGTAGTCCTGCCTCTTCCGCCTCCCAGCTAGAAATCAGCAAAGACGTGGATCATCAGCAGGCAGAATGAAGCCTGGTTGCTCAAATAAACCATCTGTAACGGCACCTACCTGTCAATCAAAGCATCCACACTCTTAATCCTGCATAACTTTAAGCCTTAATATATTTTGAACAGGTGAGTTCTATAAAAATTCACCCTCAGTACAGTTGTCATGAACGGGGAGATTAGCTATAGAGACCAAAACTGTTTTTTGTACCAGGCTGTAAACATGTTTATTTCTGCTGTGAAGTTGTGACATTTTAACATGGGGACTTATGGATACTGACTCAAGTGGACGTTTGAGGAACTGCAGTTTTTGGCTTCACTTCACAGACACGGAGATTGCTGCTCAGTCACAGCGAGGCCTGAAGAGATAAACTCGACAGTATTTAGACAGAAAACAGACAAATATTAAAGAAAGTACCAGAGTAATCATCTTGTGACGACGTGTTGGGGTCTAAACCACTTCATTGGAGGTAAAACCAAAGATGTTATGACCTGAAATGTTGGTAGGTCAACGTTGAATCAAGAAGTTGGTCTGTAAACCACGAGGGATGTTTAGTTTGACCTTTAGTCCTCTCTCTGCTGCAAAGTTGGACACTTTAACATTTTGGAGCCAGCCTAAATTGGCTGCTTGAGGAATATTTAGCTAGCTACGGGGGCTTACTACGGTAGCAAAACGAGCCGCCTTGCTGGCTGCGAGTTGGGTCGAATCCTTTGCGAGGGGGACATAAAACGTCCATAGGTTTTTTCCGCTAACATCCTGTGCCGCGGATCGGGCCAACATTACCGTCTGGTGCACATGGAAGAGCTCAATTACATAACTTAAGACTTTCATTAGCCTCTCTGCTCCATTGAGTTCTCTGGGAAAGGTCCAGATGTGACTTCATGAAGGGCCCTCTCTATGCCGAGCCTGTTCTGCTCTGTTCCGCTATCCCCCCCTCCTCCTCCGCCTTCATCCATCCATCCCTGCAGCTGTAAGCACTCAGAGAGAGAGAGAGAGAGAGAGAGAGAGAGAGGGGAGGCCAGGCGGAGTGCTTTATTAAAAAAAAAAAATCAGACCCCCCAATCTCCCTCTTCAAAACAGTCCCAGCCCCACCCAGAGCAGGCATATCGTCCCCCTTCCCCTTCCCATAGGTCTTCTAAAGTAGGGCAATAAGTCTTTTAGCATGTGGTCTCGCTGTCAGCCCGAGGTGGCTGACTAGACAGGCTCGCTGCTCCAGGCGCAGGGGCAGGAAGTGGGAGCCGGCCAGGAGACGCTCTCTGAGAGGCTGCCCAAGTAAACAACCCTCCCCTCCTTTTTTTAAGCACACACACACACACACACACACACACACACTCGTACACATTCAGGGGTGTGTGTTTACATATGCGGCAAACTTGATGCGTCACCTCCAGAAACAGTGACCACTTTTTTTTTTACTGGGAAACGCTGTTAATATCACGACGTTGCCGCGACCACAATGCCCTTTCAAGACCGAAAAAACTGGAAATTGTCGAGAGCCTTCTAATCAAATTAATGGCTGTGTGTGTTGGTTGTTTGATCGCGTGTGTGCAGAGCATGAATTTGTACAGCTGTGGAACGTCATACCAAAATCCCACGCCAAAACAACAATTTGTGCCTTAAAGGGGGGGTAGTTTGTTCGACACGTCGCCGCCGTTTGATATCCAAAAAAAAAAAGATTGTATGACTTGTGCGTCTGGGTATCGTGAAGGTTTTCCAAGCGCGGGGCAGCTGTTTGTGTGTGACTGACTGTGTGTTTCTGGGAAGACGGCGGACACAGGTGGGGAATCGGTTAGCGCCGTGATTTATAGTAGATCTCCTCTCGCCTCACATTGTGCTGTGGCCTTTCCTCTGGGCCTCGAGTCTTGCTCTCACACATCATGTTCCCCCTCCTCCCTCCTTCTCGCCTGTTATTCCGTGTCTCCGATAACAATGATGCCTGATTCTCAGAGTGGAAAACCCAGATGAGTTCCCCTCTGAGAGCAAATTTATTGTTTCCCCGCATACAGCTATTGTGTAGGTGGTTTTTAGCTGTGGTTTCTTGGACCCAAACAAAGCTGTTTTTTTTTTTTGGTCTCGAATGTTGTCAAAGCAAATCTCAAATCAACTATTTATTCCTTTGTGGGCAAGTCTTCAAAGTCAAGTTACAGTTTCCTTTTAAAGCTGTGCTAAAAAAGCTTTAGGTGCATCAGCCTGACATATTAAAGGTCACCACGCAAGGCCCGCCTAACGCTGTCATGTGTTTGTAGTTGTTGGATTTTTATAAGGTTGACTAACAAAACTATGTAACAGTTGCTGAGTGTGGCCTCTGGAGAGCACAGTGTAATGGAAAATTAGATTAAATTAACTTAATTAAATTGAGTCTTTGAGGCTTTAAAGTCACAGTGAGAATATCTTTAGCTCCCACAATGTGACATATTTTAAATTGTAACCCTCGTCGTTAGTTAAAAATGAGCTAATAGCTGAGCCCTGATGTGTTTTATTGCTTGTGACTTTAACTTTTTAATAGTAAATCTAAGATTTAAAATACAACCTACAGTATGGACTTGCTTTAATGATCATCATGAGGCAACACGACGAAGAACAAGTGATCAAACTGGACCACAGTCAAGAAACAACTCATCAGCCGTAAGGGCGTAGTTTGTTTGTATCTTGTTTCACTCTTAATATAATAATAATAATAATATATGCTAACACGTCCTGTGACCCTGAAACCCCACCGGACACGTCTTTGTCACGTCGCGGATGCGGCGCTGTTTTGGTCCGTCCTGCACGCGACTTCAAACTTCAAAACAAGGAGCGTTTTAGGAAGTGTTTAGCTCGCCAGACTTTGTTTACTTGCTCATATTTGGTCATTTTCTTTTGTTTATGTGCTTCTAAATATGCTTCTACATGTGTAAATATGCTATGTAGTTAATTTGTTTCGTTTTTGTCTGTTTGCACGGGGTATTTTATTTTGAAAATTCACCAGATTCTCTATGTTTTTTTTTCTGTGTCTGACTTCCTGTCAGCTCGTGGTGCTCTGTGTAAATTGACGCGGGCTGCTCGTGGCGTCTGTCAGAAATAGACGAGCCGGTGGGGTTTGGAACATTGACTAGAACGGCCGTGTATCACTGCGGAACGCTGCGCGCCTGCACCAGGTGGAATTTGGGGGTTAGAGTAGCATAAGAGCAAGACCAATTAACGTTTCTAATAGAAAAACTCCTGAATAAACTGAGCCTTGTTGCTTGTTAATTCAACTTTTCAATAGTTTGTCAATATTTCTTGTTTAATATTTGTCTGTAACACGCTAAAACGTCCCGTAAGAGTAGCACAAAGTAAGAAAACTGACCCCACAATGTCACTTTAAAGTCATTCGGCGAAGGTAAACTCCCCAAAATATGAATCACTCGGTGACATGACAAAGAACCACAATCAACGCACACAACCCCTTTTTTGGGTGTTGTGTTTACGTCTTGTATATAATTATATGATTCATATCTTTTAAACAACTGAGTCATTTTTATCATAAAAAAGTAAAAGTATCACATGTAGATAAAGTCAGTGAGTCAGGATGTAGCAACAAAACAGCACGATATTGAATTGTTTTATTGCTTAATAATGACACAAAAACACTATGTTCATCTCTAATATACTAAATTAAGATTATAAATTAAGAAAACGGAGTCAGTCACATAAGTTAAGCAGCATTATGTATCTAAAATTTGCTACTACAAGTAACCGGGTCAAGTAAGGCGGCAGCAGCAAATGAATGAGTATGTTTTATGCTAATGAAATAGAGGTGGATTGTGTCCAGTCATTTAAAAATCACTTTAAAATTTAAATGCTTTTAAAGTTTTAGCGTCTGACTCAGATTTGAGTTTCGGCTCTCACAGGTCTCACAGACGTCTCGCTCACGTCTGATAATAAAAATCTTAATTTGAGTAAGCTGTCTATGGCCTTCTGATAAAGTTGACTAAAAACAGCACAGCGCTGTGGGCACTGCGAGTTTGTGATTGTTGGTTTTAGTAATATCCTGACACCAGCATTACTAAAGGCTTTTGTGTAAAGTTACGCTCTAATCCTTTTTTCCTGCCTACCTGTGCGAGTGCATGTCGCGGCAGGTAGGCAGGTGAGGCTCGAGGGTGAGCGTAGGACAGGTTTTTGAGAAATCTCAGCAGTCAGTCAGTCAGACGCTTCCAAACAATCTCATGTTGTACGTCCCAGAGGGACGTCAACGAGCGTCAACCTCGAGGACTCTTTTACGTCCACGAGCTGGAACATGCATGCACGTACGCCTTGTATGTGTGTGTTTTTTTTAAGCGTGCTCTTTCTTAGTGAGTGGGTGTGAGATCTGTGGTTTCTCACAGTCAGTTCTTATCTTCGTCTCTCTCTCTGAGCCTCAGCCAGCAGATCATTGTGAAATACACACACACACACACACACACACACACACTGAAAGACAGAGTTCACTTTTAACTATTCCCTAACCTCTCAAGGCCAGAGACAGATATCTCGGCCTTGTTTACAACTCAAACAAGAAAATGATACAGCCGTGGTTACATTACCAGGCCAGCCATCCTCTCTGTGTCACTATCTCTGTCTTTAAAGTGCACCGTGTCACCGTTTCTGTGGCCTTGGAAGTAGCTCACACACTTTTAATGTTTCCCCTCTTATCGACTCGAGTGCAAGATCCCCGATACGAGATGGTCATCACAGACTTGGCCTCGGTACAATATCGAACAAAGACTTCCTGTTAAATTATCACTGATGTCATCTTCTGTCTGCTTTTAAGGCTGTGTACCAGTGCGCAGGTGAAGGGTGTAGAAGTGTGTTTATTTCTAAGTCTAAGAGTGTGATATGTCTGAGGTCATATAAAATCCGTAATGAACTGATGAGAAACTGAAAACTGCGTTTAAGAAGTGAGAAAGAGTGTTTTTTTTTTTCTCCTGCCGCCACCAGAGGAAACAGATGCAGCAAAACAAAACTGAGAATTAGTGTGTGAGGAAACGAGCTGTTTTTAGCTCCAGCATGGTTCAGTGGCTTCGAGCTAACCTCATTCACCATCACTTAGGACACAAGTGAGAACTTTGTCGAGCTCTGTACTCTCCTCCGTGTGTCATGTGTACTGCCGTGCACCTTTTGTTTCAGTCGCAGCTCAGCTTAGTTTTGGATGGACTTCCTCCTCCAGTTTTTTATCCAGGAGGAGTTAGTGCCCAAACTTCTCCATGTAAACATCCCTCGTGGTTTACAGACCAACGTCTTGATTCAACTTTGACCTACTTGCTCTAGTTGTAGTTCTAGTTTACCAACATTTCAGGTCAGAACACCTTTGGTTTTACCTCCAGTGAAGTGGTTCAGATCAGTCTGGACCCCAACAAGTCATCACAAGATGATTACTCTGATACTCTTTGGTCTCTATCGCTAATTTCCCCGTTCATGACTGTACTGAGGGTGAATTTTTATAGAACTCACCTGTTCAAATTATATTAAGGCTTAAAGTTATGCAGAATTAAGAGTGGGGACGCTTTGATTGACAGGTAGGTGCTGTTACAGATGGCTTGTTTGAGCAACCAGGCTTCACTCGGCCTGCTGATGATCCACGTCTTTGAAACTGAACATCTGTTGGTGGACATGAGGCCGAATGACGCCTGCATGCTCTAATAACCCATCTGTAACGGCACCTACCTGTCAATCAAAGCGTCCAGTTGTGACATTTTAACATGGGGACTTATGGAGACTGACTCACTTCTGGAGCCAGCCTCAAGTGGACGTTTGAGGAACTGCAGTTTTTGACACTACGGCATCGGCTTCACTTCACGGCCACGGAGGTTGCTGCTTGGCCAGGATCCAGAAGAGGCAGGACTGCCAAGATGGCGGCGGACAGATTTTGAGCTTCATAACGGGTCTTCAGAAACCTGTGGGTGACGTCACGGATACGCCGTCCATTCTTTACACTGTCAATGATTGTCTAGCTGGCAGTAGACATTGCTTTATACTCAGGAGTCATGGGAAAAAGGTTGGGAACCTTTGTTTCTAGGCTTGTTTATAACCTCTGTGGTGATGATGTTTCCCCGATGAAGCTACAGATCTGACGTTCAAAGCCTCAGAAGATCCTTGTTGGAAATTTTTCTTGAAAGTTCTCAAACGAAACCGGTGAAAACACAGAGCAGGTGTTGGTCTGCTCATACAGGCTACTTCCCTTCCATCGGGGGCCCGCGATGGGAGAGAGTCATGAAGGAAGCGCTCGGTGGGAGTGACTCACTCGACCCAGTGGACCAGAAACCCAAAGCACAAACAGTGTCAGGTTCGGGACGGACTCTCCCATTGGTCAGTCATCGTCTCCTGTTTCCGCTGGGCCAGCGTGTTTTGTTTGGGGAAAAAGTCATCGCCTGTCCATTAGTGTGGGGCTCTGCAAAGTTTTTAGTGGCTCTGTGTTTGTTTTTCTGTCACACTAAGGAGTGGAAGGGTGTGTTTCCACAACCTGTCAGACGGCCATCACCGGTGCTCCTCTTCTCAACACATGTGTTTTCTCTTCTTTTCTTTTACAGGTCAAGGGGTGCCACTTAGCCCGGAGGAGGGGGATGAAAAGCACATGTGACACTGGATCCCGGCAGGGCTAATGGTCATTACTCGGTAAGCGGTGTGTCATGGTCTCAGTCGCGTAGATAATAGGGCTGGGTTAAACCCACAGGATCAGGGAGTGGTTGTGACTGTTGTCTTTGTTGATCTGCAATCAGTCTCACTGTGACACACATTTAGCCGTAGACCTATAAAGATAACGCCCGCCATTCGCTGCAGGCGGCAGAGAAAACGGCATGGCCGGTACGTAAAGTGTTGCATATACAGAGATCTGAGCAGTGATTAGTAAATTAGTAAAAGCCTGAAGTTACTGAAACACTTCTTGCTAAAATAGTTGCAGAAAACATGTGAAAAGTCTTCACCTTTCAGTGCAGGAATTTGTGGGCGGTCCTCCACTTACTCATGCTCATTTTTACCCGATTTTGACACCTAATTTCATAAACTTGTTGATATTTTTAATCATTCAGACGGACACTTCCAGACTGGATAAACTGATCAGGCGGGCCGGCTCTGTTGTCGGCATGAAGCTGGACTCACTGGTGACGGTGGCAGAGAGGAGGACATTGGACAAACTGCTGGACATTATTGACAATGCCAGCCACCCCCTGCACACCGTCATCAGCAACCAGAGGAGCCTGTTCAGTGGAAGGCTGCTCCTTCCCAAGTGTAGGACTAACAGACTCAAGAACTCCTTCGTCCCTCATGCCATCAGGCTCTACAACTCCTCACTCGGGGGGAGGAGGAAATAGAGTTAAGAGAACTCACTGTGTAATAATAATCTGGTCACTCTTCTTCTTTCTTTCTTTGTTAAGAGTGTGTTGTTTACTGTTTACTTTATATATTTAGATAAGAGTCTATTGTTTATCTTATATTGTATTCTTTTTCACTGTATGCTACTGGAAACTCAATTTCCTTGAGGGAGTCATCCCAAAGGGATCAATAAAGTGCAGTCTAAGTCTAAGTCTAATTTGGCTGGGTGGTTAATAACACTTTCTTCTTTGGTCTGACAAACTCAGAACTTTGGATACAGACTTTAAGTGGAGAAACCAATCAGAGTTTAGTTACATTACAATAATGTACGATGTTGAACGATGTATTTTATGATGTCTTTCATGTTCCTGCTGCAATACATCTTTATTGAAGACTAAAATAAATAATAACTTTGCAATAATTGCTTGTACCATGAAGCAAAAAGAAAAACAAGTCCAGATTGAGGGCTAAAGATTTTGTTTTTGATAATACAGCTGTCAAGAAGTACAGTACATATGATCATTTTAAGTGTAGCGGCCTCCACTTTTATAGTTTTAGAGTTCTCATTACCAAAACCAGCTGTCAATAAGTGAAGCTTGGCTTATATTTCGACACTCCGAGGTGAAAGTAAGACTTGATAAGCTGAGTTTGCTCCATTATGTGGTGGCTGTGTGCATCACAAGATAAAAGAAGAGCACCTTTTAGGCTCCGTACTAAAGCATCATAATCAGATGAAATATGTGATTACCCAGAAACATGTAGAGCGAAATAATGAGATAACTGCAAATGAGAAAGTCTGTGTACATCACTACTGCAATGCCAGAGTTTAAAATACTATATTTAATTTGATTTTGTAGTAATTAAAGTGTCAGTGTGTTTGGGTACTCCACTTTCTCCGTCACTCAAAGTCAGTAATCTGTATTGTTTTGTGAACTTCCCAAAATATGTACGCTACAGGGTGATAATAGTCAGGAAGGGATTAGAGATGGGATGAGAGGGCCCCTTGTTAACACAAATTATAAAACACATCCCCATAATTAAGTTAAGAATTTCAATATTTTGGTAAACAAGACTCTAAACTCCCCACAATCTCCCCCCTGTGAAGCCGTGGACAAATCAACCTCAGAGCTGAGGTGCAGACGGAGAAGATAAAGGTCTACTTTCACTTTACATAAGCAAGAGAGGCCCATTAGAGGCCGGTTTAGACGTTTTGTTCTGTGACAGCGAGGTCAAAGGTTTGATCGCTGTGACAGACACACGTCTTGTTGAGGTGTGTTTTAGCTGAACACACACCTGCATAGCGATCATGTGTAAAGTGAGGTATATGTCAAAAACGGGTGACCTCTTTCCTCATTGTTACAGTTGGTGTGTCACAGTTTGACATTTGACTGACTAACCACTCCGGTTTGCAAAACAAGTGTGTCATTATTATTATTTCACGTATTCACACACTAAGACAACACACACAGACTTCAAGTATTTTCTGTAGTATTCTTCTTTGATTTGATTAAATATGTTGTTGATTAATGAGCACAACGTCACTTTATTTCCAAAATCTAATGCCTAAAAGCTAGGAAAATGTTTTAATACACTAATTTTCGTAGTGTTGACAAGCTAAAGTCCACTCTCATGTCTCTGTGGTAAATATTTAGCTGTATCCAGTAACCAGTTAGCCTAGCTTAGCATAAAGACGTGGGCTGCTGGGAGTGTGTCTATTTGTGTTGAACGTAACCGCTGTGAAACAATCAGGAAATCACTTTTTATTTCGCCCATTAACCGGCTTTATCGAGGCTGCTGCTCCCTCACTCTCATTCACTATCTTCGTCACTCAACCACTGCTCTCTCTCAAATTATCGGACACAAACCAAATTAAACTTCTTCGTGTCTCTATTTTGCAGCGTAAATTGTGAGTCAGACTCAGATTTAGAAGCTGCTTCATGAAATAAACAAAGCCAGATCACAACAGGTATAGAGTATTAGAGATGTGGAGGTTTGACGTTGGGCTGCGTTTTTCCAAAAGTTGGATCCGGCTCAACTTCTCCACCGCAGGTCGCTGTGTTTTTTGGTGCACACCCCTGCGGCCTGCCCCGCCACAACCAAAACGCACTACCCAGACCTAAATGAATGGGAAAACCTGCGTTTTCGCCACATCATCAGATCCGGCCTGAATGTACCTTTAAAGGTGCTGGTAGCTTGATTTTATGCTTACCACTGCACCACTGTGCCACATATCACTATATTTCCAACATCAAATTTCTAAAAGAAAAGGTTTTAATATACTCATTTGTGTCCACTCATGTCTGTACAGACAATATGTAGCTGTATGCAGCAGCCAGTTAGTTAAGCTTAGCATACAGACTGGAAACGGGGGGAAAATAGTTTGTTTAGTGACTATTCACCGTCTTACAGAGGGCTGTGTGCCAGTTGGGAACCTTTCGCCAGTTTCCTGGCAACAAAGAAATAAAATATCTTCTAAAACTGACTTTAAAAGTGCAGTTTTTGACTTGGTGGATGTTTCTAACACAGGTTAGTGTGTCTGAAGGAGGTTAATCGTCCATTTCTGTTTTCTACAGACAAAGCAGCCTCTGAATAGCCCCTAACCTAACCTCATCACTCAGTGTTGACCTCAGCTCTTGTTTGGTGATTAATTATCCCTCCCACATCACCTGTCACACTGCAGCGACGCAGACTCATGCACACCTACATACATTCACACATTCATGCATGCATGCAGGCCGGCCTGGGTTGCAGCTAACTTGCTCTCAGCTGTGAGTGTAGATAAGAAAACTAGCACAGTTAGCACATCCAGCACTGTTTGCTCACCTCTTTCTCAAACAAAGCCTGTCTGATAACACAATTACAAAGTGTACACGCCGCTACATTCTCTTGCTCAACCGTTTGGGTTAAAGGTGAACGAAGATTGGTTAGTACCGAGAATAAAACTACACACACCTGCTTTATCCTGTTGTGCAGGAAGCAATGAATGAACCGCACACTTGATCTGTGTCACCTTACTGTTTCCACGTTGGAAAGTAACCTGGTGTAAAATGTGATGAAGTAATGGAAGTTTCTTTGTTTTTTTTGGGCACATATCAAAGAGCAAAAAAAAAAGCGACCCCTCCTCCCACCGCCACCCTCAGACCTGCTGCTGGAGGGTTCAGAAAACCACTTCCTGGTACTTCGTCTAAAGGTGCCTCTATACGGACACCACACAAACAGGAAACAGCCCTCTTTCATGTCCCTCAAACTGCATGCAAGTTTTGACTTCTTCTGAGATTGTGCAGCAAGAAAAAGGAAGGTGTGCATCACCTGTTGTTTTTCTTTTTTATTCTGACCTCATATAAACCCAAAATTAGAAACATTTTGAAGTAGCGACTTAAACTATAAGCTTAAACATATGAACATGAGCACTGTTAATACACCAATGAAGAAATATTTCTTATGTATGTTAAAATAAAGAAATTCATTGTGTGTAGTCCTTTATAGCGAGGCTACAAAACTAAAAAATAGTCCTATCGAGCAGGAAAATCAAGCGCCAACCTCCGTGGCAATGCAGAAGTACCAAAAACTGCAGTTCTTCAAACGTCCACTTGAGGCTGGCTCCAGAAGTGAGTCAGTCTCCATAAGTCCCCATGTTAAAATGTCAAACTTTACAGCAGAGAGAGGACTAAAGGTCAAACTTCTCCATGTAAACATCCCTTGAGGTTTACAGACCAACTTCTTGATTCAACTTTGACCTACTTGCTCTAGTTGTAGTTCCAGTTTACCAACATTTCAGGTCAGAACATCTTTGGTTTTACCTCCAAAGAAGTGGTTTAGACCCCAACACGTCGTCACAAGATGATTACTCATTTCTGTCTAAATACTGTCGAGTTTATCTCTTCAGGCCTCGTAGATATGCTGTGACTGAGCAGCAACCTCCGTGTCTGTGAAGTGAAGTCAATGCAGAAGTGTCAAAAACTGCAGTTCCTCAAACGTCCACTTGAGGTTGGCTCCAAAAGAAGTGAGTCAGTCTCCATAAGTCCCCATGTTAAAATGTCAAACTTCACAGCAGAAATAAACATGTTTACAGCCTGGTACAAAAAACAGTTTTGGTCTCTATAGCTAATTTCCCCGTTCATGACAATTGTACTGAGGGTGAATTTTTATAGAACTCGCCTGTTCAAATTATATTAAGGCTTAAAGTTATGCAGAATTAAGAGCGTGGACGCTTTGATTGACAGGTGGGTGCTGTTACAGATGGCTTGTTTGAGCAACCAGGCGTCATTCAGCCCGCCTCGGGTCCACCGCTGATATTTAGACTAGCTAACTTGAAGAAGCATATTTTCAGCTTCAAAAACTCATGCTGTCCATTCTTTACACTGTCACTGAGAGCCCAAACAGAAGTTATTAGTCACTCTCTGTCGTGTGAAACATGTTATGTAAGTTCTTAAGTCAGGAAGTATAAAGGTGATAAAACAGTGTGAAGCTGTTAAAGAGGACACCAAACAGCATCACCCATCCACGCTGTTTGCCTAAAAAGAGGCCTAAAATCATTAGTATTAAAAAGTTACAGATTGTATTCATCCCCTTTGCCTACATCTGTACAACCCACTTGTAAAACATGTGGTCAGGTTACGACTTCTACTAAAGTTTGCTGTTGACTGCTTTAAAATGCAATCAGGTTTTTATTAGTCGCATGTCATGAGTGCTTGATGGTTTGTTTGTTGCACGCGTATTTATCGTGAGAGCTTTCTCGTGACACAAAATGAAACAATAGTGGTGAGTAATCAGCCCGGATTCTCAGCAGCTTGTTGAGGGATGAGCCTGGAGGAACAAGACAAGAATCTAGCAGGTTCTCTGGTTCTCTGGAATTAAAGCAACAAGGAGGCCTCCGCGGGTCAGCTGTGACGGGTCAGCACCCACCATTGTATGGAGGGGAGGGAGTTCCTGCAATCTGAGAGAGTATAAACACGAACGGACGGAAGTGTCCAGACGGCGAGCAAAAGCAGAAGCAGCATGGATGTTGATTAGAGTGTATGAAGTTGGGGGAGGGGGGAGCTACAGTGTGCTGTTTGTGAAATCAAACACCAACGTGCTCGCATTCATTTATTCTGCATCATCCCATGCATACCGGGAATATCCTCACCCACTTATCGATCGGTTTATTTGTAACCTCGGGGATCATCGATCACGTTTATTCTTAGAAATGTAACCGGTACACATACCTCCTCCTCCCCTCCTCCTCCTCCGGGATCAATATTTCTGCTGAAACCAGGAGTGTGTCGTCTCTTTTTGCGTAATCAAACCTGCTCAATAAGAGTTTGATCATCTCCAGGTCAATACCCCCTGACTGTCCGGCTCACCAATCAACTTCCACCACGGTGAAACTCCCTTTCTCCTTCTGCATTATGAAACACAGCCATGCCATGTCATGCCGTGTCATGTGTGATTTTATATTTAAATATTACATTTGTAAACATGTTCCGTCCCTTTATGAAGAAGTAGTTGGTTAGTTAGCTTTGAGCTACAGCTTGAGCCCTCTTTTTATTTAGATTATGACAAATTTGCCTAATTAGGAGTATCACGAGTCATCTTAGATTACTTTGAAAGCTTAAAAACTTGATGATTCTTCTGGACGTTTTGGAGTTAAAGGAGTGTCTTCTTCTATGATTTCTCAGTGGGTTCATTGGGCGTGCCTCACAGCTTGAAAACCTGATAAAACTTTGACACAACTCCGACTCCCTGAAGGCCTGAATTATGTAAATGTTAAAATAGCCACTCTCTTCCAACAACACCCAGAATAAAGGTCGTGAGAAGTTCAATCCATAAATCTGGATTATGTAACCTGAGACTTAATCTTCAATAAATGTGGCAGATTTTGTAGCTTCATGTGTGTAAAAACTGTGTTTCAGTGCGAGTACACAACTCATTAGACAGTTTAACTTTTCAAAAAATACGGGGTTTATTGACTTAACTGCAATCAATACTTACAAAAGAGAGAAAAAAAAAAAAAAAAAACAGGTTTTCATATAAACTCACAGAAATTACTGTAGTGAAAAAAAACATGGCTGAAAAAAAAAATACATTCAACTGTTTTTTACTTTCTTTGTGTCAAAAATCTGTTCACCTCTTCCAAAAAACAAACATGTGAAGGCATGTGTGACTTTAAAAAGATTTAATCGTCCTCCATTATCAAATATATATATGTATATATATATATATATATATATATAAAAAAGGCAGGGTACGCCACCTTTATTAGCTACCTGGAATGTATTCAATGAGGCACTTCCAACGGTCAAAAAAGGGGGCCAAGCAAGTGCATCGAGCATCCAATCAAATTAAAAATTCCTCCACCCATTTGGTCACAGCTATTGCTTGTAATAAGAGACTGGGTGTAGAAACATTTACCGACAACGTAACCAGTCGTCTAACTTGGAGACTCTCCTAAAAAAACAAAAAAACAGTGACGAGGAGTCTTTTAGCACCCCTTTACTTCCACCAATCGATCAATGGATGCGATAACAGTTAGCTACTGTTACTGTCAGATTATTGTAAAATGTGAAGGAGGGAGGAGGAGGTGGAGGTGGGGAAACATCAGGAATGAATACAAGCTAGTTTAGATGGAATTGCAGTCCAATAAGAGGGAGTAAGAAAAAAAAAATACAATAAATAATCAAACGCAAAACATCTTTTTTTGCATTTTTTTCTTGCTTTAAATTAAGTTTCATTTTGAACAAAGTGTAGTTGCAGAACAAAAAGTCATTGAAGTACAATATATTAACTGTGAAACAAAAAAAAAACAAAAAAAAGGAAAACTGACAAAACGTCTTCACAATCTTTAGATTAATATGGAAGATCATAATTTAACATAAAAGAAAATATATTCTATTGTTCATTATCCAGATAAATACAAAACAAAATTAACAAAAAAAATGCATATGATCACCAATAAATATGTTCTGATAAGTTAAATAAGCAGTGACAAGCAAACCTTCTGTCTGGAAAGTTTTTTTTTTTTTTTTTCAAACAATAATAACCGTAATAATAACATTAATAAAAAATAATTATCAAATAAGAGGAAAGAGGAAAAAAAAAAAAAACGGGATGTAATGAGAGCTCATCAGAGAGCAAGAGGGGGGGGAAGACGTAAAGTAAAATAGCTTGGAGATCCGATCTTGTCATGTTGCAGTATGTAC
Organism: Argyrosomus regius; assembly: GCA_946959425.1. Classification (NCBI taxonomy): domain Eukaryota; kingdom Metazoa; phylum Chordata; class Actinopteri; family Sciaenidae; genus Argyrosomus; species Argyrosomus regius. Next base: position 5,013,221 of record OX336887.1, on the reverse strand, counting down.
ATCTGCACCCATGGGAATGCTGGAATTCCCCCAGATCGTCGCGGCGGAGGAGGAGGAGGAGGAGGATGATGAAGGGAGGCGGGATAAAGTCTTACAGGTTTAATGATCAGTTTGATATCGAGACTTCCTTCCCAAACAAACCAAAAACAAAAAAAAGAGCCAGTGACCAGCAACAGGAGGAGAAAACTCAGGAGGAGAGAGGGGAGGCGAGGGCGAGGAGGAGGGAACATAACCAACTTCCAGTTCAAAGTCCTTCCTGCAGACTCACCCAGTCCACGATTACATAAGACGGGGCTCAAGGGGAACCGTGACGGGGAGGTGGACGACGACGACGACGACGTGGGAGGAGGAGGGAGGTAAATGAGAAAGAACCAAAAAAAACAAACAGTAGTCCATTCACCCTAAACACATGCAGAACCGCCCCAGGCACTTTTTCCTCTTTTATTTGTTAAAAACTATTCATATCTTTTCAGGGTCTTTATTTTTTATTTATTTTTTTGTCTGAACTCAGTCTGTAAAAAAAAAACGGCTGTGGCAGATCTACAGTTTAACGTTAGTGAGCACCCTCTAGCTAGCTCAGGGGAAGTGGTATCATCAGGGAGAGAGTAAGAGAGAGGGGGAGGATGGGAGGATGGAGGTTGGGGTCGGTGGGTGGGTTAGTGCAATGCACTCCCCGTTTCCAAGGCCACTTGTGCTGCTACACATTCAAGAACAAAATGAAGAAAGAAGAAGAAGAAATAAAAAAAACAAGTGGCACCTGGCAAAAACAGTCAATTCTTGTTCTCATGATTTTCATTGTTCGATTTCCTCTCCTTTTTTTGGCACTATGACACATGGCAGGGTACGTTTCTATAAAACTCTCCGTGCGGATTTGACAGGGAAGAGTCGATAATTTGAGTCGACTGTGTCCTCGCAGGGGGGGGAAGAAGCTTCGGGAGAAAGGAGGGGAGGCAGAGGTAGAGGGGAGTGCCGTGTTCTCTTTGTGTCATCGAACTTTTAAAGTCACCGGTGGATGCGTGCGGTCTAATCGTCAGAGATGGAGAGGCGGCTGAAGATGGGAAGGCGGCGGGTGGTGTCCAGCGTTGGGGACTCAGAGCCGCTCAGGCTGCCTCCGGAGCTGCTCTGGTAGCCCTCTTGGTCTGACAGAGAGTCGGGAGGGCTGGATGGAGACTCGAACATCTGAGGGGACTCCAACATGGGTCTGAAATAGTAAGGTGTGCTTGTTGGAGAGGGAGGTGCAGGGGTGTTGGGCTCTGTGCCTACAGGGCCGGCACTGAGGCTGGGCCCAAACAGGTTGGCCAGCTCCTGGCTGGAGTAAGTGAAGGGGTTACTGCTGGGCCAGTCGGGGATCTCGTCGGGGAAGAAGATGGGTGGAGGGGTGACGGAGGTGGGGCTGTCTCTCAGCCCGGCTGAGCTGGAGAAGCCTGCAAAGCTGTAGCTGTGCTGCAGTCGAGGCCTCTCCATCTTGTTGGAAGAGTTAAGAGGGGAGGACTGCTGTGGAGGTCCGCGGCGCTCCTCGGCGTTGTGGATGAAATGGCAGCGTGGCCCGTACGGGCAGAATCCGATGGTGTGGAAGGTGCGGCACAGCTCAGTTTTGTATTTGGGATGGCGGCTCAAGCTTCGCAGTTCATGGATCCCGTGAGCAAACTGGCACTTGTCGCCATACTTGCAGGAACCGTTCTCCTCGAAGGGCCTGCAAAGCTCCGTCTTGTAACGGCTGGAGTTCACTTGGCTGCCACCACCGCTGGTGGGACTGGCGGGGCCCAGGCACTTGTTGAGGAGCCTCTCGCCCGTCTCGGAGAAGGAGCGATCTCGCAGGCGGTTCTCCTTGTTGTTGCTGGTGTTCCCAACCCCTGAGATGAGCGAGGAGTGGTCCGCTGCCTTCAAGCTGTTCAGAAACTGATTCTGGCTGAACTTTGTGCTGCTGACGGAGTGCCGCCGCTGATACACGCCTCCCACTGAGGGAGACCCCACCGCCTTCCTGTCCAGCAGGGCTCCGGCGGGGCTGGAGATGGGCACGTTGGTGCCAGTGCAAGGGACAGAGATGGGATGGGGAGCACCCAGGTTGTTGTTGTTGTAGCTGAGCAGTTTGTTGTTCTGCGGAGGAGACACAAAGAAGACATGAACGATGAGAAAAGATCTGATTTTAATGAGAGCTGGTGGGCCGGAGCCTTTTTTTTTTCTTGCATGACTGTGTTCTTTTTGGCTCTGACAACATGAGCAGATACAGGCCTATAGAACAGCAGCTGGTTTGGCAAGTTGCCCTGGTGAGGAATGTGTGCTGCCTGTTTAGTAAATGGAGCAAGCAAGCAAGCAAGCAGCACGAGAGAGGCCAGAGAGGGCTGCATCATTTCAAAGATAATAAAAGTGGCAAAGCATCCTGCTGCTGGCTGAATAACAAGAGAAACACGAGCTGCTTTTACAATACACTAACAAACTAGGACGTGAGGGGGTTAGTTACTGATTTACATGGAGTGTAAAAGTAATGAAATGCGACACTGAAAACATGAAAATGTATGCAAACCAAAAAACAAACAAACAGCGCAGCCAAGAGAGCCGTTAGACTTTTAAAACTGCGTTTCACCAACATATAAATACATTTAACGGTTAAAAAAGTAGTAGTACTTGTAGCTGGAAGCCACCAGCCAACTCTGGTCAATGATTAGCGAGCATGTGGCTTGCTTTTGTGAGCAGAGCATTCATTAAAAGTGGCGCAAAAAAAAAAAAAAAAAAAAAACTGCACTGGAATGAATTAACCCGGAGCTTGGTCAACGTCAACGGCAGTTAGCCGTTTTTTTTTTCGAATCTGCGCCATAAGTCGCGAGCGAAAAACCGTTAAAGTTTAAAAACGTTTCGACATTTAAACGACCGTTGCGTTCAAATTTAAGATAACAGACACAATTTGGCACGCTTTTGAGCGACATTCGTCGACGTTAGCTCGGATTAAAACAAAAACACACAAGCCAACGGTTCGAATCGAGACAAATCAAAACAGCCTCCCCGCACAGGCGCGTCACGGCGGGGGCAGAGAGGGCCGCGGGCGGGCGGCCGGGCCAGGCAGCGGGCATGCAGCTCATCATTCCTCCACACTACAGCGGCTTGGTAAAGACACACACACACACACACGCACACATACGCATACACACACACTGCTAACACGGCTAACAGGAGCTCACACTTAGACACAACACACACACACACAGAGGATAGAGTAGAAAAGTTAAAGCTACCTTGTTCATTACTTCGAAGTCGAAGAAAGGCGACACCACGGCTGTGGTCATCTTTGCAGCGACTTATTAAATTAAAATAATATATAAAAAAAAAAAAAAAAAAAAAAAAAAACTGTGCTTGTTATAGAAAGTTGCGCAGGTCTGCTGAGTTTCTGATTAGCAGCTCCTCCTGTTGTATTTTTGTGACCCAGCAGAACTCCCCCTCTGCCCTGCACCAGCCCCGACATTTGCTTTATAATCCTCGGCAGGAGGAGCCTCCAGCGCTGGGCGTAACTTCTCTTTTTTTTTTTTTTTTTTTTTTTTTTCTCTGTGTCTCTCCTCTCTTCCTCTTCTTCTTGCAGTGGTTTGTAATATGTTTGAGATTACTACACTGCTGCACGCAGTATAAATACTCAACAGCTTTTTATTTATGAGCTGCAAACAAGTACAAATAACTTATAGTGCAGTAAGGTAAGCAGGGAGGTTATCAGAGGAGTATAGACTTTGGATTATCCATAAAAAGTTACTTATTACACTTCTTTTTATTGACTTTGTGAGAGATATAGTGGCTTAACTTGAATGTAAATATATATAAGTTAGTTTAAGTCCACTAGCAGATAAGCTGCCACTTTATTTCCTTCTTTTTTTTAACGTCTGGAGTTGTTTACTGGGACGCTCAACACTATCCTCAGGCTTTCAGCTACCATCCACTACTCTGTAATTAATTTACTCTTAATTGCTGGACTGTAACGTCACTAGTGGGACTTTCCGGTGAATTTAGGCAGTCAAGCTTTTAACTCTTTCCCGACCACAGTTATTTCCCCCCTATTAAAACCCTCCTCCCACCTCCTCTCCTCCTCTTTCTTTCTTTACACCAGCAGGTATAACACTGCACTCCTCTCCACATGGACGTGTCATTCCATCAGCTACCTGATAACCTGATATATGAGTGATCTCACCAGATTCAAACCGCAGTCACAATGAAAGAAGCTGTGCATGCAGAGAGTGAAACCTATACAAATCTATTGTGGTCCCTTCGTCTTCCTCCCTCCCTCCCCTCCCTCATACTCCCGCCTGCCCTCTAAAATCCATGACAGAGCAGCCATCGGCCATGTGCAGAGTCAATGTCAGGGTTGGGTTGCAATAGAAAAGAGAACAGGGGTGAGGGGGGTGAGGAGGAGGAGGAGGAGGAGGAGGAAGAGAAAGGCAGGGCTGAGAGGAGAAGAAAAGAAGCTGTTAACACAAAAAAAAAAAGTTGGAGTTGGGGTAGTTGGAGGAGGGGATGATGATGGTGCGAGGGGGGAGATTTACGGGGGACGTTTATTACTACACAGCGCTGCCCCAGGGAGGTGAGGGAAGAGGGGTGGAGATAGGAGAGAGAGGCAAAACATTCCCCTTTCCCTTCCTCTTCTTTGCCTTTACAGAAGCCACACAGGAGGGGAGGGTGGTGGTGGAGAGCTTTGTCTCACTGGACGAAGAAGAAGAAGCAGGGGAAGTTGTTTTTGTGCTGAAATGTTGAATTCAAGCATGATCCTCACAGTAACACACATGCAACTTCCTCTAAGATATTCTGTGTGTGTGTGTGTGTGTGTGTGTGTGTGTGTGTGTTTTTATGAGCCGGGGCTGTGTGGAGTAATCTCCCCCTGGAGTGTTTTCACAGACGACAGGGTGGGATGACAGGCCTGCTTGGAAATCACGTCTGCAGTTCAAAGGCCCTGTCGCTGATTGATTAAGTAGATCAGATCGATTGTCTCTCTCTCTCTCTCTCTCTTTCTCTCCTTCTACAGCGGGTGGAGTAGTAGGAGGGGAATCACAGCTCGCTGGTGTGAAATGATCTAAAGGACTTAAATAGTATTTCACACGTTAGACAGACTGTAGTTTTGCATTCTTTATTGGACCTTGAGTACAAGAATACACTCATGCACTGCTCACTTGTTGTTTACTTTAATACTCTCAGATGTATTGTGCCTGCTCGATATTGTGCGATGCAGTCGGCCTTCCAGGTTTTAAGAGGAGGAGGAGGAGGCACCTGTTTCCTGCCAAAATATATACAAAAATAAATGTCAGACTCGTAGAGAAAATGTCAGACGTCACACACACACACACACACACACAGTTTGACTTTTTCTTTTAACATTTAGTTCTGCTAAGAAGTTTAAATACATTTATACATCCGGGATTTAATCTCTTCGACACAAATCCTTTTATTAATTTGCATTGCAGGGTAAAATAGAGCAAGTAAACATGTCTTATGTACTTTAAAATTAAAATTTATCAAGAATAACTGTAACTAATAACAGTTTTAAACAGAAAAGTTGATATGAAATCCCCTTATGTGATTTGGTGACAAAAAAGAGGTGGCATCTGACATTAATACTGAAATTTACAAAAGATTGTGTTTAATTAATCCCAATTGTTGTTGTCAGTGTATTTTTTGGCCTTTCAAACATCAGAAAATGGTGATAAACGTTCTCCCGCATGCCCAGATGTTCAACCAACAGCTCAAAATCCAGATTTTCTGTGATATTCTATGTACTAATCGATAAATAGGCCACCGCAGCTCGTGCGAGTGCAGGAATATTTATGAGGTTTTCCTCTCCAGCTATTCCAACAAAGCAGATCTCAGCTCCTCGGACAGGATTTTCCACTCACTGTTGACAGACTTGAGTTAATTTCTGTAGATTTGTGCTCCTCGAGGTCAGCGCTGTCCTCCTCTCTGCCTTGAAGGCCCTATCAGTCCTTTTTTTTTTTTTTTTTTTGGGAGCTGCAGTTAGTCACTCCTCAAACCTCAGCTGGATGGTCTGATTTCTGCCCCCTCCTCCTCCTCCCCTTGAAGGGAGGATGGGGATGAAGCTCGAGGTCACCGATAAAGTTTAAGTGGGATGACTGGATGTTAAATGTTTATCTCGCATGAGCAGGAGATGAAAGAAGGAACACAACAAATTGGAAGTTGTCTGTAAGAGCAACAGTTTGTTGTCGTTCCTCCTCTCGGCCAACAGAGGGCGGAGTTCTTCCTCTCCTCCGGGCCTCTTGTTGCAGCACTCACTCCCCTCTCTCTTTGCACAGTGAAGTCTCCATGTTTGCATGAATTTAGATGATCAGAATAGCTACACCACGAGATTAGACATGCAGGTCAAACATAGCGTCGTCCCTGTGTGTGTCACCGAGGTGAATTAGGCCTGTGTGTGTGTGTTGTGTAATCAGCTGACACACTAACTTACTTACTCGCCTTTATGAAGCAAAGAGACTTATCAGCTACAAAACACACTAGCTGTGTGGTAATCTCAAGCTGTGCAGCTCCACATCGCGACCACAGGCTCATTAAAGGACACGTTAAAGCAGAAATAAGTTTTTACTGCCTCATAGTACATCATGGTATGTACATTCAGTAGTTTAGCTGTTTACTGGCATGTCTGATTTTTTTCTTATAAAGTTAATTTTCCAGCTGAAGTATCGGTTTCTACCCACACACACACACACACACACTTGCATTTTCAATTCCACAACACTGAACTATGTTATGAGCAACTGCAAGTGGAACATCAACAGCTCTTCCCTAGAAATGTTTATTTCGCTGAAAATATTACAGAATTATTTGTGTCGATTACAGACGAGCGCACGGTGGAAATTACAAAGAAATAAGTACAGACCAAATATATGTATAAATAAAAGTACTGAATAAACAGAAACACCTTCTTGAGTGTAACATTTATCATGTTTGATCATTAAATCATGTCTAAGAAGCAGTTTGCTGCTGTAGTTGGAGCTGAGTCATAGTTTAATCTATAAACACGCGCCATGTTTTATGTTTAAAGGTACAGTGCAGTTGCAACCAACTGAATACCACTCACCTCACCCTCCCGTTCCAAGCATGAAGGGTAAACATGCCGGACTGTAAGAGAAAGTCTCATTCCAAGGTAATAAAAACACAATAATTCTTATTTTCAGGTTAATATAAACAAACGAAAACACAGTTATGGTTATCAAATGTTACACACTGGACCTTTAAGTTGATATTTCTATGTAAAATCTTGATATACAAAGTCACTAAAGGTGCGAAATAAATCTAAAGTAACTATAAAGTAGCATAAAAATGGAAATACTCAAGTTCAAGGAGCTTAAAATAGTGTAATATTTCCCCACTAGAAGCATGATATGTTACATAAAAGTCTTGAGTCAGCTCAGCTTCTATGAAAAGAAATAAATCACTTAATACTCCGATAACTTCCCATTTTTTTTCCCAGCATGTGAGCACGTCTGTCGAAACACTGACAGGACAGCTAATCAGCGGCTGATTGCGGCTCGCCGAGTTCAACTTAAGATGGGTTTGATTTCTCGAATATGTTGTCACTGCGTCAGACCACCTCATCGTCGCTTGTGACACTGCGTGGGTTTGAGTTTCTGTGTACATTATCTTCCTCGCAGCGCAATTTTGTGTGATCCGGGTTAAGCTTTGACAGCCAGGACACCATGATTGCCTTCTTTCATGTCTCATGGTATGTTTTTCGAATTCATATGGGAGGACTGTGGTCATCTCACCAGGGCGAAACTCGCCTCAGAGGAAGAGAGAGAAGAGGGAGGGAGGAAAATAAGAACTAGCAGCGATTAATTGTCCATAAGAGTAGCCACAGCATTGTTAGTGGTGAACCACCAGCTGCTCTTGCTGATGTTGTTCCCATGGATCGCTCCAACATGCCCATCCACTCACTTCCACTGCCCTTCATCTCACACTGGGTGGGATGCGGCATCAATGCAAGGCTTGGCTCGTTTGGATAGCTTTGACACGTCACATCATTACGATCGCGACCGGAGTTCAAAACAAACACCATCTTGGATATGAAAGTCTTCTCTGCGCCAGTTCGCAGTGAAACAGAAGAAGGATAATGATGTTTTGGTTAAACGCGAGGTCGCAAAAAATAGCAACACAACAAGAGAGTGAGGGGTCAGCGTTTAACGGAGATTAACTGTCCAATTCTCTGCTGACACGCCGCTCTCTAGAGGAGGGTTGTATTTAGAACGAAAGGCCAGCTTCCTCCTTCGACTTCCTGACCCGTGTTTCCTGAGGAACAATCTTTCTGTCTGTGTGCACAAGGCTCATGGGAAGGGAGAGTTTGGTTTTCCACTGGCGCATTAGGAAGAAGCACAGGTCAAAGTCATCGAGCTATAGATGGCGCAGAGATGGCAGATGATGTGCATGCTGCGAGACACACTTCAGGGATGTAGAGAGGAGCTTGTTGTGTTCCTCCCCCTCCAGGGCTCAGCCTAGCCTCCGCTATGGGACCGGACAGACCTGACCCTGGGTCCAGGTGTCACGACCATGCGGTGGACGCTGAAACGAGATATTCCTCAGCTCCTCGCTCAACGCAGGGGAAAAAAAAAATCAATGGGCTTTGTATAGCGTAGGAACAGTGGAAAGCATTCTCTCACCAAAAAATCCTGCCCCTGTCCCATCTGTCTCCATTCTCCAGCACTCCCTGGACCTCACAACCGGCCCTGTGTGGTCAGTCCTGGACTAGAATTACACAGTCCATGTGTCCGACTCTGGACAATACAAAAAAAAAACAACCACCAGTGTGACCCGGCCCACTTTTCTCACACTTTATCCCCACAGTTTTATTGAATTGGACGTGTCTTCTCTCCGGGGTTATTGATATCGCTCCAGATGCTGATGACACGGTTGCGCTCTGTTGTTCGACAACAGCTCGCCTATCGTAAACGAGACTTTGGAAATTAGCTTTTGATGATGTGTGAATGGCGATGATGGCAATAATGGTGAGCGTGGTTCTGATTAAATGATGTCTCGAGCTGTGAGAATAGGAGGATCAGTTGTTTTTGCGAGACGTCCTCAGTCGACCCGGAGCATATGGTGATGTCAAATTCCTTCTCGTTGTAGGCGTGCGATGATTTATTGTAAAAAAAACTGCTTTTATTGTTACTGCAGCTTTAATTTGAACCTTTTTTAGCGCCTGTCTTTATTGCCAGTAGAATGCTACAAATTATAGTTATCTGCAGACTACTTGATGAATACACCACTGCGGGACTTGTCTGTTTTGTTCCATAGTTTGTGATTTTTTTTTTTTTTCTTTTCCATTACTACTCTGCATTTAGGTAGTAAACTTCTGGTTAGTGCTTATTATGGGAGCTTAACTGCAACTTAAGGAAACACAAACAGAAAAAACACAAACACACAAATGCTCAGAGAGTTCAGAAAAAAAGTGCTGCAAGGAAATAAAACACGGGCAAGTTGGGAATTCGACAACACGTATTCAACCTAAAGAATCAACATATGAATAGCATGCTTTCTTATGCAATATATATATTTTTTAAGGTAATCTTTATCATCCCCGAGGGGCAAATTTGTGATGCAGCAGCAGTAACAACACAAACATTAATAACAAACAAACAATAAATGAGCAATAAATGCACCAAACAGTCACATGGAGCTGTTAAGGAGGCCAACAGCAGCAGGAACAAAGGAGTTTTTTGCGTCGGTTAGTCTTGCATCTTGGCAGACTGTATCTTACAGTAACAATTCAAACTCAGAGTTCAGATGTTTGCCGAGGTCAGCCAGGACCGACCGGGCCTTTTTCAGCGACCTGGTTACGTTCAGCTTGACGACACTCTGCAGTCTTGTTTTTTTAAAAGCAAGGGCGTTTTCACACCAGGATAGTCCGGGGCACTCGGTTCGATTGGGCGGGGAATGCCGAAAAATTTCACACCTTCATTTGTTGGTTGGTTTGGTTCGCTTTGTTTTGAAAGTGGATTGTCAAACCTAATTGGTAAGCAAGCAGCAGGCTAACATATATGTACATACATGTTTGGTTTACTTCATCTCTTTGGTTTGGAAGAGCTTTCACACCTGCCCAAACGAAGTGGACTGTCCGAGGAAATGAACTCTGACCCGTTTAAAGCGGACCAACTCACAAAGGCTAAAGTAAGAACAGTTTCAGCATAAAAGCCATGTCGACATTGCAAATTGCATCGTTTTCTGTAATGGAACAATCGCTGATGCTGAGATCAGCATCTCTTCAGTCTTAGACACACTGATTTTGAGAAAGGATGACTTGGTTGTGGTTGTTTTCCTTCTGTCAAACCACGCTGACACCATCACTGGTTCTGGGTGTGTGCCGTGTGTGTACTAACTCTTTTTACTGTGTGTGTTTTTATTGCTTCATTGTTCAGTTTTTGTGGCCACTCTGCAAACCAATTTCCCCTGATCAATCAACATGTTGTCAAGTTGTTGCTGAGCTCTCGGGGCCACCTTGGCTTTTTGGTTTACGAGGATGCAAATCGGTAATGCAGCTCGAGTAAAACTAAGGTGGGTGCAGTGGTGTGCAGCACATTACTCATCTGTGAAACACCTTGGATGAAATGTCCTTGTAACGGACGCTCTTTTCTTCTCCGTGACCTGCAGTGACTCCCAGAGAGTCACGTGAGCTCATGAAGTATATCCGTCCTGGAAAAAAAGGAGGAAATGAGCAAAACTCAAGGTATGCGGATAAAGAAAATAGACATAGTGTTGTGTTCTCAAAGGCAGGGGCCGGGATACATCGCCATCATACCTTGCTCCAATTACGAGAAACAGGAAACAAATCTGAGGGACTGTTTGCGAGTCTAAACACAGCCCAAAAATAGAGTTTGATGTCCAAGATGAGTCTAAGCCGCCTCTTGCTCTTCTGTTTTTTTGTTCTTTGAGGCTGATCCAGTCCAAATGCCCCCCAAGTGTTCCCCACTCCGCCTCTCTCTCTTTCAGACCGTCTTCTTCCCTGGCAGTGAAAGAAAAGTGCAGCTGTGTGAAGTCCTTTGGATTGAATGAGAAGAATCAGCCCATTTGGTTGACTTTTCCTGGCCAAAGCTATAATTTTTCCTGCTGCCAGGGCTTAACATCCAGGCCAGAGCAGTTCCTGGGTCCCAGCCACATGCATCCAACAGGACAATGGGGATTGTCCTACAGCCATATACCACACAGGGGTCCAATTGCTTGTCTGCCAACATGTGGAAGCATCCAGACCTAAACACAACCGTCTTAACAAGTCAATTAGTCAGTTTTTGAGCGTGTTTCTAACAGAAAAGCTTATCACGAGAACCAAATGTCATCTTCTTCACGCTACCGCTGGCTCATCCCAACGTATTAACACAAATTTTTAAAGGAATTCCTCAAACAAAGGGAACTTAATCGAGAACAAGTGGAATCACGTCATCCCTATTGTCGCAGTTTTGCTCTTGATTTAAGATCCGAAGGCCAAATGTGACACTAAACGACTTGTCAAGGCAGATGTTTATTGTAATTCGACCAATAACGTGTGTCAGCAAGTCGCAGAGATTTAACAATCAGAAGAAAATGCCATGAATTATGCATCAACTTCGGTTTTTAGCTTTTGTGAGTGGTTTGATGTCATTAGCATGCCCACAGAAACATACACAGCACTGCTTGTGTACGTTTCCAGTAAAGCGCTATTAGTGTCACATCAGGCCCACGTGACTCAAAAACCCAGGGGAGTACTCACATTATTGCTGTGTTGTGTGACAGCTGAATATGGAAACACTTTTTGCGCTTGTTAAATACTTTCTGGTTTGCCCCCTTTTTTTTGTGTGTTTCTTGCCTCGCGCTCTTATAGGTTCTACAAAGTCTAGTAAAATCGAATGGCTTTCCCAGAAATGAAAGTTTATTGTCCCCCCTCTCAGCCCACCCGACTCGTAAATAATGGCACATTTACCAAAAAAATCCCAAGCCGATGGCAGCCCCCACCTTCATGCCATTACCAGCATCAGCTACACGCCAAAACCGCTGCCAAAATACACCCGAAACAATCCCCCTTTCTCCTCATTGAAACCTTCCAACTGTCTGTTAACAGTGTTTACCCACTGAAGCCCTCCAACTTCACACTTAGAGTGAAGAACAGTCCAAAATCTGGTGGGAACTGTGTGTGTAGACCATTAAACTCCAGTCTTCATTTCTAACTTTCCTTATCATAATAAAGAGTGTTAAGTACTTTAGCAGACTGGTGCATTAAAGGACTGCCTTTTCGCTGTTTGACTGAAGACTCGGCTGCACCGGCTGCAGCCTGTGATCCAAGTTTAATAAAACACGACAGACTTTAGCAGCCAGAGATGGATTGTAACACAGTAAGTGAGGCAACAAAATTAGCTTTTGATGCTCATTACACCAGTGCATCAAACATACATTTCCATACAGTGTATTTCAGATATAGTACAGTATATAGAGTAGAGTGACGTTTGTGACAGTGAAGAGTCAGGGAGTGATCGTTTTCTTTACAACATGATCACTGATCCGTGAATACGTACATAAGTGACCCTTTCCATTGTTCCGTCTCATGATTAACAAATACTGTTCTCCATTTTGTAAATGTTCATTGTGATTTCCATCCATGCATTCAGAGTCAGGCTCTCTTGTGACGGCTATTTCTTGGTAATATTCTTTTTTACCAGCCACCAGCAGCATGTTCATTAAAGTCCTGTAAAGTCAGAATAAATGTGTTCTGAGTTTGTCAGACCAAAGAAGAAAGTGTTATTAACCACCCAGCCAAATTTGAATGAGGTTTATGAAATTAGGTGTCAAGATTGGGTAGAAATGAGCAGCATTCTCATGAAACGTGTCAGATGAGTTCAGAAAGTGACATGACTAACTTTGAAACACTCTGAGCTGAGATGAATTCATCTCTATCTCTCTCCTCAGCATGGCCTCAGCGTGTCATCGAGCCACCCTTTAAGGACCGCCCACAAAATCCTGGACTGAAAACTGGTGAAAAACAGTTTGAACCACCATTTCAGTAATTTATCGTTCAAAGTCTTTTCACGTGTTTGCAGCAACTATTGTCCAACATATTTAATGTGTTTTGAAAGAATTGCCTTTACATGGACTTTAGATGTTTCTCCATTTTCAACCATTCTCAAGGTGTATGTCAAAAATATAACGTCTTGCTCTAACATGGTGATGGTTTGCTTTCATAATAAGATTTCTGAGAGGTTGTGATTAAAATATCTTACCAGACTTTTCTCTGTCCATTTCTGTGAGCTGGTTCACGTCCATTGATACCTCAAATTTTTGGTCCAATCTTCCTCTGATATACTTATACAGTACCTCTGTCCTTCTCCCATTGAGTTTTGACACGCTCAGTTGAACAAGTTTTAAGATTTGACGGACCCGTCACGCAAGCCGGAAATCATTCAACCACCAGTATCTGAATTATAGGCTCATCTTTTACCTTGACATCAACTGCAAACATCGATAGAAATCCTGTTTCTCTAATAGATATTTCAAAACTGGGCTGAGTTCCTTCTTTTATTACATTGCACAGAGCCGTTATTCCTTTGGCCGTCCAGTCGTTAAATATATTATCCAATTTATTCGGCGTAGTCTGAGTATGCACACACCATTTAAGAATTACAATATCTTAGATCTTATATCTTATATATATTTGACTCTGCTGGCGTATGTTCACAGTCCTCTTACAGAAGGATACAGTCAATTTCAACGCAAAACACTCCCGTAAAATCAAAGATATTATGAAGTGGAGGATGAAATGAGTTCCACATGAGCGCCATCCCGTTGGGAGAAACCTATTAATAAGTTTAATACAGTGACCTCAATTATTTACCTTATTTTAATAAAAAGTCTTGGGCGGTGCACAGCTGTTTTCAGGCACCTTGACCTGCTTTGATCATTGAAATGAAAGCTTACATGTAGAGTAACTTTGTGAATGGAGAGAGGATGGAACAGAGTTAGTTAGATAGGTATACAGCTGTGGAGACGTCGGGCTGATGTGTAGGTGGGATTTTGGTAACATACAGTACTGGAGCTTCCACTGTGGGTAACTTTCTCGCTGCATGACTCACCACATGATATGGGCGTACGTTTGAAATACCACCGAAAAGTGTCACAGTCTCATCACAAACACGACGTCCTCGACAAACCCTCGTATTATAAAAACTATGACATCAACAGTGACGCACCGTTTGGTGCTCACATTAGAAACTGCGACATTAAACTAATATCACAACCCGGGGAGCTCAAAGCTTGACATTTTATGATTATGTATTGTGATTTTTGTGATTAGCGTCTAAATTGAGGCTGTTTTTGTCTGTCAGTCCCCACACACAGGATGTGAGTCTGTCCTGTTGACAAGCCTCTTGAATCTACAGCTTCTATCTTCTGCAATCATCTGAATAAATAACTTTGACACGATTAAAGGATGAAGAGTTGTGAAATAATAATGTTGAAACCTTTTTTGTGAGGTCACAGAGAGAGAGAGAGAGAGAGAGAGAGATGGTATTTGTAGAGCTCAGTATTCAGTCATGATTTATCTCCGCTGAGGTAATATCAAGGTCGGCGCCCTGCAAATGTCTTTGCTTCAACAAGATGCCTTGAGCCGGATAAGAGGGTCTAAATCTCCCAGTTCAGCAGCCTGATGGATGAAAGTGTTCCATCTTGTTTATGCAACTTGACACAAGGCATCTGCTGGCCTCTGGAGCGCTCACTTCATGCTGTAACAACCCTCTCCGCTCACTGCTAGACAGTCAAACAGAGATTATCGAGGTATTTCAGATGCAAGAAATGCAAATGGAGGGTGTTGGGAAAGTACTGCTAGCCCAAAGAGAGCTAATGCAGCCTTTTTGTGAATGTCATGTGCACTTAGTTTTTACTTTTACTAGCATTGTTGTAGTCAAGACCAAGACTTTGAGGCGTGAAGACCAAGAGCAGACAAATATAGCAGACTTAGGTAGCTAACATGTGGCTAACGTTCACCATATCTCTTTTGGGTGAGGCCTAGACAAGGCAGAGATCCTTCAAAAACTGGTCTCAAGACCACTTTTTGAGTACTAAAACACTGCTTGGCATTGAACAACACCTAGCTTAACTCTAATACATAGACAGCAGCATTGTTGAATAAGTTTATGTTTGCTGTTACAGGGCCTCGTAACCTTCACCTTCAATCCAGTACTTTGATTATGATCAGATACATCAGCCAATGCTACGTTGTATGGTGAACATAAGCATGTTAGCGCTGCCATTCTGGGCATGTTTGTATGCGAACTAAGCAGCAACATGCAGTTCCTCAAACGTCCACTTGAGGCTGGCCTCCAGAAGTGAGTCAGTCTCCATAAGTCCCCATGTTAAAATGTCCAACTTCACAGCAGAAATAAACATGTTTACAGCCTGGTACAAAAAACAGTTTTGGTCTCTATAGCTAATTTCCCCGTTCATGACAACTGTACTGAGGGTGAATTTTTATACAACTCACCTGTTCAAATTATATTAAGGCTTAAAGTTATGCAGAATTAAGAGCGTGGGCGCTTTGTGGGTGACGTCACGCATACACCGTCCATTCTTTATACTGTCAGTGATGCAAACATTTAGCATGGTTGTAGTTTACTTTTTAAGATGTATTTTGCGACTTTGGGCTATACAAATAAAATTTGATTTGATTTGATTTGATTTGAAGATGGTATACACGCAAGAGATGCAGTTTGGGGTGTAGTCATCATCGGATCTCCTTGGAAACATCTGCACTTTGTCGATTTTGACTGTTAGTTTTAAGCAGCACCTTGCTTACATCTAATATTTGGCTAAAAGTGGGCGTAGCTGAATAGTTCGAAGGCAGTTTAAGCTCATATCTGATCTTCAGGTTGCAGCACATTAAAACCTTCAAACGAATGACTGATCCGGATTTATTATCTGTGTTCATGCCACATGTTTTAGCGTAGAAACACCTCGCTAAAAGACAGCATCGTATAAATCTGTCATGTAGCCACGTCACCGTACCCTGCTGACAAAGGTAGCGTGGATCTTCACGGTAAATCCTGTGCAGATATAGTAAAATGTTTCATTAAAAGTTATAGTGTACTCTATTATTCAACTGTAACATTAAGGTTTATTGTCCAGATTGTGAAATCCAATCTATTAATCCCCTGATCATTTTTCTTCATGAAGAAAATAAATTTCCAGCCAACTACTTTAAGTTTTTATGGCATCAAGATGTTGATTATGAACTCTGAGAAATTTTCCCTATTTTCCAGAGAGAGTGGACGCAAACCAGGGTGCAAAAGTTTGGCAAACCAGAGCAGGTGTGGATCGATGTGCTTATAACTGCAGCTTTTTTTTATGGCCTGAGTTGCTTCAGCGGAGCCAAATCGTGTTAACAAAAAAAAGCCGAGCAGCATTCAGTGTTTACGCCGGTGCCAACAGAGCGGTTTGTGTCAGATTAAACAAATAAATAAGTACGTAAAGGAACAATCTGCCAAAACAATGTGCCCTCGGACATGCTGCAATCATTATATAGTCATGTAACGTACCATAAATCTCATAGCATGAAGGCAGTGATGGAGTGTGTTTGCTCTTGTGTGGGCTCCATATGCGAAGAAGCTGTCGACTGCTACTTCTACATCTTTTCCATCTATCTTGGGCACAATCTCACATTTTTTTCCTCATTCATTCAAGCTCTCTCTCTTTTTTTTTAAACATCCATTACTGCAGAGACACAAATCCCCTCAAATAAACAGCTGCTTGCATAAACTTTCTAGCTCTTTCTCTGCGAGTACACAGCGCTCGAATGGAAAAACAACAACGAGGGGGAAAGAAATAAAGACAGCTGAAGAAAGACAGAGGGGATGCAGAGAGGCAGGGAGGCAGAGACAGAGCCTAAGCACCAGTAAAGGGAGAAAGTGCGGAGTCATGCTGTAGGAATGCTAGAGGGGGGGATTGCTGGCGTGACTGCCCCATTTTTCACAGCCATAATCAGAGCCAGCTGTCAGCAAGAGGGCCCATAAGATGAAGGAAGGAGGGAGAAGGAGGCTAGGGAGGGGATGGGGGGGGGGGGGGGGACTAGTGGGAGTACTGGGTTTTTTTGAGTTAGAAGGCAGGAGGCGAGCAATAAGAAGGCGAAGTTGGTGGAGAAAACGTCGAGACCGCTCGGCCTTGACTGCACGGCCTTGGCTGCAGTCTCGAGCCAGGTTAAAGGAGAAAGGAGGACGAAGGAGGAGGAGGGTGGAGCTTCCTGCCTTGCTCCTGCTTCTGGGCCACCTGCAGTAAATAATGACAAAGCAGAAGCTCTGAGAGAGACTCCATGAAGCGTGAATGCGTATGTAGAGCGCGTATATGAAGAGCAAAGACAAAAAGAGTAATGAAATAATATTATGACGTCTAATTTTCATATTTTCGGAGCGTTATCACACATCAGGAGCAGATGCATCTTTGAATGAGCGTACAGGGCAGTACTTTGCACATCTGCAGCTGTGGTAATGCTCTTGCTACCAGCCATGCCAGCACTGCTACAGCCCCACAGCTCCACAAATGTAAACTCCCCCCGGTGTGTTTATGTTTAGTCTACAATCCCAAAGCTACATCTTCCTTCCACTGTATGAGAGCTTCTGTTATGTTTTGTCCTGCAACAAATGTTTTCGTCCTCTCTCTCTCTCTCTCTCTTGTCTTGTAGGTCAAGTTCGTGAACTTGCTGCACCCTCGATGAGGAGGAGAGGTGGAGAAATCCTGATGACAGCGACAGTGACAAAGCGTCGTCAGCGGGGGGGGGGGACAAATAAATCTGCATCGCAACAGCCGTTTCCTGAAGTAGGTATTACAGGTCGTATACCGTGCTGCGAGATATTTTTATGACCTATCTCTTAGCTTAGCATACGCCGTACTTTATATGACCCTCGGTGGTTTTAATGGAAAAGACTCCAGCGGGAACGACTTGGCTTGTTGATTTTTGGGTGATTCATGGCGGTTAAAGAGGTGACGTCCTCGAAAAGTTGGAGCGCCAGCTTTTCACGTCGAGCCCACAAGGCTCTGACACAGAGGGTGCCCTCGAGACTTACAAGAAATAGTGTCACTCGCTAATGAACTTTGCAGCCGCCACAGTGGACTCTTTCTTTCCTAAGTGGGTTAAAATAAATTACCTTGTCGGTTGCGTAAAGCTCTGCTTGTACTGTAAGGTACAGTTTTCCTGGAGAACTGGTTCCTCACCTCTTTGTGTGTGTGTTTTTCTCTTTAAATATCTTTTATATTTTCACAATGAGCTGTCACTGAAGCACAATCGAGGGCGCACCCAAGCCAAAAGATTTTAGAGGCATACATCACATCTTGATGATCTGACTGAGCTATTTTAGGCCTCTGATAGAACTCCCCTTTCTGGCCACTTCCTGTGCTTTAGGTTTTGATGTAACGCGACAATGTTCAAACATAACAAACTCAGAAATCAACTCAGAGGGGAAATTACATTATTTAAAATGCCCACAGACTTAAAGGTGGTAAAAAAAGCCAAAAGTGTCGGTCCCCAAAGGTGAGACTTTCCAGGGTTGTGTCCTAGTTACACTGTAAATACGTACTGTATTCAGTATGTGCTCGTTTAATAGTACACAGCAGCTCAGTGGACGTTACATTTCGTTTTATAAGAACAGGAAATGATACAAAACTTTCTGGATTAACCCGCTATTGAAAAAGAGAACTGCCGGGCCGTTGTGAACTTCCAGTTCCTCCCAGTCTTTGTGCGGTCGGTCCAGTTATTCTGCGCTGGTCTTAGTTATGTATGGTGTATAGTACAATTCATGTTAGCTCGTAGCTGAAACAATACAGCCCAAAACATTTTGACATGTCACCGTAGGAGTCCTCAAGTCCTCAAGGCCCGAATCAGGCCCATGAGTTAGGAGACATGGTAAACATATTGTCCAAGCAGTAACCTCCGTTGCTGTGAAGTGAAGCCAATGAAACCGCAGTTCCTCAAACGTCCACTTGATGCTGGCTCCAGAAGTGACTCCGGGAGGCGTAAGAAGCAGGACTACAAACATGGTGGCGGCCAGAGCCACAGATTTTGAGCTTCAAAACGTCTCTTTATAAACCTGTGAGTGACATCACACTGTCAGTGGTTCGAAGGTATCAGAATCCATCTACCAGCTCCTCTAAAGCTCTAAATTATCTCCCATTTGACTCAAAACTTTGGCTCCTTCTCTTATTTGCTTCTGTTGAAGTCTAATTAATTCATGAGGGCATTTCCTGTTTTGGTGTGGTTCACCTTTGTTCACCTTTGATGGGGGATGTGCTCGGCCGGCCAATGGAAACACTGATGCGTGCGGTGTGGAGGTGGAAGACTGGATGAGCGGTCAGCTCTGTAAGGCCTCTGTAAGTTTCCTAACACCGTGTAAACACACTTCAAATGAACATGTTGAGTATTTATTTGCTAATATGTAATGAATCATTTCATATTAGCCTGTTTCAGTGCGTAAGGCCGGGGTTACGTTCATCTCAGCTCCCCGTCGGTCGAACTATTTCTCTGCCCTGAACTTGTTTATCAGTCTGGGAACAAGTGGCCTGTAGCCTCTCTGAGTTACAGCCAAGTACAAAGTGGAACGGGTTCAAACTTTTGGACTTTTGACTCAACTTCACTCGACAGTGTGTGTGTGTGTGTCGACTCTGTCTTCATGTGGCCCCGGCTGGTCCATTATCAGAACCAAAGGGGCATGCTGACCCTGGCCAACCCTGATTTTGGGAAAGTGTGGTGTGGACCATGAGTCATTAGTCCACCACCCACAGAACAAAAGGTGAGACCATGTCTGGTTTCTAAATACCCCGTGATGGTGAAGGGTCACGTTGGATTAAAGGTTGTTTTGTTGACTTGTGATGTAACA
Source organism: Argyrosomus regius (assembly GCA_946959425.1). Classification (NCBI taxonomy): domain Eukaryota; kingdom Metazoa; phylum Chordata; class Actinopteri; family Sciaenidae; genus Argyrosomus; species Argyrosomus regius. The sequence goes on along the minus strand of OX336887.1, from coordinate 4,993,371 downwards.
CAGACTGATAAAATGGGTCTTGGAGCTCTTTCATTTGTTTCACTTGCTTCACACTCTTTCTCTTTCAGTCTCACCAAAAACCACGGCACCTTTTTTCATCTTAACTCTTCATCTCCAGCTTCTTCCCCGGCGTACACAGATGAAGTCAGCGTGCGCTCATATCATATCGATTGAGGCTGAAGATGATTTCCCCCCCCCTCCCCTACCCTCCCTCCCTTCAGTCTCGCACAGCAGAGCTTCTTGGGTACTTTCCAGAGCACTTTCTCCTGTTTGGCAATCTCTCGCCTTGTTTACCGAGCTGCTAAATCCTGGCGACACCACAGACTGTGACTCACGCTGTGAACCCGGCAGTCGTTTGGTTCAGGGTTCAGTTTACAAACAATATTGCACAACGTGTCCTCGCTAACCGGGCCGTGGTCACACTTGTCGTTTTTTCGATGTGCTCTCACTCTAAAGATCGCTTTCATGTCCGTCGTTCGCTGAAACGCCGTCGCCGAAAAGCTGCTGCGCGTTCGTTTCATTTCGGCTTGATCGCACAATAAAAGTCGAGCGGATGAATCATAACGAAGCTGAACAATATCAGGTTAATATTGTGATTATGAGTCACTCGGTGTGGGTACTTGCGATAAATCTATTTTTATTTTGAAAATTAACCGATCTGATAAAACTCAAAGTTTTTTTGGGTCACATAGTTTCCAAAATGGCGCGCACCTACAGCCAGTCAAGGTTAACTGAGTTTACTGCAGGGCACTGTCTTATCTGTAACCATCAGGTTATGACTACAGCTCGAGGGTAGGCATGATTGCTTAACCTGGTTCAGTTTAGTTTCAGTGGTCTCGTACAGATTTGCAGATTTGAGCCGGTTGACGTTGGACACTGTGTCTTTTTCTGTGAACATAACACATGAGCGGTGCTCACTATCAGCCTTGTGCCACTGCAGGAACTTATGTCACTTCCTTTCTTATCTTATTGATGTGGAAAGAGGAAGCCCCCTTACTTTCCCCAGACCTACTTATCGCAGCACCACAAAAGAAAAATGTGGTAATGTAATTTTAGAGCAGAAATGACCTGAATTTTTCACTTGGCAACCACCGAGCAGATGAAACTTCATTTATTTATTTATTGATAACCGTCACATGTAAGCACACACGTGTCAGGCCGTGTTTTGCAGCACCTGTGTGCAGACGTATCGAACAGGATGTCGGGGGTTGTTCTGTGTGTCTCCTCTTGCAGGCATCCTACCCACCAACCTTCTTTTTTTCTGCGCCTTCGTACTGTATGAGTAAAAGCTGTTGCTGCTGGTGCAGACTGTATGGAACATGCAGAGGAGGCTGAGACGAGTGCTCCACTCTTTGATGCCTCTGTGTACAACATGAAGGCACTCAGCCGCTCAGCCGTTTAACCCATTCATGCCCACACAAGAATAAGTTAGTAGCATGAACGAACAACAACAGAAATAACAACTTCCTCCACTGCCTGGAAAATCCCACCATAGTTGCCTTTAACATTTTACATGCTTCACTGTCATTTCCATGATGTCCCACAGATTCATCATTCATTCGGACCAAAGATCTTGTTATTGAGGTCAAGATCTGCAAGATGTCATAGCTAGAGATGGTGTAACCTCTATCTTACACCATCTCTAGCTATGACATCTTGCAGATCTTATAAGTCAGTGCTGCATAAACAAAGACGCAGAAAACAAAACAAACTTTCTCATTTTTTCCATCTTTACTGAACCACAGTTTAAATTTCTACGTCACATGTAACTTGTTGTTTCAATAGCTTTATATTCAAATGAGAAGTAGGCCCTAACCACGTTAAAATGAACTTTACTGCCACACAAGAGTGTACTTTAAATTAGTTTAAATGAGTGTTTTCACTTCCAACATTTACCATGAATCCACCTACTTATCTACAATATCTGGGCATACATACGTACAGGTTAGAGGCCGATCACAGTTATGGCAAATAGGTTTGGGTTAGGCAAATAAAGGTCTTGCTGAAAGAGTAACTTTAAGGGGTGAACAGCAGTATTTGACTGCCCTCTCTGGTTGAAAGATTCAAGTCTGTTCCACCTCTCAGTTGCACCAGCCAAACCAACAAAAACAAGTTGGGTGTTGGAGCGCATGCAGACAGGATACACTGCTGAGGCGAAAACGCAGGTTTTTCCGTTCCTTTGAGTCGCGGTAGTTTGTTTTGGTTGTGGTGATACGCGCCAGAAAAAACACAGCAACCTTGGGTGAAGAAGTTGAGCCGGATCCAACTTTTGGAAGAACCAGATCAGATCGGTCAAACCTCTCCACAGTCAGCCTGAAATGTCTCTGAAACTGAGACTATCTAAACTCTGATACTCTGCCTCTTGTGTTCTGGCTTTGTTTGAGTCTGACTCGCAATTTACACTGCAAAATAAAGACACAAAGAAGTTTTATTTGGTTTGCGTCCAATGGTTCGAGAGAGAGAGAGAGAGCGCAAACGTTGGTTGAGTGACGTAGACAGTGAATGAGAGTGAGGGAGCACCGGCATCGATAAAGCCCGTTAATCAGCAAAATAAAAAGTTATTAATTGTTAATTGCTATTCTTTGGCGGGACAACACCACACCATTGGGCCACACTACTTCCTGCATTGATACTAAACATTGAAATTCCCAAAAAACTAAAATTTAGCCGAGTATAAACCTTGTAGACTTCACGCTCTAACCCTAACGTCTTACTTTATTTAATCACAGCTGATTAAAACCATTTCGCCATCCCTACAGACATCACTGACTCCCACTTTAAGCGTTTATACAGCGTCTGTCACTTACTTGGCCCTCGTGTTTGTCCAGGGAGTGCTCGGCTAAGTGGGTTTAAATGGTGCTGCGTTACTTCCTCTTGGAACCTGTTAATGGCATAAACAGCCACCCAAAACATCCGCTGGAGAGCAACACAAACAACGCAGCTGGAGGTCGCTCGACCTCAGTTTTGTGTCATAACTATTTGAACTGCTGAAGAAAGCGAGCGCGCTTCTTATCGAATCGTAAATCATCGTAACGTAACGGAGGAATCGTTTATACGCAGATGACTTGTTTCTGTTCATGTACAGGGAGGAGGTTGTGTAACACATGGGCTGAAAAAAAAGTTTTACTAAAATGCAAATGCTATGAAAATAATGTCACCAAATCATAGCAACAAGCCCAGATAATTTCCTGTAGTGGTGCTTAAACTCTGCTATTTCTGCTTGGCCCTGTTTATTTTTGGGGAGGGAGGCAGCCTGGAGGACGAGGGACTGTGGACACATAATCCTCCCAGAAAAGTGATTTATTTATGAATTCCAATGCAGAACCTCCCCTCCTGAGAGCCGGGCCAGCCTGCCAGAAGTCATTGGCTGATGTTTACAGGACTGGATTGGCTAATTCCCATGGTGCAGTGTGCCTGCAGTGCTATCTTATTTATACAAGGCCTGATATGGGAGAACAGAGGGGTTTATTTTGGGATATTCCCCATAGATGGATCCAATTTCTCCAACTGGAGTGGTTTCCTCCATACGTGCTCCGCTTCAGGTTCTGCACACCCGTGTGCGGACGCTCGCTCCAGTTTAAAAGGGCCGCGGAGGAAATCATGCGGCAGCATCTCGAGTCGGACTTGTGACAATAGACTGAGTTCAGGGACTACACAGGAAGTTGAATATTAGTCTCATAAAAAAATGCATTGTTCTTTTGTCAAAACAAAAACCTGACGTCGAGTGAATTTATCACTTCATTAAACAAAGAACCTTGTCCCTCCAACATGATTTACAATCCTCGAAAAAGAATTAGATCATCTTGATGAGCAGCTTCATCTGGTGTGAGCAGATTTAATGATGTGACTGTGGTGATATTTTCTCATCAATCACAATCAGAATATTCGACACCTTTTGAGTCACCTACAGACGTAGATATGCAAAGCTTTTGAGCGTCAGAATATTTTTTTCTCATGCGCTCAACGAGCAGCTAGGTGAGTCATCTTTGGTAAAGGGATGACGTTGAATTAGAAGCACGGCTCTCACCGTCTGTAAATGTTTTAATTATGAAGCACAAACACACAGACCATATTTGTGATGCTGAAGCAACATCTGCCTTTTATCAGACCCCTTTAAGTCATTATCCGCAGGTTAAACTCGTGCTCGGTGACGTGTGTTGCCAGAAAAACACCTTGCAGCTTCCTGTTTTTTTTTTGTTTTTTTTTCTCCCAGCCTCCCCCCCTGCTGCTCCTCTCTCACACATCCGTCAGTGATTTAATGATTATATAAAAGGAATGAGGGCATTATGGGAAAGGAGTGCTGGACGCTGACACCCTCGCCCAGATGTTTTTCCTCGCCGCTGAGGTGTGTCAGTCATCTTTATTGTTCTTAAAGCTGCTGGTGGATGACCAAGTTAGGCAAAGAAAAGTGACCCCGTTGTCATCAGTCCTCAGACTTTCTTATTTGCTCCTCTGAACTCTTTAATCACCTTTCCTGATAACTGATGATGTCACATAGGGCTAGTGTTACTGAACGACGTGCCGCTCTGAATAGACACCCGTGATGAAGCGGTTTCAAGTTCTGGGGCAATAACTTCCTCATGCAAGTCTCTCTTTTTTTTTTGTTTTGATGTCATAGCTGTTGGGTATTTTTCCACTCGCAGCGTGCGCCATATCCAGTTTCAGGTGCACATGCAAGTGCACACGTGCACCTACAGTGTAACATGACAGGAAGGAGATGAGTTATGCCTTTGTGTTGTCATGCAGTCGTGTGCAAACCATAATAGTTGCTCAGTTGGAGGATCTTTGTTTTCCCCCCTCAAAAAAAAAAACATCTGTAATGGACAACAGACTTTCTAATCAGCTCGAAGAGAGGAAGCCAATTGGAATTAAAACATGACTAGACTCCCACCAAGCTGTGACCACTATCCCAGGGGCATGGCTGTAGGAAACCCAAACGCTGTGATTATATTCTTGTAATCATTTGTTAGCTGTGTTTGCTGTGCTGTGGGATTAGTGTGTCTTGAGAATTTGGGAATTGAATATCCTCTCGAACGAGAACAAGGAGCGATGGAAACAACATAAATTCACTGTGAGGCCTGTTTGCCTCAGTAACAGCAAACAGAAGTAATTCACTGACATGTCAGGCTTTACCGATGATGGTTAATGCATCACGTGTTGTGTACTTTTATACTTTAAATAGATTTTCTGTAGACAAAGGCCCAGTTAGCATCTGTAGCATCTCTTCCCAGTGCCTCCAGTCTTTAAGCTAAGCTAAGCTAATCATTTTCTAGCTACAACTTCACAATCAACAGATATAAAAGTCTAGATCTTCTCGTTTCTAAATATTAAATTGCCAAAACTGCAGTTCCTCAAACGTCCACTTGAGGCTGGCTACAGAAGGAGTCAGTCTCCATAAGTCCCCATGTTAAAATGTCCAACTTCTACAGCTTGTAGCATCTGATCCCAGTGCCTCCAGTCTTTATGCTAAGCTAAGCTAATGGTAATCAACAGATATGAAAGTCTACATCTTAAATCTAGAAATATTAAATGACTAAATGTTTCATCATCAACTCATTGTTTCTTTGATGCAACGTAAGTCGTCTATTTTAGCGATATTTTAAGAAACGTATAATTACATTTGGTATGACGACTTGGGAAAACATCAAAGTTGTATTTATGTTATAGTGGATTTAGAAAGTTGAAATTAGGGTTAGTCTGTTCGAGCACATTTTGCATCTTCAGGGTTCCCACGCGTCCTGTGAAACCTGGAAAACAGATGACCGATTCTCCAGTCATAGAAAACACATGGACAATGAGAGAAAAAGTTAAATGTCCTAGAAAGTCTGTGCCGTGTTGTCCTGGAAAATAATTTCAATGTTCTTCTAGCTGAGAACGAACTTCAAGGCTGTCTATCAGAGCTCCACAAAACGTTCGTAACAGTAGTTAAAGTAGGTGTGATTAGCCTCGTTAAAGATTTAATATTACTAATAAAGGGACAAAAGTATCATGTGATAAACTGATGAGAGTCAGTGGTAGATAATAATCCTCACAAACAACCCAACTCTAACTTTGAATTGTAGATTTAGGGATTTAAAATTCAGTCCACATTTGTCTGTAGGTAAAGTTGTAGGCTAAGCTACTAAAAGAAACAATAAATTCAGGTTATAAATGAATAATAATCATAATGATAAACTTTATTTACAGAGCTCTTGCCAGTCAGAGATCACAATGAATACTATAAAAATTTAAATATTAAAACAGAGCACTAAAACAAGGCAAACAACACGAGAGAGTACAAAGAGTTAGTTAAAGTAATGACAGGATATTCCCGTATACTGAAATATTCTTTGTTTACTGGAGTGTTATAACGTCAGGACAGTGCAAATTTAAAGCAGACTATCACAGAAAGAAACATATTAGTGTGGAAGGAAATGCCTAAAGCTGCAGTTCCTCAAACGTCCACTTGAGGCTGGCTCCAGAAGTGAGTCAGTCTCCATAAGTCCCCATGTTAAAATGTCACAACTTCACAGCAGAAATAAATTTTTTAGATTAGAAGATTATATTAAGGCTTAAAGTTGTGAAGAATTAAGAGCGTGGACGCTTTGATTGACAGGTAGGTGCTGTTACAGATGGCTTGTTTGAGCAACCAGGCCTCAGATCCGCCGATGATCCACGTCCTTGCCGCTTCAGAAACCTGTGGTTGACGTCACGGTTACGCCATCCATTCTTTATAATGTCAGTGTTTGTGATGCAACCTCTATCTGTCATACTACCTTGGTCATCACTGAAAATATCCTGGAAAAGTCCTGGAAAATAGTGCCAAGAGTAGCTCATCTTATGTATCTTTAAAGGTACACATGCCATATGAACTGTCCTCTCTCTTGATGTTTTGAAACACAGTTCACAGTTCAAATTTAAAGATTTCATTGGGTGCTATTAGAAACTCTTATCCTGGAGCCGAGGAGCCATTTTCCTCTTCTTCCTCTCTGACCGGTGGAAATAAAAACCAGCTGTCCGCATGGTTCAGGTGCAGGTAAACCAGTAAAAATAGACACTCCACATGTGCGCGGAGAAAATGAAAATACCTCACGCTTGGATTTCATCAAAGGTGGACATGTTTACACTTCTAATACACAAAGTACACAAAGAGATGCTCGAGGAGGAACTGTCCTTTTTAAATGAAATCAGCTTAACTTCATCTTGTTCGTTTTAGGTCTTTGTTTATGTCACGTCAGCACCTTTTTTCCATTTTAGGACTTTTTTGTTTTTTGGTCCCTGAACGTCTTCCTTGTCAACAAAAACGGTGATTCACTCATTAAATTTGCATGTTTAAGCGTTGAGTATTGTTGCTTAAGTGCATGGCACCGGCTACAGGCCCTGATGTCATGTGAGTCGATGTGTGTGCGTTGTCTTGTGTTTATCTAGTAATCACAGAGTTGACTGGATAAAGCTGCACGCTGTTCGGGGCTGTTATGTCCTGTTGTGGTGTCGGTTTGAAGTGGTGCAGATGGAGGATGTTTGCGTCATGTTTTGTGCATACAACTTGCATGTCTTCATAGTTGGGATTTTAAATGGCTCTGCTCTGTCTCTCTTTATTTTTTCCACACCTCTAAAACGCTCGAAAGATCGAGAGCTTCTCGGTTCCAACCTTTAGAAAAAGATAAATTCAAAACACCAGGTTACACCCACGCACTTTTTCAACTGAGTATTGAGAAAGTTTCAAAAAACCACTTCCCTTTTTTGTTTTTTTTTTCTTTCTTTTCTTTGCAGAAAATGGCAATAATTCAACGCAGGCTCGACTCACTCGTATCATTGCGCCAAAGTGTCAAGTGCTGCATGACTCAGATCGGCATAATGTGTTCTTCCTACACGTCTGCAGAGGTTGTTTTTGTGCTGAAGTAGTTTAATGAAAAATGTTCTAAACGCTGGAATGCATAAAGATTTAGATTTTCATGAATGACCAATACATCCCATTTGGAGAAAATCCATTTTTTTTCTTTCTTTAGGCCTCTTTCGGGAAACTCAGCTGATGATTCATGATTTTTAAACACCACTCTCTCTCTCTCTTTCTCACTCCCAGCATAAAAATATATGACACAGATATATGACACACACTTCTCCTCCTCCTCCCCCTCCTCCTCCTCCTCCTCCTCCTCGCCTACTTTTTGGGTCGTGGAAACTGGATTCATCAAGACAGGCAGACCCCGTGATCTTCTCCTCTCTTCCAGTCGAGCCCCCTCTCTCTCCCCTCTTGCTCACTAACCCCAAACTCCTGTCAATGGTTTCCAGCTGGTCGTGGCGTGGTGGTTCTCCTGGGAGAGGAGGAACGCTCACTTGGCTCCAGGCTCCGACTCACACACCATCCAAAGAGCCTTGCTCAACCCCCTCCACCTCCACTCTGCTCCCCCCTGACCCAACCCCACCCTCGTCTTTATTTGTTTAATTTGTGGAAAAACCCATAAACATTGATGTGTATGATTTGTGGAAAGCGTGTGCAGGCAGGAGGGCTTGTGCGTGTTTGTGTTTGTAGTCCAAATTTCGCTGATAATGTCCAATATTTTACTGATAAGACGAAGCTGTGAGGTAAATAAAGGCGAGAACACGAGCTGCTAGCGTGGAGCGGTTTATAGTGACGTGTTTGGCACTGCCACCGGGAATCTGCTGAGCGAGGTTAACTCAAAGTGGGTTGAGGGGGCTGATGGTGGGACCGGGGTACTTAAGAAGACTCATTTTTTGTCTTTCATGTTATCTTGATGAGTGCAGCACTTTGGTCTGGTGGTGAGGAACTTCTAAATATAGCCAAGAGCGGTTCAATAGCAGGGCACTGCTTGCGTCACCACGGGTAAATATTTCTCTTTTTGGCAAACCTCGCAAACCTTTCCTGAACATTCAGCAGAAAAATCGAACTGAGCTTCGAACTGAGGCCGGCAGGTGGAGGCCGGAGTCGATGAAACCGGAGCACGCTGCGATTTAATAAAAAGCAGCAGGATGAACAAACCGAATGTTTAAAGAAGGGCAGAACACACACATAAAAGTGACCAGACATTCACACACACGGCTTCGGTATTCTGTCTGTCTGCTAGTTTTCGTACGCCGCCGTGTTTGCCTAGTAGGAGTGACGGCGATGACAGTCTGTTGTCATCGAGGTCAGAGGTCAGACGGGGAGAGGGGAGTGAGTCTGCGGGGCTGCTGATGGAAGGACGTGGTGCTTTGCCACTCCTCGTGTCTTGCTCTGAAGACTGAGTGTGTTTGGTTTGGCTTGAGGAGGTTGTGTTTGTGCGAATGTGTGCGTGAGTGAGTGTGTGTGTGCATGCTCGTGTTGCCTTGCAAGCCAACACACTGCTGGGAAATAAGTGTGTGTGTTATGACTGTACGGCGTGCACACTCACAGATCTGCACCATCAGCGTTCATACAGTACCTCCACGTTCGGTCTAATATCTTTCATTTTATTAGTTAATCATTAGTTAATGCACAAATCTAAATGTTATGCTTAAATCTTATCACAGACCTCACCCTGGTTATAAACTAATCACACTGTGGAAAAATAATAAGCACTTTGATTTATAGCTGAACTTTGACACATTTCTTACTCGTGCTCCAGATTCACAGATTCTCAGAGCTTTGCGCTCACACTGTTGTGTGATGCCATTAAACTTCTGCTTCGTCAGTAGTCCAGAGGACCTGCTTTGGCCCAGAGTGAACCCATGCGTGGAAAAAAACCACAAAGAGACATTATAACAACAACCCAGGGCAGCTTAGTCAGAGTGAGCAGTGAAGAGGAGCAGTGTGTGTTATCTCTGCTCAAAGTTAAATGAAGGTGCAGCCTTGCAGGGCTCTGTTTGTTAAGTTTGGTTTGTGGTGAGTCATTAAGTGAGTAAGTTTTAATGCCAGAACACATTTAATATGAACAATTTCAAGTCAGGAGATAACACAAGACAACTTTATCAAAAGAATCTTTGGATATCGACCAAACCTTATAAATGCTGTTTTGCTACACGTCGTACGCCACAATAATTTAAAAAACGTGAGTTCCTATCAGTATTTCTCTATGACATCATATATTCATGACAAAATGAGCAACAACAATCTGAGTTAAAGTTGAGAGAGAGAAAAAAAAGATCTTCAGGTATTTTTATCCAGAGTTTGATGCTCAAAAACACAAAATAATCTGCCTCATCAGGACGTGCATGCGTGCATGTGTGCAGTTTTATCAGATCTTATTGCAACTGTCATCGCACTGGAGTCAAACGTTGCTAATTCTTTACATGCAGAGATGCGTGACATCGCTTTAACTCAGCGAGAAGAAACACAGCCCTGAAATAACCATAACTGCTCTAATTTTGGCAGAAAACTGAGCTGACAGTTGTGGGTGATGTCACGGCGTCCGTTCTTTAGACTGTCAGCGGTTTACAGACTTTATGCTAAGCTAAGCTAACCAGCTGCCGGCCTCAGTTACATATCTACCATACAGACATGAAGGCCATGTCGATGTTCTCGTCAAACTTTGGCAGGAAAACTGTGAACTGTTCCTTTAATCTTTACTGATGGATTACCTGAAGTGATCTGTGGATTTTGTGGCCTCTCGCAGGGAAGAGGGAAACAAGCCGTGACTGATCATGTCCAGACACCAGCAGGTATACCGTAAACAACAGACCTGACCCCGAAAGAGCCTAAAATAATAAAAGAAAATATAATTAACGTAAGGAATCCAAAAGAAGCGAGCAGAACGCTGCGTTCAGGCTGCGGAGCTTCTCTTGATTACGTCCATCCACATGTTTTCTGATCCATTTCCCAGGATGACCACCGCGTGAGAGGAGTATTACATTCTCCTTTGAAGCATCTGCTACAATCAATCTCTTAAGATCAGTCTTCTGTGCTACAAACGTCGAGCTTAAGAGTCTTAAAGCTGGAAGGAACTTTTAAAAGTTACAGATGAAAAAAGCGTGAGCTTCTTTGCTGCCGCAGGTCAGACGAGGTAAACACAGCGTACCATAGTCAGGTTGCCCTATGATCAGCAACCGGCTCAAGAGATTGTTTATAACTCGAGGAAATGAATCTTTTAATGGGAAATTTAATGTGCCAAATGTCGTGTAATTGTCATTTGTTGTTAGCCTGGGAACCAGACGAATCTGCGAGCTCATGTTTCATTTGCTCTGGCAGATGTGTCTTCTCTCTCTCACGTCTGCTCAGGCCAATCACAGCTGTTTGTTTAATATGGGACGGGTTCGATGCTACAACAGTATAAAGAATGGACGATGTATGCGTGACGTCATCCACAGGTTAGTCCTGCGTCTGCCACCTCCCAGTTAATCTAAAAATCAGCAAAGACGTGGATCATCGGTGGACCTGAGGCCTTGGTGCTCAAACAAACCATCTGTCCAGTCACCTACCTGTCAATCAAAGCGTCCACGCTCTTAATTCTGCATAACTTTAAGCCTTAATATAATTTGAACAGGTGAGTTGTATATAAATTCACCCTCAGTACAGTTGTCATGAACGGGGACCAAAACTGTTTTTTGTACCAGGCTGTAAACATGTTTATTTCTGCTGTGAAGTTGGACATTTTAACATGGGGACTTATGGAGACTGACTCACTTCTGGAGCCAGCCTCAAGTGGACGTTTGAGGAACTGATGTTACAGATGCTAACTGGGCCTTTGTCTACAGAAAATCCATTTCAAATATAAAAGTATACAACATGTAATGCATTAACCATCATCAGTAAAGCCTGACACGTCAGTGAATTACTTCTGTTTGCTGTTACTGAAGCAAACAGGCCTCACAGTGAATTTATGTTGTTTCCATCTCTTCTTGTTCTTGTTCAAGCGGATATTCAACTGCAGTTTTTGGCTCCATTTTCCAGACACTGAGGTTGCCGCTTCCTGTAAGAGAAAACTATCCAGTCTCTGTCCAAAAGTAACAAAGGTAACCTTAAATTTATCTGATCTGTACAAAACTGAAGCATAGTTTGCAGTTTTACGGTGACGGTTACGTATTACGTCTTGAAATCTGAGCTGAGACTAGAGGAAGTTACTGGTCCGAGTCAAAATATCAAACTCCTTTAAACTCTCTCCACCTGTAATAAATAATCTCCTTAAAAACTTTATTGCCACATCCAAATCTTCTTATTTTGGGCCAATAGGTAAATGAACTATAGCTGACACCGTCCTTTAAAGTCCAGCTGAGATACGTCTCTGCGAACAGATTGTCTCAGGAGTTTTTGTCTCGGACATCAGACAGGTGTCCGACCGGTTGCTCGGGCCCGGGTTAACCTCGAGCCCCGGGCCTGGCTCTGGTGCCGTAACGCCGGAGGTCAGAGGTTAATGGAGCAGAGTGGCGCCGAGCAGTCATCCCCCAGGATCCCGGGTGGATTTGGTAAACAGTGAAGCTGTCACTGCAGATTAATACTGAGAGGAGGTAGAACAGGGCCGAGCACACAGGGGGGCTAATGGCTCCCAACTCAGCCATGAAAGTGCCTGTCTTCCCCATTCTCCTCTCTCCCTCATCCCCACAGATAAGCCCTTCAGGCTTAGAGAGGGTGGAGGAGGCCGAGGGAGGAGGAGGAGGAGGAGGACGGCAGAAGAGGCAGAAAAAGGAGTTAACTCTACAAGAGGGCAATAATCACAAGTGTACTTGGCACTTGAAACTCTGGAGAGTGAAGAGAAAAGCATCTAAGTTTCTTCTTATTGTGTGGACGCAGATCTCTGCCTCGAGGTTGCTCGCTGTAAGAGCAACAACTCCCGACCGTCAGCCCTCCTCTGGTGGGGGATCTTTGGGGACTTTTTTTCATGAAGCAAGCTTTGACACCACGGTTTGTCTGTCACTGCATCTCAGATATGAGGGGGGCGGCACCCACCACATCACATATGCAGCTTGTGTATCGAGGCAGGCAGGATATTGTATGTCATGTCACTGCAGTGCTCTAGATTGCGGTTAACAATCTCACCACAACTCATACGACAGAGAAACAACTAGAAGGATATAAACGCCTGTTTAAGGTCTTATCTTAGAAGATTGTGTCTAATGTCTCATGTGCTAATAATCCCTGCGGGTCAGAGAGGTGGTTTCCCATTTGTGTGATATTTGATACAGGATTTTTGGCGGTTTAATTTTATGTTTTGGAATTTTTATGTTTTGGCAAATTAACATTTTTATTATTTTAACAACTGGATACATTTTTATCTACTTCATATTTCATGATCGTCCCATAAAAACATTGGAAAGCGTCCAAAGGCAGCCCTGTTTCCTACAAAACAAGTTTATACACTTCAAATTTAGTTTGTTTGACACATTTTCATTTTCATAATCACCTGAAAATAAGAATTGTTGTATGTTTGTTGTCTTATAATGAGCCCTTTACATCTACAGTGAGAGCGGGTCCTCTTCCATGGAGTCCGCCATGTTGAACCGCCATTTTTCTACAGTAGCCCAGAACAGACAAACTAAACTCTGATCTAGATATGACCTGTTGCTTTTTATGTGAATTTGCCAGCCAGAGTTTTTCTCAGTTGCAACTTCACCTCTAGGTGGCACTAAATCAGACAAACTGGACCTTTTAAAGTGACTCTGATTGTTAAATTTATAGTTGATCAAATGACTAAATGTGTAATGTTAAAGGCGCACTTTAGCCGAACTTCCATAAGTCCCCATGTTAAAATGTCACAACTTCACAGCAGAAATAAAAAAAATAAAAAAAATAAAAAAAACATTGACAGTGACAGTTTTATATATATGTTGAATATAAACACGTTTCTTACATTTTAAAACATGCTTTGATTTTTTGACCTGAATCTGTTCATTTGTGATCCTGGTGTTTGTGCACATATGTGTGTGTGTGTGTGTGTGTGTGTGTTTGTGTGTGTGTGTGTATACCTCTAACTGTCTAACTGTGTGTGTGGCCTGTCTGAAATAACTGTAGTTTACTGTACACAGTCCCACTCTTTCCTCCAATTACCCTGATGCCCCCTCCCAGCTATGTTGTCAGTTGGCCTGCGGGGGGGGTCCAGAGCAGAAGAAGAAGAAGAAGGAGAAGAAGAAGAGGAGGAGGTGGAGGAGGTGGAGGGTTTTGTCTGAGGAGTAGTCCATTGTACAGTTCACACAATGAGGCCGAGGCTTTGATCTTAGAGGGGTGCACCTCTCCTCTCTGTCTCCTCCATCCCTCCTCCTCCTCCTCCTCCTCCTCCTCCCTCTTCTTCTACTCTTTCTTTCACTTTTCTCTCCCCGGTATTAACCTTGACCCTCCACGTACCGCAAAGAGGGCCGAGAGGAGAAAGAGGAAATGAAACACTGATTGAAATGAATGAAAATGTAATGAAGTAAAGAGTGGACTGGAGGACCGGAGGAATAAAAAATCAGTTGTTATATTCCTCTCGTCCTTCCTTATTAAAAGGCCCGGGGGACGTACTGAGATGACCCTTTGACAGATTGTTTGTGGTATATTGTTCAGCCTCCCTCATCTCTCCGCTGACACAGAGCAGGTGCTGCTAGGCCGAGGCTTGATCCGAGGATATGGAGGCTCAGCGATGGGAGGGTTTGCTATAAGTGCAGAGGGATGGGGGTGCTGTGCGGACCCTATACGTCCCCCTGATGGAGCATGTCGGGTCGATATTTTCTATACGTTTTGTGACTGCAATGCAAATTCTGCTGCACCAATTCAACCATTCTCTCTCGCTCGTACTGGCCCCATCATGTCCTGAAAACACAGCGCTAACCCCCACCGCCGCCTCTTACCCTAACCCTCCCACCAATAGCCCAATGCTCCAGTGAACGTCTATAGATTCCTGGATCTGCACAGCGTTGCATTGTCTGCCTTCCTCTGGCTTTCTGCCAAGAACCGAGCCAAGCTTTTTTGGAAAAGTTGTACTTCACCAGATCTAATCTTTTCTCTCTCTCTCTCTCTCTCTCTCTCTATGCTCCGCTTCTTTTCTTGCTCCCCTCCCTCCTCCATTCTTTCTTTTCTTCTCCCCTGCTCGGCTGCTTTCTTTATGCCACAGAGCTCTGCGAGTATTTACCGATGCGCTGGCATTGAGGCTTATTGTCTGCAGGGCTGGATGGAGTGCAAAAGGCGGAGTGGAGGGGTGGTGCTGTGGCTGCTGAATAAACAAGGACGTGCATGTTGTACAGTAGAGATCGGAGATATGCTCACTACTTTTTTAAGTAAAGTATGTTGCCCGTAAAACCTTTTACTCACCTATCGTAGTATCTGATGATGCAGATTTCGTATCCATCTCTGAGATCTTTCTGCCACCAGCGCAGCACACTGGAGGTGAATGAAATTTAACTTGTGGTGATTAAATCTTCCACAGTAACATCTCTTTCCCCGGTACTCTGGGTTACTCCGGTTATTCCTCAGACGTCACTGTGAACAGCTTTTATTTGAATCATTCTATAGAAGAAATACTCCCCATGACAACTCTTGACCACAAGCTCTTTGACTCTGTGTAAAACACACATAACCACACCTAACGTAAAATTGTCCATACTTGTTTTGAATAGCCGCACTTGACATTGAGGCTAACAGCCCCCCATCAGAAACTCTCCCGCCTCCGTCGACCTCTCTCAAAGAACTCTTTTGACTTTTGCATATTTTTGTTATCTTAAAGGTCCAGTGTGAGATTTTGTTGGTGTTTTTGGTAACTTTACCAACTACAATACGTCATATGTTTCATTGCTCTGATTGGTTATGAGTCTATCCACCTGTGTCCAAAGACAATTTGGTCTGGGCCTGTTGATAATGTCACTTTGTGTGGCTAATATTGGTGGTCTTCAGCAGTTTCTACATGAACTCACAGTTTTCTGCCAAAATTAGAACAGTTATGGTTATTTTAGGGATTTCTGTGGTTGTGTTTCTTGTTTGTGCTCTTCTCGCTGGGTTAACATGTTTATTTCTGCTGTGAAGTTGTGACATTTCAACATGGGGACTTATGGAGACGGACTCACTTCTGGAGCCAGCCTCAAGTGGACGTTGAGGAACTGCAGGCCACTTTAACTACTGCACCAATTATATCTCTGGAATAGTGTTTTGTAGGATTGTTTCGACACATTAGGTCGTCTTATTGGTGGAAATGTTTGCGTGTTTGCGTGACGGGCCTCTGTTTCTCTTGAACTTTGGGTCTCAGATGTTCAGATGCTCAGAGGAGAGGAGATGATGAGGAGATGATGTTTCCAATCCAAGATCTGTTACTGAATCAAGATGATGGTGATCTTTAAAAGCTATTTTTTCCATCCTTTGAGCACAACCAATGAAATTCCTCGCATTGTATTGCAGTGAAGGCAGATTACTCGGAGACTCTGCCAAACAAAACCACATTTATCTGCATGCTGTCAAATACCACAAAAGGCAATTTGTTTTTCTAATTTTGGTAAACTTCCCTTTTTTTAAATTCCTTTCCTTTAACTTCATGTGACTCACTATCTCAGTCACTCATTAACTTGACGTGATAAGACCTGTATTTCCTCAGGGCGGCTCAGAGGAGGAACTTCTTTCTCTGGTCTATCCCTGCACTCCTCCTCCACCCTGAAGTTGACCCCCCCCAGCTCACTGTCGCCTGTCCCAGCAGCACCCACACCCTTGGGGGGGTTGGGTGTTGGCGGGGAGGCGGCCAGCATCCCTTACCTGACAGCACTCAACATCCCAGACGTAAACACGGGTGACAAATGGGCCATGATATCAGGTATCAGGTGTCGGCGTAGAAGATTTATAAGGTAAGACAATGGGAGGCAGACACAAAAAGCTCCTATCTTACCATCAATGCTCAGAGGGCTGGTTCCCCACCGCTGCACTTTGGTCTTAGCAGCCATGGGGAAAATTATTTCCCCCTTCAGTCCTCTCAGCTTTCTCATCCATGTGGCACAGATTAGCAGCTCTCACATAGCTGAATCAGATATTAAGTAGCTCAGCGGGAGGGCGTCTTTTGGTGTGCTGATTGAAGACAGAGGAATCAAGAGAGGCGCAAGAGGACTTGTTGTGAAATGACGGAAGTTCCCACTCATGACGAGGGAAGTTTGGGGTCAGATACAGTTTCCTTTGGGACTGTGGAGGCTGTCGTCTGTGTCGTCCTGTTTCACAATGAGCAGCTGATCGACCTTCAGTCGTCCTGACAGGAAGCAGCTCACGTCTCTTTGCATTAAACAGGCAAAACTTCTTGTTTTTGTTGCCATATTTGATAATAACGCACAGGAAATGTGTGCAGGGGTAAACGTTAAAGCAGCAGACCACACAGATGTAATCAAGGAGTGTAAAAAAAACAATATTCAGACAGCGTGCAGAGCTGAAATGATAAATTATAGCCGTTATCTGCATGCACCTGGTTCACAGTCTCTCCCTTTTGGTCTGGATTTCAACACAAGGCCTCGTATTTCAACTCTGAGACTACGCTTAGATCATACGTGTCTTTATGATGAATTAAAGCGATATATCAGCGTACCAAGTCCGATTCAGCATTTTAACTCCCACGATACTTCTGCATCTGAATCTGCATTTAAGGTCTGCAGTGTGTGGGATTTAGCAGCACCTAGCGGGGAAGTTGCAGATTGCAACCAACTGAATACTTTTTCCGAGCATGTGAGAAGAACTCTGGCACATAAAGAGCAAAAGGCCATATGTAGATCAGAGTTTGGTTTGTACGCTCTGGGATACTGTAGAAAAAATGGCGGTTCAATATGGCGGACTCCGTGGAAGAGGACCCGCTCTCACTGCAGATATAAACGGCTCATTTTAAGACAACAAACACACAAATATTCATATTTTCAGGTTATTATACACTAATTAAGACATACTAATGAATATTCTATTCGATTCCTGCCAATAAATACTCCTAAATCTGACACACTGGACCTTTAATTGATTTTTTCGGCCATTCAGACACTCAATAAGTTGAACTTGTTAGTAAACAGTTGCATATTTACACATTATTCTTCATTTGAAGTCCTCTTTCTGGCCACTAGATGAATGTAAGTCATTCTTTTAGCTCTGATTTTGGTCAAATCAACTCCTGAGGGGAGTATCTGGTTCTACATTCTTCAACATCTCTAACTCTTTGGTGCAGAGCAGGTAGTGTGTGGTGGGTTTTTTGAAGCAAACAGTGACATTACGAGAGAAGTGGGAGTGAAACAAAACAGCAAAGTCGTGGGCTGGTCAGCTAAACAATGAGCTGAAACTTGTTGTCACATTGTTCTCATGTTCTCATTCGACTTTGTTCCCATAAAAATAGAATTTACAGCTGCTTTAAAGTCAGATTTTTTTTTTTTGCTGTGGTGCTTTAACAAGCAGAGACATCATCCTGATAAACTCAGCAGCACAGCAGGATCCTCTCATCCATCACCAAGGCGATGACAGGCGAAAGAGGAGATGAGTCTGTCGGGGAGGAAGGGGGCGCTGGCGCCGCCTTCCATGAGATCCAAAAAGGATTCTCGGAACACGTGAAAATCCTGCATACTACACCCCCCCACCCACCCACCTTCCCGCTCACGAGATACAATCAACCACCATCTCCTCCTACACCGTGCGCCCACGGCCACCCTCAGAGGACCTGAAACCGGAGACGCAGTCAGCAGAAGTGAACCTCCACCCCGTCATCCCCACTCCCTGTCCTTTGTCTCTTCACAATGTGGAGCGGTACAGTGAGCGAACAGTGAACAGATTCCTCGCACAGCTCCTCAGGGAAAGACCACAGCCTTTAAGCCTCTGTGTGTGTGTGCGTGTGTGTGTGTGTGTGTGTGTGTGTGTGTGTTAGATGGTACCTGGCAGTGTTTGTTTTTACCTGCACATAACCTCTTTTTGTTTGACTTTTCATAAGTCACACTGACCGCGACACATTTTCCTCATATGCAACGTGTCGACATGACGGGAGAGTTCACCCCAATCACAGTTGTTAACTGGGTCTATTTCAAAAATGTGATAATAATTACTCAACTCTGCAGTTACCCTTAGCACTTTGGAGTGTTTTAAGCGTCTTTCAGCTCGTTGTTTTGGTTTTACTGAAGTTAGCTACTAACTGGTGAACATAGTGAAGCATTCAGCAGATAAAGATCCAGATATTCCCATTAAAAGTCGGAAAAAAACAAAATGGAGCTAAAGGAAGAGTGAATATTAGACATTTGTTGAATGCTCTATGTCTGCTGGATTTGTAAAGGTTGTAATATGTAAGTGTTGTTTACAGCTTGTTGAGCTGCCACCAAATTAGTTATTGCAGCTTTAACACATTTTGAAAAAGTTTATTTTAAAGCAACATTACAAAGAAATTGGTATTTTTGTGATTTAGTGCCTCCAGGTTCAGAGTGCAATACCACTGTAGTAAATATGGACAGCTGTACACGTGTATTTGTTATGATTATGTTACTTATGATAAACAAAAAACGAGTTGACAACTTTGCTAACAGCCAAACATCAACAAGGTCAACAACACAAGACATAGCAGCCAGCTAATATTACTTACTAGTCCAACAGCAGTCAGCCCAGCTCGGCGTCTGTCTTTCAGCCTTTTATTCAACCTCTTTCTTTCCTCTTCTTAGCTTCCTCCGTCACCGTCACTCTCCACCTTTTCACCTCTGTCATTATGTCCATAGAGGCTGCTGAGCCCGGTTACATTGCTCGCTCACCCGGCTCCAGTTCTGGCACGACACTGATGATGATCCCCATCAGCATTCGCCTGTAAACCTTCTTCTTCTTCTTCTTCTTCTTCTTCTTCTTCTTCTTCTCTCGATGGTCCAAAACGCCTGTGGTACAAACACTAACACTCTCACTCTGATTACAAGTCAGTGTGACATCAACATGATTTAAAATCTGTTATCTTATGATGGAAAAGTTACACAGCGCTGCTTTAATCATCTGCCATTGTTTATTTATATTAGTTTAATATGCACTTTAATGTCTGACTGAAGTCATGATAAGCTGCAGAATATGAATCATTGTATAATAATTAGTCCACTGACCGAATCTGTTTACATCACTGTACTTTATTTATTACAGAGGGTCATCAGTCTTATGATTGCACATCATTAATATCCACAGGGCAACATTTTTCCACTGCGGTCTAAACATGGCGTCGCACCAAATTCTCAAGTTCCCTCAGTGGGCGGGGATTTCCCAGAGGGTCGCCAGCTCTGGGCCGCGATTGGTCAACAAGGGACGGTTGAGTTCTGAGTGACAGGCTGTCGGAGGGGATCCATCGGTGGGGACAATGTGCCCACTCGGAGGCTCAGAGGTCAGCCTGCTAACAACGGCTCCACTGGTGAAGTTTGTTTTCTCGTGAGGAGCCGCCCTTTCATGTATGCCACTCATTATCAGAGCTCGTGCCCCCCGCTGCCCCAAACAAGGCTGTCTGTGTGTGTGTACGACCATGTGTGTGTGTGTGTTTTACCCAAAAACCTCTTTATATCTTTCAGTGACCCTGTTTTGTCTGAACTGGAGCGAATACAATTGGGAATCCGGCTCAGGTTGACCTGAGTTGATCCTACTCTACTGTCTATCTATCTATCTATCTATCTATCTATCTATCTATCTATCTATCTATCGGCTTTCCCAGGCCTCTAATAACCGCAGCTATCTTTCATCTATCAGCATCTTTCAGCTATTTCCAGCTGTCCGCGCTCCAAGCTTTTACATAATCGCTGTTGCAAAAGGACGCACATCTTGAAAAACGCTGTGCAGATATGGAATAGTTCCTGGAATGTGACTAACCTTGGGGGTGATGTCAACAGGGCCAGATTTTTTTTTATTTTTTTTTCCTGTAGTTGTAGGAGTTGCTGGAGAGCAGCAAAGTGAATAGAAACAGTGGATGTCCTGTGGAGGAACAGACAGAGTGGAGATCAATAGCTTGAGGAGATAGAGGAGTGTTATTTTGAGCCGAAGCCAGATAGACACAGGCCTTTTGTGTTGAAGATGAGAGAGCGACTGAGGCTGTGTGAATTCATGGAGTCCGCATGAGACCGCATAAGAATGCATGTGTGCAAAACGCTGGATGTGTGCATGTGCGTAGGTTCGGTTGCATCTTGGTATGTGCGTTGATCAGACATGGCCCTTTTCTCTGGAGAAGAAAGCAGCCCACTGTCCTCATGCTGTCCTGGGTCTAAAGTCTAGCCTGGCCTGGCTGGCCTGAGACCGGGCCTGCATGGCTGGAGCTCTGTGTCTCTGCACGTTGAAGCCCGGCCTTGTTCCCAGCTGTTTGTTCAGCTGGCCCACCAGCGGGGACACCAGGGACTCAAAACCCCCCACTCAGGCCCGGTCGGACACCTCCACCGCCGCACCCACCCAGGTCAATAACCTCCTGACCCCCTCACCCGAGGGTTATTTGCTCCGAGGCCATCGTTCAAGAAGGGTGTTTTGTTCGGCCCTCGTTTGGTCCGCAGTCCTTGCTTAGGCTCTTGTCATCAGTGCCATTGATCTGCTCCAAATGAGCTGATTAGGGAGGCCTGCAGTTTGTCCTGTTGAGTGGGCCGGCCTAAGCCGGGGCCTGAGCTCGGCAGGATGAGGAGAGAGGGGGTCATGAGGATGAGGGACAGGGGTCAGAGTGCACGCAGAGCAAACACAATCGGGCATTCACGCTCAAAGATGCAACATGAAATTAGTGGTTGTTTGAAGAGGATTGGATCAAGCCCGTTCGGTCGTGTTTGTTATGTCAGTTCAAACCCCCGTCGCTCAGATCAGCGTCGTCTCTGACAGCTTCTTTGATTTTCACTAATGGACATCATTTCACTTTGAGTACGACAGGCGTCTTTTAAAGATGACGTGTGAAGCCATGAAGGCTACATGAGGATTCCAGATTCCAACATACTCTGTGTACAACTGACAAAACCAGCAGGTAACACGGGAGACGCTGGAACCAGACACTTCAAAAATGACTCAAATCAATCGATCGAGTGTAAGAATAGTTGCCAAAATAGCTACTGATCAATTTCTGGATTGATTAACTAATTATCACAGCATTAGCACTGTTCAACACACACTTCTTTCTCTATTTTTTCCATTTTTCATGTTAAATATTGGATATTTTCCTTCAAATTAAACAATATAAAGGAAAAATCATCTTAATTTGGGCGGTGGGAAGATTTTTCTGATTGATTTTGCTGTCGAAATCATTCAATCAATCAATTATTAATTGATTAGTCAAACAAATACCAAACACATTTTGAAACTGTAGTATCCTGAGATTGTTAATATTTGGTATTACCCTAGAGGGAGCTCTAGGGGGATCAAGGTGTGTGTTACCTGTCAGGAAAGGTATATGCGAGGCCCGCTGGTGGCGTGTTTGTGCTATGTCTGCGCTGCCTGAAATGTTCGACTAAAGCCACAAAGAACTCGAAATCGACTGGAAGTTATAAGTTCGCTCTCTGTTGTTATATGCTATAAGCTAGTTGCAGCGAAGCGGTAACTTCCGTGGCTGCGAAGTGAAGCTAATACAGAAAAACTGCAGATCCTCAGACGTCCACTTGAGGCTGGCGACAGTTCATACGAGAGGACACTGAGTGCTTTCTAAGAAAAAAAACAGTGTCAGCTCGGTTAATGAGAGCGTTCTGTAATCAAAACAAACATTTATCATGTTTGACATCAGTAACTGTGTCATGTTATTCCTCCCTCGCCAGTTTTGCAGTTGAAAAAGTCGAGAGTCATTCTGATCTTTATCACATGGATATTATTCATAAGGTAAATTAGCCACAGCGCTTCCAGCTGAGCGTCATTTAATCAAATAAACCGCAGCAGCCCGACCACCAGCGATCACACATCACACAGAGCTCTGATTTAAGGACGGGTTAATGAGACTTGAATAAAGGCTGAGGTCACTTATAGTTTGTTTGCTCTGGTCCGACGGACTGATGTGTCCAGATATCAAGACGGCACTGTATGTATGTTAGTCCAGGTTAAATATAAGTTATATACACAGAATATGAGTCACCACGGAGGAAAACAAAGTCCTAAATCAGAGGACACAGCTGCAGAATCTCAGAGTTTTTACTCTCGCTAGCTACGAGCCCTGCATGTGTACCTGTGTGCATGCATGCATGCATGTGTGTGCACGAGCGTGCACATCCATGATAATTACAGTCTTAGCGTAATCTAACACTCCCACCACTCGCTGTGTAAACTGAGAATCCTCCCTCTTCTAGGTCAGGGGATTAAGAAAGACGAGGCCTCGCTGAATGAGCCGCACATTACTCCGAGACACCCTTAACACTCGTCGGAGGGAGACATCAATAATATCAGAGGATTGAGGGGGTTTGTCTAAGACCCAGAGATAAGGAGACGGGGGCCCGTTAATGACAGACAAAGAGAGGTTACCTACAATTACTCACACAATTTGTCTGTGGAGCACAAACAGAGAAGCAGTGATTTGAAATAATGAGGAGTATTGTATATCATTGTGCACATGCGTCGTTCGAGACTCTCTTCATATATCTGATCTGAAACGAGCCTCGCGGCTACAATGAGGCCTTTGTTTTCCTCGCTTGTTTACTGCAAGCTGATATTTTCCACGATTGGAGCTGGTTTATGGTGTGAAAACGTTTCTTCCAGTGAAACTGCAAATATGTTGGAAGGATGCTCGTTGTAATTACGCAGCACAAATGAAGCCGTCTTCTCCTGCCAAAGCTCTATTTTTCTTTTTCTTTTTTTTCAAAGCTAGACCTCTGTGTTATGCTGTGTCACAGGTCAAAGTTTACAGGGTTAGAATGGACACTGTGTCCTCTCATCCGTCTTCATTAGAGGTCTGGAAGTACTCAGTGACCAGACCTCCTCCTCATCCTCCTCCTCCTCCTCTTTCTTTTCAAAACTATCTGTCCACTTCTGATAAACAGCTACATCAGAGGACGGGCTTGACACGATCCACCAGTGTCGCTCTGAGATGCTCCGCTGTGAATTTTCATCTGCAATTAGTTTATTCTCGCCTTGAAGCACATTTAGATGATGCATTGCTTACATTGCTGGAGATAGAGGGCGATGACAGCGTGCTCCAGACTTGTTTAAGCCCTGAAATTCATGCATCGCTGCAGCCAAGCGTCCATCAGCAGACAAACCCCGTCTGCCTACTCATTGTTGTGGGTAAAAGAGTCCGAGTGTAACTTACAAAGGTACAAAACACAAACATCAGACCACAATTTGTGATGGCAAATTAGCACAGACAAGAAAAATAGGCTCTTAAAGTTTTACACATAACAAACTTTAACTGTTTCTGTCTGAGCTGCAGCTCGACAAACGCCGCCCTACATGTGTGTAAAACTCTTCCTCCGCGTGTTCATGTTCACATTTTGCAGGAAGGAACAAAAGAAAGTCACGAATCGCTCTTCGACAAATAAATGAGACTCCAGCAGAGGGTGAAGATCTGCTGCCTGAACTGCTAACAGCTGCTACATCACACACACACACACACACACACACGTGGGTGGAAACTTGGCAAGAACAGGTAAACTGTGTCGATGAATATCATGCATATGCTAAGAGAGACGGCATTGCACAGATCGTGCAAACAAACAGAAACAAACTGCAGGTTAACATACACAAGTACACATTATCTTCAAGGCGTTAGTGGTTCCAAACCTGAGGGTCAGGACCCCGATGAGGGTTCACACGAATATTACCCGAGCAGGACATTAGAAAAACTAAATTGTGTTTATCTTCTTTTTTGTGTGTGAAATACTGAAGTTTTCTCTTTGGACCTCATTCTTCTAAACTGAACTGACGTTGCTTCATATTAAGGGGTCACGAACACACAAAAAAAGACTGTCTAACTGCGGTTTGCTGCAACTTCATCATGTGCGGCTTCATATTTGCAGATCACGTTGAACTGAGAAACATATGTGGAGTGTGTTTGTCATTATGAACCAAAAAAAAAAATTACTGACAGTTTCACACCACTGTGGATCAAAATAGAAAAATCTGAAGTTCTTACAGTATTTAAAGAAAGTTTTTAGATGAGCGCACTAATAAAACTGTCCATAACATAAAGTGTCACTTTCATACGAACAGAAAAGCTGTGACGTCACCCACAGGTTTCTGAAGAGACGTTTTGAAGGTCAAATCTGTGTAGCCATGTTGTTAGTCCTGCCTGAGGCGGGCTGAGTGACGTCTGACTGCTCAAACAAGCCGTCCATCTTAATCCTGCATAACTTTAAGCCTTAATGTACCGTGAATTTCGGACTATTGAGCGCACCTGAATATAAGCCGCACCAGCTAAATTTTAAAAGAAAATACATTTTGTACATATATAGGCCGCAGGTTTTCATGTTGTAACATGAGATATTTACACAGAAAGACGGTACACGGAAGATTTTTTTTGTTTGTTTTAATTTAAGACACGCTTTTTTTCAAACTGTGCCTGAAAATTGGCAGTACGGCACCAACACGCTATCAACACGGCATCAACACAGCACCAACACGGGATGAACATGCCTGCATGGTTAGAAAATCGGCTTATAGTCCGAAAATTACGGTAGTGTCTTCTTCGGCGCATAACACTTTTGCGTTTACTGCTAGAGAGTGCCCCCCGGTGGCAGTAAAAATAATAAATTAGCCGCACCGTTGTATAGGCCGCAGGGTTCAAAGCGTGTGAAAAAAGTAGCGGCTTATAGTCCGAAGATTACGTAATCTGAACAGGTGAGTTGTATAAAAATTCACCCTCAGTACAGTTGTCATGAACGGGGAAATTAGCTATAGAGACCAAAACTGTTTTTTGTACAAGGCTGTAAACATGTTTATTTCTGCTGTGAAGTTGTGACATTTTAACATGGGGACTTATGGAGACTGACTCACTTCTGGAGCCAGCCTCAAGTGGACGTTTGAGGAACTGCAGATTTTGGCTTCACTTCACAGCGACGTGCGGTTTAACATGTTTATTATCTTTTGTTTATCTTTTTTTATTAGGTGTCTCCCAGGCTAAATGCTAAGCTAAGCTCCATTACATATTTACTAGCATATTAGCTTCATATTTGACAGACATAATATGATATGTAATAATATAATATGTAACTGTTGGCAAGAAGAAGAAGAAGAAGCAAAATGTCAAACTGTTCCGTCCTGCAGGAGTTAACTAAACTCTCACAAAGAGCTTCGAGCAGTTGTTCCACAGCTACTTCGGATTGTTACATACATACAGCTGCTATGGAAATAAGATCACATACAGATCCTATTTTCTAGTCCTCCAAACCCACTAAATGCAAACTTTATTCTCTTGTCCTTTTAAGAGTGACTCACTGAAACATGATTACTCTTGTCATGTGGCTCCCACCATTGAGAACCTCCTGGGTTTCTATCCCAAGTTCAGGAAACCGAGGCCTACAGTGGTGCATCAAACTCGCTCCAAACTAGACTAAACTAGATTGAATCAGACGTTTCGACCAAACCAGAACAGACACAACACATGTGAGGGGGGACCGTCCCTCTTCCTCCCAGAGGTCGTTATCAGAACAATGACATCACTGTAGTGTTGCCTGTCTGTGACATTACCAAATATGTGGCGACGATTGGAAGGGGAGGGGGGAAAGAGCAAAGGACGATGTCGGGAATGAGACGGAGAGAGATGGAAAGAAGGATTCATTGACAGAGACAGCAGCAGTTTCAGAAAGAGGGAATAAGAGAGAGAAAGCCTCGAGCTGCGGCTTGGCTGAACTCGCCGTGAACCTCGGCAGATTTATTTTCTCCGGAGCCTGTTGCTCGCTCAAAGGGGGCCAGATTTACATGCCTCTCCCTGGGCTGCTGTGAGGAGCTGAGGATGGGATAAGTGGGCTGAGGGGACGAGATGGAGGCTAAGAGTCCACTCTCTTTGCTGCTTAATAATCCGGCCCTCGGCTTCATGTGCCCCTCGGTGGAGCATTCCTGCTACACCAGCTTGCTATGCTAATTAGAAACAGTCCCTCCATTAAAGCGGGGTGTTTCATTTTGAACCCCGTCGCTCTTATTGACGGAGCTTGGTGTGAGCCGATGGATCCCTGCTCTGCTCTGCACTCGTGGGCTTGTTCCTCTGCGGTGACATAGGGCGAGGGTTATGTCATTTTTTAACATGATCTGGTTTATGTAAGCGCTAAACAGTAACATAATGTGCTGCGCTTGCACACGTACACAAACACAGGCGCTTCTAGCGGGGCATCCACAGTCTGTAACCATGCTAAGATGCTGTATTTAAAATATTGGTTTAATAACAGGAGGATTTTTCACGTATCAGCAGTAAATGCTTGACTTTTTGTGACAGAAAGACTTCTTTCCAGACGTTTTTCAGCAATATTCAATATTCAGACTGACAGAAATCCATCGCCGTTTGAAGCGATACCAACTCCTCCCGCTGACAGCACGCTCGTTAGTCCAGAAGGCGATGCAGCCACAGGACATGATTTATTTTAAGAGTCATAACTTAATTGTGGAAAAAAACTCTTGGCTCTCTTGCATCACTGACATTCTCCCAACTGTTCCACGTAGGCTACAGTATCACCAACAGCTGATGGCAACATTACTCAGGCCTTTTGGGAAATGTAGCAAAAAACTATAGAGACAAAAGGAAAAAATCATGGACGCGGCGTCTGTGAAATCAAATCCAACATTTTATAGTCTGGTTTATCTATGGACGTATGAAAGGAGCGCGCTCTGTGTGTCTCTGGAGAGAGCCTGTTGATGTCGTCAGGAGTTATCTTGGATTTGGCGTATGAACTGAAAGAAGTAGACATTAAGGAGGTGAGCATCATCCTATACTAGTGGCTAAAAGATCCCTGAATCTGCAGTAACTGATTTTTCAGCCACTTGGGGGCAGCACGACAAGCTGCAAAGACAACATTGCCATATTATCACTTTAGCATTCACCTGGAGTCTTGTTTCTGTCCATTTGACGAATGTACGTCCAAAAAATTACCCACCTATGTTCCTCCTGAGGGAAATACATGGCTAGCTTAGGCAGTGTCGCGATGAAGGGAGTGTGTTTATTTGTGCTGAACGTAAATAACTTTTTATTTCACTGATTAACCGGCTTTCTCGATGTTGCAGATGCAAAAAAACCCCGGAAAAACATATTTTTTCTGCAGCACTTATCAATAAAGACTGGATTTGATCTAAATCAGACATGTGAAACTCAAGGCCCGCGAGATAATTTCTGTTATTAACAGCCCGCCGGTAAATCGCACTCCCACCGCTCATACTACAAATCCCACAACAGCACTGCAACAGCTGCCACACAGGCCAAGATACTGTCATTGGCCAAGACCTGTGCACCACCTCTCCCCCCGCTGCTTCGTTTGTTCGTCGACACACTAATCAGCGGTCAGTGACTTTG
Organism: Argyrosomus regius; assembly: GCA_946959425.1. NCBI lineage: Eukaryota > Metazoa > Chordata > Actinopteri > Sciaenidae > Argyrosomus > Argyrosomus regius. Next base: position 4,965,145 of record OX336887.1, on the reverse strand, counting down.
AGAACAGGGACTTTCAGAGCGGGTGGGAGGCTGCTGACAAGGCACACAGGCTTACCAACATAGGAGGTGAACGCGTGCGCCTTGTTTGTGGAGCCTTTGTGTCCATACTATGACGTGCTAATGTCCCCATCCGGCCCCGTGACGTAGTTCCGGTCTTTAATTATGGCCCACTGGGTGACTTGAATTTTACTCCCCTGGTCTAAATCTAGTCTTCGTCGCTAACTTCGTCTGCGGTTTCCCGCTGCAGCCGAAAACAACGAGCCGATGAGAGCGGTGAGAATCAACCAAAACAATGAGCTGTAAAGTAAAGTGCAGTAAAAGTCGGGGATATCCTGACGTCTGCTGCTTCGATTTTTTGACTCTGGTTTAATTCTCCAACTTCATGGGAGTCCGTTACTAAATCACTGGAGTAGCCCTTTAAGAGAACAAGTCAGCCTTTTGCTGCCAATTTGCCTCGGTGGCTAACCACAGTCCTGCAAACCAAAGAAATTCCCTGGAGCCCAAAAAGCATTTTTCTCATAGACCACCATTAAAACAGATGTCTGTAAAACTGTTGACAGGACACCTCCAACTGCAAATCAGCCTGATTTATATTTGTTATGTGAATTTTTAAACTGTAACGCTTTGATGTAAAGACTCTGAGCCGAGGAGAGCGAGGCGGTAATGTTGTACGGACGCAAACTCTGAGCATGAACGGCTGCCATTTTGGAGCCTGGTTCTCATAATACATCCATGGGTTTACCACCCACAACATTTTCTTAGTTGTTTAGTGCCAGATAATCTACCGTAGGGCGATGGGAGGGATTCTGTGTAGACTGAAGTGAAGATGTGTGAGACACAAACCCAGATTGGTAACCACAGAACCGCTTTTTAGGGAAGTGACACTATAATCTTTTGTTTTTCAGACGTGAATTTCCTCACACTTTCAATACAGTGAGTGTTTTTTTGAGGACAACTTTTAGTGGCCGTTAAAGGAACTGCAGCTCAGTAGTAGCAGAGTACTTCCACATCGGCTGCGGCGTGTAAACACGGTGGTTTCCCCCTTACGAATACCAAACAGAAGTACGTGCCTCACCCACCAGATTGAGGTTTCCACAACAGATAATGTCATTAAAACAACATTCACTGTCATATTATTCCTTTAAGAGCTAACACGTAAAGCCTCAGAGCGGTGACAGCTGTCCATATTGTATCCAAAAGTCAAACAGGATGTACGCTCCAGTTACTGCAGTTCTAGCTCATGTGCTGTAATTGTAGAGGATAACACTGTATGCAAGCCCACTGAGGAAGAGAGGAATTATCTAGCTGTCCGCTGACTCAACTCTCTGTGAACCGCTTTTGGAACCAGAGGTCAGCAACTCCGGGTTTCATATCATTTTTTCCCTCCCACTACTCGGCTGTTTTTTTTTTTCATGTGTGCTGGGGGTGAGTTTAGGAGAGGCAGGGGAGGCAGGAAAGGCTTCTGAGCTCCTGATCCCAGCAGAGCTCAGAGAATTTGGCCGCTCGCCTTGTCTGACAGGTAACGCTCAACACGCCTGTAGGAGCGGCCCAGCTGTGACCCAGAGACTGAGGAGGTGTGAGGGCGAAAGGGCAGACGAGAGTTCGGCGTAAAGCGTCAGACCTCCAGCCCCGTTCTCGTGATGTGAATCCATCTTGCTCCTGTTAAATCGGGGGAAAAATAAAAACATAAATCATCTACTCGTCCCTCGATGATGCTCATCTTGTGTCGGCTCACAACTCTTTTCATTACATTTAATTTATAAGGACAGCATACATTAATCTGTACGTGTGTCAGTGTGTGCCAGCTGGCTCATTTTCAGCAGAACTTCTCTCATTATTTGTTTTTGCAGACAGTTTCCTTTTCTTTCTCTGGCTGTGCAAATTCTGTCTTCCTTCCTCTATCAAAAAAATCGAGTAGTGGACTCAGTAGAGGAACTTTTGATTGCATACTTTGTACAAACTTGCTAAATGTCTAGTTTTACTTCCCCAAACGCGACGTTGACGCTGTGCTAATAGCCAAGTTTAATTTGCTGAATCCGATGGATTATTGATGATTTGTAACGCTGTGATTTTCGGCAGCGCGCGAAGTCGAGGAGGGGGGGGGGGGGTCAGCATTTGACAAACAGCTGCCGACTGATGAGTCACGCGGCTACCAACTGATGCTGTGCAGCCAAATGTTCAAACCTGCAAAACTTTAATTTGACCACAAGAAAATATACAAAAGTTTCCACGAGTATTAAATAATGTTTTTGATGGAACGTTGCAGCCACTGGGTTTGAATATTTCACTCTACAGCTTAAATGAGGAGTGGAATAAGACGATTTTAACAACCCCGAACCTGCAGTAGCTGATACAAACGCAACATTGCCGTATTATCACCTAAAGCTTGACGTGCCAAATGTGTTAGTTGCCTATTTACACATCCAGCAGTTACAGAGCAACTTCAGCATTCATCTGGAGTCTTGTTTCTGTCCGCTTGATGAATGTAAGTCCAATAAATCACTCTCCTGTTTTGCTCCTGAGGGAAATTTAGCAGCTAAGGTTGGATCTGTTTTGATTTGGCCTTGGCTACCAGCTAGTCGCTAACTTTGTCTGTCTGCGGTTTGGTGCTAACAGGTAGTGCACGGACAAAATGTCCAAAAGCTGCAGCCAAAAACAAAGATGATGAGAACGGTGAGACGCCAATCAAAACAGCACAGCTGCAGGCCCGAAAACCAAAACAATGAGCTGAAAGACGCCAAAACACTTCGTAGAGCGGAGGGTACAATGACGAGTGATACATTCTCCTTTCACATCAAACATTTGAATGACAGTTAATATAAAATAATTTATATTTAGCCTAATAAGATTAAATTATTGCGTTGATTTAGGTGGACAATCGATATCAATCGATAGCGTTCCCGCCACCTCATTTCATCTGATTTCGAGGGGAATCGAACTGAATCCAACCTGGCGTCAGACATTAAGAATAACTATAAAGAAATAGCCAATCTTCTCACTGATGGTCTTGTTTGTTTATGTACGTTATATAAAGGCATCGGTATTAAACTGAGAAACTCTTTCCAGTGAGTTTAAGGGAAAACTAAAAGGAGAAAATGGGTGTCGCTGGGTTAAAACACGAGTCTGCGTGTGATAATAACCATACGCAAACATGACTTTTGCCGTATGTGTACGGATCCAGTGCTAGTTTCAGATTTTAGAGGTTCAGACTTGTGTGATCGTGTTTGTCAAGACGGTACGGGCAGATGGAAGTCGATTTTTCGAGTAACGTTTCAATTATGAAACCACTCATATACAGAAGGTACAATACGAGACACACATGTGAGGACAGACACATGAAAACCACACGTTTGTGCACACATAAAGACGGCAGTGCAGTGTAGTATTCAGGGGTTTTTTTTTAGGACTCTTATCAGTCAACTACATGCACACACACTCCAGCACACTCGAGGCAAGAGTGGGAGGAGCAGATCAAAAGAAGATGTGGTTAAAAAAGAACACCCAGGGACACCCACCTCCACATAAACAGGGGATCTCCTTACCAAAAACAAAGAGGCCTGAGCAGCCAACCCACATCCAGCGGAACAGGGAGGGGTGAAAGGGACTTAAGAGAAAGGGGAGGACATCGGGAGGTGGGGGGATCAGAAAACATGTAACATGGGCGGAAAGGTAGAGCAAAATCATTCATTACTGTAATTACAACCTGAGCCCACTTACTCTTTCATTCAGGAGGAGGAGAAGGGAGAGCAGAGATTAAACTTGCCCACAGAGGGAGATAACTTGTCCTGTTTCTTTTCCTCGAAACAAACACATTAACGGAGACGAGCACACGTAACGCACACTGCAGGGGTTCCTCAATCAGTTAGAGCGATGCGGTTTATGTCAGTGAATGAAATGAGCTATGAAAGGCCTGTCTAAGTGTCTTCATCACGGTATTTATTTTCCCTCCCTGCTCTGAGTCATGCTGTCCTTCTCCACCTCGCTTCACTCATTATACCCTCCAGAGCAGAGCAGCGTTGGACTGCCGTGCAAACATTTCCTACTTTTCTTAAAGGAAATTAGCTCATTTGTTTACATATGATGATGATATCTGTCTTTTAAAGCAGCTGTAATCAATATTTTTATCACAACGATGACTCAAAGGACCTTAAAAAAAACGAAACATAAAAGACGTGATAAACCTATCGAGAATTATCATCCCGACGATGCTCAGCAGAGCTTTGTAGCTGGTTTCAGCTCATTATTTTAATTTCCCCGCCCGCAACTTTACTATCGTGGTTCGCTTTTATAGTCTTGTTTTTTCGGTCGCAGACGGCAGATGTTTTTCAGCAAATAAGCTCCGATAAACCGACCGCACGCGACCTGCTCATCTCTCAAAACGACAAACTCGCAGAGTTAGAGCCGAGCTGGTGAGCAAAGTCGAACGTTTAGCAGCTAAAGAGTGTCGTTGGAGTTGGTGGAGACCAAAAACAGAGCTAAACAGAAAGCTCAAAGGTAACAAAATCTGCCTATTAGCCCCTTTAAAGCTCACTAATTAAACACATTACATCTTATTTGTTTAATCTGGACTGTAGAGCCTCCGTACCACTGATTCCCTTTAGTCTCTAGGCTAAGCTAAGATAAGTAGCCGCTGGCTGTAACTTCATATCTAATGGACACATTTCCCAAGATGTTTCATGTATTAGTGTGAGGAAGGTTACATCAGATCTGTGAGGAAACAGCTGATCAGTCATGTGAGTTAAACATTTGCCACATCAGAGCTTATTTTGAACCCATTTGTACCCTTGAATTTCAACAAAACACTCAACACACACTCGACCTTTTCGAGATCCCACTGGGGAACAGAGTATAACTAAGAGGAAGCTTTGGTTTTAAGAACCTCTTGTCTCTTTGGGCACTAAACTACCTCACCGTCTGTTTGTGGAACATTTTTCTGGAGTAAGTTGACTCACTTTGTGACCACAGCTTCTGGCCTCTTGCCTTTTTTTTTTTTACAGCCTCTCCCCCCTCCAATGTGTTTACCTTCCTCTCATCTCCGTGTGTCCCGGAGGACTTCTTAAACGCTACCTCGGGTGTTCCTCTGGGGAAGCAAACGTGCCGGTGGAGAGGAAGTGAAACAGTAGCTTAATGTGATGTGAGGACAACAACAACAACAATGCCTGGAAAGTTCACCTAGATGGGGCCCATGTTGTGTTAATGCTGGAGCTGTTTCCAGTCATTCAGGAGACCTACAGGTGTTTCATCCATGCCAGGAAATAAACCTCAGGCATCCTGTAGCAGTCACTCAGAAATATGATCCAATAAATGCATAGAAAGGTACATATAGTATATACATGTGTATGCATGTGTGGATGTTTTATGTACATCGTGTGTGGTTTGTGCTGTGCATGTGGTCCTTATCAGAGACCCAACATTTTTTTCTGTAACATTTATACTTTAATTATTCTTTGATTTTGTCACAGGGGAGAAACAGACAGCGCTTTGTTGTATCATATGTGTGTCAGTGCAGGTCATGAGTCTCAGGAAGAAATCTGATTTTTAAACTCGTCCGGAGAGGACTGAGACAGAGCACAAGTGGCACCTTGTGTACGGACGCTGTACTGCACCCAAAGGCTGTTCAAGGCTTCTCTCACTGACCTGGTTGAGACATGACCTGAGCTATAAGTCTTTAAACACACTGTCTTCTGTTTTATTGCTTTGCACGTCTAAGTTGACACTTACTCCCGTTCAGGACAACTTGTTGCATATTAGCGTGTAATTGCTGTGTGGTCGTAAACACGATGTTTCGTAAAGTTCCATATAAATATAATTATAATTACAGCGAGCAAGTTATAGCTTTGTTGACGTGTATATAGGGAAGTAAATAGTTTTAGTAAGTGATGGTTAACTAATTAAAACAAGATAAATCCTCGTTGCCCAATATGCATCTGCTGTGGTGACATATGCTGTAAATTAATCCAGTATATGTTGAAGAATAAAGAAATCATTTCGTGATATACAATTATTCACTCTTAAGCAGAGAGTTTGAAGATTAACCGCTCACATATGTGTGTGCTAAATATGAAGCTGCAGCTAGCAGCAGGTTAGCTTAGCATAAAGACTGTAAACAGGGGGAAACAGCTAGCGCGGCTCCGTCCAAAGAGAACTCAATCTACTTATTAGCGTCTCTAAAGCTCAGTGATTAACACGTTAGATCTAGAGCCGGGTGACCCAGTGTTTCCAGGTTTGAATGCTAAAAAAGGCTAACTGGCTGCAGGCTGTGGCTGTGTTATCAATCTTTGCGTCAACACTTGGCAAGCAAATAAATGATGTTTCCCCAACATGTTGAGCTAAAGTCCACCTCCAGATTTTGCCATATCTTGTTTGTTTAATCTTCAAGTTGTGGTTTTACAGTTGGGTATGTCTGGGAGTGTAGTCATCACCATGAGTCTTGATGGTGACCAACAGATTTAGAGCTTTAGAGGAGTTTGCACGTGGATTTGTGACCTTTGGACAGAACCATGTTAGCCAGCTGTTTCCCCTTGTTTACAGGCTTTATGCTAAGCTAAGATAACCCGCTACCGGTTGTAATTTCATATTTAATGGTCTTCTTCTTATATACTTAGTTGCTTTCTTGCACTGGAAAGAACAGTGCAAGAAAGCGACTAAGTATATGCGTCAAGCACTTTATGTGGCTACGCTCCCTTTCAGATGTACAAACAACAGAACATCAGATTAGCCCGTATCGATCCCCTCGATGAGTTTCATTTTGAACAACGACAAGCGATCGCTTCAACCAACAACAACAACTTATCTTGGGTCATGAGATGAGTCATGAGTTATTACATCTTATTGTTCTCCACGGTCACATAACAGCCACTCATGCTCTCATAGATGTTAGATGTTACATCAGCCTCGTAACAAATTCAAGACTTGTTCTCTGAACACTTGGATGAAGTAACAAACCCTCTTCGGCCCCGTTACACATCAGATTTCTATGAATTCAAGGCTTTCCTTCTTGAAGATCAGTCCACTGTTACATCATCTTGCTGTTATCATGTGAAGGCTCTACATTTTATTAGACGTTTATGTTTATTTATATGTTTCTTTTCATTTCTCCCCCCCTTCTTTTTAACACAGAGTGTATGTAGCGGTCAGGACATCTGCGTCCGTCTGTGTGTTTGTCTTCCAGTGACCTGGATCAGCTCCTCTTCCTTCATAGGTGTCAAGCCCTCCACGCCTTTCTAAACAGAAACCAGCTCTCAATGGCTGATTGTATCGCGTCCTGTGAAGTTTTCGCCTCTCATTCCACCCACAGAACTGCCGCTTCTGCTACAGCCCATTTGGTTATATACATAGACACACGTGTGCGCGGCCTCTATATACAAAACGAGTGCGTGCTGTGTAAATATGGATACACACCGTCGCTCTATCACACACATCAGCATCCAAGCGCGCATGCAGAACCGTAGCAGCAGCAGCCTCTCGCTTCTTTTTCTGCTGACGGTACATCTGCAGCCCAGATGTGTGCTGTACTCTGAGGTGCTGCTGAGCGCAGGATGTTTTGCATTCCCTCTGTGGAACATGTGAGGCGTTCCTGTGGGCCGTCCGTCTGGCTGCATTAGTCTGTGTGTCATTGGGATCTGTTTGCCTCGGCCCCTTGTTGGCTGGCTCCAGGGGGGTTTGGGTACGACTGTTAGCATGATAATTCAGGGCAGATGTCGGGTGCTGAATCAGGTGGTGTAGAGGAAACTCCAGCCCTGGCAGGAGGGAGACACTGGCTGCCCTGTGTTGAGGTCCAACCCTACATAACAGATCATCTTCGATGTGTCTGCCCAATGAATAAACTGAGTGCAGATGACTTGTTCACAACCTGTCGTGTCAGATTCCCACATCTCTGCAAATACTAACTGATAGTAAGATGTCCAAAACTCTAAAATATAAGACCCAGAGTTTGGGAGAAAATCTTTTATTTCCTCTACAAATTCAAACTGCACAGTACATTTAAAATGTAGATCATGACTAATTAAAAAGATTGCATCATTCAGTAACTATGAAACATCGAGCACCGTCCCTGCGTAGCCGTCTGTGTTCTTACATTAGTCTTGGTTGGTGTGGAAAATATGCAGTTAATGCGGCACGACAGCTGTGCACAGGAACCCTTCAGATGGCACAAACCCCAGAGAGGAAGTCAGAGAAACATGAAGAGGATGTGACAGTATACACACATGAAACTCCAGTGCTAGATTGATAGACGAACAAATGGACGGACTGCTGATCTTGTTGTAGACGTTGCAGCCTCGAAGGGTTCCTGTGTTCCCAGTCCTCTCTAGGCTGTCACCCATGCACACTCTGAGGTCTTTATAAGGGATGAGCCACACCAACATCCACCTCCTGGATGGAAGTCCACAATCACCTCCTTCGTCTTGCTTGCTTGCCTGCAGATGGTTCAATCAGCACTACCCAACAAAGTCGTCCACCAGGCCTTTGTGTTCCTCCTCCTGTTGTCTAATGATACACTCCACAATGACAGAGCCATCAGAGAAGATCTACAAGTAACTCCACGACGGCTTGTAGCTGAAGTCAGAGGTGTACAGAGTAAACAAAAATGGGTAGAGGACAGTCCCGTTGGGGGGTGGAGGACATGTTATTCATCCCTTTTCCTGACATATTCATCAGTCTTACAAACTGTGGTCTTCTGGTCAGGTAATCCTGGACACAAATGGAGTGTCCACCTGTGTTTGTCTCGCAACAGTTGATTCTGTATGGTGCTACTAGTAAAATCAAAGAATACGATCCTCACTGTGTGAGATCCTAGCAAGTGTCTCCTGGTTGTGGTCAAGGGTCTTCATCTTTTAGGATGTCGGGGCCACTGGTGTGTCTTCATTTAAGACCTTTGGGGTGCCCATTCGTGGTAAGACGTCTTCCACAGCGTTTTTTTTACCTCTCCAGTCTCAGACTCGGGTTGAAGATGTGCTGCAGGACTCCACACGGCTGCTCAGCACCCGCCTTGATCACCTCTGGATGATGACAGCCGGAGTGCACGACGACAGTTGGTGTAGGTGGTGAGGGTGCACAACACTGTTACTGTAGAAGTACCTACAGTCTGTCACAGCAGCAGCATTTTCTAGCTACCTAAACTTGTCCCCCTCCTTGTCATTGCATCAACAAGGCAGTCGGGGAACTCTGCAGATTTCACACATGAAAATCAGTTTTCTAGTCCTGGGTAATACTGGTGTAATGTTTTCTGTGGCTCTTGTGGAGAATATAACCCGAGAAGATGTCATTACGCTTATCTTGGCCAAGTCTCTGGAGCTTGACCCTTAGTAGGAGACGATACATCGGGATATCTCTGACTTTGTTGCATTCATTTTGAACATCTGACCAAAGTAACTGAACTTTATGGAAAGGCCTCATCCTGTCTGCAAAATGCAGAGGGTAGACACAATAATAGAAACACACAAGGCTGCATAAAGCTGTTGTTTGACTCATGACCATCCATCTTCTCTTCAGCTCTTCGAAACATCCACCCAAAAGAGTCTTCCATGTTTCCCATCTTCCATGATCTAATTCCCTGAATTAGTCTTACTCATAGTCCACTAGTCCCTCTCCCAAAGTCCTCAGCACCATGTCCTCCTCCTTGGCCGTCCTTGCCGTTGGCCGGCGTCTTCACAGCTGGCCCGAGAACAGATTCCAGCCCAAGCAATTGTGGCCCTCGCACCACCTGCTATAGGGGTCATGGTCATACATTGAGCTTGCTCAATCTGTGTTTCAATGCACGTGAGTGCGTGTCTGCATATATAGAGCAGTAGTAGAGGATGCTTTAACACTCACACACACATAACTGACACACCATGAGGCTCCATTGTGTCCTAATCAGTATACCAGGAACTGAATAACCAGTATGTCCTCCATCCTTCGCTCCAGTTGACTGAGTACGACGAGATAGGGACAGCGAGAGACGGAGAGCTGGAATTCCCCTTTGATCAGAGTGTCCGTTATTCAATGGGATGTGGCGTTGCTGGGGGTGTAGAGGCGGGTGGAGGCTGGTGGGGCCTGAGTGCACGGAGAGAGTGCTCAATTGTCTCGTCCCTTTCTTTTTCTTATACTCGGGATGCACACCCCCACCAAGAAGCCGATAGCGAGGTCATGACCTTCTGCCCCCCCCTTTTCCTCTGCCGCATCGGGGCACATACTTGAAGGACGCTTTCTGTCAAGTGTAACTGCTGCACGACTACCCCCTCTCAGAAACGTATCCACTCTAACTGTCTTACACAACTACTCTCGCCACCCTGCTTCATTCAGGAGGTGGAGGTTGAGGCGTTGGCTTGGGGCGGGGGTTTGGAGACTTTTGAGTAGATTAAAGACAAAAAACTGACGAGATCTGGACAAAAGACAAATTGACTGTGTCAGTGTGTTTTAGTTATGGCAGCATCTGTTGCTGCGAGTGTGGTGATAGTTTTTTTCTTTTTTTTTAAATAAAAGGAGGGGACCGCAAGCGTTTTCTTAGAACATGATGGAGGAGGGGTGCAGCAGAAGGGGAGCTGTTTGTTTCAAGAGTCTGGTGTTATTTACTCTATTGTTGTATGTGTGTACAGCCAAGCCATCAAAGACGAGAACATTTGGTGATTAACACAACTGTTGTGTTTGACAGCTGTATAACATATTTTTCTTTTTTGGAAGTGCGACATTAAACAATAAGTCTGCGCTGAAATCATCTGTAGTCTGTATAAGAGGCCCTGAGATGGCCTTAAACTTTAATCTTTTCCATTTAGTCGTGTAAACTGAAGGAAAAACACAAGCTGGACTCCAACACAAGATATCCAGCATGTGGAAAACATGATGCAGAGTGTTACCAATTGACAATTTAAGAAAGGAAAAAATGAAAGAAAATCCAATTATAGTAATTTTTCAAACATGTGAGGCTCTCTCGAGTCCTTGGCTGACAATAGTGACATTGATTAGTTAGACAAATTAAACTGGTTTGCTGGGAAGAGGACAAAAATAACATCAAACTGAGAGACGCAACAACACCGACGTTACACAACAACACACAACACAGCAAAAAACAATGACGCTTTTGAGTTTATAATTGATTTATCATGAAGATGACAAACAATAGTGGCGGGAATACAGATATAATACATCTGAAAGCAATTATCTGATATAAATTTGATAAACAAATGAATTACTAAGAGCATGTCAGGCTTGTTGAAGCTCGACATCGTCTGAAATCCAGTTAAAGGCAGCCTAACGGCAACACGTACGTATAATAAGTCCTCCTGTTTTGGTTAATCTGGCCTTGCATTAAAGCGTTAAAGGGGAACTCCACAGATTTTACACATCAGAATCAGTTTTCTGCTCATGACAAGCGTTACTTTGGCCTCAGAGAGCAGCTGTGTGGTTTCTGTGTCTTGTGCTGGAAGTCTGAGGACAAAAATATAAAGTGAGATGATGCAAGTGAAACCTCAATTATTATCTCATCCTGTAAAGGGCCTTTATATGATGTTTAATGTTTAATCAGGTTACCATAGAGAGAAGGAGAAGCAAAGCGGTGAGGTCAGAGCAGCTCCCCTGCTGAGATGATCCGGCCCTGTGTGGCAGCGTTGACCTCACTAATGCTGGCACTGACCGACATCACCGACCGGGTTGTTGCTGTCTTCTGTCTTTTTCAAGCAGCAACCTCCGTGTCTGTGAAGTGAAGTGTCAGAACCTGCAGCACCTCAAACGTCCACTTGAGGCTGGCTCCAGAAGTGAGTCAGTCTCCATAAGTCCCCATGTTAAAATGTCACAACTTCACAGCAGAAATTAACCCTTTAAGACTCTTATCTTACCCTTCTTTTGCTTTCATACTACACTGTCTCATGTTTTTATCCCTTTTTGTGATGCTACCCAAGATTTATTCTTTAGGGACACTTCAGGGAGACGTCCTTGTTTCCTCTCAACACAATCCTGTCATTGTGGTAAAAGGCTGTTTGAATAAACTGAATAGAATTTGAATTTTAAACATTAAAACTGTTTTTTTTAAGCTCATAAAACATCAACAAAAGTATTAGCATCAAACTTTATGTAAAGGTCCAGTGTGCAAGCTTTAGAATACGAATATTTCTAATATAAATATCCATTCATCTGTAACAGTTTATCCTCATCAGGGTCACAGTGGGGCTGGAGCCTATTCCAGCTGACTTTGGGTGAGAAGCGGGGTACACTGTGGAAAAGTCTATAATATAAATATAGTATATAATACAATGTTTATAACTGTGTTTTCATTAGTGTGTATGAAAAGAAGAATCATTATGGTTTCCTTACCTGATCTCTACGCTATGTTGACAAACTGGCTCTAGACAGGGACCTATTAATATAATTACTGATACATGAATGTAGCGCTTTAATATTGTAGCTGGTAAAGGTGCAGCTAATTTTAAATTAAACTTCAGATGCTGCCGGGTAACTTTTTTTGTTATATTTTGTATTATTAATCTGAATCTACAAATAATAATAATAAACTTTATTCATGAAGCACTTTTCAAAACAAAGTAACAACGTGATTTCCATGTTTGAACCTGGTTTAAAACATTTCAGGACTGCAACGAGGCAAATGAAATCAGACTGGTAATATTATATAATAATAATAATAATAATCAGTATTTTATGACACAAAAATCATTTAAGATCAAAACAATAATAAAAAACAGACATGAGACATAAGATGTGTTAGACTGATTCTGTAATCAAGTGAGTACAAAGTAACTAAAGTTATCAAATAGTCGAATCAGCGTTGGAGCATTGGATTACAACAGTGGAGTATATGTATAAAACAGCAGAAGACTCAAATATTTAAACTTTGTTTGGACCATCAGGATCTTTTAGATAGACGAGTCTTCAGTGGGGCGGCACGATGGTGCAGTGGTCAGCACCGTCGCCTCACAGAAGGTTCCTGGTTCGAACCTCGGCTGTGGAGTTTGCATGTTCTCCCCGTGTCTCACTCCGGCTTCCTCCCACAGTCCAAAGACGTGAACCTGAACAGGTTAGGTGTGAATGGTTGCTTGTCTCTATGGCGACTTGTCCAGGGTGTACCCCACCATCAGCTCCAGCCCCACCGTGACCCTGAAGCGGTCACAGATAACGGATGGATGGAGTCTCCGGCTGCAGTTCTGGCTTCCTCTTGTGGTGAAAATGAAAAAAAGTTCATGGACGTAGAGGACAGTACCTTCACTGACCAGCAGAGGACAGCATGAAACAACAAGTAGCAGCAGACTCTGAGTCTACTTTCCTCTTTTCTCACCTTCCCTCAGTCACTCTCTGCCTTTCACACTTCCTCCTCTCTCCCTCTTTGTTTTCATCTTCAGTCCTCTCTCTCTTCCTGTTTTCCGTCTTTCACTGTCAGCTTTGCTAAACCTGCACACAGACGGCTGATACCACACAGGCAGGAGAACCATATGGTCTGTTTCTTGAGTTGTGTAGCTGTTTTTCCTCTCCTCTCTATACTGCTCTGCCCGAGTCTGCTAAAACCATCACTCCCCCCTGCCCCACTTTAACCTCCACCCTCTGTTTTCTCTCCCTCCATGCCTCCATCTCCTTCTCCTCACTCATCTGTCTTCCTTTCCCACCTCCTCCTCCTCCTCCTCCCACTCCTCTGTCCCTCCTTTGTTTCTCTCCTCACTCCTCACCTCCACATCTATCTTTTTCTTCCTCTTTGTGACCAAAATGCTGTCAGAGTCATTGACTACATGTGGATGACATCAGCTTTCCCACTCACTGAGATGAAAGGAGCTGGCGTATGAAAAGAAAGCCGAGGTGGGACGGGTGGGTTCTCTGGATCCTTCTCACCAGCCAAAGTTCATATTTCTCCCATTTTTTTCTGTCTCCTCTCTGTCAGAGACGACCGTGAAGACGCAGACCTCACGGTTTTTGCATTAGCTGTCCTTCAGCGCTCAGCTTCATGCATGCACGGATCACAGCTTCATTACTTTATTGATTCGTACAGTTATTGTTTGTATTTGTCTGCCACTGTTTCATGCCTCGTACGTTCACAGAGTTATTAAATGGCGTGTGGTCAGAATGAATGTCCCATCTTGTTTCTGTCATGAGCACAAAGTATTTTAAATTTAGATTTTCAGGACATCTGGATCCTTCTTGGAGCTCAATGAAACACCAGTTTTGTAGCCTTGGTATAGAGGAATGGTAATGTTGGTCGACCACTTTGATCTCGACTAAAATATCTCAACTACTGGATGGATTTCCACACATGACTTCTCCAGGGAAATATCTCAACATCTACCAGATAGATGGGCGTGTTATTTTGTATGGACCGAACATGAATCCTCCTGATTAGTGCCACCATTGAAAGTTTTAGTCTTTTTTTTGGAATAAATATCTCAAAAATTGGATTGTTTGCCGTTAGATTTGATATTTACCACAATATTGATAAGTAAAACTAGTTTATAATCAAATGTTAGCATCTAATCATCATCAGAAACATTACCTACAGTTATGGGTGTTGCAATACACATTATCAATGACAACTTGGATCGCCATGGATCATCGACAGACCTGAGGCAGGCCGAATGAAGCTTGGTTGCTCAAACAAGCCATCTGTAACCACACCTACCTGTCAATCAAAGTGTCCACGCTCTTAATCCTGCATAACTTTAAGCCTTAATATAATTTGAACAGGTAAGTTCTATAAAAATTCACCCTCAGTACAGTTGTCATGAACGTAGCTAGCTATAGAGACCAAAACTGTTTTTTGTACCAGGCTGTAAACATGTTTATTTCTGCTGTGAAGTTGTGACATTTTAACATGGGGACTTATGGAGACTGACTCACTTCTGGAGCCAGCCTCAAGTGGACGTTTGAGGAACTGCAGTTTTTGGCACTTCCGCATTGGCTTCACTTCACAATGCTAAATAATAATTCATCATTTCAAATTTCAGATTAAGCTTCATAGAGCTGCTTGCTAGCTGTAGACTTGTCTTGTGACCTGCTTCATGCAAACATCATTTTATTTTTAATTTCTCAGCTGGAACATTGTTGAAAGACTTCTATGGATTCTACGGCGGCCCACATGAGACAATATTTACATGAATGCATGACTGTACGATACAAAGACATGAACAGAGTGAACTGCAACAAAAAATGTGTTTCATTTTCAGCCATTTTATCAAACCTCTGGTGTATTATCACCTTGAACCGCCTTTATTATCCGTCCCTGTGTGTGTGTGTGTGTGTGTGTGTGTGTGTGTGATGGGTTTTGGTTTACGTGCCTGTCATGGCTCTCTCCTGTCGTGGTCCTGGTCCCTTGAAGTCCCGGATGGACCTCTGGTGGGTCTCTTTAACAACAAAGCCATGTGTTTGGTATGTGTTTACACGAAGCCGCCCTCACTGTCTCCTCTCCTCCTCTGCAGAAGCTGGCTGGCAGATAACAAACACCTCTCAGCGCCGACTGACCAGGCGATTTATGGCTTCATAAAAGTCTGGTTTGGGGATATGCTCAACAGTTTCCCTAGCAGGCGGTCATTTTGAGCTCTTTTCTGCTCTGTCAACACGTTAAACCGAGAGTGACAACAACCAGCCTGCAGCGGCAGCATCTCAGAGCTTCTCTCTGCTGAATGAGCGATGCTTTCTCGCCAAATCAAGACTTCGTCCGTGCTGGCATGTTCGGTGTCCCTCGAGAAAACACAGATGTGTTCACACATCTTCTATCTCTTCTCGACAGGTGGAACATACACCAGTGAATCAGTGTGTTCATGGGTTGCATGGAAGAGTCTGTGTGGGCCTCACACCTTCTCTCCGAGCTCTCACTCTGTGCTACTCAGCGCAGACACCAACACCGACAGATGTATTCACACATTCACACAGGCATCCCCAGGAGACCAACAGAGGAAGTGAAGTTTGGGGGGGGAAACAAAACACATGAAATGAAAGACGAGTTTCATTTGCCAGCCTCACGTGAGCAGGACTTGTATCTACATTTCAGAGGGTAATATTGTACTTTTTACTGCACTGTGTTTATATGACAGCTGCAGCTACAGTTTTACATACAGAACACTGGATAAGCTCATAAAATACAGCACATTACTTCACGTGAAGACGATGTTTCCCGACCTTTTCTTGCTTATGACAGAAGCAGCATCTGTTTGGGCTTTGTCACATTTCAGATGTTTGCAGCGGTTCCACCAGAGTGTGATTCGTCTTTGTGCAAAGCTAAGCTAACTGCCTGCTCGCTAACGGTACATTCAAACAGAATCTGGCCTTGTGTCCATTTGTGTTGAACGTTACCACTGTGAAACAATCAGGAAATAACTTTTTACTTCGCCGATTAACCGGCTTTATCGAGGCCGACGCTCCCACACTCTCACTCACTCTCTATGTCACTCGACAAGCAAAGCAAAACCAAATTAAACTTCTTCCTGTAAATATTTTGCAGCATAAATTGTGAATCAGACTCAGATTTAGAAGCTGGTTCATGAAATAAACAAAGTCAGAACACAACAGGTAGAGTATCAGAGTTTAGATAGTCTCAGTTTCAGGCTGACTGTGGAGGTTTGACCGATCCAAGCGTCTGATTTGAGGCCGCAGGTTATATTATAAAGAGTTCGGTCCAGTCCTGCTCTGTATGGAAAGTGTCATGAGATAACTTTTGTTATGATTTGGCACTATATAAATAAAACTGAATTGAAGGTTAACGTCAGGCTGTGTTTTTTTAAGAGCTGGATCCGACTCAACTTCACCGCCGTAGGCCGCTGCAGCCCGCAATGCTGCAACTAAAACGCACCACCCGACTCAAATGGATGGAAAAACCTGCGTTTACACCGCTTGAACAGACGTGATGGCAGTATCGATCATCTCAAGTCACTCTCCTCCAGAAAGGGAATAAGTATAACTCTTCTTTTAAACAACTGTTTGAGGTAAAAAAATATCCAATATCCCTCAAAAAACATTAAAGATTAGAGAAAAGTTCATAAAATAATAAAGAAAAATCTGCAGCAGGACTTTTGTTTTTTCTTCTTTCCTCTCCCATTAATCATCTCATGACCCTGCAGGTTTATCTTCTGACCCTTTGGAGGGAGCCTGACCCTTAGGTTAGACACCACTGGACCAAACACAACATAAAGTATTTTAAAAATAGCTCCAGTTACTGGCACTCTTCTTCATGTCTGTACTTTTACCTCAGTTTACTTTTATTTTTACATTGTAAAGTGTCTAAATACTTCTTCCACCACTGCTCTCATATGAAGCTTTAAGTTGGAAATCATTGATTCACGTTTTATCAACTTAAAATTCAGCTTTTCTTTAAAATCGCAGCACCCAAACACCTTCACATCCTGTGTGCTCGCGTCAAACGAGACGCTTATCAAAGCTGGATCTTATCGTCTCTTCATGCAAAACACTCTCACTGTGTAGCGCCTGACAACGGGCCAGTCGGCACAGCAGGACGGCAGCCAAAATTTCCTGAGACGAGTGAAGCCTCCGGGCTGGGGAGAGAGTCACAGTTTACAATGCTGGGTTTTCTCCATTTCATGCTCTCATACTCTCCATTGTCCCCGAGTTTTCACAGCTCCCCATCCACAGGGCTTCAAAAGATCATGTGACATTGCCTCATCCCCCTGTTTGCAGAACGCCCTGCTTCTCTACCTCCACCCTGTTTTACTGTGTTTTTTCCAAATCTCTAAACACATATTATGCACGCTATCTTGGCGTTGCACTCTACTTCTATCTCCCCACTCCATCACTCTCAGTCTCCTGACGCCCTTTCTCATTTGATTCATGATTTCCCATTTTAAACAGAGAGCGCATTGTGCCCCGACTGATCTTGTCTGTCCTCGGGTGTTGACTGTTTTGTCTGTGGGAATCACCATGATGGATCGAGATCCTGCTCGATGGCTGCAATGTGTGCAAGAGGACGTTTCCACTCACCCTCGCTCTGTGTTTTGACAATCTGCAAACAACACTGGTGTTTGTTTGGATCGCTACGCCCTGCTCTTCTTCTTCTTCTTCTTCTTCTTCTTCTTCTTCTTCTTCTTCTTCTTCTTCTTCCCCTTCAAATACAGTGAACGTGGCGACACATCATTATTAAATGTGTGTTTCTTTACCATTGAAGATTGATTTTGTCCTGGTGAAAGTTGGATTTAATGAGTGCACAAAGTCTGTCATCCCGGGAGTCAAAAGGCCTCTCTGCAGAGACCCTTCACTTCCTGTTAAAGCATCTAAACATTCAAGATATTTTGGAAAATAACATTTGCATTTGTGCCGAGAAAAAGTCTAAAAATTATAATTTCAGAGGGTTCATGTGTGACCGAGACGAACCAGCAGAGACTTCAGGTCCTCTGTCGAACCACAACAAGTTCTTTATTCACTTTACATACACTTTACTAGTGAATTAGCGAACTTAAGAGGTGCTATAAGGCTGATTTGTCACCTTTAGATGGAGCCAGGCTGGCTGTCGGTCCTAATGCTAAACTAAGTTAGTTAGCTAACTTCATATTGAGCGTACAGACATGAGAGTGTCAATCATTTAACTCATTGAACTGCTCCTTTAAGCATCCTGCCCTCTAACAGCTGCATAACATCTTTTTTAGCATAGCCTCGGCCTGGTGGTAATGAGACCACCCCATGGCTGCGAGGTTAGAAGGTTGAATCCTTCCTCATCTCAAACGGCCTTCAGCAAAAACACTGAACTCTTCCCTCGGGTGCACGTGTGTGTTTTTCTTAAAGGAAAGTAAAACTCCCCGATTGCATAATCCAATAAGAGGATAGAGCTTTTAAAGTATCAGATACGACACTCGGGGCTTGTCAGAGTGAAATCTTTTTCGGCTCTAGCTGTGAATTTGTGACCGCAGGACGTGAACGTGGCTAGTTTCACAGCTTCAGTCGGGGTGGAAAACTATATTCAACAATTGTGGTCTGGTGGTTTGTGGACTGGCTGCCATTTGCAAACACTCTGGCTGGATCACCTATGGTAAATCGCTGCAACGCACGACCGCGAGATCCTGCGTTGTAATTTAAAGTTTTACAAGGCTTCGTCCTGCGTGCAGGCTCACGTGCTAACGTACATGTTTACCGTGTACACAGCTCGTACCCACTTATGTCTTTTAGAGCTGCACACACTGTCGCACACACACACACGTGCATGTAGTCCCCCACGTGCAGCTTTATGAAATGAGTGTTATTGTGAAGTGGCTAAACACTCATCACTCTCTGGACCTGTGATTTAAGGATCACTGTCTGACCACACTCACACTGTCTGCCTCCAAAGCCACTGTCACTATGCACATTGCTTTACATCTCACTCACCAGACGTATTTTCCAATAGCTCCTAAGTGCCGACGATGTTGACGGCGTGCGCAATGCCAGCCCCAAACCCCCCCGAACCCCCTGCTTTAATGTCTATTACACATGCCCGGTATTAAGTCACATAGTGTGCACACAAAAAAAAAAACTTTGGGTTAAAAACTGACACAGTTTGGGTCAATTTACCGAGCACCAGCGTGTGTTTGGACGCAGTGTTCATGTTATTTTTTTATATTACTGTGTGTTAGACATATCAAGGTCAAGTTTCAGCTTAAAGCAGCTATAACAGATATTTTTATGCAACTGTTGCAGACTTGGGCACAAAAAAACTGACTTCCAGGCGTGCCGAAGTTCAAAATAAAAACTTTAACTCGAGTTTTGTTGCACGTACACACGAGCACATTAGCATGACGCTACATCTTCTACACGACGTGCACAGTGCCTGAGTGAAGCTCCATTCATAGACACCACAAATGTACCTGATCAAAAACTAGCTGCTAATGTGAAAGGACGTATTAGTGTATGAGTAAATAGAATAAAACATTACAAAGAATAGAATTCAGTAAATAAAAAAGTACATTAAACTGTTCAATCACCATTAATATGATTACTGTGGGTCCCACATAACAAATGACAATGTGAAGACAGTGTGAAAGGGGTCTTTTGTAGCGATGAACCCACTGAATGGGCGCCGTACGCGTGACCTCAAAATCTGTGGCTCTGAACGCTGCCATCTTGGTTGTTCTGCTTCTTCCTCCTCATCTAAAAGTCTGCAAAGACATGGATCATGGGTGCACCTGAGGCAGGCTGAATGACGCCTGGTTGCTCAAACAAGCCATCTGTAACAGCACCTACCTGTCAATCAAAGTGTCCACGCTCTTAATTCTGCATAACTTTAAGCCTTAATAAAATTTGAACAGGTGAGTTCTATAAAAATTCACCCTCAGTACAGTTGTCATGAACGGGGAAATTAGCTATAGAGACCAAAACTGTTTTTTGTACCAGGCTGTAAACATGTTTATTTCTGCTGTGAAGTTGGACATTTTAACATGGGGACTTATGGAGGCTGACTCACTTCTGGAGCCGGCCTCAAGTGGACGTTTGAGGAACTGCAGCTTTTGGCACTTCTGCATTGGCTTCACGGAGGTTGCCGCTTGGAATGAGCCTCCAAAGAATCATCACGTAAATCAGTGTAGAGCTATATATGTATATATGCGTATATATATATATATATATATATATATATATACGCATACGGAATTTGACACTACAAAGGAGACACATATCATTATCAAGTCAGAAGCAATCATGTCATCTCGTCTTCTGCAGTGTTTTAATGGCACCACCAGCTGTTTATCTCAATGCTCGCAACTGCTAATTCACATGACAGTTGTGGATGGAAACGCACGTTAATTTGCATCAATTTCCTGGAAATTCATTTTAATACTTGACGCTAAATTTGGATGGAAACTTGGCCAGTGACAGTTTAGAAACAGATAAACAAGAGACAAGGGTCAGAAGATGTATAAATAACATCAAAACAAGCCCTCATAGTCTTGGGTGGTTTTCTAACCCTTGGGTAGTGGGTGAAGTTAATCCAGCAGTGATTTTTTGGAGTGTAAAAACTGGAATGTGTTTCCTTTCACAGCAGTGGCCGAAACAGCGATGACCCCTACCTGCAACGTTAGCTTTTTTGTTAACTTGAAGCCACGCTGCAGCCCGCCAAACAGACCACACACGGAGTGAAGAGGAAGCACACCGAAACAGAGAGGATAAAGAGGCAAAAGGGGGGGAGAGAGGAGTTAACGGTCTTGTTATCGCAGAGGGTGAAAAATGAAAATGGTGAGTAGTTTTTTCCGCCGTAAAAAACTCATCATGTATGTTCACCACCTCCCCTCGGTGTCAGACGTGTTATCCTTTGCATCTCTCATCCTCGGCGGTGTCCTCTCTCTCGCAACGTTGCTGTTAAAGTGAGTTTGGTTTATTTTCTTTTTATATGGAGTTTCCATCATGCTCCACTCCCTCTGTGGTTCCAGCGCGGCTGGCCAAATGGCAATAAAATGCTCAAAGGACATCAGAGAGGGAGAAAGGAGACCTATTTGTTAGCCCAACAAAATCCCCAGTAGTTAAACAGGCAGTCAACATGTGAGAAAAAAAAAAAAAGGGAGCTGCAGTGCTGTTGTGAGGTGTAAGACAAGTGGCCCAACAACAGCCGTGTAGGAGATGGGTCAACAGTCAGTCAACCAACCTTTGACATGTGACTCGCTCATCTTTATTTATGTTATGGGAGCGTTCTTTTAATGTTCAAGGTCAAGCAAAAACTCAAAGTGCTGAAAAATGCAAAATAAAAGAAAATAAAGTAAACACATAAAAAAAAAACAACAACAACAACAAGAGCATAACTCAAAAACAGCTTCGGTCAAATAAAAAAAAATCAAAAAAATGCATGCAAAGTCATCATAAAAACAAAAAGTTGCTTTTAGCTGCTGCGTTCGCTGAAATTATGGCTTTTAAAATGTGAGTGGAATGACTGAGTCGACGTTGAGATTTTCCTGCAGCCTGTTCCATTTGGATGTGAAGTGAATGAAAACCCAAAGCAGATTTTTCCTTGTTTTATTGTGGCTTCTGTGGGACTTTGAAAACTAAACAGGCCTGACAAATCTGTGTCAGTGTACCCTCTGTCGCTCCGTCTCGCTCCTGTCAACAAAGAAGACTCGTCTTCTCAAATGGACAGTCCGCTCTATCACCTGAAATACTACGGTGAACCCACTGACAGTATAAAGACTGGACTGCGTATCCGTGACATCACCCACAGGTTTCTGATGAGCCGTTCAGAATATGTGGTTCTGGTCGCCGCCATGTTTGTAGTCCTGCCTCTTCCGCCTCCCGGCTAATCTAAAAATCAGCAAACACGTCACCAGCGGGCCTCGGTGCTCAAACAAGATATCTATAAAGGCACCTACCGGTCAATCAAAGCATCCATGCTGTTAATTCTGCACAACTTTAAGCCTTAAAGATCCAGTGTGTTGGATTTAGTGCCACCAACAGTGAAGTTGCAGGTTGCAACCAACTCTCCCTCTCCTTCCAAGCTTGTAGGAAAAATTCAAGCTGCGAAATTCACATTAAAAGCAACAGGTCATATCTAGATCAGAGTTTAGTTTGTCTGTTCTGGGCTACTGTAGAAAAATGGCGGTTCAACATGGTGGACTCCGTGGAAGAGGACCCGCTCTCTCTGTAGATGTAAAGGACTCATTTTAAGACAACGAAAAGACAACAATTCTTATTTTCAGGTGATTAAACACTAATGAAAACATACTAATGAATATTATATTAAATTCCTGCCAGTAGATCCTCCTGAATGAGGATACTATGGTTGTGAATCTTTAAAAATACTTTAATACTTAATAAACTGTCGATTATATGCATTTATTTTAGAATATTTTCAGCCACGGATCTGATGTGCTAACAAGTATTTACAACAGCAGGACAGTGTACAAGGGATCGACTCAAAATGAACTACAGTGCCCACGTTCATCGTTATGACTGCAACTTTATCACTCACTGATAACACTGCAGTGTCATCCAGCGCTTCGTTTCAGCTCTGCCTTCGGTATACGACGGGTCAGCTGGGTCTCTGCTCAGTGACCCAGTCACAGTCTGGGTCATCACACGGCTCTGGAGGTGAAATCGCTGTAAGAAAACACGTTAATCTGCGAACACTTGGTGCAACTGGCCTTAAGCTCCCTCTCTACTGTCCTGCCTCTGTCTGGCAGCCGTGCCAGAGAATTGGCATGTAAACCATGTAGGCCTGACACCAGTTGTTTTGACTGAGAGCACTGAGGCACTGACTCATTGTGCAACACAAGGCCCGGTAAGCTATAGCGCCGAATTCCCCCCACTGTAAACTCACCTCTCCTGCCTCCACGACAGACGTTTGGATGGGATTTGGACATTTTCCAAAGAAAGGTGCAATTAATCATATCAGAATATTTTGATACACACATCAGAGGGGGGTTTCCCTGCATTACGTGTTCCTGAGAAAAATCCACACCCTCTGGAGTCAGTCTGGTACTTCAGATTTAAAGCAGAGACATCCATGAGCCGTATCAGTGCGCTAAACTGGACAAACACTCCAATCACCACTTAAATTCTCACTTGAAAGTAAACAGTGGAATAAAGTTGTGTGGCACTTTACATATTGTCAGAGCAGGTTATAATAAAGGTTGTAAGTGATATGTAAATATGGTTTGACCCAGACATGTGTTAAGCAGCTTTTTAGTCGTGCTATAGCGGTGTAGCGCTCTCGTCAGCAGTGTTCTACATTTACGGTCATTTCAAAGCCTGATTTTAACTCCTGGTGTCACCGTGAGGTGCACAGAGTTTGTGGTTTCGACTCAAATATCTCAGCAGCTTTTGGATGAACTGTCACGAACATTTAACGTTTAACTTTTATGTCCCCATCAGGGTGAATTTTAATAACTTTGGTGAACACCAAACCTTTAATGTCGCCCCACCATCAGGTCAGAATTTCAGTTTGTCTAACACTTCAGTTGCACAAACACCCAAACGCTTATCTGCACTGTGCTGATTGACATGTAAACATGTTTATTTCTGCTGTGAAGTTGTGACATTTTAACATGGGGACTTATGGGGACTGACTCACTTCTGGAGCCAGCCTCAAGTGGACGTTTGAGGAACTGCAGTTTTTGGCACTTCCATACTGACTTCACTTCACAGACACGGAGGTTGCCGCTCGGTTGCAAGAGAACAACAATGTTTCAGTCTGTCTTTCGATACTTGACATCTTCCCAACAATTTCGTTTGTCTAACACTTCAGTTGCACAAACACCCAAACGCTTATCTGCACTGTGCTGATTGACAAACGTTCGCTTGCTAACACACTAAACTTTAAACATTATAACTGCTAAACATCAGCATGCAAGCATAGTCAATGGGTGCATGTTGTCTTTAACTCAAGCTGACATCTGTAATATAGAAATACACAAACGCCCTTTGGAGCGGGTTGAACCGTGCTCATGTGAACTCTTATTTAATTGTCCTGATCCACTTTCTTGTAGGTTCATCACTACAAATAGCGGCTGAGGAATACGTCTGTCTTCATGCATGCACTCTGTATTTGTGCAATACTTCTTCAGTGAGTGTATGCAGCCGTCAGGGTGTGTCACACCGCCGCTGCATGCTTATTACATTAACACGCAAACAAAAAAAATCATGCCATGGTTCCATTTCAGGCTATATTATAATTAGATTTTAAGCACGCTGTTGTACTTCTGCTGTATGACTTGAGTATATGTGAATGTATGAGCTGGAAACTAATGTGAATTATTTATTTAGGTGTAACAATTCAAATGCTCAGACAGACGTAAAATGTTCCAGATGGAGATGTGCGAAGACTGCACAGAGGAAACTGATCTTCCCACCAGGGCCACAAGTCTGCCTTTTTGATTAAGCCCCATTTGTTTCTAAGCTACGCCGCTGATTAAAGCAGCTTGACTGTGAACTATTTCTAACATTTGAGGGAATCCTTGTGAGGTTTGAAGAATGAAGGCCGAGACTCTGAATGGGATCTAAGACCTGAGAGCACTTGTACTTTTGTTGGTGTGGTCTCAAACCTTCCCAAATTATCCACTCGCAATTCTTTTACTGCCCAGATAATGATTCATTATAGTTGCAAAGCTGCACACGGTGGTTTAACAACTTTTGATTCCAGTAAAGCCCGGCCTGCAACCCTTGCCAACAAACAAACATACTGTAATTAGGCTACTTAAAACCTAAAAGTTGGACTTCTCAATGCTCCCTCATGGTGGTCTTTAAATTCTTGATTTCTAATTAGGGGTAATAAACAGACTACTTGAGCGACCCCCTCCATTTAAAAATATCTTTTACTTGTTGTTATTTCACTGATACTTCAAGGCAGGAAACGTTTCTCTGTGTTCGAGACGTACAAGATGATTTTGTGGTGTCCAGTTTACAACTCACACAAATGTGATGTAGACTGGTGATAGACTTATAGAGACTAAAATAGTTCCTCAACGTCCACTTGAGGCTGGCTCCAGAAGTGAGTCAGTCTCCATAAGTCCCCATGTTAAAATGTCACAACTTCACAGCAGAAATAAACATGTTTACAGCGTGTTTCTGTATCTTGGGTGACATAATTCAAACGCTGTCCATTCTTTATGCTGTCAGTGATTTTAACATGGGGACTTATGGAGACTGACTCACTTCTGGAGTCAGCCTCAAGTGGACGTTTGAGGAACTGCGCAGGAATCTGCACAGGCACTGTGAGTCTGGAGGGCTACGGAAGCCCAAAGCATGTCATACATTCATACATTTTATTTTCACCATTTTGTCATGATAAGGAGTTAATTTCATTTGTGTTGTGTTATTTACGTCCAAATAAAAAATCTTGTTATTCCGAGATAATGTGATAATTTTCACAAGATCTCGAGAGAACAAAATGATGATTGAGTCTGGTATATTAAATCAATGCAGGAAACATCATTCAGTGTGGCAACGTCAGAGGAACAGGACATTAATTTGAGATCTCGAGAAAATTGTCCCGTTTTCTCAGAATAACAACATTTGTTATTTGGACGTAACGAATAACTCCAGATCTCGAGAAAACAAATGAAATTAACTTGTTACGAGAAAGCTCTTTTGTCCATAACATATTCATATTTATGCACTGTATACACGTATAAATGTACATTACTCTGCGTTTTGTGCTTCTGGTTTGATGCTTGTCTGAGTAAATAAATAAATAAAGTTGAATCTAATCTAAAAATAAAATGTCTGAATGTATGGCCGCTTTGGGCTTCCGCAGAGAGCTTCTGTTTGGGTCAACAGTTGGTTTCTTCAGCTCACAGAAAGCTTCACAGGACTTTGTGTTTACATCCTGAAAGAAGAAAAAAAAAACCGAGCCAGCCTTAATGCAATATCCTGAGCGGCTCCTGCACATGAGAGGGGGGCCTGACTCCTGCAGAAATTTGATCCGGCAATGGGCCCTTTAAAGGAATATGGGATGAGTCTGTTGAATGGAGCTCAGAGTGAGTCCCACTGAAAAGTCTACAGCTCCAACAGAGAAAAGCACACAAGGACGGACGGACGGGAGCGACATGAAGACATGAAACATTAACGCAACAAGGGAGAAATGAATGAGGAATGAGAGCGCACGGAAAGTCGACGGGCTGGAGGAGAAGTTATGAGCTGAATTAACGACGAATTAACCCGGAGGAAGGTGTCCGTGAGCGGAGAAAGCCGACTGAGAGGAGAGGAGAGGGGGGAGAGAGAGAGAGAGAGAGAACAAAGTCACAAGGTAAAGACGCTGCGGAGCAAAGCGGTTTATCTCTTTGCTTCCAGCATATCAAACACTGGTTTTAATGCAGATTATAAATGAAGACTCAGGAGCGACACAAGCTGAATGTTTTCAGAGATGTCTGCAGGCTGGTTCAACTTTATTTTTCGCTGACTGGCCGGTTTTTAAGGTCGCTACTATTCTACTGAGCTGTGCGCGCCTGGCACACCTGTTCCTTGTGGCCTTTTTTGGACAAAATTTGGGCCACTGCTCGCCCTTGGAGTGGCTCTAAAATATTTATTAAAGCCATGTTGAATCTATAACAAAGAATAACATATTGTTTGGTTGCATTTGCGTGATTTTAGAGCGCAAACTTTGCGTATTTATGCCACACATGCCAAAATTTTAAGTTCTTCTCATGGTTTTGCGCATCTGGAGATGTCTTGATGATCCATTTGATGTCTCCACCAGCAGCCATAGCTCCTGAGTTGGTTAAAGGTTGTCTCTGCCTTTCTCCATGCCCTGCAGTGAAGGCGTTTAAGTGTGTGTGTGTGTGTGTGTGTGTGTGTGTGTGTGTGTGTGTGTGTGTGTGTGTGTGTGTGTGTGTGCAGGACAGAAGAAGCTGCAGAGGTTGATGTTTACACCTCAGTACAGAAGAATGTCAGGGCCTGTATTTAAGGCAGACACTGATAATGAGTGTGGTCAGTTTGCAGAGGCCTGTCATTAACCTGAGCTGGGAGAAGACAGAGAGAGAGAGAGAGCTGCAGGTTTACATGTTGGCAAAAAGGAAGAAAGGAAGGAGGGAGGGAGGGTGGGAAAGGTGCTGCAGGAGGAGAGGGAAGGATGGAAAGTGAGAGGTGTTGGAGGAGGAGGAGGAGGAGGAGGAGTGAGATAGATAAGATGATAGATGATAGGAGGATGAACATGATTTTAAAAAGTAGGCTGAAGACTTGCACGGGGCCTCTGTGGTGCTTTAAATGTCTAATTTGAGTGATGGTTCAGTTCAAATTGCCTCCTGAATCTGAATTATTACAAGATAACAATAAAAACTGGGGCAAACGCTGTTATTTATAAAGTTTTTAAAACATTCTCCTTCCACCCTAACCAGCATAAAACTCTCTGGACGGGATCAAAGGTTAAGAAATGTGTAGCCGCGTTGGAGATTCCACCAAGCTTTTTTTATTTATAGGACTCTGCGTCCCAGCTGTAGCCGTAAAAACGGGACCAAAAATAGTGAGGCACTACTTTAAACGAAAGTGTGAGGCCCTGCTTGACCGGATGGGAGTCGACAGAGGTCCCCTTTGTTAAACATTACGAGGCCACAGAGGAGAAGATAAGGCAATATTTAACACACCCATACTTGACTCCTCGTGCTCCTCAGATCATTTGTCTTTGTCTCCTTCTTGTGCACACACACAGATCTGCCACGCTGACACGAGTCTGTAGCGACTGACCCAGATTTACACACATGCTCCTGTTTGATGGGAATATATATATATTTATATATATATTTATATTTTTTTTTATTTGAAGTGGGTTTAGATGCCAAAATGTGGAGAAGCCAAGTTGGACCTCAGCAGAGACAACAACAGCGGGGATTTGAAATGTCTGGTGGGGATGATATCACTGAACCACCTAATCACTTACATCACCGCAGCTGCATGCTCAGCAGTGTGTCAGCGTGTGTGTGTGTGTGCGTCTGTTTCCAATCTGTTTCTGCGTGCATCTCCATCTGCGTCCGTAAAGCAAGCGCCACGAGAGTTACGACCGGTCGGGGAGTGTTTGAATATGCAGTGATTGAGGAGGTTCTAGTCAACGCGAAGGGACTGACTTCTTGTGCATCCTCTGAAGAGCAGCAACACACACCCTTTGTGAAGGAGACACCACACACGTAGTCCCATCCAAAGACGTAGAAAACTCTCCTCGCTGGATATCAAATCTCACTCAGTCTGAGGAATACTGCAGTGAAACTGTCAGCGTAGTCAGTGGAAAGCAGTTGTAGGCGATGGCAGCCGTAGAAATGATCCTGCTGGGATCGCTGCGGTGGCGTTTCCATTCAGTTGTCTTCCCCCAGTGTTTGCTCTGGCCTGAGCCGCCGCCGCCACTGCTGCTGCTGCTGCGTGCAAGTTCTCGCAGCTACATGGAAGTAGAGAAGCTCCCAGGGCCTTCAATGTCTGTCTTGCAGCCAGGAGGGGACTCACCATTCTGGGCTTCAGATTCCCTCCACATCCAACCTACCCAACCAACAAACCAACCGCCCGCTCTGGGTGGCCCACGTGTTACCAAACATGCAGCTTGTTTTTGTTGTCTTGGCCTCCACCTTCCACCTGAATGTTTCCATCATTGGTGGAAGAGAGCAGATCGTATATAACAGTTGACTCTAGACCTCCATCCCACGACGGAGGGTTATGATGACTCCAGCTTAAATCTTAGCTGTAACAAAACTACATTACTCCCACACACTCGGTGAAAATTACCTCATTCATGACAGGCTGCTGTTGTAGGTCTTGATTTTCTCCTCATGCACAACAAAGCAGTGAGCAGATGTGGCCTTTTCTAACCTCTGGTTGCCCTCCTACCTCATCCTGCTCGTGAGAAACTTTTTCACTTTGGGTTCCTGCCACCGCTTGGCACGAAACGTAACAACCACCACCCCCCCTTCATGTCCGACAAGCACGGAGTGCTAAAGGAATTGTTCCGGGGGTGAATTAGCATGGCAGCGCTGAGAGTGTTTAACCATCAAATGGC
Source organism: Argyrosomus regius (assembly GCA_946959425.1). NCBI lineage: Eukaryota > Metazoa > Chordata > Actinopteri > Sciaenidae > Argyrosomus > Argyrosomus regius. The sequence continues at coordinate 4,935,810 of OX336887.1, read as the reverse complement.
TTGTTTGCACCCAGCTGTTAGCTCCAGGTGGAGGAGGAGGAGGAGGAGGACGGGCCTTGTCTGTCCTGGCTTGCCCCAGCAGAGTTCATTGCAGCAGTGTGATTTCCCCTCTCTACCAAAGTGGCGTCCTTGTTTACTTGACCTTCATACCCTTCAGAGAGACAGAGAGAGAGGGAGACGTAGCTGGACCTTGACTGTCCGGCCTGGGTACAGCGGTCGGCTGGCAAAACCTCCACATGCATGACTTCTGTAATTTGTTTGCTAGGCCCTGTATTTATGAGCATGCTAATTGCAGGGAGGGCCGTGGTGCAGTTATAGTTGCTGGACTTTGAACGTCTGCTGTTCTGCTGACGGTGTCTGGCTGCACTCTGAGTCTGTCTGCCTTCTTCTGTTTGCAAACTTCATTTTTTTACTTCGCGATATTCAAACTGTAGCTCGTCATCGCCGAGCTCGTGTGAGTTACAACCCCAAAAAACGATTGTCACGGCTGCTTTCATCTCAGATTTTTTGTATTGAGGTCTCGCAGCACGGCTTTAACCTTTTGTGAATGAGAGAAAAATATCCACCAGTCAATCCTCCTCAGGTAAAAATAACCTCAGCGCCCCAGTTTCCCACATTCAGCACTCGGCTCATTCATCCTCACACATTCTTTCCTCCTTTTCTTTTTGCCGAGGCGAGCTGACGGCCCCCCTCCCTCTCTAACCGTGATGGGACTGTCATGCAGAAAGACACTATTGTGCTGCACGGGATCCCGTTTCAGTCTTGCCTTGTAATTAAGAAGGGATTGCATGGCTAGGGAGTTGTGGGTGGAGGAGGGGGAGAGAGAGACCAGGGGATTGGGTTAGTAGGTAATTTGGCTAAAAAGCAGAGCGCTGACCTGCTTTGTAGCTGGCAGGCCTGGGAGCCGGCACGCATGAACCCAACTCCCCCACTGACACACAGCCTCCCTGCTGGGGTTTTGTTCAGTGTGTGTGGGCATGTGGAGAGACTGTGGACGAAAAGGAAAGAGCGGTTCCGGCTGTGGCCGTCTGTTACGTGTATTTATGTATGTTTCTTTGTGGTTCTGCGTCACAGAGAAACACACAGAAAGTGAGAGGAAGCTCTCGTTAAACTCATTGTCAGAGTGGACTCATCATTACTGTTTGCTTTACTCACATTTCCTCAGTGAATCATGGGAAGTGTGGGCAGCAAAGGAGCATTTGTAGAGGTTAAGTCACTTTTTTCTCTTCCTCTTGTGCTGTAAATGAAAACAGAAGCTGAACTTGTTGAGTTATTTGACCAGAAAGAGATTCAAGTTAACTGAGAATAAAAGTTGAGTAGCTGAGCCAACTTGTTTTTTTTTGTCTTCCAGTTCAGTCTGAGTCCAGAGGCAGAGCTCTGAATCCTCGCCATGGCCGACGTGCTGGAGACCAGCGGCGGCGGCGGTGGCGGGTCGGGAGCCGTCAGAGTGGCCAGCGTGGATTGGCAAAAGCGCTGCATCGCTCTGGAGATGCAGCTGCTGAGGTTCCGGCTCCAGGCGGGGAAAATCCGAGAGCTGCTGGCAGAGAAGGTGAGCGACAACATCATCGTGTAAACACAAGAGTTTTTATGATAAGAGGCTTTTTTAGTCTCCTGGAGGCGGCTGCACCAACTCTTCATGAGGTCAAACTTGGACTGGTTATAACACAAGACTAAATGGAGTTTAGTTCTGTGTCTGTATGTATCGACTAGCTGCTGCTTGAAGTTATATTTCAAATATCAGGTAGCTTGCCTTCATTCTACCAACTCTAAAACAGACATATTTCCCCATGTGTGTATATGAATAAAAGATTATAAAGGATTGGCAGTTAAAGGTCCAGTGTGTAACATTTATGACAACCTGTGACTATTTATGATGTTTTCATTAGTGTATAACAAGCGGCAACCTCTGTCTGTGAAGTGAAGCCAATGCAGAAGTGCAAAAAACTGCAGTTCCTCAAACGTCCACTTGAGGCTGGCTCCAGAAGTGAGTCAGTCTCCATAAGTCCCCATGTTAAAATGTCACAACTTCACAGCAGAAATAAACATGTTTACAGCCTGGTACAAAAAACAGTTTTGGTCTCTATAGCTAATTTCCCCGTTCATGACAACTGTACTGAGGGTGAATTTTTATGCAACTCACCTGTTCAAATTATATTAAGGCTTAAAGTTATGCAGGATTAAGAGCGTGGACGCTTTTGATTGACAGGTAGGTGCCGTTACAGATGGCTTGTTTTTTGGTAGTTATGCTACAGTTTGTGACGCTATGGTGACTTCTTACCACGAGAGTTCTTTACACGAGACATAGCAATGGATTTATGAATATCTGAAGCAGCCCAGTCCTGATGAGACTAGTTTATAACTTACTTCAAAAACTTCAAAGTCTTTGTGTGAGCGGCCCAGATGTCATTTTCCTCTGAAACTACGTCCAGCTGCTCGTGGAGGAACAAAACATTCCCATGCCAGAAGGGAAATGTAGTTTGTCCGGCGTGTATTGAGTCCAGTTTGCTGGAGCTACAGCCACTATTCAGAGAAACGCTGCTTGAGTTTTCATGTTCGAGACTGATCAGTAAATTCAAAAGCTTTCTCTTTGTCGCCACGGCAACAATACCAAAAACCAAAATACACCTCAAGTGCCAAAAAAAAAAAAAGAGAGAGAAGGGTGTGTGTCGGGGCTTATCGTAAAACATTTAAATGAATGAGTTTGAAGGTTCAGAAGGACAGACGGATGATGAGAGATGAGAGATTTCACCTGCTTTGTTCAGCATTAAACTACAGCACGCGTCACGTGTTTGAACTGATGATGTGGCTCGACTCCCGATCTGGCATAAAAAACGTAAAACGAACTGAATCTTCGGTTGTTTAAACTTGTCGTGCCGCTTTTATCTTCAAAAACAAGCCAAGGCCGCAAGATATTCTGACCAAACGCTGTGCAGATCTCACTGCGGCTCCTTCTTCTGGCATGAGGAGAGAATTAAAGCATGTTAGAAATACAGGTGTGGATGATTGTATGTTTATGTGTGTGTGTAAAGACAGATGAGATTACTCAGCTTATTTGGTAAACATTCGGTCCACTCACTCTGTGTCATCGGAGGTTGGCTACAGTCGCAGCCAAGATGAATATTTAACATTTAACTCATCACTTCTGGTGCTTCCCCCTCAAGTTTGGGAAATAACCGCCAGCCGCCGGCCAAATGCTTGTAAAGTTGTGGCTGTTGTAAAGCCCGACTACCAGACACTTTTGGAAAGTAATGAACTGTCATCAGGAGATTGAGCTCTCTGCTCTGAAGATTTGTTGGTAAAAGAGTGGAAGTGTTTGGATTAGAGGACGGAGGAGTGAGCGTGGTAACAGATCGGGATCTCTCTTCTTCTGCAGCTTCAGAAGTTTTTCTTTTAGCGGCTCGGAGCTGTCACGGTCGTACGCTCTCTGTATCGTCTCTAATTTTTGGAGAGTGGTTCGTTTAGTCCGTCAAGCAGGATGTTTACAGTCCAAACATGACCCGGTGTCTGATAAGAGCAGGACGACTCCCTGCTGTGTCCTCTGTCAGGTTCTGTTAGACCTCCAACTCGACTGTGAGATCCCATGTAACACACACACACACACACACACACACACACACAGTGACATTTATATCTGCGAGGTAGGGTTCTTCCACTACAACGAGCTTGTAGGAATCATTTACAAGTTAGCAACCCAAAAGTTCATGATTTATTAAAGGATATTTTTCTTCTTGTCAACAATCCCATGAAAAGACTAAAAACCAACAATGAACTGATCTTACAAACAAGTATCATCTGCATTGCCTGATACAGCATATTATTTTGTGCTTTAGACCTCTGTAGGTCCACAAATTCATCAACGGGCCACACTGTTGGGTGACATGTTCCTTCATCCGGATGAAGCCTGGTTTCAGATCTCTCACTCATCACTCAATGATGGAACTTTGCAGTTTTTGTCCAAAACATTAACTTTAAATATGAACTGCTCCTTTTGTAACAACTACTAACGACTGGAAATGACACAGGATGGATACATCACTCGTAAACGGGCGAATAAAGACGGGGAATTTAGTTTATTTTGGATCAGTCCTATTGTACATATGCCGATCTGATGCTATAGCCCTCAACAAATTCACTATTTCTCCTGTTTGAGTAACAGTTACTGAAAATGTTTAAAGATTTACATCTTCAGTTGGACACTTGGAGCCACAGATTGAAGTCGGCATGCACTGAGAGGTGGATTAATCTCTAACACATCGTTCGTTTTGGTTGGTTTTCATCAAACGACAACCTCCGTGGCTGTGAAGGGAAGCCAATGCAGAAGTGCCAAAAACTGCAGTTCCTCGAACGTCCACTTGAGGCTGGCTCCAGAAGAAGTGAGTCAGTCTCCGTAAGTCCCCATGTTAAAATGTCACAACTTCACAGCAGAAATAAACATGTTTACAGCCTGGTACAAAAAACAGTTTTGGTCTCTATAGCTAATTTCCCCGTTCATGACAACTGTACTGAGGGTGAATTTATATAGAACTCACCTGTTCAAATTATATTAAGGCTTAAAGTTTTGCAGAATTAAGAGCGTGGACGCTTTGATTGACAGGTGGGTGTTGTTACAGATGGCTTGTTTGAGCAACCAGGCTTCATTCGGTCTCACGTCTTTGCCGATTTTTAGATTAGCCGGGAGGCCGAAGAAGTAGTACAGCCAACATGGCGGCGGCCAGAGACACAGACTTTGAGCTTCAAACCGCTCTTCAGAAACCTGTGGGCGACGTCACGGATACGCTGTCCATTCTTTATACTGTCAGTGATTTTGACTTAGTTTAGTTCTGATTACTGTCTTTACGTTCTTTCTCTCTCACACATAAAAACATAAGTTAATACTCAGCGTACAGTATTTATTGTTAAATGTTCTTTTTGGCCATGCTGCAAAGAAAATCTCTTTTTTTTTTTTGTGAAAACAGGCTAATTAATCTTTCACATACATTTCCATTCATACACACTCTGACTCGCATGCAAACACACAGCACTGAGCGGGTTTTAAGTGGAGGCCTGTGCTGCTTGCTGAGTGTGTTTTTCTGAGTTTTTCTGAGGGGGGGGTGGTTAGCGGTGCTGAGTGACTACCATTCCGTCATGTTATTGCTGTTTGGAAAGTCTGCTTCACGCTCTTCATCTCCTCCCTTGCCAAGTTAGGAGTGTTTTACGCATTGACCCACTTTGGTATGGAAAAACATGAAAAAAAAGTTGTCTATGACATGGCATTTATCCCCCCAGAGGTTCACTGTAAGTACTGGAGAAGAGAGACAAGATGCCCCATTTGCCTTGTGAGGAGTGTAACAGGACGAGTACTCCATTTAAGAGCTTTCTTTTTCTTTTTTTTTTTAGTTTTTACTGTGGATTAGGAAAGTGCAACCGACAGCTGTCAGCTGGTGGCCCGTAAAAACAGAAACTTCTCCACACAGAAAGAACTGCAAGAGACTGTAAAGTGACGAGGAGAGACTGTACGATCTATTCTGGTGCTCTGGATTTGAATAGCTGACGGCTTTTACATTTGTTGACATCACAAATTTGAGTTTTCTGATGTCAGAGTGTGCAACACGGTCACCGCAAGAAGGTTCCTGGTTCGAACCTCAACCTTTCTGTGTGGAGTTTGCATGTTCTCCCCCCGTGTCTGCGTGGGTTCTCTCCGGGTTCTTCGGCTTCCTCCCACAGTCCAAAGACATGCACATCATCTGACACCTTGTCCAGGGTGTACCCTGCCTCTCCTCCAAGGCCAGCTGGGATTAGATAGGCTTCAGCCCCATCGTGACCTTAATACGGACAAGCACTAACAGGAAATGGATGGATGGTTTCAAAATTTGGTTTAGAGCTTGTTCAAAATGACCACACTGGAAGCCAGATGTTGTCATGTTGTCAGTGACATAAACACTGTGGTGTGAGCTTGAGAGGGAAGTTCAAACCCTGGCTCCGTTCTCACCTCTGCACAACTGACCGATCATGGTGTGAAATGAGTGTGAATGTCGAATTATCGTTTAAGTTCACAGGAATGCTCAGACACTCAATCCAACGTTGGAAAGCCGTGGGAACATGAACATCTAATCCAAATGTCACAGCAATCTATCCATACTACAGATATGAACTCATGGTGGTGTAAGAGGAAAAATCAAGGGAATCACCAAAGTTAGTGGGACCAGAAAACACAGACACGGTTCATCAATCACGATAATGATTTCACTGATAAATCCAATAAATAATGAATCAAACTTTGTCAAGAGAAGAGGTTTACAACAACTAAACATCGAGGAAATATATCCAGTAACTTTGGAGTTTCAGAAGTATTCAGCAGAAGAGAGGAATTTGTAAATTGGGTGGCATTCGCACTTCAAGGTTTCCTTTCTTTACTCGGATAATCTAATTCTGGACAAATTAGATTAATCTCTTCCATGAGCTTCACGTGGCTCGAGAAGCAAAAACGCTGTTACTACACTCGAGTGGTGGTATCAGTCCGCGAGAGAGACGACTGCAGAGAGGTCACTCGGTTCACATTTTGTGTGTATAAACATTTATTTTCATGAGAGGATTTGTTTGGATCAGCTCTTTCTAATAGTTCAACCGCCTTAGTCTGTTTTCCATGTTCAGGTCAGTTAGCTTTTGGAGCCTGCGTTTAACCCTGTGCGGGATAAGAGCGAGCGTGTGTTAGTCGTATTTCTCTTTCCCCTCTTCTGTCCACTCTCCCTCCTCTCGTTTGTAACATTTAATGACCGAGCTGAGGTCATTACTGACCATCAGCTGTGCTCAAGGGTTAATGATTAAAGTCGAGAGGCAGGTGGAGCCAATACCGAGTCCTCTTCTACCTTCTCTACTAATGTCCTCTGCGATCTGTGCAACCAGGAGGAGACAAAGTCCAACTTCACCAGCAGATATTCAGATCCCGATCTCACGAACGGAGTAAAATAGTCCTACAATCTGTAGGATCAGATCTTCAATCTCTGTCAGTTAGTCTCTGGCAGTAACAGTAAACAGATATTTAGCTGTGACAGATCTGTTAGCTGACAGATGATCTGGTGTTTGTAGCCTGTCTCGTCTTATCTCCACCTCCCTCCCTAAGGCAGAAGGAGACGATGCTCTGCTTCCCTACGAGAGTTTTCTGCAAACCCCAATGCAGAAACAACATTAGACAAATCTTTTACTTATATTCATACTTTAAAGGATGAATTCGACTCTGAGTGGCTAAATTATTTTCTAAAACAGCTGGACAGTGCAGTTTTTAGCAAAAGTTACTCTTGGGGACTACTTTTAGGCTTGGATTTTGTGCTTTATTGCATATTAATGGCAGAAAAATAATCTGTATCAGGCTTTCTCTATACAATAATACTTGCTAGTAAGAGTAGTCTTTATATTTGATTTGCTGACGGTAAGAGAAACACAGATTTCTCCTTAAAGTCTGGTGATCTATGCAGCTCAAGCTGCTTAACACAAAGCCTTACGAAACATGACTCCCACCTCATCCATTTTCAGCCTTCTCAGCAGCAGAAGTTAGTGTGTTGCACTGTGGCCTGACAGTTGCTGGATTGCAGACATAGTTGTCTCATGCCTGCTCAGCGACTCAGGCCTCGACAGATGGACTCTGCTGTAACTAAACAGACAGAGATAAACTGACAGCACTACCTTACACAGTCTGTGGACATATCTGATTAAAGAAGACCGTTTGATACCATCAGGTCACCCAATGATCTCCAACTGAGGTACTTGTACACAAGAGGCTACCCCGTGGTCATTAAGTGGAAATATTTTGGAGTACCTCAATTTGAAAACAGAAAGTAAATTTAAAAAAAGTAATGGATAAACAGATAGCAAAATATATTTTTTATTGGATAAAGTAATGGAAACATATGTGAAAGAGTTAGCTAAAAGTAATGGATGTCAATGGTTTAAAGAGCCAAAAGTAATGGATGAAAGCTATTGGCTAAGTAATGGATACAAATGGCTGAAACATTTAGCTAAAAGTAAGCCAATAGATAAATGGTTGAAACAGTTGGCTAAAAGTAATGGATGTAAATGGTTAAACAGCTAAAATAGTGAGATAAAAGTATGGAATATGGTAAAAGTAAAGAATATACACAATTTATCTATGAGTGATGGATAAAAATGGTTAGCTAAAGATAATTGTTAAACAGTTAAGGTAGCTAAAGGTATTGGATAAATGTGTGAAAGGGTTAGCTTAAAGTAATGGATGTCAATGGTTTAAAGAGTTAGCTAAAAGTAATGGATGAAAGCAGTTGGCTAAGTAATGGATACAAATGGCTGAAACATTTAGCTAAATGTAAGCTAATAGATAAATGGTTGAAAGAGTTAGCTAAAAAAAAATAATGGATGTAAATGGCTGAAACAGTTAAAGTTAAAGAGCTAAAATAGTGAGATAAAAGTATGGGGTATGGTGAAATGGCTAAAAGTAAAGAACACACAAATGAACTAAAAGTAATGGATGAAATAGTTAGCTAATAATTATATAATATAATAATTATAATTATATTACTATAATTATTAAACTGTGAAGACAACCAAAAGTAATGGATGATCTGGTGAAATGGCTAAAAGTAACTAAAAAGTAAATGGTTGAAACTTCTATAAAAGAAACAACAACTAAGGCCTGTAGTTACTTTATGATTAACCTCCAGTTAGGCTGCTGTGTCAGCTTCACACTGCTTGCTCACACTTCAGTCCCATGACTCGAGGTCCAACCGCCACCACCTCCTGACATCTAACTTATCTTTAAACTGGATGTGGCAGCTTTTTAAGTTGCCTGGTGGCTTCTTCTGATGACCACATCTCACATCTGTTCTACATTGTGTCCTCTGAGGTACTTTACATTCACCTAAAGTGTTTGCTTGCTTCTCCTGTTTTAGTTATTTTAGAAGTGCTATTTGCTCTTTGGCTCAAGCTTGGTGAAGCCTTTGACTCACGTTGACCTTGAGGTGAAGAGTCACCCGACCACTAACCATCAACATGCGTTGTGGCTTTCGTGAGTGTTAATCTGGCTGCGAGGAAGCGTTCGAATGTTGTGAGTGGTGGATTCTGGGAATCGGGGAGGCATTTACGGCGGTGACGAGAAGAGGCAAAGGGAAGGGAAACAAAGATGACGGGAGGAATTCAAATGCATCTCTCAGGCATAGTGAATCCATTAGTATGTTTGTTCTCCTTTCACCTGGGTCACTGAACTCAAAAGGAAGAGACTGGGGAGGGGGGTGAGTGTTGCTGAGAGAGAAGGCACTTGCAGATGTGTGCATACTTGCAGGATGGACAGTGTTTGCCTTTGAAAGCATGAGTATGCATGCTTGCACAAAAGGTGACGCAAGCTTGTGCACACAGACGGTGGCATTCTTCTATCACGCTGTTGTTTGACCAGTGGTAGAAGTGATGTTCAGCCTCCTCTGAGGGCCTCTCAGTACGTCTGCGCCCTTCTGCTTCAAGCCAAACGGTGAATTATTTGATTTTACAGGAGGTTATCCTCCATGTGCTGCTTCTTCTGCTCTGTCTCGCCGACTTGGCTGATTCGTGCAGAACTTTTATTGTTGCATTGCTGATTCAGGAGCACTTTCTTGATTAGGAATGTTTTTCTAACACACTTGTTCTGTTAAAGCCTCCCACCACATTAATCTTTTAAACGTCTTCCCTATGGCAATGGTGATAATGACGGATTAAGTGTGTCTGTAGGTGTGTGTTTGTGTAGGCTTGGTGGTCTCTCTGTCTAATAGGGTCTTTTGTGGCAGGTTTATGGGATACGTCTTGCCAGAACCTGTCGTTCCAGACTGCTGTAGGTGTTTTTATTTCTGTAAATTAAATCTAACTTGAGGATTGACTCTTTTGTTTCTATTCCAGATGCAGGAGTTGGAGCAGAGGGTGATGGAGGCTGACCAGCGGGCTGAGAGTGCCGAGAAACAGGTAGAGGAACTCTTCTCCTCCGTCTGACCACAGATTGTTAAATATAAGACGATATAAGAAATTAGGTGGATAAGAAATTACTCATAAATAAGAAATATATAGAAGAAAGCCGAGTGTGAAACAGCAGGCATGAGAGTCAGCACCTCCAAGTCTTGACGCCATGGTTCTCTGCTGGAAAATGATGGAAGTGAGCGAGTTGCTGCCCCAAACAGAAGTAGTTTAAGTATCTCAGGATCTTGTTCATCATGAGTGATGGGAAAATGGAGCAGCAGTTTGGTGTGGACGCTGTACCGGACTGGTGGGGAAGATGGTCTTTATTTTCCAGTCCATCTACGTTCCAACCCTCACCTCTGGTCGAGAGCTTTTAGTAGTGACCGAAAGAATGAGATCGCGGATACAAGTGGCCGAAATGAGCTTCCTCCACTCAGCCTCAGAGATAGGGTGAGGAGCTCGGACATCTGGGAGGAGTTCAGAGTAGAGTCGCTGTTCCTTTGCATCGAAAGGAGCCAGCTGAGGTTGGGAGGAGACCCTGGAGTAGACCCAGAACCTGCTGGAGGGACTACATACATAGGCCATCTAGCCTGGGAACGTCTCGGGATCAACCAGGAGGAACTGGAATGTGTCGCTGGGTAGAGGGATGCTGCCACCCCGACCTGACCCTGGATAAGCGGAAGAAAATGGATGGATGGATAGAAGAAAGTCATGAAGTCATGCTGGTGTTTGTTGGAATGAAGGCTCCTTCTGACATGGTGGGAGTAGCAGTCTGAGTTTACACTTAGACAGATTACATTGACGAGGATTATGTGCAACATTCAAAAGGCCTGCATCGTCTTTTTCATTAGCAATTGAATTTAACTGTATATTCTGTATTCAAAGACCACTTCCTCGCTTCTTCCTGTGCTTTCAGTTGTTTCTAAGTATATCTTTCTCTGCGATGTTCAGTTCGTATGTGTGTCGAGTCCAGCTGCTAAGAAAGGTTGTGATTTGTGGTTGAAAGCTCTGGAAAAGCTTGTAAGTTTTGTTGTTTTTTTTCTTTTAGTTGTCAGGATCAAGAACTGTATGAACTTTTATGCTCAACACTGAGAAGAAATCCTAAAATTGGGATCCATAAAGTCGCTCAGTCAGTTTTTTTTTTTTGTTGGACTTGTAACCACTAAGTAGGAGTCAACCTTTGATGGGACTTAACAAAAGGAGAGTGTGGTTTGAGGATAAGAAACCTCATACGGTACATGACACATACTGTCTCTCTCGCTGTTGTGTTTAATCTCTTCTTGCTGTCATTACTGGCTGCTCCAGGTGTTTCTGTAGGTGGTAATTTAACGTTGCCTTTTCTTTAAAAACAAGAAATACCTAACGGCTTAGAAAGCTTCTTCTCGTCACAGCTGGCTGTTTTTTTCTTCTTCTTCTTCTTCTTCTTCTTCTTCTTCTTCTTCTTCTTCTTCTTCTTCTTCTTCTTCTTCTTCTTCTTGGCTTTGTGTAGTGCCCATCAAAACTAAACAAACCATGCAAATTTGAGCCGTCTTTCTTGGCCACGTTTGTCCGCTCACTGCTCTAATTATGCATTTCAGATCCATGTCATGGAAGAAAAGCTGAAGTCCGCAAACATCCAACCCAGCGAATCGGAGAGCTCGTTGTACAGAAAGTATCAAGACCTGACCAGTCAGGTTCAAGAAAAAGACGCCGTGATAAAGAGATTAGAGACGCAGCTGGAAAAACAGGTATGATAAAGAATGGAGATGTCCATTTATGTTCATAAAATGTAGCTTGAAATAACTCACAAAGTCTGTTTTCTCTGACTACAGATCTTAGTCAGAGCCCAGGAGGCAAAAGTTATTGAGGAGAAGGCTGCCAAGATTAAAGACTGGGTCACCTTTAAGCTCCGAGAGGTAAGCTCACACATGTATAGATACACCCCCGACTGAAGTAAGAGCCGCTGGGAAAGCCCTCCCCGTGCAGAGAGACATTATCTGCACCTGTTTATACAGTTTGATCTTCAAACGGAGCATTTAAGAGGCAAAAAAATCAAATTACAACATCAGCTTATACATTTCACCATCATGGGTGTGTATGGCTGTTAAAAGCTGTTAATATATATGTATATACGTGCTTTGTTGCAGATGGAGCAAGAGAACCAGCAGCTGAAAATGGCCAACCTGAAGCAGACAGAGCAGATAATGTTGCTGCAGGACAAACTACAAGGTGAATACTGCTGCAGCTGTGCTATAAACTGTACTGTGCACGCCTGGAACAGAAATAAATTTACAACTGACTACATTAAAATATGTGTGGTAATGGTAGCTAACAACAACAGATCGCAGTCTACTGATTACCGGATTTTGGCTGCTGTATAATTTAGTGTGATCATCAACCACGATGTGTGTTCATAAAAATGTATACTCAGTGCATTCTGTGTGCACCGCGGCCACCAGTCAATGTTTCAGACTTCACCAGAAATGCCACATTTCGGTTCAGAAGTGTCCCAGAAGCGGGTCTCTGCTCAGCCACGTCAAAGTTCACAGAGCAGCTCGAGCTGACAGGAAGTCAGACACAAAAACAACATAGAGAATCTAGTCGATTTTTCAAAATAAAACACCCTGTGCAAACTGCTGGTCGTAAAAACAGCCAGAACAACTGGGAAACAATTTAACTACGTAGCATATTTACACATTTAGAAGCACATAAACCAGAAAAAATGACCAAATCTGAGCAAGTTAACAAAGTGTGGCCGGCAAAATGCTTCTGAAACGCTCGGGGTGAGGTTTGAAGTCACGTGGAGAACGGACCAGAACAATGTCGCGGTAGGATTTTGGCGTAAGGAAACCCAATGAGTAAATTTAGCCTCAGTTCTAGACATAGTTAGTCATGCTAGTTATCTCCCTAGCCAGCTTACACTATAAATTTAAAACTGCACATTTAAAAAGCTGCCGCAGAGGGTGTAAATATTTTTTTATGAGTTAAAACAGATGTCAAAGAGTTTTGTGTTTGTATGGAGTGTGGAGGACAACGGGTTTTGTTGTTTAGTTTGTGCACTGTCGACAGTATTTGGTAATTTCTCACATATAATACTGTAATGTAAATTTGTCGTACTGTCATTCGTTGGATAACATTGTTTTCTCAGCAGTAGTACAGTTAAAAGGTCGTGCAGACAAGTGGGGAGCTGGTGTATTTGTTAGAATATATTCCCAGAGCTGCGGTGGGGAAGAGTTGAGTTACTCGTGTTGTCTTTGCTCTCCAGCTCTCTTAGAGAAACCTGCATCCTCTGGATCGCCTGCCACCTCCCCTGTAATGGATACCCACCTGGTGCCCAGCAGTCCGCTGTTTCCTCCCAGCTGCCCCGGCACGCCACCTGCCCAAGATGACAGCTGGAGACAGACGGGTCCCCGCGGAGCCGCCTCTAATATCAAGAGCCTGCCAACAGGTGTGCTGCCCTTAATTTATATAATCTTAGGATGTGTAGCAGGAAGCTTTTAAAGCAGTGAGTGAGTGACTTTCAAGTCTGGCTGATCTCACGGCCGGGACAGAACTGTTCAACTACTGTAGGATTTAAAGTATCTCTTCAAAGGTTTGTCGAAGACTTCCCATAAACATAAACTGCTCCTTCAGCCTCAGCCTGTTCTTAGTGCTCTCATTCTAGTTCATCCCGATCGTCCTCCTTGGTGTGTAGGCTCTCTCAAATGTTCTCGTTCTGCTTCCTCAGATGTGAAAAGGACTCCTGAACAGTCCTGTAAAGGGATTTGTCTCGGAGACCTTGCAGCCCACGATGCTCTTTCTCAGGGTTGGATCAGGGAGGGTCCCAGCAGCCCTGTTTCCATCAGTGGACCAGAGCTCCCAGTGGGCCCAGACGGTCCGGCAGGCTGCTCTGACAGAGATAACTCCTCCGATGAGCTCAACAGCAAGTTCCGCTCTCAGTGCCTTCACTCGTCCTCTTCCTCTTCATCTTCATCCTCGGCCTACGAGATGGCCCACGGGCCGAGCTCTCCAGAGTCGACCATCAGACTAACACCCAAAAGCCCCCTTCTGTCACGCTCGCCCTCCACCAACAACCCCTTCCCTAATCCTCCGGTTCACCAGTCGGGCACCAGCATGACGTTACCCAAAGTACGGACTCCGCTCACCCCCAGAGACAGCATCCAGCTGGTCAAGAAGCATTACAGCCAGCCGCAGCCCAGCCTGGACAGACTTCACCACCTCAACGTCAACATAGACATCATGACCCCGTCCTCCACTTCCTCCACCCTCAAGAGCACAGGCACCGCCACCATGCCCTTCTCACAGGTCGTGGAAGAAACGGACATCGACGACGGGCTTTCTGACAGCATGGACGGGGTGGTGGAGGGGTCCGAATCAGAGGAGCTCTCCCGGGATGGAGTCTCCTTTGTGGGGCTCGCTGAAGAACTAGAGCGGCTGGATCCGGAGGTTCTGAAGCCCCCGACGCCTCCTTTGCACCGCTTCCCCTCATGGGTATGAGAGACTATTATTATCTGTTAAATTGCTACATGATAATTTAAGACTAAGAGCTCTGATATCAGAATCTGCCTGGGTAACACAATCATAATATTTTACAGCATGAAGGTGTCTGAAGTTAAATGAATATTCCCGACTTTGTTGATCTCTGCAGGAGAGTCGCATCTACGCTGTGGCCAAGTCAGGAATGAGAGTATCAGAGGCCGGTCCTGGAGCCCGAGGCCCCGGACGAGGTGAGTCATGCAGCCAGAAACAAGAAACTAGAAGCCGTCCACTAAATCTTTTTAACATCCACTTCTTACCCTGTGTGTGTGTGTGTGTGTGTCATGAGCCTGGGTGGTGTAGGAGATGAGTCAGTACTGTGAAGTGACATGTCAATCAGCTGATGCTAAAGCTGCCCTGGAGGTGTGTGTGTGTGTGTGTGTGTGTGGTTGGTTTGGATCTGTCATTGCCACCTTTGATGTCACTTCCTCTGGCCTGAGGCTCCACACACCTGCACAGGTGTGGCCTCCTCTTCTTCTTCTTCTTCAGGAGGCCGTTCATCTTTTTTTTTTTTTAAAGAGCTGAAGAAGAGCAAAGCAGGGTGGAGGTTTAGAGGAGCTTTTTAATCAGCTGCGATGAAAGGACGCGGTCTGGGTGTAATTACTGCTCTACTTTCTGTCCCGACATCATCTATTTTGTCAGGATGCAGACAGTTCGGTTTGACAGCCCTCTGACTGCTGAATATCCTGACTGCCAGGTACGTGGAGCTCGCTGCCAAGTGGCTGTTGTGGATTAAGTCATAGCTTGCTCAGCTTATTCAGCTTCCTCTCATGTTTGTGCCTTAAGGTGCATCTGTTGCTGATCTCTCAAAATGAAAACCACGGACCAGTTGTATTTTTGTTTTAGCTCAAGACTTCTTTTTTACTTTTTTGGTACTTGAGAAGCATGAAGTCCTTTTTCCCCTTTGTAAGTGTGCAGACTTATTTTTTATCTATTGCCCCTACAAGGAAAGCAGGAAATGTAGGAGTCACGATTGATGACCAACTAACCTTCTCTGATCTGCCTCGGTTGCCCGGTCGTGCCGCTTTGCACTTTGCAACCTAAGAAACTAGTTGGTACCCAACTCCTGATGCAGGCTGTGGTCATCTCGCGACTCGATTACTGTAACGCCCTCCTGACGGGCCTCCCAGCCTGCACAGTGAAACTTCTCCAAATGATCCAGAACATGGCGGCTCGCCTGGTCTTCAATCAACCCAAAATGGTGGCTACCCGTCAACTGGCTACCTGTAGCAGCCCACATTGAATTCAAATCTCTAACACTGACTACAAAGTAGTCTCCGGTTCTTGAACGTCGTCATACAGACATTTGTTACCTTCTGCAATGAACGACGCCTGGCTCTGCCACCCGTACGCTCAGGACAATCCAAACTTTTCTCGTCCGTTGTTCCCCCGTTGGTGGAACGTCCTACTAGTTCCTACCGGATCATGGGGCGTCCCTCTCTACCTTTAAAAACCTCCTGAAGACCTCCAGCTCTTCAGAGAGGACCTCCTCTCCAACACTTCCAACAACTGGACATGATAATCTGTATTTTGCGTCATTGCCATGCTTTGTGTGTGTCCGTAAAATGTCTCCTGTGTTTGTTACAGGGTCCAACTTACCCCAATATCCAGCGGCAGGTCCGTTCACCCAGTTGATCTATAAGAATATCAACGTACCAGTCTACACCACACTGAAAGGGGTGAGTGAAATGTTGTATATGTTTATTAATGTCAGCTGCTTCTGTGTTTTAAAGGTCAGACCAGTTTCCACCCGTACCTCACGGTACTCTTTTGATCGTTTGTTTCAGAAAGCCACTCAGATCAGCAGCGTACCTCTACCTGATGACGACTCTGGGTCTGAAGACGACAGCAGCTCTCTGGCCAGTTTACGGACCTCCATCCTGAGCCCGGACAGGAAGGGCAGCGTGCCGGGGAGCCCGCGTGCTGTCAAGAGAGGTGGGGATGTGCAGATTACAGTGCACACAGGACAGGGAAAAGGATGTACCTCTAAAATGTCATGTCATGTCAAATGTCAATGCATTTACCTCCTCCTGTTCTCCTAGGTGTGTCCATGTCCTCCATCAGCTCTGAGAGTGATTACGCCATTCCTCCTGACGCCTACTCCCTGGACAGTGACTACTCCGAACCAGAGCATAAAGTCCAGCGTACCTCGTCTTATTCCTGTGAGAGCACCGGGCCTGTGAGTGGAGTCTTTCTTTTTTTTAATCTAACCTAATCATTGAAGGGAGTCAAACGCAGTATTCACAGTCATTGCTGTGCTGTCTGTGTCTGCAGGAGATGCTGGAGAAGTCTGGCTATCTGCTGAAGATGGGCAGTCAGGTGAAAGCTTGGAAACGTCGCTGGTTCATCCTGAGGAACGGCGAGATCCTCTACTACAAATCTCCCGTGAGTGTGTCTCGCTGCCTGCTTCCTTCTAAGGTTTTGCTGCCTGCACGGAAAACATTGCACGAATATTTCAAAAGTTTGTGCGTTCACGAGCAACACGGGAAGGCTCAGGTACCGTCTTAACAACTCATCACCGGGGAGCGCTTCAATAGCGGAATGGTTGTACCTCATGTCCCCTCTCTCATTTCCTGTCCTGTCTATCCAATAAAGGTGGAAATGCCCCCAACTCATGACCAGCAATGTTGTGAATTATTGGACAGCATTGAAGATTCTCGTGTGTTTATATGTGTGTTTTCAGAGTGACGTGATCAGGAAGCCTCAGGGTCAGATTGAGCTCAACTCGTCCTGCCGTATAGTTCGTGGAGAAGGAGCGCAGACGTTTCAAGTAAGTGAACAATGTTTAACTTTGTGTGAGAATACTTCAAAACTCGGAAATGGTGGTTCAGTTTTCATTTATAAAAGACTTAAAGACAGTCGTAAGAGGGCACATGCAGCTACACAGCAGAGCTTTACTGCTGCATACCAGAGCAGCAGCTTAAAATGACATCAGGTAGCATAGCATAGGCCTGGAATGTTTACCCGGCTCTCTGGAGGCTGATTCCGATCTCCTCCGACACAATGATGCTATCTCAGTCAGCCCGGCTTAGCATTTTTCCCATATTTCTCCCCTTTTTTCTCGTCTAATCAGTTGATTACAGAGAAGAAGACCTTCTATCTGACCGCCGATTCACCCAACATCCTCGAGGAGTGGATCAGGGTTCTGCAGAACATACTCAAAGTCCAAGCAAGCAGCCCCGTCACCGTGGAGACCACCGCCAAGCCCACCGTGAGAGGCTGGCTTACAAAGGTCAGGAGACAGACGTCATGGTAGATCAGTTCGGGTTTGATTATTTGCTGATGAATACCACTCTGTTACTGCGAGCAGACAGTTAGCTTAGCTTAGCATAAAGAATTGAAACAGATGGAAACAGCTAGCCTGGTTGTGTCCGAATGGTCAATCAGGACCTCTAAAGCTCACACTGACACTGACAAATGGATGGCGGATCCACAGGTGACTCACTCACACACACACATAACTTTAAGCCTTAATATAATTTGAACAGGTGAGTTCTATAAAAATTCACCCTCAGTACAGTTGTCATGAACGGGGAAATTAGCTACAGAGACCAAAACTGTTTTTTGTACCAGGCTGTAAACATGTTTATTTCTGCTGTGAAGTTGTGACATTTTAACATGGGGACTTATGGAGACTGACTCACTTCTGGAGCCAGCCTCAAGTGGACATTTGAGGTACTGCAAACGTCTTTGGCACTTCTGCATTGACTTCACTTTACAACCACAGAGGTTGCCGCTTGGTTGCGGTTTGATTATTATTTGCTATATTCCAGGTAGTTATTGCTTCTTGGCCAAAGAAATAATTATCACTAACTGCTGACTGCTGTTTCCCATGTTTCCAGTCATTATTCTATGCTGAGCTAAGCCAGTTGGCTGCTGTTTGTAGCTACATATTCATGAAAACGTATTAATCATCTATTTGTTTTATTATCAAATAATCTGCCCATTGTTTTTCCTGTTAAGCAAAAGTGCTGAAAAATGCCCAAACTGTGTCACAGAATGCATTTAGACATGTTAAAATTCAACCAACAGTCACAAACAGTCTCATATTTTAGAGTTAGAGTTTACTATCTTAGAAAACTGAGAAAAAGGTGAAAATATTCAATTTATTTGAGAGACTGGAACCAGTTAACTTTTGTTTTTGTTTGAGAAAATGATTAATAGATTATCACTCAAGAAGAAATAATAAAACTTTCTGTGAGTATTTGTTAGTATTTACTGAGATAATATAGTTCATTTTATTAGTTTTTTTTATGTCGTTCTAGGTAGAATATAAATGTTTTTACTTCCCTGCCTCACTTCCATTGCATAGTTGCAAGAGGTCTAGATTGGCCTTTAGCTCTCTCCCTCAAGAGGATGCCAGAAATAACCCATTTTCAGGCTTAACGCGCTCTTTCAGACAGATATAGAAGCGTCTGTCACCGGGGCGGGGAGCGTTTGACAGAGCACGTCGGGACACGGCTGTAAAGGCTCGAGCTGCAGGAATGTTTGAGCTCTCTCTCCTCTCCCTTCCAACCCTGCCTCCTCTTTAGCCGAGGCCTGTCTGCTGGTAAAATTAAGACATTCAAAACATCTGACGGCCGTGTGTGACGGCTCTCATGACAGATGACTGACAGCCTGGAGCTGAGATGATGGAGCCGACGTCCTCTCACCAACCCCTGATCTTTACCTGAGAGTTGGCTTTGATCTGCCCGGTTATGACGTGATCTCAGTTGAGACGGGCTCGGCGCAGTTAACCCCGGCGACCCTCTTCTGAGGGATGCACAGCTGGCTTTGTGTTGACGGCAGCCTCCAATGACATCATTGCTCGCTGTATGATGTGTAATTATCATCTGCAGCTGCATTCCTGAGCGTGGACGGACTGTTTGTCACTTTGCTTTGGAAAAGTTCGAATGTTCAAACTATTCTAGTCGCTCTTGAATGATTTGCACGCCCACGTGCGCACACTCCAGGGAGATCTGCTGGTCAGATGTAGAAATCCCCCTGACTACCATCTGTCAAGCTTTTGAACACTTCCTTGGTCTGACATTCAAAGAACACAAAAAGCTGCACAGTCTTATATTTCCTACTGTTTTAGTCTCAGTCCTTAAACGTTTCTTCTTCTTGTTTCAGGTCAAACATGGACACTCGAAGCTGGTGTGGTGTTCCCTGGTTGGAAAAGTCTTCTACTACTATCGTAATCAGGAAGACAAGGTTCATAAAACTAGCCTAACATGCACTCGTCTGCCTTTAATTTAGTCGTTTGTTAGTGATTATTAACACCTGCCTCCTAAAGGTTTTGCACATACGTGCTCCTTAGTGGTCGTCTTAATCTGTGCAGAATAATAGGCTTTAACTCTGACGCTTAAACAAGAAAAAGAAGGTGTAATTATATCAAGTTAACATGTTTGTTTCATTAAATCTGCACAGAGGTTTGTCGTACACTAGTTACCGCCGTCTTTTCTTTGATTCTCTGTTTACATATTCTTCTTCTTCTTCTTCTTCTTCTAGTTGCCTCTCGGGCAGCTCCAGATGCGCGAGGCCTCCGTGCAGGAAGTGGATCGTTCCTGCGATTCAGACGAGGACTACGAGACTGGCAGTCGAGGTTTCCTCTCGTCACACTGCACCTTAGTGGTCCAACCGAGAGACCAGAGCCCTACGTACCTCCTCATCGGGACCAAGCAGGAGAAGGTACCTGAGCAGAAGATGTCTTGATAAATAACTGTAATTTATCCTTGTTAGTTCATTTGTTTGTGAGTTAATGAGTTTTTTCCTGCACAGGACACGTGGTTGTATCACCTGACTGTGGCAGCGGGCAGCAGCGCAACGTTCAAAGTGGGCACAGAGTACGAGCAGGTCATCGGTAAACTCCTCGATGCAGAAGGAGACCCAGGTGAGAAATCCATGTTCTTACAGTCATCTGTGGTGTTTCTTATTCTTATTCTATGTACTGTAACAAGTTAGGATTATAAGAAGAGGTTGACCATATATTTGACTTTACTTACGAGTTCACTATGTACCAAATGTCACGTGAGACGGACCGGCAGGTTGGTGCAGCGTCCTGTACCAGACTGTTGTGGTTCAGAGGGAGCTGAACTGGAAGGCAAAGGCCTCCCCAACCCTCACCTCTGGTCATGAGGAATAAGATCGCAGATACAAGTGGTACAAGAGATACAAGATGTCCGAGCTCCTCACCCTATCTCTAAGGCTGCTCAGGGCTCAGCTCCGAGTAGAGGTGATGCTCTTTCTGTGTCCAAAGGAGCCAGCTGAGGTGGTTCTGGCATCTGATTTGGAGGTGTTCAACTGGGAGGACCCAGAACCCACTGGAGGGACTACATAATGCTCTCTGTTATTACTCTACGTCTCTCTACAAAAGTGCTCTCTCTCTCTCTCTCTCTCTCTCTCTCATCATCGGACACAAACCAAATTAAACTTCTTCGTGTCATTATATTTTGCGGCGTAAATTGCGAGTCGGACTCAGATTTAGAAGCTGGGTACATGAAATAAACAAAGTGAGAACACACACACAGGTAGATTATCAGAGTTTAGTCCGTGAATCCACCTGGATAGTCTCTGCTTCAGAGACATTTCAGGCTGTCTGTGGAGGTTTGACCAATCTGAGTGTCTGATTGGTGGCCGGAGCGTGACGTGGGGCTCCGTTTTCCCAAAAGTTGAATCTGGCTCAACTTCTCTCCCGGACACCGGCGACGTTTTTTGCGGCAACCCCTGCATTGCGTGCTGCCGGTGCGGAAACACACGACCCTCCACTGAAATGAATTGAAAAAACGCCGCCGGCGTCCGGTTTCCCTGTTCCTGTCTGAACGTGGCCTAATGTTGGTATCCATGGCTCTGTGATAAAGGACAGTAGACGCATAATCGTCTGGAAGGCTACGGGCTTAATTTACGCAGTAGCATGCAACGTGTTATTTTGATCCACAGTGTCCGACAGCCTTGATCCACGCTGCAGACTGTTTACGACTCGAGCACCGTGTGTGAATTCTTGTCAGCTGTTGAGTCATTACAACTTTGAAACTCAATCTCTGTGTTTGTGTCTGCGTGCATGTGTTTGCGTGGGTTGGTGTGTGTGTTCTTTTCCCAGAATCTGTCTTGTGGAAGAGCGAGGCCTTGAGCTTCTGTAAGGAGGGTCTGCGCTCGCCTCTCACCACTCTGCCCTCTGAAGCCCTGCAGACAGAAGCTCTCAAGCTTTTCAAGGTCAGTCCTGTCACCTCTCACCCCACTTTCGGTCTCTTTTGTCCTGTTCTCCTTTTTCCTTTCATCCCCGTTCTCCGAATCACTCTTTCTTTTCCTGTCCGGTTCTCACTGCGAGGGTCTGTTCAAGGCATCATCCGTCCTACTCCCCCATTTTGTCCAAAACCATAGGCCCCATTATACCCTCCTACTCCTGGATACGCTCCGTGGCCCCTCTTCATCTCTTCTAAACCAGATCAAAGGCTCGAGGACGAGGGCCCCAGCTCATTAAAAGTGTGGAAGAGAGATAATGGCTTGATAATCTGCTCTGATTGAGGCTAACTGTTCTTCTGGTTTACGGCCAGTGTGAAAGGAGACCCTTTAAAGAGGAGACATGGGAGGTCAGGGCCTTCAGAGAGTGGCAGCAATGGATATGGAAGCCACAGGATGGGGGGGAGGAAGATGGCAGATCCTTTTCCTCTCTTTTTTAAACTCTGTACGCTCTGTACCCTCTCTCATGGCCCGTCCACTACAGTCACGACACTACAGGATTGAAAGTTGAATAGATCGGCTCTCTTTGACCAGCCAGCCTTAAAAAACAGTCCCAAACACACACAAAGAAACAGAGTGAATGGAAGTGACGCGCTCTTCAAGCTCTACTTCGTGCCTTTGAAGTTTTAATGAATCTGACAAGACTGATGAAAAGTGTTAAATTGGTTCTTTGTCTTCGTCCGTCCCCGCGGATGAGAACGACTTCAGAGAAATAATGACACAAACATTTGGACTCTTGCTGACCTGATGTTCTTCTTCTTTGTTTCCTGACCTGAATATTATCACCACCTGGAGCTGTATGATTTATCTGTTTATTTGTCTTCTTATTTAGTTTAAATCTGGAGTCTTTGCTGTGTGTTTGCCTCCACCTGCTGGCAGTGCAGTGGCATTAAACATACAGATTTAAATAAAAGTCTTTTCATTTCTGCAGTCCTGTCAGCTCTTCATCAACGTGCTGGTCGAGTCCCCGTCTGTCGATTACCACACCTCGCTGGCCCAGAATGCTTTGCAAGTGTGCCTGACCCACCCGGAGCTGCAGAACGAAATGTACTGTCAGCTCATCAGGCAGACCAACCACCGCACACCGCACAACTACTCCCTCACACAGGTCAGCACAGGCGTGTGGTCATGATTTACAAATGATACGACAGAAGACCGGAGTAAAGGTACGTTCAGATGGAATCCGGCGCTGCAGCGAATCGCCACAAGGTTGTGTTTATTTGTGCAGAACGTAATCGCTGTGAAACAATCAGGAAATAACTTTTTAATTTGATGTTATCGATGCCGGCGCTCCCTTCTCTCTCATTCACTGTCTCTCGAACCATCGAACACAAACCAAATTAAACATCTTCGTGTCTCTATTTTGCAGCATAAATTGTGAGTCAGACTCAGATTTAGAAAGCCAGAACACAACAGGTAGAGTATCAGAGTTAAGTCCATGAATCCACCTGGATAGTCTCAGTTTCAGGCTGACTGTGGAGGTCTGACCGGTCCGATCGTCTGATCAGCGGCCGGAGACACTTCCAAAAATTGGATCTGGATCAACATCTCCGCCGCAGTTTGCTGCGTTTTTTGGTGGACTGAACGTACTACCCGACTTAAATGAATGTACATTTTTCGCCGCAGCGCCGGATCCTCTCTGAACGCGCCCTGATCGTTAGAGTGTTGCATTCTTGGCAAAAGTTTCTCCTTAATGAAAAACGTATGGATAAATAAACCAAAGTTTTGTCTTCCTGTAGTGCTGGCAGCTGTTGTCTCTGTGTGTGGCTCTCTTCCTTCCTCAACAACATTTCCTTTGGTACCTCAGACAGTACCTGCAGCGCAACGCTGACCCAAGGTGAGATGATGACCGATGATTCCTTAAAGTAACTCTTAAAACAGTTTTTAGTGCATCGTACATCCCTTCTTCTTTTTTTTTACCATGCAGGAGTGAGGTGGGGAAGTATGCAGTGTACTGTCAGAGGTCTGTGGAGCGAACGCTGCAGAACGGAGAGCGGGAGGCCAAACCTTCACGTATGGAGATCGTCTCCATCCTGCTGAGAAACCCGTACCACCATTCACTGCCATTCAGCATCCCGGTCCACTTCATGAACAACACCTACCAGGTTCGGTCACAAGAGTTCAACACAGCTCATTTTCCTTTAAGGCTGAGCAGTTTTATGTATTTCCACATTCCAGCCTGCGCTGCCTTCAGGGATGGAAAGTAACGGCAGCATTTGTTTATGGCTGCAGATGTGAAGACATGTTGGATGTTGCCACCTGCGGGCAAATTAATGGTCCAGTGTGTAAGATTTAGAGGGCTGGTGGCAGAAAAGAGAATAAATATTCACAGCTATGTTTTCTTTCGTGTATAATCGCCTGAAAATAAGAATTGTTTTATTTTTTGTTACCCTGAGCATACCCCTGCACCCTGAGCAGAGAGATAGAGATTAATTCATCTCGCTCAGAGTGTTTCAAAGTTAGTCATATCATTTTCTGAACTCATCTGACACGTTTCAGTCGCTTCAGAATGGCTGCTGGACTGCTCCCACGAGTGGGCGTGGCTTCAGCACATTCAGCGGACACGCCCCCACAGTCCTGGAGCTGAGAACTCATTTTTGACACCTAATTTCTCATTTTTAATCATTCAAATTTGGCTGGGTGGTTAATAACACTTTCTTTTTTGGTCTGACAAACTCAGAACACACATTTATTCTTACTTTACACGGACTTTAAGGTTAGTTCTGGGTTGGTAGATGAAGGGATTGCACCGGATTTTTACCGCATACCGTAGAAGACAAGAAATGTAAGTAACAGTATCCATGCAACATTTCAATGCAATGGGAACGTCACCCAAAGGAAGCAAGCTGAAACTCTGATTCTTGTTTTTATGGAAAATGCGTCAAGAAACCGCCTCACAGTCAGAGTTTGGACAGTTTTGGACTACACCAACTATACTCGTCCTTTAACTGCCTCAGTATTCAGTGTCATGAACACGGCGAGAGCGCCAACGCTGTGTCAAGAAAGTTGAACCCGGCTCAACGTTTCCCTGAACATCATCTGGCAATGCAAGGCGCTGCGTTTGTCAGTCAAACATGTGCAAGCAGATTAGTTTTTAGCGTGAACACTGTTTTTCCAGTTTGCCTCCAGATCATTATGACAGACAGTAAAGTCATTGTGAAATCCTCTTTCATAACCGCTGCGATGTGTTTTTGGTGCCAATAATCCTTCAAACTCATTGATCTATGACTCAAACTGGACTTCCTGTATCGCAGTTTATCATCTCAATGTGGAACAACAGTGTACTGTACAGTACATCTGCTGTTAGACGTTACTAGATGTTGTGCTTGAGCTGTGTTGCTGGTTCTGGTTTCCGAGATGTGTCCTCTCTCTCGTAGGTGGTGGGTTTCGACGGCTCCACCACAGTGGAAGAGTTCCTCAACACGCTGAACCAGAGGATTGGCGTGAGGAAGCCTCAGCTGTCTGGCTTTGCCCTCTTTACTGATGATCCATCTGGCAAAGACCTGGAGCACTGCCTGCAGCCGTCTGCCAAGGTAAGAGCGAGGGTCAGTGAATATAAGTGGATGAAGGAAACCCTCGAAACACCACTGAGGCTTCTGCGGTTCATTTATTCATGTTTGTCTCACGTTACCTAACATTTTAAAGGGTCAGCAGTGGGTAGTAAAAAAACCACCAGAGACAGTGAATAGACTACATTTATAACTCTTGTCTGGCTCGACTTTTCAAACACGTCGCCGTCTTTGTGTCTGCTGCCACCTGCTGACAGAAACACAAATAAAATTTTAATAAAGTTTGTTTGTCGTTTGTCAGATCTGTGATGTGATTTCCAAGTGGGAGCAGGCCCTGAAAGAGCTGCATCCTGGGAAAAATGAGGGAACACGGATCGTCCGCCTAACGTATAAGAGCAGGTAGGATTTCTAACTTCATCGCGTGGTCAGCTGCTTCTCAAACTGTGACACCTGTACGACTTCCTTGTGGAGGTACCTGGAGGAATCTCTGAAATCATTTTTAGAAATGTAATAAATACATTTAAAAACACAAAACCATGCTGGTTATGTCCCAAACTAAAGACATTCTTAACAGGATAAACCTCAAGATCCTGCTGTGGCTTTATTGGGAGTAATACCTAAAAAATCTGAATGAGAGGGCCGAGAAATATCTTTTAAATACCTGACTTACAGCAGCCTTGAAGTGTAGGTGAAACCTGTGTGAACTGTCTGTAGTCGACCACGTCATGATGACGGTTCTTGGAAAGCTGAATATTTTCTCAGTGGTACGTGGCGTCCACACAATAGAAGCTGGTGATGTGATACGTGTGAACGTTTTAATTGTTGGTGTTTGATTTCCTGCGTGTTGGAGGTGAAGTGAAGCGAAAACAAGTTTCATGAGAACCTTTTCTTCATTTATTTGTGCAATGCACAGGTTGTGTTTCAGATCTCAGGTGAAAGGTGAGACGGAGCGAGAGCGCCTCCTGCTGGCGTACCAGGTGAACGACGAGGTTCAACAAGGTCACTTCCCCGTGAACAAAGAGCTGGCTCTAGAGGTGGCTGCCCTCATGGCACAGGTCTGTAAAGATGATGTCACAGCGTGATATAAACTCTCTGTATGAACTCTGTTTATAACCTCCTCTTCTTCTTCTTTCTTCTTCTTTCTTCTTCCAGGTTGAACACGGTGATGTGGAGAGACCAGCTGCTGCCTCGTCTCCTGCCGGCTCTCCTCAGCCTAAATCTCAGCTGATTCTCCTGCAGGCCTTAGAGCGCTTCTACCCCAAACGCTACAAACAGGACTGCAGCTCAGAGCAGCTCAGGTAAAACAAACAGTGCTGTGGTCCAGATAAGACAAGATAAGACAAGACAGACTTTATAGATCCCACACTGAGGAAATTCACTTGTCCCAGCGGCTCACAATATACAAGGTGGATATTATAATCATAAATAGAGGCGCCCTGGTCGCTCCCCACGTACTACGTACGCCTAAGTCCTTCCTGCAGCGACCCGGTTCTGACTCCGGCCTGTGATCCACAGATGTTTCCTTTCCTTTAGCCACACTTCAGCAGAGATCTCCAGTCTTTCCACAGAGAGTATAGTAGCACTGAATGGTTCACCTGATGTATCATGACGTAATCTGTATAACAAAAAAAAGGCAAATCATTAATCATAGTTCTAAGTCCATGTTTGCAGACAAACCGGATGGAGATTGGTTCACAATCTGACTCTTGTTGTTGTTTTTCTTCTTTCAGAGATCTTACTGAGCGTCTGGCCACTAAGTGGTCTATGCTACGTGGGTGCAGTGCATCCGAGTGTGTGAGAATATACCTGACTGTGGCTCGGAAATGGCCGCTGTTTGGAGCCAAACTGTTCAGTGCCAAGGTGAGAAAAAAAAAGTCCACTTGTCTCCTTGTTTTGGGTTTAACATTGCACTCTCGTCTGTTACGTTCAGTCCCCAAAGTAAAAATAGACTTTGTATTTAACTTGAACACTAACGCCGACATCCATCAAGCCTTTAAGGTCAGGTCGGACCAGTTTGAGACGCTGAAGACGACCCAGAGATGTGAGGCTGTAATGTTTGAACTGTAACGTGACCTGTCTTTGTTTCACCTGTCCACAGCCTGTCCCGCCCTCTCCTGTCGAGCAGAGCCAGGTGTGGCTGGCAGTCAATGAAGATGGATTGTGTGTGCTGGATTATACAATGGTGAGTTTCAGACTGTGCAGAGTTAAAAAACCTCCATCAGAACTATCTCTGGCCTCCGGTTTGACATCCTTGACCCTGACAGACAGCAGCTCCAACATGTAAACCATGTGAGCTCGCGCTCTGTAATTTTCAGCAGCCCATGTCGATCCATTTCATTCTCGGTCTTGGCGGGCCAGCGTTGCTTGTGCGCTTTCAGAAAGTCAGAGAGGAAAAAGACAAGAAGTTGCTGGAAATTATGTCACGCTTCTTCACACTCAATTTGCCCTTCACAATAAGCAGAAGCCGAAATGATTTCCACGCTCTTATTTTGGGATCAGAAATAAAACCTGAACCTGTTTATATCCGTTTCACACTGGCAACGCTTTAATTTTTCAGCACACACTGGTCACATATTCCTACCAGTCTGTGATTACCTTCGGTGGTTGCCGTGATGACTTCATGGTGGTCACGAGCCAGCAGAGGGAGCCTGGAGTTGGGAAGAAGAGCGTGGAGAAGCTGGTCTTTGCGATGGCTAAACCAAAGGTAAGTGACACGATTACATCTGCACATAGATCATCTAAAGCAGGATTCCCAACCAGGGATACTCTGTTCCTCAGGGCTGTGTGTGGGAACTTAACGGAAAGCCTGGGAACCACAGATCTGAACCATCAGCTGCTGAGGCGTAGCGGTTAATTTGGGTAGATGGATTGAGTGTTGGAGGTGTTGAAGTACAATAAAGGAGCTCTGAAGATAAGGGAGAGCCGTGAGTTCTTCACCTGCTTTTAACCAAGCGCTAATGGAGAAAACAGGTTGTTTCTCTTATTTTATGTGCCGAATCTCAATGGAGCCGTTGCACGGACTCATATTACTACTGTGGGTGACGCTAATGAGAGTTCAGATCAGTTGGGTTTCTCAGGTTTTCACATCTTCTGCGAGCCGCTCAGCTCCCTGGAATCAAATGAAACACAATCGTATGATCATGTTAAAGCCATTAATCTGATCTGGCCTGTGTTTGCCCCTCGTCGTCGTCGTCTTCTTTAGATACTGGAGCTGACTCTGCTCATGGCCAGCTACATGAACCACTGGAACCCTGGCCTCCTCCCGTCTGCCTCAAACCAGGCCCTCGGCCACTGGGACGTAGACAGCCGCCACTTCCCCGCGATGAACTACACCACCAAGGGCCCCACGCTACTGTGAATTGTGCAAGAACAACAAAGACTGTTTGACTACGGGGGAGGAGGACGGGGGTGACGACAACAGTTACCTTTAGTCTGCATTCATATGGAGTGCGTCGGGTTGCGTGTCCGGGTTTTATATTTTACATTACAGGTACTAGGAGATTATTTTTTCAAGCGTTTTTTTATTAAGATTTAGATTTAGAAACGTCAGGATGAGTCGTCGTAGACTATTTATTTCTACAACTAGAGTGTTTCAGCTCTGCTTTATTTAGACGTACGCTCATGTTTTCTGATTCCTCGATTAAAATCTGACGCCACTCGTCACATTTCCACTTACACTGACCTTCGTGTCTTCCAGTCTTTAAGACTCTCAGACTCTTTCCCTTCATAAACACAAAGCTGTCACCTTCAGAGAGCTGGGCAGACTGGAATACAGTGTGTGTGTGTGTGTGTCTGTGTCTGTGTGTGTGTCACTGTGTATTTACCATGACTTGACAATGAAATATAGTTTGAATTCATTTATGAGGTACTGTGCAATTAGAAAAGGGACTGATGTGGCATGTGAGACTTCAGTTTCATAGTGTTTAGTGTCTTAATTTGATATAATCGATATAATATTACTAATTTAGAGCTGCGATAAACAGTTATTTTCATCATAGATTCATCTGAAGCTCAATTTATTGTCCAGAAAATGTCTTTCCCAGACGTTGATGTCCAAAATTAGAGCAAATATTCACATTTGAGTTGCTGAAATCATGAAACGTGCTTTAAAATGACTTAAATGATGAATTGATTATGAAAATTAGCTCTATTCTTTATATAATTTGGCTTTTCTATATAAAAAATGAGGTATGGCTGCTTTTCCCAGATAAATTAAAGTCATATTAAGAAACTTAAAAAAAAAAAATTCTATTAGTATTAATATTAAACTTGTTTATCTAACATAAAGCAGCAAATCTGCGATTAATGTAACGTTACTGAGGTACACAATAATAGGGATGGGATATATAACAGTGATATACTGTATCTATGATGCATCTGTGAAGTTTTAGTCTTTCATCATATTTCTTGTACTACATGTTCGACAAACAAATTCAAGAGCTACAAAAATATTTGAATGACTTGAACTGTTTTGGATCAAACCACTGTCTCTGTCTCGCTCGTGTCCGTATTAGTTATTTATTTTGTTTCCAACATTTAATTTTTTTTTTTTTTTTTGGGCTTTCGCTTAAAAAGGTTTAACGTTTTCCACGACTGTCACGTTTATCCTGGAAGACTTAGTGTCCTTTTTCTAGCAGAGTAATTTAAGAGCAGAGTATGTTTGTTTGGTTACTGTATCTGTACTAGAGCGTGTTACAAATGTTACAAATGTTTAAAGATGACTGTGTCTTTATGTTGCCTCATGTTGTCAGTGTGTGAGATAATAAAAGAAACGGTACAACAAGTCAAAGATGTCTGTTTTTTTCTTGTCTTATAATATTTTTTCATACATTATAGTCAATTTATGCTGCTCGATTTCAGCACAAAGCTTTCATCTTTTTATTTCTGTGTTTATTAATATAATAAAGTATCTATTCACTTCATTTATCCAGCAGCTTTAAGATTTTTGATACAAAGACATGATCAACCTCTGAAATCTGATGATTTGCTAAAGACCAAACTGGGGGAGCCGGTTCGCTCACTTGGTAGAGTGTGTGCCTCATGATGTACGAAGGTTCAGTCTACAACCTGTGGTCATGTGTAGTCGACCACCTCTCTCATATTTGAGAGTAAATCTGCAGTGTGGTTTAATATAATATACTATAGTATAGCATATTATATAGTATAGTATATAGTATTGTAGCATAGCATAGTATAGTAGTATATAGTATAGTATTATATAGTATAGTAGTATAGTACAGTTGTATATCATAGTATAGTAAAGTAGTGTTATAGTATAGTATAGTATAGTAGTATAGCATAGCATAGCATAACATAGTATTGTAGTGTATAGTATAGTATAGTAATATAGTATAGTATAGTATAGTATTGTATTGTATAGTACAGTATAGTGTATAGTATAGTAGTATTGCATAGCATAACATAGTATAGTAGTGTACAGTATAGTATAGTATAGTAATATAGTATAGTATAGTTTAGTATAGTATAATATAGTATATTATAGCATAGTATCACACAGTATTACAGTGTGGTATTGATACTTTTCTTTGTTTTCTATGA
Organism: Argyrosomus regius; assembly: GCA_946959425.1. NCBI lineage: Eukaryota > Metazoa > Chordata > Actinopteri > Sciaenidae > Argyrosomus > Argyrosomus regius. The sequence continues at coordinate 4,905,085 of OX336887.1, read as the reverse complement.
TATTAATCACTAGTATAGTACTAGTATACTAGTAATATATATATAAAAAGCTCATAAGAAAGAACACCAGGCCTTTTATGATTTAAATGATGCACATACATCCTAAATCACGCCTCTTTTATAATTCATATAATGTTCATAATGGAACAGTCAGCCTGTAAAACACAGCTGAGGGTTTACAGTGAGGATAACAAAACGTTCATCTATTCAACAACACTGGAATGTGTTACTTTAAATTCAGCTTGATTTAAACTCTTATAAAGCGTGTGGCTGGAGCTGTGCTGCACCGTGGAAAAATTAGAGGAGTTATTTTCTTTTTTGATGAGCACTGAAGGCACGCAGAAATTCAGCAGCGAGCCTTATAACGAGCATTTCATTTTGTGTAAGAGCGGCTGTGGAACAACAAGAGCTTTAGACGAGCTATAAAAATGTGGGATTTACAGCATACATTTGGCAGGAAAACGCCATTACCACTTTGACCCCCTCGGATAAGAAAAAGCAGAACAGCTTCCACCCTTACAACCTCAACTCCAGTAAAACATGCAGACTGGGCAGGCTGTGTACAACCAGCACAGAGGGTAAGTATATAGTTTATGGATGTGTTGAATGAGAGTAGAAGGTTTTTAGTAATACACTGTGTAGAAACAGTGTTCTTGTTTTCCAAGAGGCGCTTTGACTAAAATATGAATTTTTGTCACTATTGCATGAACCTCGTGTTTCCTGAATAAATTATACTGACTGGCAAAACATGTTTTATAAGAGAGCCAATCAAAGTTTTTGAAAATAGGCCAAGAAATGACTGTTGTGTTCAAGAGCAGACATCTATCTATCTATCTATCTATCTATCTATCTATCTATCTATCTATCTATCTATCTATCTATCTATCTATCTAGCTAGCTAATTTTTAGTTTAAAGGGCAAACAGATAAAGGTGTCATTATTCAGCTGTCTGTAACTGTTCTGTGTAATCTCTTTCAGACGTGTGCTGTCAAATCTCCATTGTCTCCATTATATTTGATATCTTGCATGCTGCCACAAGTCGTGGGCCAGACTTCATTCCTTTGTTCACTTAGTTTCCTCCTGTAGGCTTCAAACTTGCATCAAAATGTCTCGAGACTCATTTTAAAGCTAAAAACTTTTTTTTTTTTTTTGTTAATTTACAAGATTTAGACAATTAATCATAATCAAGTGACAATTTTGCTCTTCTTTCCTCAGAATCAGGTTTATTGCCAAGTGGGTTTTCACATACGAGGGATTTGTCTGGGTGTTTTTGGTGCATAACAAACATTAAGTAAAAATTTAAACAATATAAATATATGTACAATAAATTTTTAGGATGAAAGGAGCGAAAAAAGAGTTCACAGTGTGCAGAATATTTTAAATATGCCAGATATTTAACAAAACGTAGTCATCCAGAGGATGTTAAATAAAAGGTAAAGTGTGTGTTAACGTGTGACTGTCTTTAGGTTTTGTCTGTTAAATTGTCACCTTGGTCGTCACTCTATTTTCTCACATTTAATGACCTAAATAATTAAGACATTCATCAAAACAGTAATCAAAACACCCAGCAATGAATATAATCTTTAATTGAGACTTGCAGTAGACTTTACCCTAATCCTAGACAGATTAAAGGGGGAGTATCATTTAAAGCCAGCTTCATTTGATAAATGAGTGTGTAACATGCTGAAACATGAGATAATCTCACGTTATTAACCTCTGTATGGGCTGCTGTACAGTGAAGTGACTGTAAATGGGGCGGCAGTAGCTCAGGGAACCCAGCATGGACCAAAGTATGGTGGGTGAACTGCTGAGGTGCCCACATTTTGCATGTTTATGAGCCCTTTGTGTGTGTGTGTGTGTGTGGTCTATACATATATAGATATATAAACTTTCAAACTATCATTAAAGTATCTATAAAATAATAAATATAACAGTGAACATGCTATACAAAAGAAAGCCTCTAAATGTATCATGTGCACAGTGAACCTCAGTGCCAAAGCTGTAGTATAAATGAATATTAATGTAAATAAAATGACCTTTGTGCTCATTTTGTGGGTGTTTGTCTTGTATTGATCACTGATTCAGGGTCAGGTCAGAGTGTATCCTTGTTTTTATTTACATGATCCAAACAGTTGCTGGCTTGTGAGGCAATGGGAGGGTGAATGCGGAGCAGCAGTTTGGTGGTGGTGGTGGTGGTGGTGGTAATTGATTCCAGCTTAGCTTAGCCTAGCCTGTGAGGAGCACTCGGAGAGATATAGCTGCTGCGCTGCCTCCAGCGTGGGCTGCCGCTAACTTTGAGCTGACTGACGCCTGAGACAACCTCAGTGTGGAGCGGGGGAGAGGGCAGGTAAGGACGGCTCACACACACCGGAGCACACCCGTTACAAGACGTTAAAACATAACTAATTCAAACTAGGTGTGGGTAACTTGTTAACGGTTATGTCTCGCATATGTTTGCCTCCGTAGGACAACCGAAACACTCAAAATGACAACCGTGAAACACCGCAGCATGCTCCGGGAGGCTTCCCATCAGATTATCGCCGGTGGATCCGCCGGTAAGTGCGACATTAGTCTTACTTCAGCGCTTTTAAAACGACTCTTAGAGGATTACGCAACAGTTTTTAAAAGAGTGTGCAAGATGCTAATTACATGTAGCAACAGCTAACGTGCAGCAGTGACGCCCTCCTCCGTTACCTTCCCACGAGAACCGGACAAAATGTTTCTGTTTGTTGGCACATGCGCCGTCAATCGACCGCCAGATAAATTATGGGTTCACAGTGCCAAAGAGTGTGTGTGTGCGTGTGTGTGTGTGTGTGTGCCCAAACAGGATAGTTATCCTCCTTTTTCCACGTGCTCGATTTGTTGTGTGTGTGTTCACCACGGAACAGCTGCCGGGTCAGAGGAATCAGTGTGCGCATGCGTACAGCCTGCTAAACATAGGCGATAAGCTGAAGCGTCATCCAGTGACTCTCTTTGAAGTTTATTTTAAACTTTTTAATATGGTAATTATATTAATGATGACTTGCAAACGTCACACTTTAAAGCTGCTGTTCAAGCTGGGTATAAATTATGTTTTGTTATTAGAATCAGAATAACTTTTATAGTTTTGACACTTTTTCAACAAGTGTGTTTATTAATTTTCAGAGAAAATGATCACACTACAACAAATAATACAGGTGCAAAACATAACCATCACAGATAGGCTCACCTTCAGTAAGGTAAACATGACAGGGTATTGTATTTGTATTTGTATACTCCAAAAATAAAACAAAACAAACAGACAAACATACTAAATACATAGCAATACTCATTTGTTGATGGTTGACATACAAGGGGAGCATGCCTCCAATGCTTTCCTCCCCTCTAAGAACACCATAAAAGATCTCCACATACTGTCAAAAATATTATTAATATTTACCCTTTAACGTAAAAGTGAGTTTTTCCAGTGCAAGAGAGCTTGACAGTCCTGCAAGCCAGACACTAATGCTTGGTTTGGTAGTGGATTTCCAAGATTTGACATGCAAAAAGCAATCGACTCTGGTTACACTTTGCTCTCAATTGTACATTTATATACTTTATTGACACTTTTTTTTAACATGCATTTTACCCCAAATATACAGACATAGACATAAGTACAGTTAAAAACAAGGAACTTGACAGGTAAATGTAAACATAAAAAAGTAGATAGATAGATAGATAGATAGATAGATAGATAGATAGATAGATAGATAGATAGATAGATAGATTATTGATCACCAAAGGGGAATTCTTGTGTTGCAGCCATATATATATATATATATATATATATATATATATATATACAGTACAGACCAAAAGTTTGGACACACTTTCCCATTCTCTTAAATATATATATATATATATATATATATATATATATAATATATTGTATGTATATATATATATATATATATAATATATTGTATGTATATATATAATATATTGTATGTATATATAATATGTATATATAATATATAATATATATTGTATGTATATATATATATATAATATATAATATATATAGTATGTATATATATATATATATATATTATATGTATGTATATATATATATATATATATATATATATATATAATATATTGTATGTATATATATAATATATTGTATGTATATATAATATGTATATATAATATATAATATATATTGTATGTATATATATATATATAATATATAATATATATAGTATGTATATATATATATATATATATATATATATATATATATATATATATAGTATTGCAAGTAAGTATTGCAAACACAAACAGGCCCACGTTATATATAAAAGGCACTTGACTGGACTTGAACTGGCTGGTTCCCATGTCAAATCCCTATGGCCTGAGCTACCACTAAAACTATACTTAAACTATATGTATATATATATTTATATTTTTATATGTTTTGTGTATGAATGGGTGAATACATATGTAGTATAAAAGTGTCTTGAGTATTTAAAAGACTAGTAAGGCGCTATATGAGCACAGTCTATTTACTATTGTTCAGTTTTGTTGCAGTTCGGATTGCGGCCACCAGTGGCAGCACAGAGCACACGGCTGCTGAGCGGCAGAACTCAGTTTAAGAGTTTAAGCAACAGGCGAAGAAGAAATTGCGCGCCATATTTGGCTTGTATTTGTTTTCATTTTAATTCTCACTAATTGAAGACGCCACCTTTGATGTTGGATTAATCATGTGTTTCGCTACTTTGCACCTGTCTGACGTCATGTTTTTCTCCACACAAGTCGCCAAAAGGTTTCCATCCATCCGGTGAGTTTGTATTTTCAGTATTTGTACCCTAAAGGTGAACCGGATGCTGTAAATTAGCTTAATGAGAGCAACAACCTGTGTTGGCTTTTGGGATTCCCGCTTATTTTATTCAGATATCTGGCATGACATTGTACTTGTGGAATATTTGTCTTACTGCTGTAGTCTGTCCAAATTACTTAATGCTAATCCTTAGTGGCATTTTCGTAGTTTTAATGATTAGCTACCGTAATATAACCTGCGGGTTAGCTAATTAAATCTGCGTAGACGGTGTTTCGGTTCATCGAGCGACCGTGTTAACTGGTGACCATAGGCCGGAAGAATACATAACTGCCAAACACACCAAATACTAATCAGGTTTGTTTTGTTCTTTCAAATTGTAACGTTTAAGAAAAAGAACAGCTACGTATCTTCTTGTTTTCAACGGCTGTCGTAACTACTACAACCACAGAAATATATATATATATATTATTATATATTGTATTATTTATTTATTTATTTTTATTTAGATATGTGACTGCTATTATTTTAATACTTTTCTTATCTTATCTGTTTAATTTGTGAAGTGTCCTTGGGTGTCCTGAAAAGCGCTTGAAATAAAATTTATTATTATTATTATTATTATTATTATTATTATTATTATTATATACTGCTACCGGTCATCAGTTAACATGGTCGCTCGTTAAACCGAAACACCGGCACAAAAGTATTGACGGTAATAACTGGATAAAACCTCTAAATTCGTTGATTATTTATATAATACAGGCCAGACTTTGTGAATGTAACTTAAATACGAGTGCAAACATTTCTCATGTTAAAATTTGTGCTTATATTATGTCAAATTGAGACTTTCTGTGTGACATTAGCATGTAGCAGAGCGCTTAACAGACTCGGAAGTGAGCGGCATTCATCCCTCTCGCTTCTCTGCTGTCCTTTCACTGTAACCTGCACAAAAACTACTCATGCGTTCACTTCGTCTGTAGTGACTTAATGTTGCATAACACGTCTGACACGTTGTCACCTCGTGTTTGCTGACGCTTAAGGGCAACGTAAAGTAGGGCAAGACAGATAGCGAGAGAGAGACATGACAGCTGGTGCAGGGTGTAGTTAAAATCTCTCTCTGTGTGAGAGGAGAAGGAAACTAACCTGAGATATACAGAGCAGTCTGTCTCGTGAAAAAGTTTTGGTTGCAGTGCTGGAGATTTACCTCCTCCTGGTCCTTATCCATCATATAACACCTACTGAACACTAATTACTAAGACACTGTAATTAGTAGTTATGCCAGAAAACTTGTCCAGAAAACTTGTCCAGCAGTTCACACCCAAACTACTATTGTGAAAGAAAGAGGCATAGTTCTCAAGAGTCTTGACTTGTACTTTGGGAAGATGGAGGGGTGCCAGTTCACCTCCTGGGCACTGCCGAGGTGCCTTTAAGCAAGGCACCGAACCCCCCCAACTGCTCGCAGGGCGCTGCTCTGGGTGGCTGCCCATCCCTCCACCATCTCTCTCCACATTTGCACGTCCCTTTGTACGTGTGTGGTTGGAAAAAAGAATTTCCCCTCGAGGGATTAATAATATCTCTTCTTCGTTTGTTGTTTGTTGTCATTGGCTTGTAATTAAAACAGTCGGAGGATGCTGATTGCATGAAAAGATTCTCGTCTGTGTCTCTAGTCATGTTCTTCAAAGCTGTGTGCCAAACCAATGTCAGGGTTGGTAGTTAATCATTTTACATTCTTCAAATCTTTAAACAAGATTGTGCAAAAATAACTGGTTACACCAGTAGGCCGCTGTAAGAAATATATAGCAGTTAAAATGTAGCTTGTGTTGTAGGATTGTGGATAGATAGCCAGCAATATCAACCACAGTCCTACAATACAAGCAACATTTAAACTGCCATTATATTTCTCACGATGGTTCGCTCAGTTATTTTAAAATAAAAATCACTTTGGGCATCTGCCAGCAGCCAGACGAAGTCTTTCCGTTGTTGTCAGAGGTTGTGCAGATGTGGAGGCTCACTGGGTTTGTTCATGGTTCATGATAGTAAATGATAGTGGATGTGTAATAATTCACCCTTCATAAACTGACACAGTTTATGAAGGGTAAAGTCTCAGTCCTCCGTCCGCTCTGCATGTGAGCAGTTCAGGCTGTGCGGTTGTTTGTGCGTGTTTGTGTATTTGTGATGCATTCACATGACGTGGCCGCTCAGTAAAAGTCTTTTATTGCATAAATGTTTGCGGATACAACATCGTTCTCGTAGAAATAATTAGTTCCAGGTTTGTTTCATTTATAAAAGTTGTGCCATCACTATCTTACGTGATCCTTAACGTGGATTTCATCGTTTATATGTAGTTTAATATGTCAAGGAGTTCATATTTCACGCTTTAAATGATTAAATATCTCATCATGTTCTCCGCTTCTGCCAACGCCAGGAAGAAAACATGACATGCAAACATGATATTCGTTTATGCTCACCTATTAATGAACAACAAGTAACATTATAAGATTATCAAACGAGCATGACCGTGATGGATTATTAACAATAAGGACAGCATGGCTCGTTCTGGTGTCAGCTTTTGTTTTTCCTCCAGCCGACGAGCCAACAGCTGTAAACAATAAGAGCCACAGCACAACTCTTTCCTCATGTTTGTATTCTTGGTGTGTCTGCGCTCACTCACCAAGGACATTTTTTAATCTCTGCCTCTTAAAGCTAAGTCTTTATAGCTTGTTTTCATATTCAGGGATCAGAATATTACAATGTAGCCAAAATCTTTACTCTAGAGATGATTTAAAAAAAATATTTTCACAAATGTTTGAGTGTGCACGCTGACCTCTTCTGTAAACGAGTATTGTTGGTGATATAGTTTAATTGCATATTTAGATTTCACCATATGAATGGACTGAAGTGCCTTCTTACATCACCATCGCACAAAATGACTATAATCAGTTAGTGACTGAAGAAATCTCTTTCACAGCTCAATGTTCTCCTCCCTCCATCTGCCAACAGATTTTCAGTCGTCAAACCCAAAACTCCGTTTCGAGTTCACTCCTTCTGGATCTCTGCACTCTTTAGCCTGCTCGTCCTGAGTCATATTAAAGGGTTAAGGGGATTTTTCACACGTCGTGTCATTGTTGTTGCAGTTCCTATGGCTACTGCTAGAGGCTAGCAGCGGTCCTGTAATATTTCAACGAATGATTCACTCCTCCAACTAAAATTATCTACTTATAACCCACGTTTGCAGCCAGTCGAAACGTGTACGACACCGAGCGTTACTAAGTCGCCTCTCTGTCTTGTGTCACGCTGTTAAACTTCAATGATGTAATCTTTTTTTATTACCGCAAGAAAAATCACACAATGTCAAAAGTTTGTTTAAACAGTTTGTCATGTATATTGCAGGTGTTTTATGATTGCCCTCTGGTTCCAATATTTACCTAATTTTCTCCAATAATTTGCACACATACAATGGTTTATTTAAGAAGGAAAGGGTCCTGACAAGTTTTTTTTTTTTTTTTTTTGGCTTTTCTGCAATTGGAAAAAAATAAAACTTTGATTTGGGCCAATAACGCACTTGTTTGGGACTTTTTTGCTTTAGTATTTTTTATATTTTAGGAGCTTTCAGGATGTAAAATTCACTCTTTTGTACAGCGGCTAAATCTCATCAGTCTCAAATTTTACCAGCCATTCCAATAGTTTCTCTTTTTTGGCTGATGAATGAAGCAAATCTAGCAGCCACTTGCATATTTGCCAAAATTTGGCAGCTGGATGATGCTAATTTTGATCAGTGTACAGTGAACACTGGGTGTATTTGTGTCGGTCTTTGACTGACAAGCAGAACTTTAAATCCGCCGTTGAACACTTCTTTTCACGGCGTCGACTAATTACGAAGTACTCGGGGTGTGACTTGTCTCAGGCGATGTTTTTATGAGAAAACGAGGTGTCACGTGTGCTCCGGCATTGTTGCGTGACCCGCCCCCCGCCTCATGAGCCCCCTGGGTCTGACAACATGCTGTCCTCTCAGCCTCCAAAGCAGAGAAGCCGAGGGCGCTTTGTCTGTCCGCACCGTGAATGACGGCGACGGGTCGAGGTTTTAACCCCGAGCAGAATGGCCGCAGTGTTTCTCCGCACCTTCACCTTCACTCCACCTCTTCTCGAACGTTAACAAGGATGGAGACAGATTGGTGTGAATTTATGTGTCGAGCCTGTAAGTTAGGTGTGAATTAAGGGGAGAAAGCTGCTGCTCTGAACACAGTTTGGCATTCTGCAGTGCAGCAGTTATTTTTAAGATATTTTTGGGCCTTTTGAGCTTTATTGGATAGCAGCAGCTGAAGAGTGACAGGAAGGTGGTGGGAGATGGAGAGACAGAGAGAGAGGGGATGACATGCAGCAAACGGTGCACGTTATGTGTCAAATGTCCAAATATCAACATTTCAGTCCATATCTCTGCAGAGAAAGGAGTCATTATGAAGTGTGATGTCAGGATTGTTTCGCTCTGTTGCCTACAAATATATTAAAACGAGTCAATATGAGAAGTTTAGAGATTAAAACATTTAATTCTGAATACACAATATCGTGCTTCGGGAAGTTGTCACGGCCATTTTCCACAATATTTAATAGCCTGAACAATAAATCAATTAATTAAGAAAATCATCAGCACATTAATGGATAATGAACATAATGGTTTGCAGCTCCGGTGTCTCTGTCAGGCTGATTCCACACAGCTGTGCAGTCATTAATAAAATGTCATACACTGATTTTTGTTGTGCAGATGTGTCACACCTTCACAGTCCATTCAGGTTATGACCACAAGGGGGCAGTATCTGCATGTTATATCTGTTTTACATGTAAAGGGCTGTTCCAACTTTTTGGAGACAGACAGAGAAGTGATGCATGAGTGCTCTGCAGGGACAAAGGTGATATGTTCATTAAAAAAACACACACACAACAAATATGTAAAAAAAAAAAAAAAAAAGTCAATTAAAAATGGAAGAAACACGTCATCATGATTAAATACATAGAATAAAAAAACTCCAACATGTAAATCTATCTCGTTACATGCGCGCTGCTGTAATGTTTTCTCTAAGTCCTTTGTTATTTCCTTGGTAGGAGCGTTTTTTAAACTCCATGAGTAAATCGATCCGTCTCCAGCAAATGGACCGTGACGACATGAGACAGACGCCCCGCGTGTGATTACTGCAGCTCGGCCTCCAGACTGTCAGAGCAGCCCCCCCTCCCCTCTCTCCCCTCTCCCTGCTCCCTCCGACTCCCGACTCTCCATCTGATTCAACTGGTTTTTAAACAGTGAACCTGAAATCAGTCGGGGAAGAACAAATAAAGCCACTTAGGCTAAATGAAGGAGAGGAAGAAAGAGAGGAGGAGGAGGAGGGGGGGATCAAATAAATAAAGTTAAAGTGTGTGTGTGTGTGTGTGTGTGTGTGTGTGTTATCACTGACAGACTCTGCATTTAGCAGTGCTTTTCCCGAGTGGCTGCTGCACCAATCACAGCAGAATTAGGCCTAATATTTATTTCCAGAAACAATTGTACATGTTCGAGTGGAGCTTTGATTGAACTCCCGGTGGACATGTTGTAGACAGATGTTTAGATGACCTCATGTTTGAAGTAATGTTGATTCTGGACGGAGTGCCTGTTCCTCTAAATCAGCTCCCTCTGCCTCACATCTCTGTCTCTCAGTCTGGTGAGGGAGGGCAATGCACGTCCTTCATATCCAATGTGTGCTTTGGCTCGCATTAAATAGCAACCCATTAACTTTTTTTTTTTTTTTGGTTCCATCCTTGACAGACAGATGTCCATACATGCGCATGCACACACTGGAGTCGTGGATGGCTTGGTTAAAATGAGCCATGATAGTGCTGAAGGATGGCTACTTAACCGGACACACGTGTGTCTGTCTGTCTGTCTCTTCCCATCATCTTACTGCAGATTATTTCACGCGCATTATAATGTAACATGTTTCATGCTGCAGGGCGCGCGTGCGCAATAATTAAAGTAAACCCCTCATTTAATATGGAAAAATTACAACCTCCCCTAAAACAAACACCAAAGATTTATTATCTCCGTGGAATAATTACCCGTGAATGATCACGGTGTCATAAGAAATGAGCTGAATGCGAGCAGGCATTAAGGCTAATGGTGGTCTAATTAATGCGCTGCAAATCTCTGGCGTGCCTAAAATAGAAAATAGACCGTGTAAACGCAGTGAAGGTTAACTGGCGCGAAAAAATGCTGATGATAAAATAATGAACGCGTTTGCGCAATTTGTGTTTCATGATTAGACCTGAACAATTATAACAAAATAAAACTATATTTTATTAAAATAGAGGATCTGTTTTTTTCTGCTTTTTTTTATTTTAACACACAAAAATACAATGCAGTATTTTTTATAATAGAAATATACGCAAAGTAAATCATCTCCCGAGGCTGCAAACACACATTATCACCGAGCCCGTGCATGCACGGTGCGGAGGTTATTTTTCGTTACAGGGACAGATGTGCAAACCTCAGCTCGAGCCTTTGCAGCTGCGCGTGTTGTGGCGGTCAATTTGGCTGACTTCCTGCGCAACAATTGACGTTATTGACGGCGACATTTCATTAAATATAGAGAACAATATAATAGAATAAATGCACAAGAATGCGTCAAACATAATGTAGTATTAGAGGAGTCAGACTGTGCACACACTAACTATAAATACTGCTCATATTTCATCTCATCGCGCTGACTTCTCAGGTCTGCTGAGCTCCACGTGTTAGAGCGCAGAAAGTATTCATGTTTTTGTTTATTTAAAATAATCCAGCAGACATCACGACTCCACATTATGACACAGGCCTCCATGATTTATCTATTAAAACCCAAAAAATGTTTCGTTTATGTGACGCCAGCAGTCAAATCAGAAACATGCACGAGGATCTTTATTTGACTTTGAGCTGCTTCAGGTGAGGCCTGTCTGTCTGTCTGTCTCTCTGAGGCTGCAGGCTGCACGTGAATCATGCGTTATTTGACAAGTGCCATCAATTTCCAGCGAGCTGACCTCAGCCCCGCTCTGAGATCTGTCTCTGTCACATATTTCTTATTTCATTTTTTGCATGAAACAAACAGAAAAAGTAACCGAATCCTCTGAGGCAGTGAAGCAGAAACTCTCCGAGGTGTAAAAGCCTTTTAAACATGCCACATTTCTTATTTAAAGTTGAAGTTTGCAGCGTGTTTTGCGGTGCAGTCCGCCCTGTTTGTGTCATGCACGGAAATAAAGGCCCTCTGTGATGTGATGTATGAGCCTGACTCGCGCTCACGACGTTATCTTAATGACGTGATTTATGCAAACGGTTCACTGGCGGAGGAAGGCCACATGGCGGCGGAGGAGGAGGAGGAGGAGGAGGAGGAGGAGGAGGGGGCGAGGGAGACTATTGTTCCCGCAGAGGACGGTCCAATTACTGGCGCACGGGGACGCGCACGGCCGAACTTGGAGCCAGGCGAGGCCGCGCGCACTGCGGTGACTCCTGAATCAGCTGATGTCAGACACTGCTGCCTCTTTAATGACGTGATTGCATCCATAATCACAGCTTGTGTTATTAAAAATCTAATAAGCGCACACGTGTTCAATAAATCTGATTATAATCGGTCATAATTGGGCCTCGTTAACAGTTAAATTCTGTTTTCTCATCAGGCAAATTGGTAGCTGTTAACCCTGGCTGCTGGGTGCACACAGCTGACTGTTCAGGTCATCTGGATTTACATGAAAAATATGAACTAACTGTGGAAAAAATGCACTTAATAGGTGTAAAAATACAACGCGTGTGAAGGTTTCGGTAGAGCGGTGTTATAAAATGGCACAAAATGAGTCATCACGTGAGAATGAGAGCTGATGTTTTAGTGCCCGACGTCCCCTCTCGCTCCCTGAGATCCTCAGACGAGTCAGGCCTCGTCGTTCCTCGGTCCACATTTATACACAAAGGTGACGGAGAGTTTGCAGTCAGAGCTCTGAGACTGTGGAGTGACCTGACGAGGAGGTCAGGACTGCAAACTTTAAAAACACACTTCTAGAAAACGACCTTTAGCTTTTCTTTCTCTGTTCTGTGTCACAATTTTTATTGATTTGCTGCTTTTAATTTATTCTGGTTTGTTTTATTGTGAAGCACAGTGTAGCTGTGTTTTGAAAGGTGCCACATAAATAAAGTTTATTATTATAATGTTGATAGAAGGTTACATAATATCAGCAGTGCAGGGTCCAACTTATCACAATAATTGATAACTGATCTTGCAGAAGTAAAGAGACCTCAGGTTAATTAATGGATGTTTTAGATATTAATTTATATTAATTATGAGCAGTTATAGTCAGTAAGAACTGTGGTTTGATGATGCTTTAGTGCAATAATTTTACGCAGCATAGATGGACTTCTTTTATTTTATTTTATAATAAAGTTTTCTGCATGAATAGAAAACATCACAGAGCCGGTCCACAACACAGCACTTACATAATAGAGGAGACACAATTATACACGTGATTATCGTATTATTATTGTATACATCAGTGCGTCTGAACAGTGCCGTCGTCCCCACTTCAGTCATTTGTCCACAGCTGTTACCAGATTAACTCCCAGAGAGTTAGAGACGGTTTCTTCCACCCTTCCGTTCACGCAATGTCCAATTTTTTTTTTTCCAGAGTCACAACCTCAGAGATCAGAAGATTTCCACATAGAAAAAAAACAGAAGGAGGGTCTTCCCTGACACGCCTCACCACGATGGCTTTCCTCGCCAACATTAGAAGCGATTGAACCGCTTCCTCATGTTGTTCAAGAGAGTCAGCAGACACAAAAGTGGATTTGCTGACGCCTGTTGACCTGTCGCTGCACTGATGTTTGCACAGAATAACCGAGCATGCAGTGCAGCCTCGTACCTACATTGCTGAGGTTCCTGCTTTATACTCACTGTAAATAACTCTTTATATCTATTGCAGATTTAAATGGTGGAAGGCAACAGCAAGATGTCATCCCACACATTTGAGCAGTGTACACCAGGATGTTGTTAGCCGTGCGATTCTGTCCAACTTCAAACTTCAAACCTCAGAATAATATTTAGACGTGAATCTTTGTGACTCTGAGAAAACTCCAGCGAGTTCTTCTACGCAGCAGAGAGACATTTTCATTAATAATTTACAGTCGTCAGACTCTTTATTTTTTCTATAGCAGCCTATGTTGAATGTCATCAGGCACGGCAACACACACACAGGACATTTATCATACATGCATGTTCCTAGAATAATAATAATAATTATACTGTTATGGTAAGAGTGGATTCAGTCAGATAATTATGATTGCTCAACATGGGAGGCTTTCTCTGCATCATTGCCTCCTATTTAGAGGTACCAATTATTAAAACCAGGAACAGCGCGCTGCAGGAAGCTGATTTCAGAGCATTCATCACGTCATCGCACGATTTCATCCCGATCACACGGGTCTTCTGCACCTTTTTTCGCCACACGACACTTTAACAGTCGAGTCGTCGTCGTCGTCGTCGTGCGTGCGGAGGGATACGTTCAGCACGGCGAACAGGGAAAGAGGACAGATGTGAAGTGAGCACTGAGATCACTCACGAATTCCACGGCAGTGGAGAAGTGAAAAGCGAAAAGGCGCACATCGCACAGCACATGGCAGCAATAATAAAACTGGGAGGGAAATCAGCTAAACAAGCTATGCTTAATTGAGCACTTAGACTAAGTAGTCAAGGGGCAGAGAGAGAGTGACCCTGTACGAAAATGAAAGTTTACAGTTGTGAGATTGGACCCTGTGTGTGTGTGTGTTTGTGTGTGTGTGTATATGTGTGTGTGTCTGGGCTGTGTATCCGTGTGAAGGAAAATGGCTGCGTGTGCGTGCATGGGCTGTGTTTTCCTGCCACAAAACGGTCAAGCGTCCGTGTGTGTGTGTGTGTGTTTGTTTGTTTGTTTGTTTTGTGTGTGCGTGCATTCATGCCGGGAAATTGGATATAATTGTTTGTGCGAGACATGCGTGCACATGCATCCGAGGAAATAGATATATTTAAATGTGTGTGTGTGTGTGTGTGTGTGTGTGTGTGTGTGTGTTCTGCACGCGTCTGGATTATGTTTGCAGATTGTGTGTGTGTGTGTGTATTTTTGAGCCCGGCTCTGTCTCGAACCTCCTAATTAAGTCACAGTAGGAACGAGCCCTTCCTGTGGAGAGCTACTGTCTGTCGTCACGGCAGACTCATTATCTGACTGTGCGAGATTTGAGCACATCTTTCGATAGGATGTTTTTTAAAATAACACAATATCAAGAACTTTTTTTAAAAATTTCGAATTAGCCGCCCAAGAGCCGTAACATGCCCTCTGTTTATCCTCTACCACCTTGTTCTTCATGAGCACTGACATGTGTGTTGAAAAGTCTCGAATTGGGCATTTAACCTCCTGCCCCGTAGCTCGTAGCCACAGTTGGTAGTAGGTCAGACATGTGGGCCTGCTACGCTGTGGTAGGAGTAACCACTGGATGTGTTCCTAATGCTGATTTTTCAGGGCTCACCGGTTTTTGGAGCTCTTGTTTAATAGTTTTTGTTTTGTTTCAGGAAGAGAGAGAGAAGAAAAAAAAAAGTCCAAGGCCAAGACAAACCTCATGTTATTTCAACTGAATTTGATACACGATTCAAAAGTTCAGATACAGTAATTACAAACCCTCCGTGCTCCTGCTGTAAGCGCCGAAATATAAATAAACATAATAAGTACTGTCAAAAAAACAAAAACAAAAACGGACAAACTAAAAACCCTGAATTACATGGCTGTTTCCGTGTGCATGCGTGTATGCATGTGTGCATTATGTGTGTGTGTGTGTGTGTGTGTGTGTGTGTGTGCCCTGTGATTCTCTGGATGAGCTGGAAATTTATAACACAGGTTCTTACAGTAAGCCCCGGCCAAAAACTGTAATTCTTCCTCCCCTTTTAGCTCTGTAGTTGGGAGACGGGGCCTGCCCACTTTGGGTTAACTCTATCAAGATGAACAGCATTTGGGCCAGTGCAGTAATCATAATGTAATTTGTTGTGCTCATGGGCCAATTTGTGTCGTTTTAGAGGAAATATCCCGTGCCTGGTGGCCATGCGAGAGCAGAGCATGTCCCGGGGCAAGGCTTTAATTAGGGAAGTTCAAATTTATAGACACTTTGTATTATTTCTGATCTTGAGTGGTTGGAGGATGACATACTTAAGAGAAGGACGCCGGCAGAGGGACGAGGGAAAAGAAAATTTGATAATGAGAAACAAAACCGAACGAAAGGTCACGTTAGGAATTTGTTTACCATGTTTCATTATCATTTGGGGAAATCA
Source organism: Argyrosomus regius (assembly GCA_946959425.1). Classification (NCBI taxonomy): domain Eukaryota; kingdom Metazoa; phylum Chordata; class Actinopteri; family Sciaenidae; genus Argyrosomus; species Argyrosomus regius. The sequence continues at coordinate 4,888,957 of OX336887.1, read as the reverse complement.
AAGAGTGGCGCGGCGAAATCAAAGCGGACACAAATGTCACCGTCTGGAAGGAGCTCATAAAGAACAGCGAGAGGTACGAGAGGAGAGCGAGGCGACGGAGACGTGAAAGAAGCCGTCGGAGAGCGGCACGCTGTCGTGTTTAACGCTCGTCTCTCGGTGGGTGCAGCGGTGGCCCCGAGCATGATGCAGTGTGTTCTAAATTTATCTGGTTTAGATTTCTGATAAAAATACATGAAACATATGTGCCCTTAAAATAAAAAACAAAGAGAGAGAAGCAAATCCAGGCTTTTCAAATTTCGCATTAATTTGCTGCACAGCTTCTTAATGAGGATTAAATGTTTCTGCCTTTTAAAAGGAGAAACCGATCCAAATATGTCATGAATATGATGACTCAGACGGAGTGACTAGAGGGCAGGAGAGAGCCATACTGCTGCTTTTTGTCTTAATCTGTAATGTAGTGAATTAAGACTTTTATTCTCTGTTCCCACTGGATGGATTTGAAGGTAATGCAGAGATGGATAGCTTTGCTGATCCTTTCACGTGTCCGCGCGAATGATTTCACTTAACCAAGACACACAGCTCTCAAAACACGAGACAATCTCCTCACATCTGTGTTTAGTTTGCCGCAGGTATCATTGGAAATGTTAATATTACCAGCACGGCGTACTTATTTATCCTGAAAGGTCTCCAAGTTTTTGTCCGGCACACCGATTCTTGAAATATTTTCACCCCCCCTCCTCGTGCCGACATCCAAATCATGACTCAGGCTGTATTTTCTACGGCCTGTGTGAGTTTTAAAACAAGAGTTCACACTGGGATGCGTTCAGTAGAACGGAGACCACACAGGGCGTCGGGGCCCCGGCAGTTTTGAAGCAGGTACACTACAGAGGGGAAGACGGGGAGAGCGGGATGGCCGAGGAAGGTTAAGTTATCAGCGGTGTGACGGGGCGAGCTCTGCTCAGCTGGGCAGCTCTGTAATCAGAGGCTCTGACAGATGCTTTCTCGATAAGAATCCCCCCAGAAGCTTTGGAAGGGAACACACAAGCGGCCAGCTGTTTCCATAGCGCGGCATTGATGTTAACGTCTTCAAAAGGAAGACGTGAATCCAACAATAACTGCAGCAGAGCCTGTCTCTCTTCAAGGCATGGCACAGGTCTCCCTCTAAGTGTAGTCTGGTGCATACGTATTCAGGGCAGGTGATCTTCCCCCCCCCTGTTTGTGTTCTGGCCTGAATTTTTTTTGGCGTGTTTTTTCCAGGTTTGCACTGTGTGTGTGTGTGTGTGTGTGTGTGTGTGTGTGTGTGTGTGTGTGTGTGTGTGTGTGTGTGTGTGTGTGTGTGTGTGACGGTTGGAGGGGAATTATCAGTCAAAAAACTTTTTCCTCTGTCGTTGCCTCTACCGCACAAGAAGAAATCTTTCGAGGGCTCCATTGGTGTTCTGGTCTTTTCCTGAATTGCAGTACTCTCGGGTGTGTTTCATAATGGTACTTGGAGCGTTGCAGTCTGATATATCGCACCCGGGGGAGAATCTGCACTCTGCACCAATCTATCAGTCCCCAGCCGGAGGAAAGGCAGAATGACACACGATTACGGCCGCCTCCACATCATATTCAAAATTTACTTTAAATTGATGGCGTGTTTTTTTTTCCACCCAGGAAAAAAGTCGTGAGTGATCGCGCGCAGGTCTTTGCGGTTTCGCAGATGTTTTTATTGTGATTACTTGAGGAAATGTTTTGTTAGTAAAAATTTGGGATTATTTAATTGTACTTCTTCGGTCGTTTTGTAACCTGCTACATAAACAAGAGAACATACGTTCATCAGTTATTAAACCACCGGTTGTCAGTTCACTTTATTTGAATAGTTCATTGATATTTACATCACCTACTCCTTCTGACTTAATACATTTATTATCATAACTGTAATAATGATTATAAAAATATTACTCGCGCTAATTTTAGCAAACTTTACTTTCTATTTGATACAATAACACTGCCGCTCTTGGTTTTTCTTAAGTGGAAAGGAGACAAGGTAATTACCCTTGGGGCAATTAGAGAAAGGGGCTGAGGGAGTAGGAAAGTCATTTTCTAACCCAAACATCCTGGTCCGAGGGGCCGGAGAGGCTGGACAGCCTCCTGGAGGCCGCTCGCTGGCTCGCGGGGAGCCGTTCGTGGGGAAGTGGATCAGGGGTTTGTTTTCTTTCTCCGGAGGCAGGCCTCTGAAACTTCTGCCAGATGAACGGCACCTGAAAATGCAGCAGCTCTCCCACCACCGTCAGCAGAGGGAGTGATTTACTGTACTCTTTGTCAGGCGTGCTCGTGTGCATGAAAGCCTTTTTAGTCAGCTTCATCATGCTGTAAGCAATATCGCGGATCAGGGATGATGAGGAGGAGGAGGAGGAGGAGGAGGGAGTTTGTTGGTGGTTGAGGCGCCAAATGTTATTTTTCTGCAGTCTCTTTAAGGCAGCTTGAAAATGTTTGTGTGGACCTATAAACATGAACAAGCCACATCATATTGCCAGCTTATTACACACACATGTAATAAGAAGAAAAAACCTAATGAGGACACGTGAACGTGAAAAGCAAATGTGGTTCCTGCGGCTTCATTTTTATTTTTCGGCGTATCATTAACCTGCGCTGTAATCTTTAATATTGCATTTTTTAAAAACCACATAAACGAGAGTTTCCATTCAGCTTCCCGATCACGTCAAATATCATTCAGAAGATTTAAATCATTTGTCTTTTACACAAGGAAACGTACAGCACGGATCCCAGACAGAGAGGAAAAATCTCTTTAGTCGACATTATAGGAGCAAGAGAACGACTGCAAAAGTGTTCAAGTTATTGCAATAAAACTCAAAGTTTATTTCCAGTATGTTCCATGACATGACTGTCAACACACCATCACAGTGAATACATGCTGCAGATCATCATCAGTAAAAATCACACCAACACAAATGTCCAAAAATGTCCCGTGAGTCAAAATAGAGCTGCAACAATTACCAGGAAATTAATTTGATAATTTATTATTAATAATTTGAGTAATTTTTCAAGCAAATATCTCAAAAATGATCTAAAAATTATCTCAATTAGCTTTTTTAAAATTTGTCTTATGTGATAATAAACTGAATGTCTTCGGGCTTTGGACTAAAACATATTTGAACCTTGACCTCTATAAAACTAAAACTAACCAGATTAATTCATTTAGAATGAAAATAATCATCAGCTGCAGCCCTGAGACGCAATTAAAAATGTCTGTGTGTTAATTAAAGTTATTTAATTACTGAAGGACGCAGATAAATGTCACAAGTCGACAACGCTAACTGTTCGGCTCATGGCCTTTAAGACACTCAGCAGCTCTGTTATAAATATTATAAATATTATATAACACACTGAGCTGTAATTGTATGGCTCTATACTTAAGTGGTAACCTCAAAAGATGTTATTGATGAATATTACATTATTCTACGCTTCAGCCGACGTTGAGATAGCAGCTGATTGTTGGATTTGAGCTGATCAGTCTGTTAATCGATGATGAGTGGACTTCATGACAGCAAACTCTGTCAGCAGACCAAAAGTCTTTTTGGTTTGTTTTTGACTCGAGAGAATCACTGGCTGACTAATCGATGATCAGAATAATCGTTAGCTGCAGCCCGAGTTAGGATTGTTCAGATGTCAGTGAGTGCACAGACATGAGCTGGATTTAAAGGGTTTCAGTAACAGGATGTTTGCCCTCCCACGCCGTGCCTTTGCCTCGCCTGCAAAGCGTGCAGACAAACCGATGTGGTCGTCGAAAAAAAAGAGCACAAAAGACAAGCAGAGGGGAGAAGATGAAAAATGAGAGAGCAGAGAGAGAGAGATCTGGGAGTGGCGACGGGGAGGAAAAAAGAGAGAGTGTAAGAGAGCCGTGTCCCTCCTGATCCGTCTGTGCATTCGATCTGAGGATCACTCGGCGAGCTGAGTCACAGCACTGACAGTTACAGAGCGGGGGAGCAGCTCAGACGCCTTAACGCCTTGTGAGCGATGCCCATCAGGGAAGAAACGGGGCAGAAAGCTTGCAGCGTAGAAACCCTGCATGAAAAATTGAGCTTTGTGGGAAAGTGCTTTTTTTTTTTTCTTTTCTTTTTTTGTGTGTGCATGTAGGTGAATCAAGCGCCATTTAATCTGAAGCACAGTGAGCTGACTGAATGACAAATGTAATCCATTTATTAGTCATTCGAGTGGAGCCGATCCCCTCCCTTCTTCAACCATTTCGTGTAGATCTTTAAATTTGTTCTGCGAGAAGAGAGAGAGAAGAAGAAGAAGAAGAAGAGGGAGCTCATATTTGCATTCACGACTGAATGAGAATTAGTCTTGGCCTCCTGACAAGAATCTCTAATGAGCAAACACTGAATGACATCATTTTGAGGTTTGGAGGGGAATTAGCTTGATTAGAATAACCCTCCACTCTCACCTTGGCTCATGCATCCAACTGCTCTGCAATCTGCCTGTCAAAGCCTCTCTCAGCTCCTATGGTTTTTTGGTTTTCAGACTTCTCCCCCCCCACACACACTGTGGTGTGTTTAATGTGGAAGAAGTACATTGAGGAGGAAAGAAAAATGAGCGCCGGTGCTGACGTTTCGTTTAGCTCGATTTTGTTATTTTGTTGAACATTTTTCGAGGCGAGTCGGGGTCGGTGGTGGTGGTGGGGGTGGGGGGTGGGGGGTGGGGGTGTCTGGTTTATTTGTCATTGTGAGTTTGCACAGTTCCCTCTTCGCCGGGATGAGTGAGGCTTGCCATCAGCTCTCTAAAAACAACAAGCATCGCCTGCCAAACATCCTAGATAATTAGTGAAGCATTTCACACTCTGCAGAACATCAAAAAGGAAATGGAAAATTGACAAATTAAGCATGGTCCGTGTCGAGCAGAAGGGCTTTTTTTTTTTTTTTTTTGTTCTGGAGGAGCTCCAGTGCAGCACATGGTCACTCTAAAACAAGCCTGCTGTCCAATTTACACCAATCAGCAGCGCTGTGGGTATTTTAATGCCCTGTTTTCATTCTTGCAAGAGATATTCTGAATTCATTAGCTAACATATTGACTGTTGTTGTTATCATAGAGACCTCATAACTGATTAGAAGCATGAGAAGCATGCGCCAAATTGTGTTTTAATGCCGCCGCAGCATGTCTCGAATGGGATTTTTAAGACAGAAACTTTGTTACCGCATTTCCTGGGTGGGTCAGACGGGCTCTTTAAAACACGATCAAAACCCGAAGCCTGAAAACTGATCAAAGCGTGTTGGGTTCTGTTAAGTGCTGATTGTTTAATCTATTCGTTTGTGTAGTCTGCGCCTCCGACGACCGCCGGGCGATTCACATTCTCATTATTAGCTCCTTCATAATATTGTTTTTGCTGAAGGCAGGAAAATCTCCATCACGTGTTTTATTTGGCTTTTTAAAGGGATACTGATCCCTAATTTTCTCAATGACATGACATTTTTTCAAGCATTGCTCTGTAATATCAAAGCTTGGAAATTTTTAATGTGACAGTAAAATGATTTTTTTTTGAGACGTGAAGGTCGACGGGAGCCAAGTTTCCGTCCAAAGACGGCACAGATTTGAACCAGATCTCGAGGAAATCTGCGAAAGAAAATGCAAACGCTCGCTTCCAACAAACTGGTGGTGCCATTAAACCATCGCAGAATAAGAAGGCGTGTCGAGGAGACGTAATCAAAAGGGTGCCAGTCAAACGTCAAACGATGGAAAGCGACGTGGAAAACGTGATTTGGAAATATGACATTTAAGTTTGTTTCAGATATTAACTTGAAGAATGACACAACCTCGTCATCGAACCACAAAGATTTGACGTCATGATTTATTCTTTTTTATCAATACACGACCTCAGCTGTAACATTTTGGCAATATTTTGACTTTTTCCCACTCTGGTGTTTTTTTTTATCTATGCGGAAATTTAAACAGGTGGAAGGAAATTAATTATTTAGTGACTCAAGTGAAATTTAAATATACGATATGCAGCTGTATGCAAAAAAATGATTTGGATTAACAGGGAGAAATACTTTAATTTATCTGGTGTTAAATCATTGTTAGCTTTTACTTTAAACGTTGTCTTGGCTGAAGATTATAGAAGATTATTTGGTCAAAATCTTCCCGGGGGATCCGGGTTCGATTCTCTCTCTCCTCTGAATTTCAATTAATTAATCAGACTTTATTTGTTTAGCACTTTTCATACAAATATATGAGCGTAACAAAAGCACAACACAAACTGAGGAAGCACCGTCTCATCATCTTGCAGTGAAGAAACACAGGAGGCAGGTTAAAAATGAATAAATAAAATAAAAAATAAATAAAACTAATTAAATAAACCCATTAAAATGTATAAAAAGTTAGATAAAATATAATAAAAGCAAAGCATAATAAAATATATAGACAGCAAAAAATAAAAGTTAAGATGTATAAATGGACAAATAAATAAAACTAGAAATATTAAATTAAAAAAATATTTAAACAGATTTATAAATATAGTTCAAGTAAAAGTCAGATTAAAAAGATGAGTCTTGAGTTTGCGCTTAAAAATATGAATTTCCTGTCTGTCTCTCCAGCTCAAAAAATATCTTATACAAGAAAAAACCTTTTAAAAAATAAATAATTTGTTGATGTTGTTGATGCATTATTATTGTATGATAACTGACATTTCGAGTACAGTCCAGTACATCTTCATTTTGGGTCAAAATGTCAGAGGATCATTTATAATTATGAGATTTATGAGGTCATCCACATGGCAAAAACATGTTATCATCCTTCTAAAAGCAAAGACCTCCCTAAATCAAGTCCACACACATGCATATACATCTTGTACAAACACACCCACACACACACACACACCCTTATACTGATTCTTGTCACCACACCCCGTTCAGCTTCCAGCCCGTCAAGGGCGAGCCAACAGAGGAAGCTGTCACTGTGTCCACCGTGGCACTCTGGAGAGTTGAACTTGACTGAAACATATGTCTTCAATTTTAATAGCTCTCCATTCCCCCAGATGGCCTGAAGGGGGGGAAGGTTGCCTGAGAAGCTGCGTTTCATGTAAGAATAATTTGTGCTAAGTAGCTGGGCGATCTGTTTGTTACGCTAGAGCTGACAGTTTGTTTATGTTTCTTGAGGAGTATGATGGATGGGGCAGGAGTTGATGCTAATTAGACTAAATTGTTGCGAAGAATGCCGAGGGTCTGCACCGCAGCGCTGAGGCCAGTTTCCATTGTTCCTGCGTCTTCGCACTTTGGGCGTAATTGAATGGAGCTTGGGCCCATTCATCATGGCAGTGGGCGTCCAGGGCAGGAAACAAATGGCTGGACCTGGATGGAGAGGTTTAAGGGGAGAGAGTTAACTGTGGGGTGACAGAGCGAGAGCCGGCCATTGGAGAAGGAAGATGTCTCTCTCTTTTTTTTTTTCTCCCTCCAGGCCAATTAGAACAGACACAACCTGAGTCCAACTGCCCATGAAATTAATGTTTACTCAGCGAGTCTTGACCAGAGAAGATTAGCAGCTCTTGAACTCCTCCCCTTCAGCCCGACAGACATGGTCAACTGCAAAAGATGGCCATTAGGGAAAGTGTCACTGCACGTGGTTTCCTCTAGAAACCACGCCATGTTTACTCTCCTCTGGCTGAAGATTTCACCTCACCTTGCCCTCAGAATTACTGTAATACAAGAAACAACGAGCATTCTCCTGCAATAGGATATAAAACCTGACCTCAGTGTGCAATGTGTTGTCCTTAGACTCCTCAGGGATGCAAATTAATCCTCCAGAGACTGATTTGAAAGCCAAATTTAACTGATCATTGGTCGATTCTGGAAACAGATGAGATAAAAAAATCAATGGTTCACTGCATGGATTTAGTATTGGACTTCCATAAAGTTGGGTACAGGGTTCAGGTCATGTGAGATGGGTGGGATAGGAACAATGTCATCAAGCCCAGTTGTATGATTACTGAGTTGGTCGTGTGAGGATTCTGTATAGACCAATGACAGAGCATGAGTGACGTCACCTACAGGCCGCCATGTTGGCTGTACTGCTTCTTCCGCCTCCCGGCTAATCTAAACGTGGATCATCGGCGGACTTGACTCCTGGTTGCTCAAACAAGCCATCTGTAACAGCACCTACCTGTCAATCAAAGCGTCCACGCTGTTAATTCTGCATAACTTTAAGCCTTAATATAATTTGAACAGGTGAGTTCTATACAAATTCACCCTTAGCTATAGAGACCAAAACTGTTTTTTGTACCAGGCTGTAAACGTGTTTATTTCTGCTGTGAAGTTGTGACGTTTTAACATGGGGACTTATGGAGACTGACTCACTTCAGGAGCCAGCCTCGAGTGGACGTTTGAGGAACTGCAGTTTTTAGCACTTCACAGCCATGGATACACAGTAAAATATGACACCAGTTAAATTTGGGTTTAATTCCTAAAAACGAACGTCATTTGACTGATGCGAGGCGGCCATGTTTGTTTGGTTTTCAGGCAGGTTGGACTCACTGAAGCTTTTCTGACATGAATCGCTCCTTCCAAAGCCACAGACGATATTATACAACTGTTTTCTCAAGCTATTCATGAGTGAATGTGTAAAACTGCTGCACCTTTTTTTTTTCTTTTAATATTGATTCAACTCCCAAATCCCAAATCGCCCACAGTGTACCTAAGTGTGTCTGAGTGTCTTTGCCAGCTGAAGTCTGCCTGTGTGTAGTTTTTGTGTTTCTCCTCAGGTCAGCAGCACTCAGGCTGTTCCTCCCCTCAGTGTCGCTCACGTTAATTTGTTTTTGCCTCTTTCTCTGCCACGTTTATTTTTCTCTCATTTGCTGTTTTTCCTGCTGCAGGAATATTTTTGAAAAAAAGAGGAAAGAAAGAAGTGAGGAAATTAGTTCAAGAACAGCTAAAGCCTGCCAGCTATGCACTGGTGCTCACCTCTACCAGTGCAGTTATACACACCGGTGACTGTGAATGTTTCAGTTAACTTCAGGAAGGAGAGTTTATTCCTGCATCAGAGCCAAGCGAACACATGTGTATATCCCACGTTGTACCTGGCATGTTTGCACCACGTCTTGACAGTACAACACACTCGACCCTCCAAACGTGGCGAGTGTTTAACACCTTGTTAGTTCCTCATCCTAGACACAAACCTGACACTGCATCTGCAAGTCATTAACCCCTTTAAACATGTGCGCTACAACAATGCTGTAAACAAAATGGCATTGTCACAGTTTCTCCAAGTAAATGTGTGAAGTCGGAGCTAACAGAGAACAGAGCAGGGGTCTGACCAGGGTGGAGCCAGCACATGTTCAACCTCACACGGGGCTTTGACAAGGATTTGGTCCCCCTCCACTTGTGGCCTAGTTCAGCTTGAGTTAACCTCTGAGTACCTCCAGTGGTGGAGGTCTGTACGCCAAAGATTATTGAAATATGCTGTAAAAAGTATGGAAAAAATGTCCTCTGTCCAATCCAGTTAAAAGGTTATATTTTTCATGTACCACTTCCCATAATCCTTCATCATTATATGTCTTGTTGAGTACAGAATATTAGCGTTCAAGCGCATCCATCCATTTCTATACTGCTGAGCCTGTTTGAGGGGCTGAGAGGCGACACACACAGGGTGTAGCCAGACGAACATATTTCCAGCTCACCTGACCTGCTTGTCTTTGGACTGCAAAGAAAACTTGAACACCTGAGGAAACCTGTGTGAATATGATTACAGTGCTAACCGCTGAGTCATGCATTTTACTGTTTCATTTTATTTATATAGTGCCAATTCATAACAAAAGTTATCTCATGACACTTTCCATACAGACCAGGTCTAAACGTACTCTTTATAATATTTTTTATGAATGCATCTTTTGTCCAACAAAATATGTATATGTTATTTTATACAACACAATACTTAAATAAAATATATTTGTCATGTACTAACACTTATAGAGAGTGTTTAAACCAAGTGGCAACCTCCATGGCTGTGAAGTGCAGCCAATGATGAAGTGCCAAAAGCTGCAGTTCCTCAAACGTCCACTTGAGGCTGGCTCCAGAAGTGAGTCAGTCTCCATAAGTCCCCATGTTAAAATGTCCAACTTCACAGCAGAAATAAACATGTTTACAGCCTGGTACAAAAAACAGTTTTGGTCTCTATAGCTAATTTCCCCGTTCATGACAACTGTACTGAGGGTGAATTTTTATACAACTCACCTGTTCAAATTATATTAAGGCTTAAAGTTATGCAGGATTAAGAGCGCGGACGCTTTGATTGACAGGTAGGTGTCGTTACAGATAGCTTGTTTGAGCACTCTGGCGTCAGCTCAATGTCTGCCGGGAGGCAGGAAGAAGCAGTACATCCAACATGGCGGCGGCCAAAGCCACCACACTGTGAGCTTCAAAACGGCGGGTGACGTCACGGATACGCCGTCCATTCTTTATACTGTCAGTGCTACCAACAGTGTGTCAAGCAAGTTTCCACGCAAACCACTGAGTCAAGGGTGAAATATTTGCTTTGTAATGTACATTCATTTATAGAGACGTGCCTAAACTTGCCTTCACTGATGAGTTAAAAGTTTATACTATTTTCTGTTAGCAACAGGAATACATAGAAAAAGTAAGCTGGAGACTTCTTCCAGTTTTTTTAACAGCGAGCGAGTCTGACATACGGAAGAATCAAAGCGGGATCTGTCTTTATAAACAGCCCACCTGATGAAAGCACTGCTCACTGAAAGGAAGACTTCTGCGAGTGTGTGGATGCCAGAACTGTCAGGTCAGGGAGTCTGTGTTTCCTTGGCTTGTTAAGAAGACGAGTCAGTATCTCTTGTGGCTGTAATGCATCACGGCTTATTGAGGCTTCCTCCTCTCCGTTAGATCGGAACATGTCGGAGCGAAACGAGGAGCGACTGACACCAAACTCTGACATTTGATGTTTTTAAATGGCTGACTCTCCCTCTCAAACTTGGCCTTTTCATAGCTGTGCCGTAAATAGCTCGGCGTGACTTCATGTTTGCGGTATTTTGGCACTTTTACTGGAAATATGACAAATATACAACCAAACAATGAAATGGAGAAGTGCAAGGTGTATTTGCCAGCGCTTATTTTTCTTCAGCCGTGTCAGGGTGATTTAGGGAGGATTTTCCTTTAACCGTGTTCATGGAGAATTCAGTGTTTAGGACTACTGTCTCTGAAGCAACACGTGTGTCCTCGATGGCCTGGGACTGAATCCTGCCAAGAAATACTCTCCTCTGACTATTTTCAACCGTTTGTACAAATACAAGGACTTAGTAAAGGCTTAATAATAATAATAGGCTTTTCAATTAATTTGAAGATTTGTGATTTTTGGGATGTTAAATATTTAAAAACTGCGTTTTCTCTACATGCATGTACGTCGGACTGAGAGCTGATACTGTATGGGTGGGATGTGGGTTAAGGATTTTAAGGATGGGGGTAGTGTGAGGGGATAGAGAGAGGAAGCGAGTTAGCCTCGGATGGGCGAGAGTGAAACCCGAGCATGATTGAGTTAGGGGAAAGGAGACAGGAGCCCCGAGGCTGCCAGTCGGATGCTGTGTGTATGTATGTGTGTGTGTGTGTGTGTGTATACACACGGCGCTCTCTGTCATGCTGCCCTGTTAGCATGGGGGGAGATTGTGATGGAGTTATCTGGCCTGGCCCTAAAAACGGCTTGTCATCTTGTGTATACACAAGGAGGTAGCGTTAGTCTGTGTGTATGCTTGTACGGTGCCAGCAACATTACTCACAGGCCTTTTGGGACGCGAGCAAAGCCTCGCCTGGTTCCTTTCCCTCCGAGTGGAAACATACTCACTGCATCCTCTGAATTCTCTAAAGATGAAGGTTACACAAACAGCGATGGAAATTAGGTCTTAGAGGGTTAAACTATTACCTTTCTTGTGGGATTCATCCTCACCTGCTTTCCAAATGGTCTGTGAACGTGGAACAGAACAAAACAAACTTCATTAATGTCATTTATTTTTTTCTTACGAGTAATAATCTGTTGCTCCAGTTCGAGACACTTTTTTTTTTTTACCCTTCCCATCGTGCGCCGTGTGCGAGATGCCGCTTTAAACTGTGGGAAAAAAATGTCCCAAACTGAACACAGTATGGAGCCCCTGCTTTCACACTGCACCAGCACTAAGCAAAAGCAGATGTTATAAAGTTTACAGAAATCAGAACATTATTTTCCTGTTTCCATTGCATTCTTCTAAACACTTAGTGAACAAGCTTTGAAGTCACCCAAGAAATCTAGTCTGCGGGAGAAATGATAGGATCTCCTGGAGCAATGGAGCCGGGGAGGAAGGGTGGTGGTGGTGGTGGTGGTGGTGGTGGGGGTAGAAGCGAGGAAAAAAGGGGGGATGAGGAGGAGCCTGGAGGAGGTTGATGAAGAATTAGAGGTGCTTGTCAGGTCCAGATTTCGCTTTCTCGTCTGATTTCAGGTTGAATCATCTGATTGGGACTTGTTCGCACATCTTGAGTGTTCTTTTTTTTTTTGTTCTTTCTGTGCTGGCTGGATGTGATCCGGGATGCAGGGGAGAGGGGGGTGGGTGGAGGCGTGGAGATAAGCTGTGTTTAGGCAGGACTGCTGTGGGTCCGATCATAACAGCAGATAAATCCCACTGACTGTGTTAGATAGCCTCACCGCAGGCGGTGTGCAGGACTTGCCAGGAGCCCACATTAGATCCCTGTAATGCGTAGCCAATTTCATAATAGACCTTCCAACTACATGAGTAATGTGGCTGCCTGGCAGGCATGTCCATTGGAAGCCTTAACAGAAGTCCCCTATCATGCATCCATCTTTCACCTATCCCCGCGTCAGCACTGCCTTTAGCCTGAGCTTTTCCGAACGGCCGTAACGCAAAACGCGTGTGTCCCGATCAAAGCCCTCTGCGGCGTCATTCCTTACATCCCCTCAGATAAATAGATACAATTCTCATTGTCTAAACATTTCCTTTAGGGCCAGAGAAGCAGCGGCGGAGCAGCAGCCGAGCAAGCTTTCAATAAAACGTGTGACTTCTAAGATGGTTACATCTGCAGCGCATTAGGGCTCAAGCACGCTCTCGCAGGTTAACTAACTCTTCATGTTACCTCGAGTGACTGAGTGTCCTGAGAAGCAAATGGGTTGCAGCGCAGGCCTGGATGTGAAACACACCGAGGAGCTTCATCATCTTAAGATGCGTTAGACTTCAATGTCACCATCACTTGGTTTTGATTTAGCTGTGCAAATCACCCTTGTTACCATGTATTACGAGCGCAGGAGAATACAAATGCCTTGTCCCTCTCCGAGCGTTCCAAGCCGTCCTGCCTCCTCTCAGCCCTTGTTGTACGCTAATGCAGTGTGGCATATGAATCATACACACAATGCCTGTCTTCATCCGACCTCTACAGACAGGACCTCACAGGACAGCCACTTTGGCATTTCCTGCTCTCTCATCTTTAAGGCTTATTAGAGACATGCATTCGCCCTCTCTTCGCCCTAATTCAATAGAGAGTTTGACAATCACAATTAGGGCGAAGGCAGAGTAGCCTGGCAGCTCTCCCCTCCGTAATATGGAATTACAAAACCGTGCCCAGTCATCCACCCACCCACACACGTGGTGGGTCCATGCAGGCAGTGATGCATCTTTGTTGGGCTTGACCCAAAAGACCACCCCCCCCCTCACCCCCCACCCCACCTCCCACCCGACCCTCCGCAAAACAAAGTGCTTGCAGAGAGCTTTGGAAGATCGCCAGATTGGATTGCCACTGAAAACCCATGAGAACTTTTCTGGTGCTGTGAGTCTTAAAGATTTCTACATCTGTGTGAGTAGGTAAGGGGTCTACCTCAGAGTCTGATGGGAAGGGAAAGGATGATGTATATGTATAAAGTAGACCTGCAGGTATTTCCGTTTTTTTTTTTCTTCCTCCTCCTCTTTGTTTGCCTTGTTTCTTCTCCACACGCTCCATTGTTTTCATTGGCTTCGCAGCCAATGATGCTGCAACGCTGGAAAACGGCTGGTGTGATTTTTACAGGAGGACAGGGAACATGGGTCATAAAACTCGCCTCCATTTTCCACAGCCAGAAAAAAAAACTCACCCCCCCCCCGCCAACCCACCCACCCACCCCTCCACTTTCACCTTCCCTGTCAAAGCACAAGACCTCGGTGGGAAGTCTGTATCATACCGAGGCGAATTTGGGAGAGCAAAGATGTGCTCAGACAAGGAGGTCTTAACTCCAGACATGGGCGAGATCACCTCACACACACACGCTGGTGGTTTCTGATGTGACGTCATGATCTGAATATTTCTCAGTGATTTTTGGGTGCAGTGATGGGAAATCTCATGGGACTGTAAGAACAATAAGCAGCCGGCCTGGTCTCAGGTCTCCCGGGAGAGGGTGAACCCACAGCATTCCTCCCCCAGCAGTAAGTTGCCTCACCCAGCCAGACAGGGGTGCTGTCCGTCTTCCAGCCGTCCAACAGCCTCGTGTCCACTTTATTTTTGCAGATGCATAATCTCTGATTCACATGTGGAGTTTGTTTGTTGTAATCTCAACGAGGTGCGCTTGAAATAAACTAGTTTGTGTCCAACTACTAAAGGAAAAATAATATTATGAAGTGATAATCAATGAAACAGCTAAAAAGAACTTGTTTCACTCGATTTGAAGCATGAACGAAGAGTGTAGTGTAGCAGTGTTAAAATGGCCGCTAAGAGGCTGAGTAAGCTCTTACTGTGACGCGTTGAAGTCCGAAGCAAAAACCCCACAGTCACGTCGACTCTGGGATTTATGATGTTTGTTAACCGAAAGAATAACAACAGTACGAACAGTACAAGTACGAAACGAGACGAGATAATAAGTAATGAGACGGTCAACCTCTTTGGTGCACAGGTAAAAATAAGGTGACACCACAACTGCACCCCCCTGTGCCAATTAACGGACGTCAAGGTGATCCAAACAAATAAACACCTCAATCTGTATCCACACGTTTTAAGAGCTTTATTGTCTCACTGTCTCACCTCTGCACACCCGTTGTCTAATTTGGAAAGTTTCCAAGGTGGTAGATGTGACCCCTCCCCTGTTGTGACATTGAAAAGATATGGTATAATGGCACATTTGAATGGTCATACTGTATATCTGGTGCAATATACAGTTCTCCAAATCAAAAGATAAAATACGTCCTTGCGCCATGCTTACCAGAATGATACATATAAACGTTTTCTGATGGCGCTGTTGGCAGGACGACATCTGCGTTTCAAAAATAATACTTAGGTTCGGTTAAGTTTAGGCACAGAGACAACTTTGTAAGGGAAAGATTATAGTCTGGGTTCAAATTATCACTCGGTTCAGGTTAAGGAAACACGATTGTTTGCGTTAAAGTGACTTTAGTCACGGTTAGAAGAGAAACCAATGTTGACTGTCGGTAGGAAACTGCAAACCAACCGCCGATGTCCCATGTCACATTGAAACTATCTCCTCCTCTGTTCTCATCGTAATGACTACAGACAGCAGCCAATAGGCCTTTCACATATTATGCCTCTGACATGTGCCCAAAAACGACATGTGCTGAAACAACTGATGCTCTCGTTTTTCTTGGAGGGACAGTCTCCTCTGGTGGCTCAGCGTTCGAACAGTCAGTTTTGGTTTTCTTTGGCCCGGCTTTGTCATCTTCTGCTATTTCTGCACTGGACAATATTTTAAAAATGTAACTGCTGATCAGATCTGCCTTCAAAATAAAATAAATTTGCATTATTGGAAGCTTCAAACCTTCTTGACTCACTAAAATACGACGGTCGAGCAGCTCGTACTCTTCTATGGGAAACATTCCCGTTTGTGTGACCTCACCCACAGGTCACACTGACCAAGGAGGGATTATTTACCTCTTGTCTTTCTGTGTGTGTGTGTGTGTGTGTGTGTGTGTGTGTGTGTGTCGGCATGTTTAGGATGTACATATTAGTCAGACTTGCTGCTACAGGAAACCTCTTGCGCTGCATGCTGTTTTTGGGTGTGAAGGAGGGGAAAACGTGGGGTGAAAGATGGCCCTGCAGGACCCGAGCCAAACCATGAAAGTTTAAGTAAATACAGAGGGGGTGTGGAGGATAACCCTGGTGGTCTGGGTTCCCCCCTTTCTCAGTTGATGTTTTCACTCTCCTCTGCCCCTGTTTGGACAACGGCGTGGAGCGACGTATGATTCCTCCAGTGGCCCAGTTTTGTAGTTTTCTTTGATTGAGAATACACTACTGTATATTCACCGTGCGGCGGTATGAATTCTGCCTAATTTCATGCTGTCACAGGTCTCTGTAGATACACTTAGAGAGGTGGGGCGCGTCGTGAAAACACACACACAAATTTAGCAACATATGCGCTCGTTTCCAGAGACGATCCAACTAAAACACATACATAAATATACTTTTTTACGTCTTTAAACCGAGTCGTGACTTTGGTGAATAACACACGTTAAAAAGAGTGTGTTACAGAAGCCGTACAGTTTGTATATTTATAACAGTACGCCATGCGATCACTGTCAAACATAATCCATTTCTTGTCCATCTTCGTCTCCAGGAAAACGAAACGCTGTTTTTCGGTGTTATGTTTTCCACTTTGGTGCACAATTTTTTAAACTTTTAAACCAGCTCATGCGTGGTAAACATCTGAAATTAGTTGCTGCTGAAGAATCTATTCACACCCCGCATTCCAGCCTTAATGTCCAACTGCTTTTCTACATAATTAAAAGCAGACCAATTTGCTTCTCGAAAAAAAAAAAAAACAACTTCACACCATGTTTTCGGCGTGTGTAATTGGGCCTCAGGATCCGAGCCCCGCGCTCCACAAGGCTGCGAATCATCTCACGCATCCCCCGACCCGCTCATTAGTAACTATCTTAAGGTATGTTCACCGCTGGACACCAAAGCATCACTGAGGATTATCGCCCCATGTGTGTTTTTTAGCTGCCATGTGTGCAAGTATTCTGCGATGTAACAGGACAAATGCCACAGGTTTAATGATGGATAAAAGTGACTCGGGTGATTTTCTTAAGCAGCGCGGAGGTCTAATAATAGAAAGGTTTGTTTGAATGTCGTGAAAGTTTAAGCTGCTGAAGCTGGAGCAGTGATGAGGCCGGATAATTATCTGACTGTGGAGGATCAGTTGGCTTAATGTTGGCCTTGTGTTTGAACCAGTACTCCTCATTTAATGAATTTAAATTTGAATAATGTCTTTTATATTTTTCTACAGTTTTTTAAATGCATGGAGAGACTTTAGAAGAGGACTGGTTGACCTGGAACAAACATAAATATCTCTGTACTTTAGTTTTACAAGTTCTTTATTGTTTTGTTTTTTTTACATAACAGATATCAGGTATACAGAATACCTCTACAGTACTATTCTCTCGCATGAACCCACCCTCCAGCTCAAAAAGTCTTTTTACAAGTCTCATTTGCAAGTTTGTCACCCTGATTCAAAATGGAAATATGCCACATAAATATCTCTATACTCTGCATATTTTTTTCTCTCGCACAGTCTGTAGATTATTTGACAAAATTCCAGATATGTGCAGGGTGAAATTGTGGAATTAAAAGTGAAGAGAAAAAGAAAATTTAGCTAAAAAGTCAAAGTTGTTGAAAATGTTTTTTTTTAGCACAGCTGACTACAGACAGGAAAAAGTTTTGGAGCCACTTTAATTTAATTTTTGAACATTTCTTAAATTATTAGTACAAAAAAAACAATCTTACCAATAATAATCTTCAAAATATTATCTTTAAGAAAACTTTGTAAACTGTTTTGAGGTGATAGTTTGGTCACAATGCCTTTAAACAGTGACAACAGCAGCATAACAGCAGTGACAGTCTTGTTATTTTAAGTCCATCAAAATTACATAATTTCCACAGAGCTTACATGTTTGTATAATTGGGGAATAATTGATAAGAAGTGGAGTAAAACAGACAAGATGTTTGGGGAATAGAGATAAATATATTGAAGAGGAGCTGTGCCGCTTTATTAAAATTCGATTGACTTATATCGAAGCTCACATCGCTCTGCACGACGCTGTTTGTGTCTCTCAAATATTTTTTTAATACAGCTGCAGGCCGACACAGTGTCTCTGTTTGCCGGACAGTTTGTGTTGAAGCTGTGAATGTTTTAACACAAAGGAAATATTAATATAAAGAAAGACATCCAGCTGTGCGCGTGACGCCGCTGTGCATTGTTTTTAGAGAGCGTAACACGGTAGCATGAAGCCTAACATACTGTATTTAGTTACTTCTTCGAGAGATCTTTATTGAAAAAAACTCCATCTGTTATGCCTCTCAGCTGCGTTTAAGATCATTTTGGTAATTCATACATTTCCATATATTAAACTATTTTTGGCCTCGACGGTTACTTTGCATTCTGTCCGCTGCAGCCACATGATTAAAATTCATTGTTGGACTTGTGAAATATCACTCCCGTGTGGAAATGCTCCGTTGAGCAGGTGTGCACGGCTTGTTGAATCTTTCCCACCATGATTAAATTGGTATGTTTTAGATTATAGTGTGTTTTTTGGCTCCCCTGCCGTTCTGAGGGCTCTGTGTGTGTGTGTGTGTGTGTATGTGTGTGTATTCATTTTGAACTCATTGCTGTTTCTTTCTTTTCATGTGCTTCTGGGCCGAATATCTTAGCTGGGAGCTGTACGGCCTGAAACAGGCCACGTTCAGGGAGCCAAGGCTGGACTGCAGCTGTTCGCTCATTATCTTCAATGTGAACTCAGGACACCTTGAATTCATAATGATAGGAACATCTGATAGGACGGGTAAATTAACAAAATATTCTGCTGTTGATTTAAAGAAGGAGATAGGCAAATGTTTTGGGATTCTGCGAGTGGCACGCCATAACATCCTAAAATAACCGCAGATAAATGGATAAGCTTCTTACTGCTGCCTGAACATACTGGATATGCTGTCCTGTTGGCTCATTTCGATTGGTCATTCAGAGTGTAGGGGCTTAATTTCAGGCCTGGAGAAACTGTGAGAACTTTAACGTTAGTTTTTTGGCTTTTGAACGCTCAGGTCACCTTTCGGGGGCACAATAATAAACCAAAGTCACAATTTTCATTATTCTTACAAGAGCCACAAATCAAAGTGTGAGTGATCTGAACCAAATATGTGTCAGGAAAAAAAAAAGTGTGGACAGAAATCGGCCAATGGAAACTGCACTGTCTCTCCAGAAATAGCAAATCAGAAAGGAAGAGAGTATGAATAGCAACCCATAACCCATCCTGAACTCTACCCAATTTTTCAGGGTGTTCTTAATGCAAGCGAAGGCCCCGAGTCTCTGCAGCGGAGGCCCTGAAACCTCAGCCCTAAATCTGATGGGTGGATGTAAGACGAGACGGACGGTAGAATAACAGAACGTGCACTTTGTTCACCCCCAGCCTGCAGTAAAAAGCTCCGAGAATTACAGAGTGAGAGACAGTTTAACTCCGGGTCGTAAATATGTGTTTGGAACATTTTCCCTTTTTCCCTCCCTCCACGCTTCTCCTGTAACGTCCCCGTTACTGTCGGGCTATATGGAGCCTTCAGTGTTGCTATAGTTTGTTGAAAGCTTTTTTTTTTTCCTGATATGTGTTTACTACTTTTTCTCTTGAAGCCTATTTGTCTCTCTGTTTTCCTCTCTGTCTCTCTGTCGCTAAGTGTTTTTCCATCCACCTGTTTTTATGCACATTTTCAATTTATGCATTAAAAAAACACATGCCAGAAATATTGCAAAAACATTTTTAAGCTTGGCTGAGGTGGAAAAGTTGGTGTATCGATTTAAAAAACCAAAAAAAAAAAGAGAGAGAGACTGTGACAAATGCAGTGGAAACAGACTCTGCGAATAAATCATGACACATATCAGGCGTGTACGAAGCATGTGAGTTCCTTGTCACTCAAGCTTCCGCTGCACCAAAGAGACAAAATCACATTTGTGTTGAGTGATGAGGAGACTTCCTTGAAATCAGTCAGTGACAGTATAAAGAATGGACAGAGCATGTGCGAGGGCACCCACAGGTTTCCAAAGTGAAAATATGCGCCGTACTGCTTCTTCCGCCTCCCGGCTGATCTAAAAATCGCCAAAGACGTGGATCATTGGTGGACCTGAATGACGCCCGGGAGCTCTAATCAGCCATCTGTAACGGCACCCACCTGTCAATCAAAGCGTCCACGCTCGTCATATAATTTGAACAGGTGAGTTCTATAAAAATTCACCCTCAGTACAGTTGTCATGAACGGGGAAATTAACTATAGAGACCAAAACTGTTTTTGCCTCAAACTTCCAATTGAGGCTGGCTCCAGAAGTGAGTCAGTCTCCATAAGTCCCCATGTTAAAATGTCACAACTTCACAGCAGAAATAAACATGTTTACAGCCTGGTACAAAAAACAGTTTTGGTCTCTATAGCTAATTTCCCCGTTCATGACCTGTTCAAATTATATTAAGGCTTAAAGTTATGCAGCATTAAGAGCGTGGACGCTTTGATTGACAGGTGGGTGCTGTTACAGATGGCATGTTTGAGCAACCAGGCGTCAGCCTCAGGTCCGCCGATGATTCACGTCTTTGCTGATGTTTAGATTAGCCGGGGGATGGAAGAAGCAGTACATCCAACATGGCCGCCGTATATTTTCGGCTTCAAAACGGCGCTTCGGAAACCTGTGACATCACTCAGGCTCTGTGTATTCTTTATACTGTCATATAAAGATACTTAGACTGGTTACAATTTGTAAAGACTCACTCTTCCCTCCCTCTCTCTCTCTTGCCATCACACACACACACACACACACACACACACACACACGTCTCTCTGATGTCTGTCTTTTTGTCATGTGTGTTTACAGTCATCTTTTCCCTTCAGGCAGTCTCTCTGTTTCTGTCCTCCTCTCTTAGATACACACCTAAACAGACAGGGTGTGTGTGTATGTGTGTTATGTGTGTGTGTGTGTGTGTGTGTGTTTAAGAGAGGTCTCCCTCCTTCCTTGTTTCCAGCCTGTGGGAGAGTCCCTACCCAAACCGCAGCAGGGTAATAATCACTTAACCCAAATCAGGCGCAATCAGGACGAGCCGGGGTTGCAGCTGGGAGGCACCCAACCCGTGGGGGCTGAGGGGTGGCAGCGGGTGAGCGGGGTGGGCAAGCGAGAAGGCGGTTGGTGGGGCAGTGGGGGGGGGGGATTGGTCGGGATGACGATGTGGACACTGATGACCAGGAGGAAGATCAAGAGCGGCGGGCTTTGTTGTGCCATCCTCGTCCTCATCTGGCTCCAGCGGGGAGCGAATCAAGGGGGGGAAATTGGGGGAAATCAGAGATGAGACTCCCCCTGCAGAGTCAAGGTTAAATGCTGTTCCTGTCCTGTGTGTGTGTGTGTGTGTGTGTGTGTGTGTGTGTGTGTGTGTGTGTGTGTGTGTGTGTGTGTGTTTGTGTGTGTGTTTTGTCTACATGTGATTGTTTCGTTAGTGCTCCCCAGGCCCCTGCTGAGTCACTGAATCTGATCTTGTGTGATCCAGTGATTGTGTTCGGAGCTGTTTTCCTGATGTTTGCGTTGTGATGTAGGTCCCGTCACAGCTGCAGGCCCCACAGGAAGACACTTTGGTGCATGTACACACATACTATATACGCTGGGGTGTGTCCAAGTTGTACGCCTATTGGGGAGACATCTGCAAATAGGCCTAGACATGCACACACACACACATACACATATGTGCAGTTATACAGGGCTGGGTGGAACCATGACAGAGCCTGAAATCCAGGCGATTTATTGGGCTCTGCTCCAGCCAAGACCTACAGCACGTCAAAGCTGTCTTAGTTTCCTTGCCCTTCCGCCCCCTCGGAGCTTATCTCCTCGCGGCTCGCTCCTCGGTGACTCGGGCCTGCTCCTAATCAAACGGAGATTGCCCCAACACCGTATCGTGGAGATAAATCTGAAGTGTGTATGCGCTATTTGTTGTAGTGGCCTTGCTGTTGTTAGTAGCCCACCTTTAAGCATCTGCCATTCATTTGGAGGGGAAGACAAACACACTGATGAAAATGACTCAGACCACAGGATCATTTCTGTCTCGATTCGACTCTTTCTACTTCCTGACTCTATTTCTGCGTCTCTCGCTCTCTGTTTCTGGGGGGGGGCGGGTGGGGGTGGCAAACAGGCATTTCCACGCCTTTTGTATACATACATATCTGCTGCATTTTAAACATATGTTTGCACAGCACATGGACCATATTTCAAACTGCAGCTACATCTCCACAATTGAATTTTACTTTGTTTAAACACACTCTCAGTGCTGCCTTGGCGATGTTGCCAATCTGCGCCGAACCCCACCGAAGACTCAGATGTACGAGTGTATTTGTAGTGCATCTGTGTTTGATTTTTTTTTTTTTTTTTGACATGAAACTTAAAGGGTAAAGATCATAACGCAACTTTGAGGCATTTATCGGTGACTTTCCAGAACTCTCTCTAAATATTCAGTAACTTCTCACGGGGTGGCCCGGTAGTTCAAGAAATCAAGCTGCAGTTGAAAAAGTTCACGTTCAATCCACCCACGGTAGCTTCATATTAAAGTTTACACACCAACTTCACGTCTGGGGTCACAGCTTCATCTCTAAACAGACTAGAAGGAGTCCATTAGAGCCGGGATCACAAGTGGTCCGACGTTCAGACAGGTTGTAAACAAGTTTGATTATATTATCCAAACCAAATTATCATCCATTGGTCCGGCCGCTCCTTCTGCGTTCCTTAATGCACTCTGTTGTAAAGTGTGTCTGCTGAGTGAAATGTTAAAAAAAAATATGAAAACAAGACTCCGGTTTCTTTTTTTAAAAACAATGGGAGGCCTTCTGGTGAACTGTAAACACGTTCATCTCTCCCAGATGTAGATGAGGAAGAACGCTTTTATAATTACACCCAGTGTGACGTGGGAGTTGAAGTACTATAAATTCATAGAGGAAAGAGACAGACTTCATACCTGGATTCTTTCCTGACATGATGGAGTGGTGAAGGTGGGTGTTTCGAGGAAGCTTTGGGGGTTTTTTTGGTGACAAGGTGTTGAAGTGGAACAACCCACAGATCAGCAGGGTGGACACCCACCTGCCCACCCTCCTCCACCTTGGAGCAAGTAACCCAGAACCTTCCAAATCCTTCCTCACACAATGGAGGGTTATATATATACACACACACGTGCATGAGAGCATGCATGTGCATTCACACACAGTGTTTTCCATTTCTGCTCCTCAACATGGTTTTAAGTGTTTCTCGAGAAACACTTAAAACCATGCACAACCATACACAAGTGCCAAGTGCCAAAAACTGCAGTTCCTCAAACGTCCACTTGAGGCTGGCTCCAGAAGTGAGTCAGTCTCCATAAGTCCCCATGTTAAAATGTCCAACTTCACAGCAGAAATAAACATGTTTACAGCCTGGTACAAAAAACAGTTTTGGTCTCTATAGCTAATTTCCCCGTTCATGACAACTGTAATGAGGGTGAATTTTTATACAACTCACCTGTTCAAATTATATTAAGGCTTAAAGTTATGCAGAATTAAGAGCATGGACGCTTTGATTGACAGGTGGGTGTTGTTACAGATGGATTGTTTGAGCAACCAGGCGTCATTCAGCCCGCCGATGATCCACGTCTTTGCTGGGAGGCGGAATAGGCAGGACTGCCAACGTGGCAGCAGCTAGCATCACAGATTTTGAGCTTCACCTGTGGGTGACGTCACAGATACGCCGTCTATTCTTTATACTGTCAGTGGTTGCAGCTCTGCTCAGACACGAGTTAAAGGAAGTAGCAGAAGAAGTAGGATACTTGCATTGACCCATAAAAGATCACTTAAAGGATAGGTTCACATTTTTTAAGTCATATATTAATTCATATAATAATATAATACTCACATGTGCATTAAAGTAATATCCTTGCTGAGCTGTGGTGGGTAACTTTGGGTGACTCTGGGCTTCTTTTACACCGCCATCACAAGGTCAAATGTACCACTTTGCACTAACATGGCGCACGTCTTAGTTTTCAAATCCGAGAGGTGATTTCCCCTTTCTGTTTACGCCTCCGCACAGCCTTTGATAAGATAATGGGAGCGGTCGCACAGCGAGTGTGTTCTTGAAGCACCTGACCCTTAAATAGGTGCTGAGTGGAAGGGCCTAGGCCCGGGCTGCCGGGACGTGCTCATGCTCTGTTGACTTAAGCATTCAGACCGAGCCATCAATCATCCGAGTGTGACGGCTCTGCCCCTGAAACCCCCGGCGTACTTTATCTGCCAGCAAAGCCTCCCTGCTCGGGGCGTGCATGTAAAAACCAGCCCCCGGTTTTGAAAGTCGCATTTTTTATCTCTCGTCTCGCAAAAAAAAAAAAAAAAAATCACTTTTTCTCACACACCTCCTTTTTCTCTCTGGCTGGGAATTGGTTTTAAATCCTTCCTTCCTACTTTTTCAAAAACCGCCGAGGCATTTGGAAAAGGTTCTTTGCAATTATATTTAATCATATGCGGCCGTCCCAATCAAGGCCAGCTCTGCTGATCACATTTGCATGGGTTTCAGGTTTTTGCCCTTCAAGTCAGCGTTAGTGCCCAGTGCAGGCTCCGGGGGTAAGGACCACCTGGACGATCCACAGATCCACAGATTTTCTGTGCTCAGCTTTTCTTTTTCCTGTACCTCAGCTCGGCTCGGCTCGGCTCGGCTCAGTGTTTCAACTGCGCGTTGTTTTTTTTCTTGTTTATTATCATTTGTTTTCATCCTGGTTTTTAGCACGTATAGGAAGTGGAGCAAAGTTTCTATGAAATTGTGAAAATATTGAATGTGTGTTTGCGTGTGTAAAGCGTTTTAGCAGAATTCCCAGATGCACTGCCCCGCTAAGTCCAGCTGACCGGCCCACCCAGCCTGTGAGAGAGTGGGCTTCCATTTTTCTTCTCTCTGTGGACCGTAGAGGTCAGTGTGACTGTGCGTGTGTGTGTGTGTGTGTGTGCATATCAGGCCGTCATATGTTTGCCTGCCTATTTTCATGTGTTTTTCAGGCTGTGCGTGTGTGCGCGTTTGAGTGTGTGCTCGTATGTGTCACAGGAAAGTAACTTCTGTCTGTGATCCCCTGCTCCTCTCATTTTCCCTGGTGAAAGGCGGCATTATAACTGATTTCCATGACCTCAAGCCAGGGCCTTCACTCCCCTCACGGCCTGCCTGCCTGCCTGTGTGTGTGTGTGTGTGTGTGTGTGTGTATATATATATATATATTTTTGTGTGTGTGTTTGTGTGCGCGCATTATAACTGCTTTCCATGACCTCCAGCCAGGACCCTCCTCTGCGGCCTGCCTCGCAGCGCTTGTTTAGACAACAGTGGTGCACATGTTGGCTGAAATATGGCTGCTGTGCTCGTTTGCTCGGGTGAATTAAGCTACGGCATGTGTGCTTAAACCCAGACGGCTCGCTGATTTATCCATATATTTAAATGATTGATTTAAGAGTCGCCCAGCCAACACTTGTTGAAGCTCCGGATGGGGGTGGGCGGGCTTCCAGAGATGAGAGAGAAGAAGGACAGAAAGCCTCTCTCACACAGGTAGTGATATTTACGCCATCCACGGCGCGGCTGAGGGACATTATTCACAGAGCTGAAGTAAATTATTCAGGAGTAAAGCTTTACTTTGCACAAGATGGATACTTTTAACGATGTACTGATTGCTTTTTAACATACTCCATTTTCAAATGAGCTATAAAATTTTGTTTATTATGGTTCAGAACATGACATAGGCAATCTATTTTAATGTCAGGCGAGCCTGGAAGAAAACATATGAAAACACGTCCTCCCGTTTGCCGTGATAAGTGTGTATGTGTGTGTGTGTGTGTACTATGAGGGTGCGTGTGCCAGTGTGTTTTATTACCTGTCTCATTATTAAATGTGTTGGAGGCTGGCTGAGCTGGGACAAAACATTCCAGCTCCTTTAATGTCTCCCTCTCGTCTCCCCCGTCCCCCTCGCTCCTCTCTTTGATAATACTTTTCCTTATGAGCCCATAAAACCAGACGCTTTCTCAGAGAACCACCTTTTTCCTCCTCTAGTGCACTGCAAAAAAAAGAAAAGAAAATGTGCATCTCATATTCAGCTTTGAAATCTAATATTTCATAAAGTTCCCGTGGACTAGTTTCACTTGTTTGCTGTGCAGCTTCCCCCGAGGAAGTGACGATATCTTCAGGTGAGGCAACTCATTTAAAAATGCTGAAATGTAGCATTTCCTGTATTAGCGTTAAGTTTGCAAAGTTTGGAAAAGTTCTGGTAAATTTCTAGAAACTTTCCATGGGAAGTTAAGCTGGGGAATTTTGGAAATGTTCAAAATCGGAGACTTTCCATGGGAATTATGGAAATTACCTGGAAATTGGGGGTAATTTAGCATCATAGGTTAGCCTCATAAATGGTCAATAAAATGATGCAAGCTATAGCTTATTTAGCATCTAGCTTATCAGGCTAGTTATCTACGGTATGATGCTGTTTGCAAGTTAAACATTAATACCATACATCAAATATATTTACTCCACAATATCATCAAAACTTACTTCACTTACTTACACTCAAATGTGTGTCTTCAGTAGTCTCTGTGTGGTCCAGGGTTCTAGAAATCATCTGTGCATGTGATGGAGGAATAGCAGATATTCAAGTATACTTGCATGAAATCTGGTTGTTTTAGTCTAGATTATGCTGAAATATATTTTCCCAACTATATTTAAGTTCCCTGTTAAAGGTCCAGTGTGTAGAATTTAGTTGCTCACCTTCCTAGTGTAAAGGAGAAACAACACTTGAGAGGCTCTCTCTAGAGTCACTATTTAGTTTGTCTGCTCTGGGCTACTGTAGAAACACGGTGTTTCAAAATGGCGGCCTCCATGAAAGAGGACCCACTCCCGCTGTAAGATATAAAATAAAAAGATTCTTATTTTCAGGTGAGTACACATGCATGAAAACTATGTTTAAGGTCCCAAATCTTGCACACTGCACCTTTTAAGGGCCAACCTTCAACTTTGTAAATTCCCAGTTTATTCCTGTTTATTCCCATAAATTCCCATTAATTCCCATGGAAAATGTGCAACTTTTATACACTATTTCCTGGACATTTTATAACTTGTTTAATGTTAAGATTTTAGAATAAATAGAATAGAATATGATTTTTTTTTATTAGTGTATAATCACCTGAAAATAAGAATTGTTGCCACCATGTTGAACCGCTGTTTAGTTGTACAGTAGCCCATAACAGACAAACCATTTAGGGTGACACCTTTCGGGTGAGTATTCATTTGGTTGCAATCTGCAACTTCACCGCTAGGTGCCACTAAATCCGACACACTGGACCTTTTAAATAGTTGAAGTTAAAGTTTCTTGCAGCGTGCTCGTTTGAATCCTTTTCGACGTGCTTACTGATGAAACTATGAATCCGTTTCTTCGACTGAGACAAACGCTCTTAGTTTAATTTGTTCCTTTATTTCCTGTCTCACATTTTTGCTGCCATTAGCTCAATATTTCAGCCTCTCTCCACCTCCTTCTTTCCATCTCTCTCCCCTCTCTCCAGCTCTCCCTGTCTCTCTCTCTCTCTCTCTCGATCTCTACAGGGTCGAGTTTAGGCATAAGCGAATAATTAGGTAATTGCCCCCTTGATTGAGCTCAATAGGAAACATTTCAATTAGGCTAAAACTGCGCGAGGAGGAAGTAGGCTCTTACAAAGGGAAACATTCCTTGTCATGCAACTGTCAGCCCCCGAGCCCACACCACGAGCCAGGATTAACTGGATACTAGAGGAGGAAACACTGGGGAAGAGGGGAGGCTGTTCTGAAAAGCCAGGGGGAAAAAAAACGTCTGGGAATCAGTGAGGGAGGTGGGGGGAGATCTGATGGGGAGAAAGTTAGAGGAGGGTTGGGCCTTTATAAAGCGGTGGAGGAGGTGAAGGAGGGGGGTTGAAGAGACAGCAAGAAATGATTGCTGCAATTACGGCTATATTTAAACACGCCTTCCCTCTGATATGATTTTCCTGGTGATCCCCTGTCCAGATAAGAGGGAGACCTCTCTGCCTGCCCAGCCGCCTGTAACAAATTACAACCTCCCAGCCATGGAAGAGACATAGTTCCTGTGTGAGAGGGAGGGAGGGGAAAAGAATAGAGCTTAGAGAGAGTCTGATAGCCAAAGAGAGAGAGAGGGGAAAATAGAAAGCCAACTAAGGAAGGAGTGGTTGATGAATCAATTATCTTAAGTTTATTTTTAAAGTGTGTTCTCAGAGCTTCAGTTCGATCAGTCCGCATGTGCAAACCCGACGCTCGCAGCTTTAATTGAGACGTATAGGCAGTTTCACGCACGTCTGCCGAGGCCCGCTCGCGAGTTGAGTGATCGCCCGCCCGACCGCCCTTCTGTCATCGCACTCACCTCTGCCGCCCTCATACATGGGCCATGAAATTGAGGAGCCGGGCGCTGACCTCTAATAGAATACGGGTGCCTGTAGGTGTTTTATGTAGGTGTTAATGGATAGTGTGCAAACGTCTGTGGACAGGCGTTAACATGAAAAGAGAGAGAGAGAGGCTTGTCTGTGAGAGTGTCACTGTGTGTGTGTGTGTGTGTGTGTGTGTGTGTGTGTGTGTGTGTGTGTGAAATGTTGTTTATGTCTGAGTGTGAGTGTATGCATGCGTAAATCTGCGGGTGTTTGTATGTTTATATATTTTATGTTTGAATTTGTCTTAATTTGTGTTTCTCTATCTGCATTTATGTGTGTGTGTCTGTGTGTGTGTCTGTTTGTGTGTGTCTGTGCTTTTTATGTCTCTAAATTTGCAGCAAATATTAAAATGATTGTGTGTGTGTGTCTGTGTAGCTGTCTAGTATATCTGAATTTATGTGTTTGGATTTGTTTGTGTGTGTGTGCGGTGTGTATGGATGTGTGTTTATGTGTGTGTGTGTGTGTGTGTGTGTGTGTGTGTGTGTGTGCGTGTGTGTGTGTGTGTGTGTTTGTGTGAGAAGAGACTTTGGCCTGAGCTTTTTATCCGTGTCCCTGTGGGACGCGGTGTGGTTAGGAGAGTAAACGGTGGTCCATGTTAATACGTTTCCTGTGTCTGGCCCACCATACCTGTGTGGTTCACCTCGACACACACTCGCTGCACAACAGAGCAAGTCAGACGCAGAGCAGTACGTCTTTTTAGCAACACTGGGCATTTAGTTTGTGCAGGAGAGATACAGATGTCCTGTGTCGAACTATTATGCTTACTGCAGCGTTTCAACATCAGTAAATCTTCAGCAGTAGAATATTAAAGCTGTAAGTATTAAAGGATCGGCATCTTGCATTTTCGGACTGGTTGCTCTCAGATATTTTGGCAATATTAGCGCTGATTATTTTCTCCTTTTAAGTGATTCATTATTTTGTCTTCAGCATTGGATGTCTTGTTTTATTCTACAATCCAAACTCTAAAGATGTCAGACTGTCAAATATAACACAAAAGCAGCATCTATAAAACAATTTCCCAGAGCCCGAGGTAGTAGAGCGACCTGCTTATTGCACATGTATCAGTATCTGTGTACATGTCGGTCAGTAAGTAATAAGAATGCCGTAGAAAAATACCAAACTAGTAACGAGGTAACCTGTATCAGTGTGTCACCAAGTACTGCCTGTATGACAGACGTTAAAAATACAACAGACTTTATTCAGCGACGTTCAGTTCACACAGGAGGCGGTTTTATTCCTGAAAAGATTATTTATTGAACTGAACT
Organism: Argyrosomus regius; assembly: GCA_946959425.1. Lineage (NCBI taxonomy): Eukaryota > Metazoa > Chordata > Actinopteri > Sciaenidae > Argyrosomus > Argyrosomus regius. The sequence continues at coordinate 4,859,244 of OX336887.1, read as the reverse complement.
GGTTCAATAATCACAGCTAATTTGGTTTAAAGGAGTACTCCTGATCCAAACCTCCCCTGTTAATATATATTATAGAGTTTTTGAACTTGTGATTTTACCTCTGTTGCTATCTCGCCGTCACATTTTAGCTCACAAAACAGTTTATTTTAATTTGAAAATTTGTATAAATCTTTCATTTACAGTCCACGTACCGCTGCAGAGCGGTCGTGTACCACAGTTTGAGAAGCAGTGACCTCTGACAAGTTGATTTTTTTTTCCACTGTAAAATGTCCTGCTTACTAAAAATATCATAAAATATCAAGATTGGTTGTTTATAAGAAGAAATAATTACTAATCTGTCGGTCTATACAACACTGCACAACTCCAAAATGTTCATTTCACAGCGACGTGTCAATAGAAAAGCAGTAACTCTTCACACTGGAAAGGCAAACGGAGTTAATTCTGCTCGAAAAAAAACAACTTAAACAACTTAATTCGTTTTTCCTAATAGTCGTTGCAATTGATGATTAATTTGCTTTCGATTGACTCGATAATTAATCAGCTACTTTCGGCTCAATCCAATAAATTTTTGTTCTCTTTACTAAAAAAGCTTCAACAAAGAACAACATGTTTTTGACAGGAAGCAGGAAGGTCTGTGTGTGACAGAGGCTACTGCTTGTAAATGATGGTCTCATTTGTTAATACTGATTACAGTAATATATCACAGCTAAGATGGAGGTGAGCGATGAGGTGTTCGTCGTAGCACCTTTAACACACGCCGTGATGTTTAATCTCCAGGTCGTCTTCTTAATTTCACTCGTCTTCTTAATTTCTCTCTCTCTACCTCACCGTTTGATTATTTTATGTCTCCCACGTCAGTCAGCTGTACATTCACGTTGTGTTTTCACAGATAAACAGCTAATGGCTAACACAGGAATCACAAAAAAACTGACCCGGGCCACCTCCTCCAACCCCGCGGTGGCCCAGACACCAGCCGCCTCCCCCACCCCGTGTTATGACAGCTCCCAGCTCTGTCTTGATTTTAGCCAAGGCAGGACACACACATCCGCAGTTATAATTCAGTAATTTGTGTTTGTGCATTCTGTGACAATTGTGACAAATGACTGGCCTGGAGTGAAATGCCAACCTGCCCCCATCACTCCCTCCCTGCCTCACCCTCTACCTCCTCCCCCTCCTCCCGCCTTGTTTCCTGCCCGGGCCAATGCACGCTTACACTGCTCAGGTGTGCGCTGAGAGGGTTCGCGTGCTGAGCATGAATAGGCCGGCTGACAGGGAAACTGATGACATGGACGTGTGTTTATTTTAAATGTGATTTTTATTGATGAATCATATCGACTCAGCGGGCCTGTTTGATCACGTTTTTGCAAACGGTGATACTTTAAAAAAAAAAAAAAAATTTCTGGCTGTGCAATAAGACTCGAGCGAGCACACAGTTTGTATCCTTGTCGGGCCCGGTGTGCTTTGCCTGTCCGAACACACATGCTTACTCATATGCAGCAATCATTTTCATCTAGCCAGCCCCCCCACACTCCCCCTCATTTACATTTTCCGGGGCATTTTTCATCATAAGCGCGTTCTGTCATCGATATTTTCGGGGGGGAAATTGAGGGTTCGCATCAGGAGCGGGCCTCAGCAGAACACGGAACCTATTATGAAAGCCAGGCAAGCAACAGGAGGAATCCTGGTAATGTTTTACCCACGAAAATGAGTTCCATGCCCTTGGAAGTCCTGCACAGAGTTAGGGATGTAATACTCATATGGTGCAGTTTATAAGGATTAAGAGGTTTTATTTAGTCTATGGGGCCAGCGGGCGTCCTCTCTGCAACCCTCCTCCATCACATCCCAAGCCCCTCTCTCTCTCTCTGCTGTCGGGTGTGGATGACCAGCCCAGTTAACGCGTGGGATGGCAGAGGAGGCCATCCGAGTCTGTGGAATAAAAAGTCTCCCCGGTGGTGACAGCGTCTGACTTTGCCCAGTCGCTCGTGCCAGCCGCCGTGTTTTCCAGCAGACAGCAGAGAGTCAGCAGGCCTGAGCTCTAACACCTGTGGCAGGTGGACTCGTGTAGGTTTTGGGTGTGCTGTCGACTTCTGGCTTCTTTCCAGATTAGCTCAAAACTGTTTTACTCTGATGTATTGGGCTGCACACAACAGGTTCTCCTTTTGCGTACCTTTTTTTTAAATATTATTACAAGTGATTTGTCTCTTTCTGTGTTTGCTTTTCATCTGTTGATGTGCATTTGTATGCATGCATGTGTGCTGTAGATTTCTGTGTACGTGTGTGGCTTTCCTCCATCTTTTTTCCCAGAAGGAAAAGTCTCATGTTCACTCTCTAACTCGTCCTGGTAGAGGGTCAATTGCAACCAGTTGGCCGCCAGTCTGGTCCAAAGTAAACATTTGGAGAGAGGCGACTGTACAGGCAGGTACCTGGGGGCTCTGTTAGTTGCTCAGCTTTCCCCTTCCTCCCCTCCTCCCTTCCCTTCTCTCCTCCTCTCCTTCTCTACCTCTGTGCCTTCTTCATGCTCCGTGGTGGGCCATGCTCCTTCTAAAGGGTCAGAGATCGCCAGGTTTGCTGGTTTTGGATCCAGCCGGTACTCCGTGAGATGGTCCGTCTCCCGGGACCGTCTCTCAAGAGAGTCTGCTTCATTGGCCTGTCGAGTTCTGCCCGCCTGCTGTGGTCTGGCTAGTTTAAGAGCGCTGGAGGATCACAGACAGAGACAGGTCTATTTGATATGTATATACATGAACACAAAACACAAAGCACATCTCCCTCATTGTATAAGCTCATCAGGGAATATGGTTTTCATTTGAGGGCTCCATGTGCCAGCTAGATTTATTCACGTCCAGCAGGCAGGGGCCACTTTTTTTTTTTTTTGCTTTGTGTGGCAGGAGGAGGAAGGTCTGCAGCAGATTTTTTTTTTTTTTTTTTTTTTTGCTGTGAAGTGTCGGTGCAGCAGCGGTGGTGGTGCAGGCCGGAGAGAGCCGGCTCCTGCAGCTTGAGCCTGATGGCAGGCGACTCCTTTAACTGGGGCTGGGGAGCGGTCTGCACAGCTCAATTTTGCCCACATTAATCAAACTCACATTTCCTCACATCAGCCCGCGTGCCTATCAGCAGGGCCGGCTTGTTAGCATAATGAATTCAGGTGGGTTTAAACACACATACACACACACACACACACACAGAGGGCCACAGTCTTCTGGAAGTGAATTCAGCCTATTGGAAGAAGGTGGAAGAAGAATAAAACTTTATTTTTCGCTGCTTTATTTAGGTCAAAAACTGAATTTTTCTTCTTTTCTCTCTCACAAAAACTGCCTTTGTTAATTTCCACGTCGTGCCACATCCACGCATCACACATTCAGCGTCCCCTTTCGTAGCCCCCGTGCGTCGGCTCGCCATAAAACATCATAATCCATCATCTCACGGAGAGTTTAAGTCAAAACGGCCTTTTGTGTACGCGCCGAGTTATTTCTTTTTCAGGCAGACTTCCTCTCGGTACGAGTGAAGGGGGCAGAGGGGTCAGCGAGGAGAGAAGGGGGCCGGGGGGGTTTTGGTTGGTTTGTGGGGGTCGAGGCTGTCTGAGAGAGTGAAAGCATGCAGTCAGACAGTGGAGAGAGGGACAGCTTTGCTTTGCCGTTCATTCATACAGGTGCTTATAATTTGCAGAGCGTGATTAATCATTGTTGTGTTTGGGGGTGACATCTTGTTTAATGGATCTGTCCATCTCCCCTCTTTCACTGTTCCAGGGAGGTAGGCAGCAAATAGCATAGCGTAGCATTATATATTCTAAACAGACATGAAAGAATTTATGTATCAAAATTTTCTTCAATTTCTCGTCTTTTCACTCCTAAAGCGCTCCTTCCACTGATGTCGAGGTCCAAAAAACTTGACCGGGTGTACGACGTAGCCAAATGCAACATGTGTGCGAGCCCACCAGCTGCCACCACACAGAGGCGGTGGTGTTTTCCGTGTGTGTGTTTGCTTTGGGTGGAGGGCCGGCTGGCTGGTCAGCATGGCTGTAAATCAGAGTCTTCCTGATGGAACCCTGATGGACAGGAACCTAATCTGTCCCCGGTGTGTCATTACGCTCAACCTCCCAGATAGCTACAGATCCTGCTGCTCCTCTCATCTCTGCCTGGCCTCCACAAACACACACACACACACATACCTACGTCCACTGTGAACCAGCCTTCTGGAAACCAGAGACAGTAACGGAGACACACATGTTGAACATAAACCGGTTGAGCCGGTGTCAAGAGTTCATCGTCAGCATCTGTCATAGCAAAGCCGGTGCCCAAAAAGCGTTTTGCTACTCTCAACACCGCAGTGCCTCGCTCTCGCTTCAAATGTACACAAGGCCATGCAACTACTGTCGCCAAACTGGCCTCAGCGTTGGCTAAACATAAGCAAACTGACGGATCCTTTTAGGACATGTTAGGATCTGTCCCAAGACCCGACTGGCCTCGGAACAAGAGAGAGCCCCCACACATTGTAGCGAGCCCGAGCCAACGTGTCATCTGTTACTTTTACGAACCTTTACATATCCAAATCCAAATGAAAATAGTGTTTCCATTTGACGCAAAAATAAAAAATGGTCCCTGAAATTTATAACTCCAGACTCCAACAGCACGTTTAATTCCATTTTTTGAAGATTTTACTACTTTGTAATTAAATGAAATGGCTTAAAACCTCAGAAAATACTCCATAAAGTTGTAGTTCGACCTTTTTGACAAATCAGATGTTTTCAAATGATCTATGTTATGTTTTTGGAACTCCTCAAACACCTCCTTTTTTTTTTATTATTTCATTAGTCTGTGTGACTTTCCCCTCTTACTCCAAAAAAAAAAAACTAGTTCTCATTCATAATTCTCTGCTGACAGTTTGGAGTTATTTCAGTTTTTCTGACAAATCGCAGGATAAAAGCGACCACCACATCCGTACACGGTTCAGTTGGAGTTTGTCCAACGAGGAGATCTTGACCCCTCAATTACAGGATGATGGAGCTGTTTCTTTTGCGTGTTTCTGAATTTCATTAACGGTTTCGTATCCACACATGTGAAATGAACTCTCAGCGCAGCTTTGAATTTTGCTATAGAAATGTCAGAAACATAAAAAAGTGTTTATTTCATGTGCAGTATCCAAAGCTCCTTTTTAAATGTAGTTATTCTAAATAGTTCCTTCTAAATGTGACTGAGTACTTCTGTATTTCTGTGTACTTTTGTTCCCTCCACCACCTCCTGCAACAAAGCCAGAAACCGGAGAACCGAGGCTATAATCTGACCCCATCGCAGGACAAAACGCGGATCTGCTCCATTGACAATGAATCGGAGACTTATAGACTCAAAGAATGTTTGCTTGACCTCTTCTCTGCATCACCTCGGACACAGAAGTCAGCCCAGAAAGTCGGCCCTGTCATTCAGTGCCAATGGAGCAGCTCCAGGGTTTGCCTCTTTAATGACAACAACTCGAGAGCCTTGCCTCTCATTTCCAGCTTGAGTGACATGTGATCATGTATACAAATCCTGACTTAACTGTCTAAGATTGCAGGAATAATGCCATGTTTGCTCTGGTTTATGCTGGATTTCCCTAGTTTGACCTTTTTTTTCTCCCCCCCTTCGTGCAGCACATGAAGAGCCAGTTTCTCTCTCTCTCTCTCCAAGGCCTCTTTGCATCTGTTCCTCTATCTGCAGATCTATAGTCTGTTTGTGTATGACTTAGGAAAGCACTGATAGGCGCAGGGTATTGTGATTAAGCCCGAGTACGGTTTCCGTGGTGCTGGGTGAGCGACGTGGCACACAGCCATCTGCCAAAACAAAAGCCGTCAGAGAGAGCCCTGTCACACGGTGAGCCATTAAGCCCGTCCGCCCGCCCGCCCGCCTGCGACAATTAATTATCCCAATTCAAATAATGTTGATAAATCATAGACATAACACAAAGCTGTGCTGCTGATTGCATAATTATTGCATCCAACCGCCGCCGTATGTAACATAATCATGGCCTCTCATCAGGCTTAAACCACCAGCGTGCATCTGGAGCGGGCGTTATGCAATGTTTGGAAAGAGATGCAGCTCGCTAACAATATGTGCGAAGCCTTGTAGGCTTGTGTCGGCTCTCGACTTGTCCCGGAGTCTTTTATAGAAAGGGGACAACAGAGTCCTGTTGGGTTTGCGTTGGACAGACCTCCTCCCACGCCCTAGTTTTCAAATGCTGGAACATATTTCAACTGTGTTTAAGCAGTGATGGCTGAGTGCATTTACACTTTGGTAATGGCTTCCTGCCTTTAACTCTGCTGGCTTAGGACAAGAGCGAGCCATGCGGGTACTTCCCTTTTTTGCTACCGCCACCGCCGCCGGTCCTGCCTCTGCTACTACTGCAGCCTCGCAGCTCTTCTCCTTTTCCCCTCCCTCACGCCAAGCCGGTACAGAAAAGGACAGACCACCCTGTCAGATTATTCACTCTCTCCTCTACTGTATCACTCCTGCCATGGATAGTTTGTGGACTGAAAGATCATATCACTCCTTAGGAATGTCCGCTGTTTTTTGTTTTTTTTCAGTCCCTGCATCATTTGCATTTATCTACCTTGCAGCCTTTTTCTTTACCCGCAAAGATTGTATGTTTGGAGAATGTCCCTACCGTGATGCATCCCGAAATGTCAGCCAACAAGGGTTTTTTTCCAGGCAGCAAGAGGCCTGAATCCACAGAAGATCCTCTCTACCCTGTCTGTATTTTTAAAACCTCAAGCTAGATCTGGAGCTACAAAGCTTATACATGACAGCTTTTGTAGTTTTAAACGTCTCCCAGCAGCTTGCTATTACAGCATACAGGTGCTCAACAGTAAAGGTCACAGTCTTTTCTATTTTTAAAGATGAATCACTGGCCGGCTGCCTGAATGTCCATCCAGCCTGCCCCAGACAGCAGCCTAGCTAGCAATTGGGGGGGAAGCTTCACCCTATCCATACAGACACAGGGTGTTAACAACTAATTAAAGTATTTACTGCCTCACTAAAACTCCATTATTGCTGTTCCCTCCCAATTATTGGCTCTATTATCAGCTTTTATGGACTCAGGTGAGCTTCCGGAGAAAGTTGTGCTTGTTGTGGCTGAGTGGTCAGCGCCGTCCCTTCGTAAAAAAATAGGACAGGACTCAGACCAGCTCCGACGCTCAGAGGCTGGAAACTGAAGTTTTTTTGTGATAAAGAGGGATTATGGTTTCCAAAGTGTGACGCGCTCTATTGACGGATCATTTGCATATCTACTTTTTTTCTTGTTACGTTAAATGGAGTATGCTTCTGCAGCTGCTTTTTCTTCTCTCTCAGGCAGAGAGCCATCTTTTGTGTGGTTCCCACATGTGCTTTCCATCCCTCTCTCTCTCTCTCTCTCTCTCTCTCTCTCTCTCTCTCTCTCTCTCCCCATCTCTGTGTGTGTCTCACCTCTTTGTGTATTAATCAATCTCCGTCTCCCTGCCGTCCACTAGGTGACAGTAACGACACAGCTCTCTCACCCCTCTGGGGGTTGGGGATGAGCCGAGGTGTAATCTTTGTTTACACAAGGTGAATTGGCTGAAGACTCGAGGGTTATGAGCCCGGGGTGGGTGTGTCAGCAGCAGTGGTGATGCTGCAGTGATGTGGTGACGTGGTGGTGAAGTTAATGATGGTTGTGTCTACAGTGGGAAGTTCACTTACTACCCATTTACTATTCTGCTTCACATCACTCAGCAGCATATAAAGGCTCACCATAATGGGCCATTCGTCGTGCTCTGCGAAAGCTCAAAAACTGATCAGAACATAGAAACTTGTTAGTTTTGATTGCTTTGGAGCTGTGGAGTCGTCGTCGTAGTAGTTTTTCCAGCACCATTATGTTTAATACCACTAGCTTGACCCTCCTGGCTACCAGTGCTCTCCAATTTTTTAACCTCACAGCTCTGTCAGATGAACTTCAAGGACCTTACCACATGTGCTCATTTGAAATGAATGTAATTTAACAATAATAAATACATAAAAAGTGGGTATATAGTGATGTTAAGGTGGAATTATTCTCTGGTCTGTATTCCCATTTCAAATTTTTCTTTCAATGATGTCCCAGTGTTACTTAACATAGGAAGACTCTGGATAATGTAACCGTCATGTACATTTTTCTAACTTTGTTTCTGAGAAATCTTTTTTTTTTTTTTAACCATCATTTTGGCATGGCAGACTGCTTAAAATACTACAGTACCCATGAGCCTCAGCTGCTGCTGCTAAGCCGGTCAGAAGTGCAAATCAGAGTTGTAGCAAATTCAAATGAATTCACCCAAAAATCAAAAGCAAGGAGTTGTAAACAAGCGGCAGCCACTGTGAAGCCAATGCAGAAGTGCCAAAAACTGCGGCTCCTCAAACGTCCACTTGAGGCTGGCTCCAGAAGTGAGTCAGTCTCCATAAGTCCCCATGTTAAAATGTCACAACTTCACAGCAGAAATAAACACGTTTACAGCCTGGTACAAAAAACAGTTTTGGTCTCTATAGCTAATTTCCCCGTTCATGACAACTGTACTGAGGGTGAATTTATATAGAACTCACCTGTTCAAATTATATTAAGGCTTAAAGTTATGCAGAATTAAGAGTGTGGACGCTTTGATTGACAGGTAGGTGCTGTTATAGATGGCTTGTTTGAGCAACCAGGAGTCAGGTCCACCAATGATCCATGTGTTTGTTGATATTAAGATTAGCCGGGAGGCGAAAGAGGCAGGACAGCCAACATGGCGGCGGCCAGAGCCACAGATTATAAACTTCAAAATGGCTTTTCAGACACCTGTTGGTGACGTCACGGATGTGGCGTCCATTCTTGATCCCGTCAGTGACTGTAAATCGTAAAATCAGTTTTCGCAACACTCTCTATGTCCCGCCTGCCGTTACATCACAGAATTTCAAACTCAGAGAGTGATTCTTGCCAAAATGCACCTTGGGAGTTGGAGTTAACCCCCACTGGAAATTTGTATGTACATAACGAGGTATTTTAGAGCGCAAGTGCTAATCTTCTGTACTGATTTGTGCCCATCCAAGCAGCAGAAGCACTTCACCTGTTAGTTACGTAACACTGGGTCTATATGGGGTTAAATTAATGGCTCCTTCCATTTATATTTATATTTTTCTGCTTGCTTTCTAACTTGTCTTTACGTACTCTGCGCTTGTGCAGTCAGTCAACTGAAGCTGTACAGATCAACCTCGTACCAATTTGTGTGTTAATTTTCCTCCTAAAAAAATCTGAATAGTCTTTTTTAACAAATCATAATCTCTGGTTGGGAGTCAGTACAGTACAGCTTGCCCAATACTACTTTTAGAAGCAGTGGCTTCGTTCCAGTGTCAGTAATGTGACACAGGACAGAAGTAAAAACTGGAACAGTGTGGGTTGATGAACCACAAAATGACGCATAATTACTACAATAACATTGCTTCCTGGCCACATGAATACACATGTGTACACACACATACACATGTCAGTCAAGAACAACAATGATTGACTTATCGTTGTTTTTCTGAGGAACAGATGATTCACGGCCGTCAAACAATTGAATGTTTTCCATGTTAGTGCTTTCATCAGATTTGATCTGGAGTTTACAGACTCAGACTGATAGATGATAGATAATTAGATGAATCTCTCTGATTGCAAAACAGATGATGGTGCGGGGACAGGCTATTTGTTTTTTTGTTTTGGTTACCTGTAATCTTGCTGAATCAAGGACTTCAAGTGAAATCTGCTGCACTGATCTTTATTTGAACTAATACATCTTTGTCATATTTAATGAACATTTTAATAATGTCGCAAGAGGCTTGTTCATTCTATGTTTTCCAAGTTCTTATAATTACAATCTGACAGTCAAAGCACCGCTGCCAGCAGCCAAGATGTAACTACTTCTGTGGTTTGCAGGCTGGATTTTAACCTGTAGGCATGCATGTGTGGAGGTTTGATGAAATGGCGAAGACAGTCGAGTTTTAAGGGGGAAGTACACACAAAGTCTGTGGCAAGGGGAGTGAAATAATTTGGCACTGCAGTGTTGTTTGGTTTTCTGATTTTCCAGTGTTTATTTGTTTTTAATTGTGGGCGTGTCTAGGATACAAAATATTGGGAATTCAGATCTAATTGGTATTTAATTTTAATTCAGTGCACACACACACACACACACACACACTTAAACTTTCTTGAGTCCAACAACTGTATGATTTAGATTTATTTACATTAGAAAAAATGCCACATTTTGAACCAGAATCCTCCCAATTTGGGCAAATTGCCAGATTTGTGTGTTTGATCTCTTTACCTCGGGCGGTACAGTAGCTACTGTTGAGGTTACTTGCAGTGTTGGTCGTCTTACTTTAAAAGAGTAATTAGTTACAGTTACAAATTACTTCTGCCAAAAAGTAATTGAGTTAGTAACTCAGTTACCACACTGTAAAAGTAATTAGTTACTCAGCAAAGTAACTGTGACGTTATTTTTTTATGTTCCATAACGCTATTACGTTCTAAAACATCTTTAACGTCAAAGATGTTTATATTAACTGATTGAAGAATAAAAACACTACATACAGTATTTTAGAACATTTGGTATTTATTTGAACTTAGATTGCAGCCTGCCATATCGTGCTTCATAAGGTTAGAGTTGCTTGCAGCAGACGTGGATAAAATCTTTTTTCCTGGGCATAGCGTGCATGATACATACATTCTTGCCTTTAATTTCAAAGAGGGAGAAGTAGTGCCGGTACTTCCAGTTGGAGAACGCTGGCCTGGCTCGTCGCCATTGTCGCTGTCTTGTGTGTTCAGAGGGAGTCATAGGTGGAAGTCAGAGCGTGCAGTGAGACCGCGTGAGCAGGGCATCCGCCCACCCAGCCAATCATCATCGCATTTGCAATGGCGTCATCATCATCTACACTCCTGCTCTCTCCAGGCAGCTGATGTAGCCAAAGCTTGACACCTCGCGCTTCATTCAACCAATTTGTAGTAACGCGCCACTTTACATTCTCAGTAACGATAACGGCGTTGCAACGATGGGAAAAGTAATTAATTAGATTACTCCGTTACTGAAAAAATAACGCCGTTAGTAACGCCGTTATACTTAAACGCCGTTACTCCCAACACTGGTTACTTGACAGTAATAACAAAATGTTTTAAATGCCGACCAGCCATCTGTAATGGCACCTACCTGTCAATCAAAGCGTCCACGCTGTTAATTCTTCATAACTTTAAGCCTTAATATAATTTGAACAGGTGAGTTGTATATAAATTCACCCTCAGTACAGTTGTCATGAACGGGGAAATTAGCTATAGAGACCAAAACTGTTTTTTGTACCAGGCTGTAAACATGTTTATTTCTGCTGTGAAGTTGTGACATTTTAACATGGGGACTTATGGAGACTGACTCACTTCTGGAGCCAGCCTCAAGTGGACGTTTGAGGAACTGCAGTTGTTGGCACTGGATGGTAGATGGTAGTGGCATTTGTTCATGTTGTATTTTTCTGAATTTCTCGAAATTTGTTGTACAAAAATGTTAAATTGCATGGAATGTTTTATTTTTTTAATTATCTTGTGGCCCCTTTTAGATTTGTATTGTGACCTCTCATGGGCTCCCAACCACAGTTTGGTTACCACTGAGCTATTCTTAAAAGTTGCAGCATGCAGTGCTCACATCAGCAGACCTCCCTGTAAGCTTTTGTTCCAGCGTTATTTATCTGGTGACAGGTGTCCTGCAGGAGTTGGAGACGATTTGTTTAAAAAGCGATTCCTCGTGAAAGAATCGCGCCGAGATGACACGGAGCACTTCCTCTCAAACATCAGTTACACCAGGTTTTGCATTCATTTTGGTCCCCCCCCCCTTTTCTTCTCCTGCTCACAACAGCTTCCGCGACGCTGGCCCGTGCATTTGCATCGGATGGCTGTGCAAAGAAAGAAAAAAAATAAAAATGTGACCACGGGTGTCAAGAAAACCGTGACAGTAATGGAGGAGGGAGGAGGCTTCGACACTGTCGGCACGGTCTGTCTGTCAATCTGTCACTAACTCATCGTTAGCCTGTCAGCTCAGGCTGCTCAGGCCCCTGACCCACTCAGCAGCACACACACACACACACACCTCACACACACCTTTACACTTCCATCAATATCACAGAGTTCACCTGAAGTTTGACAGACAGATCTGACATATACCCAAGCTGTCTCAATAGCCAGAGGGGAAAAATGCGCCCTGACGCATGACTTCCAACGGTTAATCTTAACTGGAGACGGCACACTGAACTGACGAATCAACACTCATCACTTACAGTCTGAATATACATTAGTCCATTTATTGGCTCATTGGGTATCTTTGTTATCTGTGTTTGTTGTTTGATGACCATCAAATAAAGAAATGAAGCAGATGTTTGACTTTTGAGGGTGTTGGCCAACTGTTATGCAAAAAAGGAAAAAGTATCAGGTGGATAAACGAATGAATCTTTTTTTCTTTTCATCGCAACTCATGCATTGACAACCACTTACCTGTCAATGCATGAGTTGCGCGCCGCGGGATACATGTCATTATCATTAAGATTAGGGTTACTGTGACTGTCCGCGTACTTTTACCTGTTTTTATGACACATGCTGTCAAATCTATGAAAATCTTTCACAGTACATGTCTTTTTTTTAAAGTTTAGTTTTACGCACAACAAACAAATTTAACATCAAATCCTCTACAAAATGAAATCCACATGAATAAACGGGAATATGTATTTGGAGTACGTATTGTTTCTATTATCATATCTAGTAAGATAAATGTATAAAGTTGAGATTTGTACCGTTTATGTCATGATTTGTGGCCCTCAGAGGTGATAATAATGGCGGTGGTAGCAGCAGCGGTAGCAGCAGTAGCCCACACAGGCCCGTGGAATGCTGGGATGCTTGCACCTCTGGTCGGGGGCCCTCGGTTTGGAACACTCCCCCGCTGTCATTGGAGATGGCCCCGCATGTTTTTCTAAGAACCCTTCAGGCCGTTTCAAATGCAGCGTTAGAGACTGTTAGGGGAGTTCACCAGGACGCTGCTGTGCTGGGAGACAGGAAGCTGATCGCTGATATCTGTGATTAATGTCTGTCTCTCTCTCTGTGTCTGTCTGTCTGTCTCTCTATCTGTCTGTCTGTCTCTATCTGTGTCTGTCTGTCTCTGTCTCTCTATCTGTCTGTCTGTCTCTATCTGTGTCTGTCTGTCTCTCTGTCTCTGTCTCTGTCTCTGTCAGTCTGTCTCTCTTTCTCTCTGTATCTGTCTTTCTCTCTCTGTCTCTCTGTCTCTGTCTTTCTCTCTCTGTCTCTCTGTCTCTGTCTTTCTCTGTCTGTCTTCCTATTTGTCTGACTGTCTCTCTGTCTCTGTCTGTCTTTATCTCTCTGTCTCTCTGTCTTGCTCTCTGTCTCTCTTCCTGTCTATTTGTCTGACTGTCTCTCTGTCTCTCTCTCTTCCTGTCTCTCTCTCTCTCTGCAGTCATTATCCTCTGTGTTTTGTTAAATATGTAAATTCCTCCATAATCAGTTGATGTTTTTTTTAGCAGACAGACTTCACATGATGTTATTTTTTCACACTAATTTGCTGAGTACAGATTCATCCGCCTCTGACAGAAGCTGTGGAGCATAAATCATTTTTAGGTTTCCGCGACGGTTCAAGACATTTCTTGTACTTAAAACCAAAGAATTAATTACCTTTTAATATATCGACATTACGTGCCCGCCTCTCCCTGTGAGGTGATTATGTGTTGGTATGACAGATTACTCGTGCCATTATTGTATGAAAGTGGTTTATACTCCGTTTCAGTTTTAATGTGATCAGTTTGGGATTGTTACACCGCCTGTTTGCTTTAAAAACAAGTTTGACTCCGAGGTAGTATTTCAGACTCGCTCGGCACTAACTATACTTTATTAGCCTCACCTAAAGCAGGCGGGCTGGCCTCCGTGTTATTTTGGCGTCTTTATGTTACTTTTCATTTCACCCACTTCCCTGATTTGCCTTGTTTACGCCAACCGCAAGTGTTTTCTTACAGAGACGACATAAATTTATCGTCATCTGTCACAACAGGTTTATATTGGAATAAACTAACAGGATAAATGTGCAATAAAAATGTAGTCAAGCAGGCTCTGATTGTTTGCAATGAAAGACGAGTGTGGCTAAAATCAACACGACCTTGTATAATGTTTGAGGAGTGGCCTGCAGCTCTGCATGCAATCGACTAAAACGTTTATTTCTTCGTCTTTCTATCTCTGGTTGATTTGTTTATTAATCTCAAACCCGTGCAATCGCTCCATTTATCGGCATTCTCTCACCTGTGTTTCTACCTGAGTGTTAAAAGATCCTGAGATTAATCAGAGTTTCTATATCAGAGCAGCCCGGGCCCCGGGTTGCTGATGGATATCACTTTGGCTTTGTTACTCGTGGATGACAAATGGACGGGGAGAAGCAGCAGCAGCTCGCGGCGTTTGTTTAGCATTCCAGATCCGATGTGTTTTGAGAAGTATTAATGGGGGACATGGAGGCATGAGATATCACCTGGCAGGTTCAGTCAGGAGCTCTGGGTCTGTGAGGTGAAGCTCTGTCAGCGTGACACACATCTCACGCCTCCAAAAAACCCCCAGATGAGCTACGATTTTCTGCTTTAGTTCTCAATGAACCACGAAATATAACATGGTTTTAAAACAATTAGCAAAATGTTCATTTCTAAAACGCAAATTTGGCTCGTCTCGATTCATATAAGCTTTAATTTTGCAACATCACTTCTTTCGATCAGTGAATATCTCAATATTTGTTCAATCTATCGAAGAATGTAGCGTGTGAGCTATCATTAGTGACTGCAGCGTTTACCGGGTCAAGCAAGCATGTGAATTGAGCACGCCATGTATTCGTCCATTTAACTTGAGGGGGGAACTGCTCTTCCTGTGGCGGTGACCTTCTCCCTGTGGCTGCTGGGAATTACAGTCATTCAGTGTGTGTGTGTGTGTGTGTGTGTCTCGGCATGATGGATGACACCTGCACCCGTTGAGCAATCGCTCCCTGGCGCACTATTGTTGTTGTTCTTTCTCACTTTTGCGTGGGAGCTAAACCGTGTGCATTCCCGAGCCAAAACCAACTCAGATAATCATCTCATCTACGTGATATATGATCGGCTCTCATTGGAAGACGAGTCCTCAGATGATTTTGGCGCAGACGTATCGACAGCGCGGCGGTGCACTACCAGTAAAGCTACTTGTTGGATCTCTCCCAGAAACTACCAGCTGAATAAGCGATGATGCAGCAGTTTTTTTTTTTGTCTTATTCAAAACACGAAACAAAAAAGCCAAATTCCACTGCTGCACGTCACGTCAGCCCTGTGCTATAAGAATAGCAGCCATCGGATCCAAACTATATGCTGTCACAGCATAAAATTATTGAATTATTATACCGTGTCATTTGTTTCCACTCCCTAATTAAGCCTTGACTGCAGAATACATCTGGGGCAAACAGCACTCTTAGAGTGTGTTTTAATGACTGTGCTCCAGACACTCCTTTGCCATTAGCACTTGTGCCTAACAGAGTGTGTGTCTACAAGGCGCTGGATGACAAGCCCTGTCAGTACCATTGTGACTCGGAAACAAAAGAACCTTCAAATAAAGGAATCTCCCAATATGTCACTCAGCGATGCGTAACAAAGCCATAAATGTCAAACAGATGGCAGGTCACTGTAATATTACCCCTCCACCTCCTTCCTCCTCGCAGCTGGAGGAAGTGCATGCCTGCAGAAGAAAGTTGGAGCTCAGGAGCATCATCTCCTCGGTTTGCCCTCGCCGCACCGAGCGCATCAGAGGCCGTAGAGGGGGTGTGAAGTGCTCCCGAGAGCGTGTGGGTTCACCGCTATGATTAAACGGTAGTACGTGCTGACAGCTGGACTGGAAGGCTGTGATGCACAGGGGGGGCACGGCGGAGCGAGGTTGCTGCCTCGACGTGGCGGAGACGTTTCCGGTATACTTTATGTAATATTAAACCATCGAACATTTCCTGCAGAACGGGAGCATAAAAATTCAGCTCGAGTGGAATCGAAATGTTTTGCAGTGACAGGTTGCACCTTTTGTCCATCTGTCATCACTCACGCACATGCAACGCCCTCCTCTGCTGCTTTTTATGCACTTTGACTGACAAGGCACACAACAGCCTTTGCCAACAATTTGTTTTCTGTTGAGTCACTAATGCATGACTGGAAAAACTTTCACTCTTTTCACCTTTACATGAGCAGCACAAAGGACCTTTATGACTGCTTGACAAAAAGGCATTTTGGGACGTGATGTTAGAAACACGCAAATTATTTGATGCATAGGATATCTGCAGCGTGTTCGTGGAAAGTGAACTAGATCATTGAATATTGATTCAGTCCTTCGTGGCAACGTAAATAAAAATCGAAATGGCGTTTAGACAAAGCCACTCTTCATGTCATCGTTTAGGATTAGACACACTTTCTCCTCTTAAAAGTTTTTCTTCGGACCCCTTGCATCCCGTCGTCTCGTCTGCCAGCAGCTTTTCTCAAGGTGCCTCGTCTGCGAGGGCGTTAGACAGGTGCTCAAATAAACACGACGTAGTTTTGCATTCAGGCTTGTCATCACATACTCCTTCTGCAACCGCCATCTCGGAAGGCCTCCGACGTTTAACCCTCGCGTCTAAAAGATGCCGGCGAGCACACGCGGCCCCGAGACTTGGAAGTCGAACACACTGAACCAATCACCGTATCTGACAGCTCAGTGGGGCAGGCCTGTTAATTAGTAAAGAGTGTTAACTACCGTTACCTTTCTAAGTTAATGAAGCATTCGGTAAGCTGTATCCTTTAGAGTTCCTGTAATCTGAGGTTTACGATGAGGCCCAAAAATCTAGTGTGAATCATTTTAAGTGAAGTATCCAGATGTGCACGGCTACTCTGGTCACTTGCGAGTACGAGTAACCAGCAGCGGTGCACTCCTTCGGTCATTAATGGAAATATTATTTAATTTATGATGCAAACGCACCATGATGGTGAGGATGAGTCTCTACTCCATGCACGCGTTTCTTACTGCACTGTTATTGTGTCGATTATTTTCCATTCCAGTGCACAAATGTGAGACCGGAAAAGGAAAATTTAGCACGCTTTAGCTGCGGCACCAAATAATAATAAATGTCAAACTCTTGTGCCATATTTCGGGCGCACCCGGCCCCGTTATTGTGTGAGCGGTGTGTTGCAAAGTTCCTGTGCAAACGTTCAGCACCGTGATTAAAGCTGGAAGACAAATGAACGAACGTTTCTAAACATAACCGTCCAATAAATCATCATCCTATTGAGACCAAGCTGGAAAGAGTTTCTTGGCCGAGCGTCAGCCTTTAGAGTCGGTTATAAAAACACTGTTTGAGTCGGTGTGGTGATCTAACGGTGTTCACGTCACAGCCTGTAGGTCATTTGGTCTGGTAGTCCGATCACGACAGATCACCAGAGATTTAAAGACCTCGAAACAGTCGCTGTGAGTTTGTCAATAAGTTATCTTTGTCCCCCCGTAAGAAAGGCTCAAGAAACAAGTTTGAGGAGCATTTTGGAGATTTGTTTGCCTTCTCTTTCTGTTTGTATTTCCAGACTTTTTGCTGCTTTCCCACCGCTACATCACCTGTTGGAGCATGTTCAGTCACTTCCCAGCATCTTCATGTTTGCACAGGCTGATCAAGCAGGTTTCGGTTTCATCGTGTAATCCGATTACCTGCTGAAAGATCTGATGCGCTTCATCTTCACTGCAGTTTTATTATTAATAGCGAGGCCAGAAATGATACGTCCAAAGCGGAGGGCTCGTGTTTACCTTTTTTCAATGGTGTATCATTAACAACCACCAGTCAGGTCAAGTGAGCCGTCACAGATGGAATTCTGTTTGACTCTTTTCCTGCCGGTAGCTCGGTTCAGCAGTTCTCGTTTTCTCCCATCCGTACATTAAGATTCAACTCGGACAAAGTCATTTTTCCTGTGGTATTTTACTTGATAATTACTTCCCTGGAAAAACCCCAGAAGACACATTCTTTTATAGACAATATGTTTAATTGAGCAAATTAGAAAGAGTCCACATTGCGCGGCAGCTGTGTACACACACCGAGGAATCTGCAAGGGAAGCCCTCCGAGCACCAGCGAAAGGATGCAGTGAGAATCGAGTTAAAGAAAAAAGAAAAACCTGATTGAGTCAGAAGTCCTCCGTGCCAAAGCAGTGGCTTTTCAACACAGATGCACATAGTTAGCGTGTGTGTGTGAAACCTCAGAGTCTCTCACTGATCATTGATTCTCCAGCTGCTGGCACATTGTTGACGTACTCGGGTTTTTGCATGCATGATATGCTCGGTGGCTTCAGCCCTTCAAAACGCCGACAATTATAGTCACTTGAGGAATTTTTTGGAAAAAGTAGACGCTCGTTGGATCGCTCGTTCGGGGCCATGTTCTCTCGCAAAAGATGGCACAAGGCCTCGAAACACCAAGAATTACTGAGGTAGTTGGTATTTAAATTAGGCAGAATGATAATCAGTGTGATGATAAGTTTCTTGTGGAAGGTTGGCAGGCGGAGCTGGCCGTCTTTCAAAACCATTCGTACCATTTGTACGACACTTTTTTAAAACTCACATGAACAAACATCCCGTGACTCCTGCCCCTGGGTAGCAGGCAGGCAACTCTCTAATGACACAAAACCTCCGGGGTTTCACATCGGGTCTGTACGGTCGATTTTGACTGGTGTGCAGCAGCAGTGTGAAAAGAAGAGCAGGAAGGGGAAGGGAAAAAATCACGAGACAGACTGTAGAGGAAAAACCAATGAGTCTTCTAGGCCGGCTGCAACTAATGATCATTATCGATTCATCTGGCAGTAATTTATTAATTGTTTGTGTGTTTAAAACCGTCTTCATGTTGCTCGTTTCGTCCGACCAACATCCCTGAATTCAAAGATATTCACTTTGCAGTGATTAAAGACAGAGAAAAGAGACCAATCTTCACATTCGAGAAGCTGGAAACGATGACTTAAACAATCCATCTATCAATTTTATGTCAAGTGATTTATGCATTACCTTAATGGAAGTCCTCTCTCAGTCTCTGGTAGCGTATGTTTATTTTGATTGAGAGCGATGGTGAGTCTATTTTGTCTTGTCTTCCTATTGAATAGACTCCACCCGTCCATCGCAGTGATTACATTCTTTCAGTTACCGTGATTGAGCGTGGAGTGGACATCTTTGTTCGGGTCTTTCTTCAGCATCATCGATGTTTTCTTTCAGCTGTAGCTCCAGGCTCCTGATGCTGACATCAGCTGAAGCTTAGCTTTGGCTAATGGCTGATGCTTTATAGAGAGCCAAAGTCTGAGTCCAAGTTAGCCACTTTTCCTCTAGCCACAAAGAAAATGCATCATGTTCCTGGTGTTTACTTTTTATAAGATGAGACAGACTTTAATGATCCCACACTGGGGAAATTCACTTGTCACGGCAGCTCATATACAAAAGGTTGATAATAAATTATTCAGAAGTAAAAAATCATGAAGAAAGCTTATACACGAAGACAAATCTTCATCCACTACAGCACTTGCCAAACTGTTATGATTTTAACTTAGTTGAACAGCGATTATTCTGACAGCCGTCTTCGTCACTTCATCATAACCAGATATCATCCCTCCATTTTCAGCTCTAATCTCTGCTTACTTTCGCCCTCTGTGTCCTGCTCATAGATAATGATATCAGATTGCTTTTGTGGCGTGAAACGGACGACGTACTCTCGAGCAAGGTCGTGTTCAAAGGTCGAATGCCAGTGGGATTTTCAGTGATTCTCGTGCGCTCACGATATCATTTACTGAAAAATCTTCTCGAGTTGTCCTGTAAACTGAGAACATAACCGCCATCCTTCACCTTCTGTAAACGTCCGTGGTTATCAAAGTGACTCATCCTGACTGTTTCTCCTTTTTTTTTTTTTTAGGTCTGGTGGAGATCTGCTTGATGCATCCCCTCGACGTAGTGAAGACGAGGTAAGCCACCCGTTAAATCCTAACAGCTCGTACGCGATACGTCATATTTTGTGTAACTTTACCGGATGTATAAGCTACTTACAAGAAATCAGTTTTTAGTCCACATCTGCCTTGAATCCTCTCGGTGGGTATTCGGGTCTGTGTAAGTGAAGTGCCGAGCATACCAGGCCTGTTTTCCTAGCTCGGCGGGCCTGGCCAGCTCTCTGCACTCATTTCCCCACACAAGTGGGCACCAATGCCAAGAGCCTTAGACATTTTGTGGAAAATGAAACGCATCATTTACCCATTCATTCCCCACACAATGCTAACGTTAGATGTTTTAATGTTCGCAAATCACTTAAATGTTTTACCTTATTACTTAATTTAGGAAAAAAAGAATCGTTATTTCTTTTTTTTTTTTTTGTGGTTCATGTGAAAGAAAAAAGGGACACGCAGGATAAATCAGATGCCACTAAATGCAACTGGCTGCCTTTTAATAGCTTGTTTTCTGTTACCATCTCCTGTTTGTGTGTTATGCTAGAGTGGCAGCAGTCTCAAGGCTGTCGAGTGATCAGGAGCCTCGCACACCACAGTGTCTCAGCCAGCCATAAACAGGTCGTGGGCTACTACTAAAGCTTTATAGTCTTTCACAGGCCCAGCCAAGACCTCTGGCTTCGTTCTTAGGCCCCCTGCCCCATACTTGTCAGTAAATTGTACTGCTTTTTCTGTCATTTACGGCAGCAGTTTCTTGGTAAATAAATTGCTTGGCGTGCCTTTAAAAAAGAAAAAAAAAAAAAAAAGTGAGATGGTTGCACTTTGAAGGCCGTGCCACCACCAGAACACAGAGAAGGAAACGCGGGGGATAAAAGCCAGGGGTGAGCGGTGTTGTATTAGTCGATATTTGATACTTTGAAGGCACCGAGCGTGATTTATGGTCACGTGTAGAAGCTATGGGGGTTTATTACAGGTAAGTCTTGAGCTCTTGCCTGTCCGTCCTCACACGGGGTCAGGGTTAAAAGTGCACGCACTATTTTCTTTGTAACGCTCTTCCTTTTAAAAAGCGGTAAAAGCCGCTCTAAAACTGGACAGCTTTATTTGTTTGTTTTCTCTGTTTGCGTCGCCATGTGTGAAAAACGCACAAAACAGGACGTCTTTCTGTTTTTTTTAAATCGCCTTAGACACAGCAACGCACCACATACGTATAGATATGCATGCATACTGTACATGCATGTTCACACACTTAACATCCACACATGAATTCATAAAGCGAGCATACATACCAGCTAATTGGGACACTGAGGGAGCTGAAATCTATTAGCAGGAACCTTGGAGCCGAGAGTCAGACACAGACACACCTCCACTGGGTCTCTCTCCCTCTCTCTCCTGCTCAGGCATGGCTCTTATTAAGCACCGGCTCCTGCTTTAATGTCCACCGGTCCAAATTGAACGGCAACTGGAGTAAATTTACTTTTTTCCACCAACTCAGAATCAAAGGGATTTTTTTTTCTGTCTTTCTCCCTTTATTTTCTTTCTTTTTTTTTTTTTTTTTTAGGTAAACTTCACTAAATGTGTGTACCTGCCTGGGAGCCGATGTTTACCTTATTTTCCAAATGAGGCTTTTTTTTTTTGCAGCAGTAGTTGGTGTAGAAACACTCCACCCGTAGCCAAAAAACGCTGCTGCTGCTGCTGTTATGAATCAATAAAGAGAGTTTGGCAGGGTTTTTTTTCTCGCTTTAAACAAATGCTGATTCATCCTCCAGGACGACCGCTTCAGCTGATGAAATGAAAACTTTTGTTCCACTTTTGTTGTGACGCATAACTTCAAACATGATTGATAGCACAAAATTTGAACTGCTTATGAAAGCAAGGCACAAAATGATAAGCTCATAATATCTATTAAAAACACCACTTTTGGCCAACAGCGGTGACGATTCGACTCGACCACGGTGGACGTTTCTTTAGATACAGGACGTAAAAAAGTGAAAGTCTCGTCAGATGATTCACGGAGTGTCTTTTCGCCTTTGTTGTTGCACTTCTACTCCCCGCTGCGTTGCTCGCTGACCGGTCCAAGCCGTGACCTCCTTCACTCACCTCTGCTAACAAGTACATCTATCTTACATCTGAGGGGAGTCCTGCAGCGCCCACCTTCCATCCGTGTGACTTACGACCTCTTTTATTGTTTTGAAAGAGTCAAACGTGTATAAATGTATCGCACGTAGGTTCAGTGAAGTCCTTGAGACTTCCTTTACCAGGCAAATGGCTGTTAAATGCATCAGCTGTAGTGTGAATTAGCTTTTTTTTATCAGTACCACTAGTAGAGCTGTCAAGAATATTTTAATTCTTTCATTGTTGGTTCGATGTAATTTCAGAAATTGTGTAATATGCCCATCTCAAGTGCTTGTTTAGTCTGAACTGAACAGGCCAAAACCCAAAGATATTTCATTTAAAGGTGCAGCGTTCAGGATTTAGTTGTAGTGGTGTAATCACTACATTGCAGTCTCCTCACTAGGGTTCGCAAAGGGGCAGAACGTTTCTGGTAAATTTCTGTAAACTTTCCAGAAACTTTCCATGGGAAGTTAACCTTGGGGAATTTTGGAAATATTCCAAATCAGAAACTCCATGGGAATTATGGAAATTTATGGGAATTAACTGGAAACCAAAATCCAAACATAAATTTAAACATTTTGTTTGTTTGTTGGGGATTAAGGAATAGCAAATATTCAAGTGTACCTGCATGAAATCCAACTATATTTAAGTTCCCTGTTAAGGGCCACCCTTCAATTTTGTAAATTCACAGTTTATTCCTGTTTATTCCCATAAATTCCTGTTATTTCCCATGGAAAGTTTCCAACTTTGAAAAATCCCAGAATCTTGCAACCCTGCTCCTCATGTCACCCTCACCTACCTAGTGTAAAGGAGAAACAACACTTGAAAGGCCTCGACTAGAGTCAGTATTTAGTTTGTCTGCTCTGGGCTACTGTAGAAAACATGGCGGCTTCCATGGAAGAGGACCCGCTCCCACTGTAGATATAAAAGGTAATAATAATAATTCATTCATTCATTATACATGCATGAAAACATAGTTATGAATATTATATTACATGTCTGCTTCATTTTTATGTCACACACTGCACCTTTAAATAATAAATTAAACAAATAAAAGCACATATGGTTGAATAAAGCGCGGTACGTTGGAGGAAAGTCGTGTGCCATGTGAGTTTGTCTGAGGTATCCGACGTTCAGTTCAACTGTGTCTCACACATCTGTAACTGTGACAGCTCCGTCTGTTGTTCTTTGTTTGTTTTGAGACACACAATCCAAAAATTAAAGTGAATCCAGAAATTGAAACATTTTTCTCATCGTGAGTCACTCTGGATAATAATCAGCCCAAAATTGTAAATGTAGCATACTTCGCACAAAGTAAACCGTTAATTGCCCCTGACCCTGACCCCCCCCTCCTCCACCTCCTCCATCGGTAGGGGCAGGAATGTTGGGGGTGAAGATGGAGGGTGCGATGCGGCGTGGGGAGGGGAGGGCAGTCGTCAGTTTAGCAGAGAGAGAGACAGTGGGACCGGAGTTACAGCTTTTCATTAACCTGGAAACCACCTAGTTACATGGTTCATGGGCTGGTCTCAGCTCACTTGGAGGTAACAAAGGGTGTCGGGCGGCACTTTCTGCAGGGGGCTGTGCGCTCGGGGCACCCCATCTGACTCTGATCAGGTTCTCCCTCTCATTAGAGAGCTGGACTGAGCCTGCGTTTCCCCTTCATGTCGAGATCCTGTTACACGGAGCTCCACCCTTATACACATGCATGCACGTACTTAAGCTCATCTGCAAAGCGGCTTCCCATCAACCCCCTTTTCACTTCCGCCCCGCGAAGAGCGAAGCCACGCCTCTCTCGTGTTCGCCTCCTCCTGTCATCGTGAACTCCCTGCAGTTTTTTTCTATGCCGTGCCGAAATGAGCCCCAAAGATGTATTCTGTACAATAACTCCTGACTGAGCCACTCCTTCTCTGCCTCTGTTCGCCTGGCTTTCATGCTCGTCGTCTTCTTTTTTTTCCCCCCTCTCAGATAACAGCTCCTCGTCCCGCTTTTTAAACTCCTCCCACCGAACATGAACCATTTACTGTTTTTAACGTTCTGTCTTCTGTGGTTTTAGGTTTTCAACAATCGTCTCCGTTAGCCTGTTGCTGAATCAGCCACTGCTTTTGCTAATGTAAACCACATTATATAACAACGTCATCAACATCATGTCGAACGCGTTGTTTGAACTTCCATCGCTCCTTCTGAATTTGTAGCTCGTTGAGCGATTATGTAATGTTTTCTTTCGAATCCCTCGCGTACATGTGTTTCAGAAGATTTGTATTGAATTATGCAATTCTGTAAATTGTATTGTATGACATGGCTGTCAGAGTCATTGCAAACCACTAAGCCCTGCCAGTAGCCTGTTTCAAGCCTGATTGGAAAAACCTGGTACTGGCCCTTTGCTCGCGGCGGTATCCATGGCAACGCTACCTCCATTTGGTCACAGCACACATGAAAGTTTGTCCCACTCGGCGGGGGGGGCTTGAAAGTGATCTTTGATGAGGCTTTTGACAGATGACGTGCAGTCTTGTTGGGGAAACGTGTGACAGCACTGAGGATGGCCCAAAGGCTTCACCCCCACCCCATGCCTCCCTCCCCTTCTTCCACCTCCGTTTGCCCCCCAACTGCTTGGTGAACCCCGTTGCACTTATGGAGGAATCCCTGACACAACCCTCAAACAGCAGGGCACAAAGCAACAGCAGCCTGATAGCTGATCTTGCCTTGTAAAGGGGCAGGCAGGTCAGCGATCGTCAAGCCCCGGCTCGTAATCCCCCACCTCCACCGCCCCTCCGGCGCTGAGAGACTGCAGGGCGAAGACTTTACTCACAGCGTAAAGCCAAACACATGCCGCGTGCGAGCAGGATAAACCGAGATCAGTCTGTGTGTCGCTTGAGTGCATGAGCAAAGGGTGAGTCCAGTACAAAAGAGAGAGAGAGAGCAAGTCTTTTCATGAGCACAGCGGAGCAGAATTTGGCAGGATTCAAAAATTCCAGTCATACTCTCTCAGATGATGTGTCAGTCCTTCTGTATGGAAATTGTGGCTCATCTAAATTATTTGTTTATTCAGATTGAAAATATTAAATATTGTGATGAGATAGTTGATAAAGAGACGAAGAGATAGATCTATGTAGCTCTTCCACCTCTAATCTAAAAACTGGCAAAGACTTGGATCATCTGTGGACCTGAGGCAGGCTGAATGACGCCTGGCTGCTCAAACAAGCCATCTGTAACGACACCCACCTGTCAATCAAAGCGTCCACGCTCTTAATTCTGCATAACTTTAAGCCTCATGTCATGAACAGGGAAATTAGCTATAGAGACCAAAACAGTTTTTTGTACCAGGCTGTAAACATGTTTATTTCTGCTGTGGAGTTGTGACATTTTAACATGGGGACGTTTGAGGAACTGCAGTTTTGGGCACTTCTGCATTGGCTTCACTTGACAGCCACGAAAGTTGCCGCTTGTATATGCAGCAAGACAAAGGTGTGGCGGGTTGGAGTGGTGGATGTCCATCCTGTAGACTTGCAGTGAATGGTTGTGTTTTTCTTCTCTTTAACCATGTATTAGCCACATTAACCATCCACCTCTCTCCCTAACCTGAACCATACTGTAGTTGTCATGCAATATTTAAAAAATATTGGTGTTGGCTCATCTTCCTTCCTTTACTTTCATTTGCTGTTTAAAGATTAAAATACAGCTTCACATTTGAAGAGGTCATCTCCTATAAATGTTGGATTATGTTTAACTTAAAGCTATATAATATGTAACATCCCTCCATTAAAATGAGTTGTGTACTTACATTGTCCCGAATGTTTCCAACAATTTTCAAACTACAGAAATCTGTGATTTTAATCCCATAACGGTGCACTGCTTCTTGTTGACTTCCAGGTCGGAGAGTGAGGAAGAAAACAGCGAACGTGACTAAATGTGACGTGAATAAAGCTGTGATACTATAATTACCTTGCCATGAAAATTTCTGCCAGTCACGTCAG
Source organism: Argyrosomus regius (assembly GCA_946959425.1). Lineage (NCBI taxonomy): Eukaryota > Metazoa > Chordata > Actinopteri > Sciaenidae > Argyrosomus > Argyrosomus regius. The sequence continues at coordinate 4,833,202 of OX336887.1, read as the reverse complement.
ATCGATTTTCATCGGCTGTGGTAGTTGTTTAACAAACAAACCAGCAACTGCCGTGATCTCACGCTACTTCATGACATCAAACTGTAGCTTTTGTTATTATTTTGATGTAAGAGACAGCGGCAGAAAACCAAACCAAAAGATCCCATCAACAAGTCCGAATAGAGTTTAGACACGGTGACAACTGCCCAACACAAACTACCAAAAATCAAGGACACCTCACTGAAGTGCCCCCTTATGATTCTGTTCACATCTCATTTCTTGAATAATGTGAAATATAAGACCTAAAACTTGGGCTTCCCGGTGGCCCTGACAGTATATGACGCATACGATGTAACTGCAACGTCATTTCTTCGTCAACTATCTACTAAAAGCAAAATGCCAGAGAAATAAACTTTAAAACCTTTACTAACCCCATTACTTTTAATGTTGTGACAGATGTTGCTGCAGCACACGCAGATGTCAGAGATGTAACTAGCAGTCACAAATGGAAATTAGAGATTTCAGCTATAGATAGAGGTCCACATAAAGAGCAGATGTGCATGTCAGTGTGTGTGTGTCGTACCGGAGCACCTGTAATCATTATCAGTGAAGGGGTTCACATTCCAGTACACTAATTACAGAGTGGAGGCATTGTGTGCTTTGATTTCACTAGACCCTGACTGTGCTGCAACCACAGTGCTGCCCCCCTGCTGCCCCATCTCTCTCTCTCTTTTTCTTTTTGACTCTCACATATGCCTCCGTCACCCCTTTTCCAACGTCTTGCGAGCAGCTTTTCGAATCACTCATGAGGAAAAAAAACTGTCGCTGTGGCACTGCCACTTAAACAGTAGATGAGCGAGCTGCAGTTGACACAGCTCAGCTCACCCCTGCACCTCTGAACCCCGCAGCAGGTCTTACATGTCCTCCATAATTCCTCAGAGTCGACTGCTTCTGCATTTCAAACCTTTGTGTGGTTGCTTCTTTCAAAGGTCTGCATCACTGGTTGGATCTGTAAGTTATGTCACTCATGCTGCTCCTAAATAAGTGGATCTAAAGTACAGGATCTGGCTGGCGTCCAGTAAAAGTGGCTCTAGTCTGTACTGATTTTAACTGCTAAATCCCAAACTGGAGCTGATCGTGGCCGCAGCCTCTGCTGAGAATACGCGGCTGTTTTACTTTTCTTACTATCAGTACGGCGCAGATCGAGTTGGCCCGAAGTCAGACACACAAACGGCGCAGAGAAGCCGGTTGATTTTCAAAATAATACGAACTTCTGATTGTAAAAACAGCCAAAAGAAAAAAAGGAATAGAATAAAATAGATACTTTATTGATCCCTTAAGGGGAAATGCTTTTTTCATTCAAGTTTTTTCATGCATTTTTACCCAAAATGATGGGCAACCACACAGAGCGGCACCTTGGGAGCATTTACGGCTTGCTCAAGGAGATAACCTGGCATCTCTCCAGCTACCATACTGGACTTGAACCGGCTAGAACCTTCCAGTTCCCTACAGACTGAGCTACTACCACCCCAATCAAAGTTTGCCATTTGGGGATTTGAACTCTTGAACCTTTGTATCTCCAGCCAAGTGATTACACCACTGGGAAGTGTGTAGGCTTCTACCTGGCGTGGGGGTTCGAACCCACAAGGACAATATGTCCATTGGATCTTAAATCCAACGCTTTAACCACCAACAATTTAACTACGTAGCATATTTACTCATGGTAGAAGCACATAGGTTAAGTTTGACGGGCAAACATTCCTGGTGGGGTTTGAAGGTACATGGAGAACTGAACAAAACAGCGTCACAGTCACAACGTGACAGAGATAAACCCGGTAGAGTCCTGGCGTTTTATCTCCATCTGTAGTTCTTACTCAGTAATACCAGTTGAGGAAAGAATAGTAGTATTTGGCTGAGAACTAACACTTAGATCCATGAATGGTTGGGCGATGGTTTCTCTGCAATCTACCGATCAGTCTGCTTTTACAACACAATATTACAAAGGTCCTAAATAAGCGTCCCCAAACACCTGAACACATCAAGTTACCAATGTTTATACAGAATAAAGAATAGAACAGGGAGCTGAAACGACCCATTTTACAGCAACAATAAAGGCCTCTGTAAAATCTCATTTGTTTTTAGCGTCTACAGGGTGCTACTTCAGTGTCTTGGCGTCTCGAGACACAGCTCAGACAAGACAGTTGCGGCGTAGTAATATTGACTCTCGGGTTTCCCTCTTGGAAACATGCAGGGCGGTTGTCGTCTGTCTGGGCTGCAGTGTGTAATAGCCAGCGGTTACCTGCTGTCAGGGGGAGTCTCCTAAATCCTGCAGCATCTCACATCAAAGTGGCTGGCCTGAATTAGTCTGAATCACTGGGGTAGTCCTGACCTAGCTTGTCTGGCCTGCCGTCATTAGTCACGGCTTCTGTTCTCCTCAGTCAGATCTGCATCTTTCTCCGACGCTGAAATTGTGAATCGTTCTAGCTCGGGGTCCTGTTAAAGAGCTTCTTGCAGGGGACCTGTTATATCTGTTATCCCGCTATATGTTATATAAACATGCTATAATTAAAATTATTGCTCAAACATTAGCACCATAGTTTCAGTTAACAACATTTGGCAGAGGTTAAGAGACCCCAGTTTAAACACCTTAAGAAACCCTTTTTTTGTTATGTAACCACTTACTGGAAATGTCAGTAAGACTTCTCATTTTTTCCACCTATCTGCTCCACTTTTAGTGTTAGTGGCTTTCTAAATTTGCTGCACTCCGCTCGAACATATACAGCAATCTGTCAGTCAAAGAGACGTTTGTAATGCTCAAAACATCTGAACACAGTCTTGGCCTGGCCCTGCCTACTCTGTCCTCGTGCTGTTTTATGCAGCTCCCTTTCCTGCTCTTCTACGGTAACATGGTCTGATCTCGGGTCACAGAGGTCACGGTATATGAGCAGACATCTGGAGTGGCAAACCCGGTCCCAACATCACTATAGGGAATCAGAGGAGTCAGTTTTATCGGAGTGAGAGAGGATCCAGAGTGACAGGGGGATGTCGTAGTGCCTTTAAGAGACATTTTTCTCCCTTATCCACACCACAGTTACTGCTCCATAACCTGGACTGTCCCGTGTCCACTAGGTTTGTGGTGCTAGTGTAACCCAACCTGGCCCTGGTCTAGATCAAGCTCTGGCAGCCTGCCGTGTCACAAGCGCCAAAGGTTTATCACTTCCCCTCTGCTCCCATCTTGCATCTTCTTCCCCTCGACTTTATTTTCCTATTCCTCTCTCCAAAGGTCTGTATTTATTGGCCTCCTCCTGCTACGCTCAAACACTTTTTCCTTTAACAGTTTGTCACAGATTCAATCTATCAATATCTGTTTTCTTTGCTCGATTTTATATTGTTATCGTGCACGGTGGAGGTCAGATGAATTCAACATTATTAAATTTATTTTTTTTGTCCAAGGCAACTTTAAAATAACCCACGTAGGAGCCACAGTCCTCAAAAATGGGAACTTTTTCAGTGCTACAGTTCAGTTACAAGTACTGAAACATTGAGTACTTCTAGTTATATACTTTCTTTATGTGCCAAACATGCTTTTTATCCACTGAGAGTCGGTCGGCACCGTCGTCAACAATGAGTCGTCAAAACAAGCAGCCATCGGGTCCAAACGGGGTCCTTTTTATTTTCGGTTACGCTCTTTAAGCCGAAGCACGATTGGGTGACTAAAGTCACGACTGGCCGCATTTGCCATGTTGGACTGTTTAGGTCGGGGAAAGCGCTCTTAACCTCATGTACCCAATGCAATGGACTTCTACCATCTTTATGATCCCGCTCATTAAAATTAATTGTCTGGCTGTAAAAAATAGATTTCCCCGTTATGTTGCCTTCTGGATTGTCTTATGCGCTTTAGATCTATCATGAGAAATTGCTTTCATCCTTTCCCCCTGGTGATTCAGTTCTTCTTTTTCTTCAATCATATATTTTGTGTCTTTCTTGGCATTCCTAGAGGGGGAGACGTGAGTAGATCAAGGCTCTCGCTGTAGCAACCAGTCCAAATACACAGCAACACACATAAATCATAACGTTCAAACTTTGGAGAAAATTGCACAATTTGAAATATTGCAGAATAATAGATAGCGTAAGACAAACTACCTGTTGTAGGTTGGGTCATTAGTTCCCTGCGAAGGTGTTAATGTATATGTTGAGCTGTCTGAATAGCTATAAATATGTATAATAGTATATATACATTTTAGAGTGAGCAATTCATCAAAATTGGATTGCCACTGAGGGAATACCGCTCATTTAATAGGGCGTATTTTTTAAGAGATCTCCTAAAAAGCACGGCCTGCCCCCCCCCCCCCTTTTTTTTTTTTTTTTTTTAAAAGAAGGCCCATCGAGCCTCTGCCTTTTGATCAACCCAGTAAACCCCGTACCCCCTTCCCATAGGCCTTTCTTTTTAACACCATCATTAATGAGCCTCACCTCAACATCTCGTCTTCTGCGAGGTGACAGCCCGTCTTGTTGGTCCCTGGTTCAAGCCCATTACCACCGGGGTCTGGGAGCGGACACGGCCCTGGAAGGCCCTCAAACACGGCGCTCCTGTCCATAAAAATACAAAGAATGGGGCTCGACTCTCCTACTCCGCCCCTCATTTACCTCCTTGACTTCTTTGTGGACGCCTAGAGTTTGTGCTTTTATAGGCGGTGGAGGTCAGGTGGACGAGGACTCGAGGATTATTTACCTCGTTGTCTCGTTCGCAGAAGCACCAACCTGCCCTCGCCTTCACCCTCACCTGGGCAGCTCTGGGCCTGTAAAACACAAACACAGGGAGAGTGGAATATGGGAAGGAAATGAAAGCAGGGCCACTCTTGATGAACTCACAGATCTCATCACCTCTGTGTATACTGTATCTCCGCGAGCTTTTCGCTGATGATTGAAGAAGATGCTCCGAGCAGTACATTTTAAAGAAGCCCCAGGGTTTTCCCTGAGCCTTCTGTCTGCAGAGTTTACGATCCGCATGGCTGACTCCAAGGCCAAGTGAATCTGCCAGAGTCATGGAGGCTATCTTGTGCTCTTGTTCAGCCAACCAGTTTATCGTCACTGAGGCCTTATTAAGAGAAACTAGATCTTTTTGTTTGTACAAATCCTCTAAAACAGGACATTCAACCAAGACCGGCTGAAGCACTGAGTCTTATTTTCCACTGTTGGTTGCTAAGAAAAGCGACATTAGCAGCTTCCTAGCCAGGGGCCTGACGGTTCCCCTGCTGCCACAACTTCTTCTGGTCCTCCCTATTATCTCCCCACTCCCTGGGCCTTGCTGTTTGGTCCCTGGCTTTTATGGCGGGGTAGGAGAGGGCCATGAGGAAATGAGGTGACCTCGGGGTCACAAGTGGGAGTCAGGGGGCTGGAACCCAGACCACGGCCCTGCCAACCCCACTCTCTCAGGGCCCGGCTCGTGTCGAGGCAGGCAGAGTAAAGGAGACAGGGGGAGACTGGGGACAAGATCTCTTCCATCCCTGACCCCAGCATCATATGCCTTTAATTAAGCCAGATTTGAATATGTTTACAAGCCCCAGTAGTCTTAAATCTTCCGGGTCTTTGCCCCCCTCCATACCCCTTATTCCACCATGCCCTCATACCTGCAGTCATTCTTTTTCTTCTTCTCTTTAATATGGTGTCAGACATCTATTTATTATACTGTTTTAACTGGTTTTCAGGAACGGGTTACAAGCTATTTGGGAATCCACCAAATAGGATTTGAGGGACACCCCTCTAAGATGTTAATCTGTTAGCGATATGAAAGGCCGTTCACCCCACTAAACTCCCCCTCCACTGGAACCCGGGGGCCCTTTATGGCCCCATCAGGCACCCGCATGGACGACTTACTGCTGACCTTGTGACCTGGCAGTTGAAGCCATATGAGGAGGGAATCTTTCTCTTGTCCCGTCCCCTCCTACTCTGCTCACTTCTGCCCGTTTCAGAGTCCCTCGTGTTCGTGACTATATGCTGGAAAATCATTCAAGTCATCATCTGTCACATTTTGAACCACGCTTTAATTTGTTGTGTTTTGTTAATTGCCTAAATTAGTGGCTCTAAAGTCAATGCATAATCTCATAATAACATGTTTTTTTGTTGGAGTTTGGGTTCGCCGTCTAAGCCATGTGGCAGCATATAATGAGATCTCTTCTTATCGTCTCAATACCTGAACCTCTTTATCTCTAACAGGCACCGTTTATGTTCATTCTTTCACCCCCAACTGGTCTCTCATGTAAAAGATTTACACACCGCTCACCAGCCTTTATTAGGCAGGTACCAGCGTGTTTGCTATACAACAAAAAGTCCTTCAACTGGCTCCATCATATTAAAAATTTACACGTAACTGAAGAGCTGTTACAATTGGCTTACTAGCATGTTAGTAGCTGAAAAGCTTGCTGCAAAAAGGGCCTGTTCCTGGGGAGTTGGGTGGCTAATTGGATCGGTTGGGTTAAATAAATGTTTGAGTTCACCCCTGCGCTGGGGGGACCTGGTGGCAGGAGCCTCTCATCTTAGCACGGGAGGGAAAAACGACGGATGAAAGGGAGAGCGGAGGAAAATAAGGATGGAAATGAGCTCATTTATGATGAGATCGAATTTGTTCAGAGTGTATTTTACACACAGGTGTCACAATGCATATCATTAAGGCCGAATACAGAACCCAGTTTGAAGGCAGAGCTGCTAATATTTACAGTCATAGGAGCTTTAATGAGAACTTTGTCATTGCAGGTTCCAGATCCAAAGGGGAACCAGTGACCCCAACAGCTACAAGAGCCTTGGTGATTGCTTCCGGACCATCTTCCGCAATGAGGGGTACGTTATCCACATACATCCACAACATGTTTAGCCAACTAGGGCACCAATGATGTCAGTCTTCCTGTTTCCTCATATGTGAGGAAGGAATAATTTCCCCGTCTTCACTCAGAGGGCAGATGGCTTAGTGCTGAGGCAATTTTATGTAATAATTCAGCTCAACAAGTTCATTTGTAAACACAAAAGATATTCACACGTACAAATACAAAATGTGATCATAAAGAAAAGGCTGAAATAAGTAAGGGTCAAAGGCCAACAGTGTCCAACACCACAAATACACCTCATGTAAAAGATTCATAAGCTTAAACCACTGGTTCTCAACTTGGTAAGGGTACCAAAGGTCCAACAAGGGTCCTTAAAGGCCAACTTACTGAAAATCTCTGAATCTATCGTTTTTTTAATGAAACAAATTAATTTAAAAACATATTATACCATCAAAATACTTAAAAAATTTAAAGAAAATAAACAATGAGATCACTGAACTGTAATTTAATTTAAAGTTTTGCTGTTTTCCTGTAATATTTTGTCTCTATATTATGTTTATGTCACATTTATTCATGATTAGTTACAAGCTAAAATGTGAGGGCAAGAGACGTGGAGGTAAAATGTAAAAAACACTACAATCATGGCTCCAAATGAGAAATATTAGTGCAGATAAGGTGCACCACTTTCCATCACTCTGGTTCTTAAACCAGTTCCATTCACTTCAACAATAGCCAACATTAAAGGTCCAGTGTGTAAGATCTAGGAGTATCTATTAGCAGGAATGGAATTAATAGAGCGGGTCCTCTTTCATGGAGTCCGCCATGTTGAACCGCCATTTTTCCACAGTAGCCCATAAGGGACAAACCAAACGCTGATCTAGAGATGACCTTTGGCTTTTCATGTGAATTTCTCAACTTGAATTTTCAACAACTTGCTTAGAAGAAGAGGATGAAGCGTGGGAGAGTTGCACGTTTGGCTGCGATGTGCACCTTCACTGCTAGGTGGCACTAAATCCTGCACACTGGACCTTTAAATAAACCTACCTCCTGGAGAGTCTAATATTTTCTGTGGTGGTACGCGGTGTAAAAAGTTTGACAAACACTGCACTAGAGTATAAATTGAATTTACCTGGTATTTGCTGATAGTGTATCTTCCACATTAAAATATGTTTCCATGTCATCAAAAATAATCTGCCGAGGAAAAGATACAAGTGGAATACACATGTTGTCAATAATATTGAGTCACGCTGCTTTATTCAAATGGCACTAACAAACAACAGCCACTGAACGTGCCTTATCGCTCATTGTACCTCACGTCGGATACGAGCGCACAGCTGCTTAAAACCTCCGAAATGTAAAACTTTCACGACTCTAACTAAAGACAGTCCTCCCGCCACGCTCCCTCCTCCTCTGCCTGCCCTGTGACAGGACTGTGAGACAGTGCAGGTGCGGGAGAAAGTGGTTGCCACTCGCTCTGTTTACGGCGAGTCGACAGCTTTACAGCGGATATAAAGTTGATCTGCTGCGAGGTGTGAGCTAGCGCATGGCGAGAGAGAGAGAGAGAGAGAGAGAGAGAGAGAGAGAGCTTCGCCTGGTGACAGTTGGAAGTCGTATGCTGGCTGCAGTTCAACAGACGCGGCTATCCTGCTACAGTAGCTGTGCCCTCTCCACCCCACACACACATCCAAACACACACACTCACAGTGTGAAATGTAATACCTTTGTGCTTGCATGTTTTCTGGGTGTGTCCTTTGGGAGTAGGTCCACATGAATTTCCAGAGAACACTGTGATACAGTTAAATAGTTGCCAAATTACACAGTGTCCTTACCATCTACTATGACATCTATTTGACTTCATGCTCACATAACAAGGCTGCGGTATGCGCCCGGTTCCCCGCAGACAGAAGATCGACAAATTATCACTAACAGTATATTTTTGCTGAGGTTGTAATCACTTCCCAGTAGCACATCGCGGATTACCTCCAGGCCAAACCACTTAGTTATAATTTATACAAATAGTATAAATCGGCCCCGCTGTTGTAGAATTATTATTAAAAATAAACATCTCCCGTCAGCTCATGGCAGGGCCGAGTGTAACACCAGGCCTCCCGCTCTCTGAGGTGATGTGGGAGGAAACCTGAGCTGCCGGCTCGAGCGTGCTGATTAAACTGAGGAAAGACATGGAAATGTACACGTTTGACACCATCTTTAAGACAGTCTGAAGCCTGGATGCAATAATTATAGCTTTTATGTCGTAGCAGGACACATTTTAGACTTTTAGAGTGTTACAGCATGGATTATTTCTGTTAGAAACTTCAGATTTTACACCAGATCTGGGGAAATATGGCATGAAATCCTGAAGCTGTGCTCATAAGTGTGTGACAGTGTGAACTACGCTCACCAACACTTTGGTTGGTGTATTGCCTTACAGGCCACGCTCCTTTTTCTGTTGCATGTGGGTGTAGCAGCGCGAGCATGTGTTAAGTGTTTCCGTCTGGAGGGAAACAAAAAGACTCTATTCTCAAGCATTCTTTACCAGTGTGGTATCCAGAGACTGGGTCGGGACCCAAAGCAAGGCCACAGGAATATTAAAAGGGTCCGTGCATGTACAGTGGAGCATGTTGGCCTGCGTACAGTAGATCAATGACTAATGCCTGGAACTAGTGCGAGGTCGAGGTGGGGGGATTGACTCCAGCTGGGACCACCCATGCAAAAAAATATCTACATTCATGGAAGTGTGACGAGCGTGTCCATCAGATCACATATGTCTAACTACAGTGACGCCGTTATGAAGGAACAATCACGTTAAAGGAATAGTTTGACATTTTGGGCAACACGTTAAATTGCTTATTTCCCAAGAGCAACATGTTGTTTTTTCACTTCAGTTGTTGTTGTACGGATCAAACATAGCACAACATGTTGACTTACGAGCTTCAGAGACATTCGATGGCGGATGTTGTTACCTTTGGACAGGCTAGCTGTTTCCCTTCTTTTCAGGTCTTTGTGCTAAGCTAAGCGACTTCGTATTTACTTGTGTTGATCGCCTCGCCTCAGCAAGTGAAAAAGCATAAAAAATGCCAAACAGCTAATTTAAACGTATGTTCTCCCTCCTTTTATACTAGGAAGGTGAGGGTGATGTGAGGAGACTGCAATGCAGCGGTTAGTCCACTAGATGCAACAAAATTCTACACACTGGACCTTTAAATAAATAAAAAAATCTTTATAAATTATGTTTTCCAGGTGTTTCACCAGATTCACCCAAATGTGAGAACAGGAAATGTAGCTTTGTCTCATCATGGCAGGAAATAAATCCTCAGATAATTTGTAATAATAATAATTATGTAATAATATGTAACCAGTAACTCCCCTGTCTCCTCATGTATCACATTTGTTTATATTTTCTGACTTTTTGTGCTGACTTTAGATGTGAATTAATAATCGGATACACCGAGTAGAGAGCAGAGTTTTTTGTGTCTTCATATTGTGAATCTTGGCCACTGGTTATTCTGTTGTATTGTCCCTGTCAGCCACAATGTCAAGGTTACAGCAGACACTGGGAAAGTGAAAATATTTGCAGATGAAGCATGCCGGTTGTTTACATGTTTAAATGTTCCCTCGGGTAGCTCATATTTCCCAAGTCTGCTGCTGACAGTGATTTTACGATCGAGTTGTTGTTTTCTTTTTTTAATACAATAGATCGATTACTTCACGCATGGACAATTTTCCTGTTAAGAAGTCAGAATTTGTGGATATTATTACAGATATTATTGTCCTGCTTGTTGAATCAGCCGTGTCTGCAGTCCTGTCGGTGCAACACTCGTCTCCAGATGGATGGAGGCTGTTAAAAAAGGAAAGGTTTATGAAAATGAAAGACAAATCATACACACAAGTGCACGCAAACACACACACACACATCCATCTTGCCACCCTCCCTCTCTGCCCTCGCTCTGTGTCGGCAGGCCATTTGTTTAGGAAAGCCAAAAAGGGATTTAGTGTGTATTTTACATTGAGAAGCAAATTAGGATTCAAATGATGGCCACTCACTAGAGGCCATATTTGTCCTGTAACAAATTTCACTCCTCTTTCATCACCTGGTGGCTCCCCAGCCTGACCACACCCGGGAAATCTGTGGCCACCATTTGCATGAACAAAGAGAACAGAAGGGAAGGGTCTTCCGTCGGACTGAAATAACTTGTATTTACAAACAATACGAGGGATTAATTACTGGCTTCAAAGAGGGATTTTCCTCAGCCACATTCCCTCACACCGGCATTGTTATGATAACTCGAGTACCCAGAGGCGGCACCGCTTGTGTAACTTCAGGTGTTGATGAAATACGTTAGCTCTGTCACCTGATGGCAAGTGTTTTGATAATTAGTTCCGGTTCACTGGTGTTTTTTTGGATGGCTGCCTCGCTGTTGAGGATTCTGTGGAAGTGTAATGGACTTGCCCTTCTCGGATTATGTTCAGTGACAATGTGTGCCAGCAGCGGAGGTATTTACACTCGGATCCAATCAGCCAAGATCATCTCTGTTGACTTGTCAAGAATGTTGTCACAACAGAGCTGGTGCCACAGTTCGCAGGATACAGTCGGTCACGCCATGTTGTCTTCTTTGTTCACAGAACTGTGTTCAGTATCAATACACACTCCCTTAGACTCTCTCTCTCTCTCTCTCTCTCTCTCTGCCTGACGCCAAGTTAAGTGAAAGAGGATGCACACCATCATGCATGTTTAGAGATAAATCTTGCATTCTTGACATTGACTTTCATCGTTTTAAATTGGTCTATCAGCGTAAAGGATGATATTCTATATGTTAGTTATTGTCACCACATCATATTCAAAGCCCAAAAACGACAATATGTGAGTGTGTCACCCCTAAACCCGTTCATTCATTCATTCATTCATTCATTCATTCATTCCCTGTGAAGACATGCAACTTTAAAACAAGTAATGAAAGGATAAATCATCACCTAAAACAGCTGGGCATCACAAATTTATTCATTCAAATAAACTATAAAGCCCATTTTCGTGAGAATGAAAGGACGCCGTGCACCCATTGCAACAATGAAGATCGGCGGCACAGAGGAATGAGATATATCAGGCTTTGATTACTTAGATATTAGTCATGTTTTCATAGTAAATCATCGGGTTCAGCACTTTGCTTGGCATCAGTGGATGCTGGTTCAGGAAGAAGGGATGGGAATCGTATGCAAATCAGTTCCTGAGAATTGTACACTCATGTGTCTACGCTACTGGAAACTTGCAACATGAAACCCGGCGTCATTTCTCAAACAAAGATGACAAAGGTGCTAGTTGTAATATCTGTGAAATTTCAAGTAAAGGGTGGACACGCGCTGAAACATCTTTCCACGAAATACAGGCTTCAATTCCAGGAGTGCATTTGACAATCGTGGCACACACGAGCGCAACTGCAGCACGTCCGTTACCGAGAGTAAATATCCTACCTTATGAAACATTAGCGTCACAACTAATAAAACCTACATGAAAATGAATCCTGTACAAATGTTCTCTCATTTCATTCATTTTACGTGATGACAAACAGGCTAACCGGTTCTAAATTAAACAATGGAGCTCTTACACACGCGTGCGGAGGCCGATCTCAGACGGAAAATTGATCAGGAATCAAGAAAGGAGTCAAACTGATACAAGAATGTATCAAATTTTAGGATAAATGGCTAATTAGACCAAACAGTTTGGGTCATATTGTTCATAACAAAAGAATACTGGTGGACGGAAACCTGCAGGTGTGCCAGGTGAAAACAAACAAGAAGAAACAGCAAAAACGCGACTTATGTCGTGAACTCATAATATTCATTCACCTGTGTTCACTCGGAGAGGACAGGAAACCGTGTCAGTGACCATAAGTTACACCAAAGTATATTGTCTGATACCAATGAAAGACCTGGAATTAAAAAATATTTGGGGAATGAACAGGGCATTCACACCAGTGAGACCAGCATGAGAGCTGCTGACTGACACATTATCTGACATTAATATTTAATACAACTTTGTCCTTTTATTCATGACATCCTTTGGTTACATATTTAGCATTTTCCATGACCAGAGCATTTGATAAAGAAAGCGTGAGAAGCTTTTTTTTTTTTTTTTTTTTACAGCTGGTGGCTGGAAAAAATTTAAATCCTGGCATAGCAACAGGTTTGTTTATTGTTGTAAACATTACATGTTGGTTATCTCTGGCAGCTCTGCGATATAAATAGAGACCTTGTTGTTGGTCATGTTGAACTCAGTGTTAGAGAGCTCACACACACATTATGATTTATATCACACTGTATGGATTACATATTTAGCTGCTGTACAGCCCTGATGTGTTCCCACTGTTTGGTTGGTTGATCATGTATAGAAATGCACGTGGTGGATATAGTTGACCCTTGAACACCTTTATTATTATTATTGCATAATATTATAATAGATGAAGATGTTGTACTTTCTGTTTCTATTGTTTTAGATTTAGACCTGTTGTACCTGTTCTACTTTGAGTCAGTCCACTTAAAACAACATTTAAGAAATAGGGATCATGAAACATGTTGCTGCGACAGTTTTCTTCACAACAGCAAGTGACTCACGCGTTGGGTGGAGGCCAAACCACAAATTTTTTTGCTATTTGATTGTTCACAGATAGACGAGGTTTGAGAAAGAAGGATGTGCCAAAACATTTATAAAGAATTAAATAATATAAAATCAATGAAGTACCAAAGCGTATTTGTATTTGATTGTCAAGCTGTCTGACATCTGCCAGGTTCAAACAAATGAACTATTCCACCCATATTTTCAGAGTGGGGGGAACTGCACATGTACGCACTTCTGAATGTATACGAAACATGCTAAGTGCCCTTTAGCAAAACAGAAAACATACTACCATCTCACACGTATACATGAAAGGCTGCTCAGGCATTTGGAGGATTCCTCCACTGTCAGTCACTATCAACCAACTGCTTTTAAAAATGGAAGTCATAACTCTCCTGATACATTCCCCTTATTTACACACAAGAATATGTTTTTCATAAAGAAAAGTGAGTGAGGGTTTTAGTGGCATTTAATGGTGTGGTTGCTGAGTGCAACCACCTCCACTCGCCCTCCCATTTCAAGCGCAAGGGACAAACTATGGTGGCCGTGAAACCAATGACAGCTAAATGAATGGACAGAACATGAAACATCAGCCACAGGATGACACACCTCGTGATTTCTGTTCAGTGACAGCACAGGAAGCATTGTCCCCCATGTTCACACTGACGGTATAAAAAAATGGACGGCGGGCTGAATGACACCTGGTTGCTCAAACAAGCCATCTGTAACAGCACTCACCTGTCAATCAAAGCGTCCACACTCTTAATCCTGCATAACTTTAAGCCTTAATATAATTTGAACAGGTGAGTTGTATATAAATTCACCCTCAGTACAGTTGTCATGAACGGGGAAATTAGCTATAGAGACCAAAACTGTTTTTTGTACCAGGCTGTAAACATGTTTATTTCTGCTGTGAAGTTGGACATTTTAACATGGGGACTTATGGAGACTGATTCACATCTATGCACGGATGTTGCTGCTTATGCGAAATGCATGAAAAATTGTGAAACGCCCGATCTAGAGAAACTCTTTGGTTTGTCCCTTCTCGTCTCCCGTAGAAACATTACAATGCAACGTGCCGGACGCTGTGAAAGTGAACCTGCTGCATCCGTAGAAATAAAAATCTCTATAAACTATAAAATACTTATATTAACACATAAAATGTCACGAGAGACATCATTTCAGGAGTTTCAGAAACATCCAATCACGTTTATGTCTCCTGTGTTTAAAGGGAATTTGCATAAAACTAACAATTTAACCAGACTGTACATTTACTCTGTAAATACACTCCATAAAACAGAGTGCTTACAAAATACAGTCTGTGTAAAATGTAGGCATACGTCTCGATATACATAACTCACTGTATCATTTTATTATTTTTCCGGCCTCTGAGTATGTTTTAAATCATGGCTGGACGTATGATCGAGCAAAGGCAAACTACCAAATTGACTGAAATTATACACTTACCGTCTTTTGAGGCATCCAGTATATCAAACACTGAAATAAACTCTCAAACCATTTCCTCCGCAGATTCCAGGGTTTGTGGTTTTAGAATATATCTTGGTAGCGATGTTTCCAAACAGTACCAAATGTACTTTCTGTTTCCATTTGGGTGAGCTTGGTGTATTAGCCATGCACTATATTCAGTGTTGTCAGATGTTCCTGTAGTAAACGCACGTCTTTGAGAAAGATACAGATTTAAACTCCTTGAAGTGAAACGCCGCTTCTTTTATGTCTTTTGAAGGAGCTTTGTCATGTCCGAGAAAATAGCCCATCGCGTCAGTCAGATTATCAGCTTGGGTTTGGAGAAATATTTTAAAACAGTGAGCCTGAATCACAAACTGAAGGTGTGGAGTTTGACGACACTGGAGGTCAGGTGGATGAAGGACCTAAAAAGACTGCATTATGGGAGATGTAGGCTCTGGTCAGGATATCTCGTCCTCTGCTGCATTGACCTGACGGAGTACCGCTTTACACATTTATGGTGACCATTTTCATAAACGTACTCTACAACAGATTGTTAAAGATTTGCTTTAATTCACTTAGACACAGCAGGAAATCAAGGAATAGACTTTTAAGTATTTTATTGTGAAAATCAAGTCTGCGTTACTTTTCATGCATATGATACCTAAAATGCTCTCGGTTGCATCAGGTCCATTTAACTAATGACGCTCACTGACAAAATATTAGAAACACCTGTCAGTATTATGTAATAGAGTTCAACAGAACAAACTGAACATTATAGAAAGCAGGATTTATTACACTGAATGTTGTGTCAGACTCATACAGTGCATGCATACAGTGTACATAAATACTAAACTGGATATATAATATAATTTGGATGATCTGACCCTTTAATGTTCGACTATAGCAGGTGTTATCATTGCATGGTAATTCAGTCTAAGTGCAGATTGACCTGAAGAGACGGCAAATGAATAAATACAAATGACTCCATGACTCAAGTCAGTTTTAAGAGTCTGCTAATGATTTTAACATCTTACAGATGTGACGACTGGTGACTGCCTTGAATTACAAAATATATAGTCAGATTTTCTAAAACATAAACAAACACTAGCATGGTTTCAAACTGGTTAACTGTAATGTAAAGAATATTGTACATGATTTGTAGAAAATGAGATATAACATGCAAATCCACCGGTATGGTTGTATGACTGTTTCAAGACTGCAACTAACAACAAATTAAAAATGTAATATCTGATTAATCTGCTGTACATTCTCTTACATAATTGTAAGGTCAATAAAGAGTCAGAAAAGTGACATCTTCAAATAAATTGACCTGTCCAAACCAAATATTCACTTCACTGTCGCCCATGACAAAAATAAAGCAGCAAACCTTTTTAACTGGGAGGTTATAACGAGTTAACATTTGACATTTTAACTTTAAGCAGGACTCATCAAGATTTGTCAAATATCAAAATATGAACTTCTCGACTAATCGCTTCAGCTCTGATCGACACGTGGAACTTGATGAGTCAAAGTTATGAGACGAGCTGTCACATTTTATTTCCTCTCTCCACAGAGTCTTCGGTTTCTACAAGGGAATCCTGCCTCCCATCCTGGCAGAGACACCAAAGAGGGCGGTCAAGGTGAGAGAAGTGTTTAATCAGGAACTGCAAAGCTTCTCGCACCACCATCCGCACCACCATCCGTTAAAACACTCTAACATGGCACACACATGTTGACTGAACACATGTCACCCTCCACCGTGGCTGCCTCCTCCTTAGCCACTCCTATTTGTTCTACTGCTGTACCAAATATTGACTTACAAGCGTTTACAGCAAGCCTTCCACTGAGCCCCATCTTTTGATATGTGTTTGTAGGAAGGCTTAGCATCACTCGCTTCGCACTAACGTATAATGGCGTGATGGGGGCGGGGGTGGGGGCACAGAGGGGGCCTGATGCCTGGCATGGAGCTGCCCTGTAATGAGATGCTGGAGACGAGGATGTGTGAACTTTAAAAATAAGCACTCACACTGAGAAGATGGGGTAATCGCTCACACAGCGAACAAAGCTGGCTGATGGTGAGAAATGTCTGGAACAAAGAATTAAAGCAAATTAAAGCGATTAAAACGCCTCTGTTGGCATTTTGCCCTTTGCTCAGATAAACAAATCAGTGGACGTGTCTCCTTTTGAGAGTGTGCCTTCCACAGAGTTTGTCGTCATGTACGAGTTGAGTTGAAACAATATTCCCCCGAGTTCCTCTTTCCTTGGTAGTGTGTTTAAAAGTGGGTGTGAATGTGTGAAGAGGTATCTGTTTATAAATACACTGTGACTTTCTGACAGCTGGTTTATCCTGATCTCACCCCTGCAGTTTTTCACCTTCGAGCAGTACAAGAAGTTGCTGAATCTGACCCCTTTGTCTCCCGGTGTGGTGAGTCTCACACACAGAAACACCTGAATACACTGTCTCACCTTTAAAATAAACAAACGCACACACACACAGGGCCAGGTATGAGTGTTACACCCAGTTTCAAAAATCAGTGATTCAGCTTACCAGTTAAACGCTGGTAAAACAAAGACAAATGCCAAGAATAATTTTCCCAGCCAAATAAATGAACGTTAATTTTCTTGTCAGTGCAGAGCTGCAAACGTGCGAGTTTGATGACTGTTTCATGTACAAATTGACTCTCTGCTTGAGTAACTTAAGGATTTATTAAACGTTTAACGTTGTGTCTCAGAGCGCCAGGGTTAGCGTTAGCACTTTTGTAGCCGCGTGACGAAAAAAACAGCGCTTCTGCTATCAGTAGTCGCTCGGTTGAGTTCACTCAGAGTTGGCAAAAACTATATTGTCATAATGGCAGCTTCACTGCCCTAAAGTCATCTCACTTTGGACAGGATTAGACGCAAACGTGTCAAGTGGGATTAAGTGAAGAGAACCTGGAATAATACTTTTGTCAGCCGTTAAGCACATATGAAAACATCTCGAATGACTAACACTTTCTAATGTCGAGTGTATCATACACCGACCGGCCACTTCTTTAGCTACACTTGCAATGTGATCCAATACAACAACTCTGTCAGAGAGGTATTCATTTAACTGTTATGTTTACTGTTGAGGTCGTAGTTAGCAGTGGTGTTAAACTGGACTGCATTATATTGAAAGGTGTTCCTAATATTTACATACACGAGAGGGCCATAATATAATAATGATAAGTTTGTTTAGTATAGCACTTTTCACAGGACAAGGCCACAAAGTGCTTCACAAGAGCACTAACAATAAAATAAAAGCAATAACAGAACATGAAGACAATATACAGCATTATAGAGTCGGACAGTCTGAATAAATAGGTTTTGAGCTGCTACAACAGACACCGCAAAGGAAGAGCCACTATTTCAAAGGCACAATCACCTTTTAGTTTTTAGCCGTGTATGAGGGACAGCCAGTAAGCCCTGGTCAGAAGATCTAAGTGACCCACTCATGATGTAAAGGTGGAGCATATCAGAGATGTATTCTTGTGCCTCACCGTGCAGAGCTCTGTATGTGAAAAGAAGAACGAATCCTGAACTTGATTTGAAGCCAGTGAAGAAAGGTGTGAGCTGTCTCGCTGCAGCGTTGTGAATCAGCTGGAGCTGCCGGTCCAGAGCGGCTTTCCTGAGGCAGGTGAAAAAGACTGTCACAATAATCTAGGCGGGTTATGATATAACCGTCTATAACTTTGCCAATGTTTCTCAGGTGGAAGAAACAAGAGCAGGTGAGTGATTTCAGATGCAGTGATGCGGACCTCGGTTTATTCTGTGTTTAACTGTAAAAAGTTGTTTGCCATCCAGTCCTTAATGGCAGATAGACAACTCATCAAAACAGAGACAGTTCTTCCAGACACATACAGTTGAATATCATCAGCATAACATGATCGAAAATACATTTAAAATGCGCTCCTGTGCAACAACAGCACCACATATGACCTCAATGATAAACATAAAGTAGAACTATGACCTCTCTGGCAGTGTCGACAAAAAGTTGTTGTATTGGGTCACATTAGATTGTACAGGTGTACCTAATGAAGAGGGTGGTCGGTGTAGACGGGCAGCAGTCTGTAAGATTATGCTGTGAGATTGTAGTTGTAATAATTTGCATAATTACAAATGTAAATGTGATTTTAAATCAGCTTTTCTTACTTCTTTGACTTGGATTTAGAAATTAAACACATGAAACATGGCGTTTAAAGTCTGCTATGTTGTGTAGCTGACCTCAGGGAGATCAGCTGATCATCAGCTGATCCCAATGGTACCAATGACCTCATGTTCCCGTCTGAACCTTCACTACACGAGCATTATTACAACAGAGCGAGCAGAGGAAAAGTTTGGTTTCTACCACTTTGTGTAAAGCCAGTGAAGCTGGCAGCGTATCAGAAGCCATTTTTTATTACAGAGACATTGTACTGTTAAGATTTTAGTGGCTCCAAGTGTGATAAAAATATATTGTGATTAGCATGGGCAGAAACCAAGTAGGACATTCAAATGTAATCATCTTAAAACATTACAAGCTCATACAAATATAGTTTTTACAGGCGGAGCTCAGTCCGTACAGTAACTGTTAGGACAGCTTTGCTTTGGATCTTTATTCCATGTCATTAGATTTGAAACAATAAGATTTAAATGCAGGATTAAAGCTGGGCAGACACTGTTTTTATTAAGCCTGTGCATGGTGTCAACTCGAGCTACGCTCTTTCTGCATGGCCACAACCTGCGACCTTCACGCTCACGGCAACCGTCGCGACTTTGGGTGCTCATGCTGGACGTAAGGTTCGGTTTTGTTTATTCAAACGAGGTGACCCGGTCCTCAACACTGCAGAAAGTCGGCTTTGCTTTGAGCAATTCGACTGTGAATTAACTTTTTTTGACAGCAGCCATACGGAGACCGTGAAACTGCTCAAACACAGCCGACTAGAATCTGACATGCCAGAAATAAAAAAAAATCATCCAAGAGCCACTTTGTTGATTATTCAGGTGAGGTGTTGTGATGCCTCTCAAACTGCAAGCAACAAGCACTCCATCAAATATCATCTACATCTACATCAGATGAACTGTGTAAACACTCCTTTTCCTTGTAGCAGCACAGCAATGAGGTGTGACTCCTATATCAATAAAGATGTGAACACCCTCTTAAAGTGGAAATTTGTCGCCTAATGTGAACCTCAAAGTCATTGTTACGTTTTATACGCAGTGTGCTGGACCGGAGTCAAAAATAATGGCAAACATAACGCTGTTCTAATAAACAGACTCCACTGTATGTTTGTTTGGCGGTTTTTAAGTCTGGAGACGGGTTACACCACAGGCCATGAATATACAAGTGGTTTCATCCTTGTCGACTAATCTGGTTTCTGTTATACGGAGTCAGACTTTTAAGCAAGACAGATTTGCGTTGCAGGGGCGCGGCCACCACACACCACCTATTCAGGTGGCAGCCAAGTGTCAGGCGTGATGGATGGCTTACCTGTAACCCAGCGCGAAGGCCGCCCCGGCGCGACGCATATCCTCGTCTTGTTTTCACAGCCATTGGTGAAGAAATGTTTACCTGTCTCATCCATCATGCTTCTCCTCCTCCTCCCTCCGCCTCCTCCTCTATCTCTTCATCGTCCTCTTCCTCAAGTGCCTCCAACTCCTTCCCCCCCCCCAGAGGCCCTCACGTATCAAGTACTGTAATCACATCAGATCATTAGTGCAAGCGAATTACAGATTGGTTCTGAATGGCTCTCTCTCTCCCCCCATTCAGCATGGCACAGCTGAATGCCTTCATGCTGATTAATGAGGACACACACAGTAATAATACAAATAAGGAATTAAACCGTGGCTGGCTGGCTGTGTAAACATCGTGAGGCATGTCTGAGAGGATGGGTCCCGGGGCTCTGACAGCAGGATAAAGAGGCAGGAAGAGTAATGAGCTATAGACACGATCTTGACATGTTCCCATTACGCTTCTCCGCGAGCACGCACACACACACAATTACATGTAGGCAGAGGCGTACACATGTCAGGGATTTTCAGTCAGATTTTTTGACTTAGTTGAATTAAAATAAAATCTTGAACAGCTCCTCTATCATCTAACATTTTGTGAAATGATAACAAACATTTGTGTGTCTTCGACAGACGTGACAAAAAAGACTCGCAGAACGAGTTTCCTAAAAAATGAAGCTATGATTCAGCGTTAACCTCTTGACAAACTCACTCATTGTCTACGTTGGTTTTGTTTGCTCTGCTCTGTCTCTACCGAAATATTATCTCCACATTCTCACTCCTTAAATCATGTCCATCTCTCTCCAGATATTCTGTGTAGCCGGGCTCGGCTCGGGCTTGACTGAGGCTGTTGTCGTCAATCCATTCGAAGTGGTGAAAGTCAGTCTGCAGGCCAACAGAGATTCCTTCAAAGAGGTTGATAAAAATAAAATACTGTCTCGACTCGTAAAAATGTTGGTAATGTGCACTTTTCTCCAGTCGGTATTTGACATGTCCCTCTCTCCAATACAGCAACCCTCCTCTTTCGCTCAAGCGAGACGCATTATTAACTCAGACGGATTTGGACTGAAGGGCCTGAATAAGGGATTAACGTCAACACTGGGACGCCATGGAGTTTTCAACATGATCTACTTTGGCTTCTATTTCAACGTCAAGGATGCTATTCCCACCAACCCGGTAATGTGCCAGTCAAAATCTATGATCACACTTCGACCCTTCACTTCTGTTTTTGGTGTTTTTGACGACAAATGCAAGCCCAAGCCAAGTGGCCGGTGTTTGTAACCATGACTACGCCTAATTTTTTTTGCTGCCTTCAGGCTATACGATACGCACGTGTCCCGGGCCACCTCACCAGTGGGGAATTGCAAGTGTTTGACAGTATGATTAGTTAGCCCGCCTGCCCATGGAAAGGGAGGAAGCAAAAATCAGAGAGGAGCTTGTAAGATCAGCCCCGCTAATACCTCGTCTGTTTGCTCCTCATAACATCCTCAAAGTTTCAGATTACACATCCGGCAGGGCCTGATGGCCCAAACAAAAGTTAATTTTGTTTAATGGAAACGTTACCATACGCCAGTTCCACATGTACAAACTGGGAGCATTAGATTAACTCCAATGAACTAATTGGAAGCAGACAACGATACTATTTTCAAGAGAAGGTTACAGTGGGAGCCCGAGCTCTGCTATATTTTCAACATTTTTCCAGTGACGCATGGTGTACAGAGAAACCAAGTGGTCATCCTCTGTGAATGATAATTATGTGGCTGGATGACCCAAATAGCTCTCTTCTCAGATTGTGGCCGTCGCGTTTTGGGAATATTCCGCGGTATGTACATTGATGGAATGATCTTGTTTGTGAGTGGCTAACGACAGCTATTGTTGAGGCAGAAAAGGATAAATATTGCGGGCTCCGACAGCTTACAGGGCTGAGCTGATGGTGGCATTTCTCCAAGCCCTTTTTTTTGTCAGCAACATGAGCAATGAGCTTGCAACTCAGACATGTCCGTAGTCAAATTGGGCTGGCCGAGGCTCGGGCTTCTCTCCTATCGACATTTTCATACCGCAGAGGAGGAGGCAGATAGCACACTGCCATCACTCACAAGCGAATGTGTGAGGAGATGTTTGCTTAAGGCTGTTAGGAAGTGGGTTGATGGGTGTACTTAGACCGCGGGTATGTTACCCCCTTCCCCACATCCCACTTGAAAAAAACAGAAGAAGTGGGATTAGCTGTTGATTTACCTCGGCTCTCAGGGTGTCCAGCCGCTTGAGAAAGGCCTGGACCAGCGAGGCTGCTGTCATTTGTAAAAATATCCCGGCCAATTAGCTGTCAGAGCTCTCTGAGTCTGGGCTTCTTTGGTACAGTAATACCCCTGTGCCGAGTCACAGCCCAATTACCCAAATTGTCCCCATATGCCTCCCCAGTCTGCCTGCATGCACCCTGTTTATAAATCCTCTGTCTTGGCTCCCCCAAAGAACATGTGCTTCTGTTCAGCCAATCAGAACGCTGCACCACAGTCAGGAAGCACTAATCTGCCCCCCGCTACCATAAAATGATCAGGGCTTTCATGCCAGCTTTGCAATCATATGCACAAGCCCCCTCATGCTCTCCTTCACTTTTGTTCACATGTACACAAAGTCTCCACATTTATTTTGTCAACACGACACAACTTTCTCTCCGTAGCTGTAGTATTTATATTTTGTGCCATCAGTTTTTAAAAACCTGGCGCCCACCCTAGAAATGTTTCCACTAAAATGAAGCACCTTTCTTCTTTTCCAGGACCCTACCCTGGAGTTCCTGAGGAAGTTCGCCATCGGCCTCACGTCTGGGACCATCTCCTCCTGCGTGAACATTCCCTTCGACGTAGCCAAGAGCCGCATCCAGGGCCCCCAGCCCGTGCCCGGAGAGATCAAGTACCGCACCTGCTTCCAGACCATGGCGCTGGTGTACCGGGAGGAGGGGTACGAACAAAAAAAAATTTGAAATGCTGTCATTGGCGCATCCAAGAATTAATGAGGCACTATGTCTGCCTTGTAAGTGGTTCGTCGTTGGGTATCTGCCAAGCTGGCTGGCTGTCAGGAAAGACACTCATACCAGCTGCAGCTACAAGTTAGCAGGGTTTGATTGTGCGGCGCGAGGTTCTTAGACTAACTACGAGGGAAGTGCATGAACAGCTTGATGCAAAACTGCGATCTGATGAATGGAAACTAAACAGTGACGTTACATTCTGGGCTGTATTCCCCTCGTGTGTGATCATACATTTCTGCAGTCTGTCAGTTGTACAGTAAATGTTAACATATTTTCAAGCCTCAGAGAATGACAGCTCTAAATGGAAGCTTCAAGGAAAGATGTATGTTATGTTAGCAATTGCCCCAGGCTTTCCACTTTCCCCCATGCAGCTCCATGAGACAAGGGCCAGCGAGATGTTTGTAGTTAGTGGACACAGGAGCCTCGAGGGCTGCTTCAGGAACGGCTCTGAAAACCGCTGTCGTCGCAGGGGTGCGTGGAGAGGTGCCCCCTCCGCCACATCTAGTCCCCCTGCTCTAACACAACACAGTCCCAGCTAATTAGTGGTCCCTATGGGAGACGTCGTTAAGCAGACCCTAACGAGCCGCGCGGCGCTCCACGGGTCAATCTAATCAGACAGAGGGCCAGGGAGGAAGTGGGTCGAGCCTTATTAACGCCATCAGTGGCGGGGGCAGGGAGCGGGACAGGGAGCACGAGGCGGAGGCAGGCAGCCACCGATCACCTTGAATGCATTAAGGGGGCAGGTCCTCGCCTCCGCTGGCCGTTAGACCCCAACTATGTACCTGACGGGGTGAGAGACAGGCAGGCCGACAGACAGACAGACAGGCAAGTACACATAAAGTACATAAAGGCTTACATGGAACAAAAATCTTCTTTTTAACTGAAACTTTGACTTGATTTTTAGCGATGGTAGTTTGTATTTGTACATTATTAACATCCATTTTTTTCCTGTAGGTACTTGGCGCTGTACAAGGGGTTGGTGCCCAAGATAATGAGGCTCGGACCAGGTAACAGTAAAAGTTCTTACGCTGATATTAAAACTGTCCTCATGATCACAAAATACCTGTTACAACACATGAAAAAGGTCCAATTTGAGTTTTGTTAGTTTTGTTAGGAGATTTTTTGGCATGAAATTCTCAAATTATTAATCTAGACAGAGCTTCCTTGATGTATTTTGCACTAAATTCAACTTCTCTTGAGTGTTTCCAACGAAATAAGAGGGGAACAAGCGCCACTTCCCTGTTTTGTTCCATAACAAAACAGTCAAATACATTTACATGGTGTTTTTATTTTTATACAGTGTTTGGATGGAGTCATTGTGAGATAGAGTTACTGTTTACTTCACTGCTCTTTCCTTATTTGCCCGACAATTTAATGTCAAACACACACCTGTGTTTCCCAGTAAAGATCACATGGCGCTAAAATCAACGTCCTATTGGTTGTTTAGCTGCTCGTTCGCCAGTGGGAAAGTTCACTGACCGTGGCTGTCTCTTCTGTTGGCTTACAGGTGGAGCAGTGATGCTGCTGGTCTATGAATATGTGTCTGGATGGCTGCAGAAAAACTGGTAACAAAAAAAACAAAAATCAAAGAAGGGAAACCCACGAGAGTGCCTTATGGATCAGTATCAGACCAAATTAGATTTTTTTTTGTGTTTGTTTTTTTACCTGGAGTACACAACACTGCTCAATCTGCACTACAACATATGACAGGACGCAGCTCTCTGCAGGGAAAACTACAGCTTCATCTACGTTAGTTTCTCAGGAATTAAAACCAGCTGCAGCATTTGAGAATTGACAAATACATCTCTAATAGAAAACAGGTTTTTAAGTGGATCAGTACATTTTTCTTTTTTTTTTTAAAGGCCCTGAAAACCGATTTTCTCAATCAGCTTCTTACTTCGAACAATGGAGTCCTACAGGAAAACAATATTTTCTGCCAAATTTAGAACGGTTTTACTCATTTAACATGAGATTTATGTATTTTGTGCTTCTTTTTTTTTCCCCCTTGCACTCTTGTCACTGGTTTAAAGTGGGCGTCGCTCAGTTGGTGGACGTACCTCTGTGCACCAATCAGAGTTTAACATGATTTGAATCCGAATCTGATGACGGTTGTGGGGGTTGTTTTCTTATGTCAATCAAATCAGAGCAAACTGCACCTGCGAGGTTGCAATGAAGCCAATTTAACCACAGAGAGAATAATAATAAAGAATTTTGTAGCTTGTTTAGTCATGAATACTTTAACGTTTTCAGGGGCTTTAAAGTTTGAAATGAAATAAACCACAGAGAATGGAGTGAAGCCATGTTTACGTGACAATCTGCACCCGCTACAGAGCGCTCAGGCTGCACAGTGCATGTTATATGACAGAACAAACACACGCCGAGTACAGATGAGTCTAAACCGACTCGACTCGATCAAACATCACTCGTATCTTGATATAAACTGCTCGTTAAGGAGCTGCCTGTGAAGTAGGAGTAATGCACACGTGTCTATACGCACAAATCTATACTTGTTTGTATGTGCTTCGTATATATGATCGCAAACATATACTGTGATCTCACCGATAGTCCTGCGCCTCACTGTATATCTCAAATAAACCATCTGCAATAGAGCCTGTTACTGTGTATACGAAATTCTTATACTCTGATACTTTTTTAAACTTTTTTGCATGCCTTATTTTTATGTACCTTCTTTTTAAATTGGACTATGATAAAAGATTTTCATGTTTCAAGCTTTTATTGTTTAAATAATTGTGTGAATTTGACTTTTTTTATCAAAAAGTTTTAAACATTAGCAGTTGTAGAAAGTCACTCATGTGTTGGTAACGAATAAAAAGGGCTAAAATTAAACTCCTCACTTGGTTCTTCACTCTGTTAGTGTGTGTGTGTGTGTGTGTGTGTGTGTGTGTGTGTGTGTGTGTGTGTTGGTGTTGGGTTTAAGCACTTGTGTGTCCTGTAACTGTAAGTTTGTGTTGTTGCATGTTTGTCTTCCCTGGAAGCACTTCAGTTTGGCGTTGATATAAGCGTATCATCTTCCCTCCGTTTACCACTTCTTCCCTCTTCTCATCTTCCCTCCATCAGAGCGCTTTGTTGTTTGAGAACCTGTCAGCCGCAACATTGTATTAGCCAACCGATCGTCAGTCTTTTCTCTCTCTCGGTGGCAGGACGGGGAGGAGGAGGAGGAGGAGGAGGAGGTGGAGGAGGGGGAAGTCAGCGCCTGAGTGTAGAGTGCAAGCTAAAACAACAAGCTCAAGAAATGCAAATGGGGGTGGTGGTGGTTACCGCACACATTCTCTCCCTCTGCCAGTCTATCTCTTACACAAATATGCACGCTCACACACATGCAAACACACACACACCTGTTACACAGCCTTAGGGGTAGTGGCTGCTCTCTAAGATACTCATCTTAACCTCATCTGGTAGTAGCTTATACCAAGCCACGTTGGCATTTGACAGTCGTCATTAATGTGGGAGTTGCTCTCTGTGCCAGAATGGAACGGCTCCTGGTTTTTTGCCCCGGGGGGCCCTGTGGTGATAGACTAACAACTGTGGCTTGCAGACTGATGGAATTGTAAGCGCTTAACCTGTCCTTTTC
The DNA here is from genome assembly GCA_946959425.1 of Argyrosomus regius. Classification (NCBI taxonomy): domain Eukaryota; kingdom Metazoa; phylum Chordata; class Actinopteri; family Sciaenidae; genus Argyrosomus; species Argyrosomus regius. The sequence goes on along the minus strand of OX336887.1, from coordinate 4,806,206 downwards.
TGTAATGGAGTGCTGAATGCATATGTTTGTTTCAGGCTTGACAGCTTGTAACATGTGCGGCGTGTATTGCTGGTAGCTAAGCAACAGAGCCACCCTTCACCTGAATTCCCCAACACACCGCACTGACCATAAATCTTCAGTGGCAAAGTCACCCCCCTCCTTTCTCCTCGTACGTGTGTTCCTCATCCTCCTCACCTGTAACATTTCAATTCCAGTGGCTCCACTTTGACAAGCCTGCAATTAGGACATGGCTTTACCTGTCTGTCCCAATGCAGCCTACACGGTTAATGACTAAAATAGATGAAAATGAGAAGAAAAAAGTCTGTCCGAACACGGGAAGCACGGGCGTGCATACCAAAGACGTGTTGTGATTTTCCGTACACGCTTTGATTTTTCTTCTTCTTCTTTTTTTAAGAGGTTTTACTCACCTGTCTGCTCAGTGTTGCTGTTTTAAGGGCGTTAAGAAAACACTGGCTGTTGTCAGCCTCTTTTTAAAAAATGTTCATTGAGCAGGAACACGCATGAAGTACTGTATTCACCCCCGGTGTTGCGTACTCTGCTCTGTGTTACTCTGCAAATGGCTGTCTTGTTTCTGATTGCATGTGGAGAAGTAAAGATAACCATATGACACTGAAGTCAGACTCAACATCATTAATTATAAACACGTGTCTGCCCCTATTTTTAAAACTACGCCTTTCAGACCTTCGCCTTCCTAAAGCTGACCAACATTAGACTACAAGAGCGCGGATTATTAGACTTTCGAGAAGCTATTCCTCCTGTCTAGAAAACACACTGTTCCTATTTTTTAAATACTGGTGTCAATTAAGACGACCACATTTTAATTTTGTTGCATGAGTCAGAGGAGACTAACAAGACTGCGCTCCGTTCATGTAGCTATAGTTGAAAGGAAAAGTTGTTTGGTCTTGTTGTTTGTAGGCTGAGGTAAAAAACAGAGCATGTAACGACTTTTTCATGCATACTCGCAGAGTTCACCATCATTTAGTGTACGTGATGGATGGTGCAGGCGAAACAAAAAAAAAAAAAAAGAAGGGGGCCGTGAGGGCTGGCTGGTACAGCAAGTGTATGATCATCACGTCCCTGTGATGTGGTTCACGTACGGTCAAAGAAACACTACGATCCCTGAGCAACGGTCCGTGACCACTGGATGCGGGGAAGAGTGCTTTCCAAGTCAAATCAGCCCCTGCATGGGGAGGACTGTTGACACTGTCACACGGAGGGACTGTTTATGCTGTAACACAGGAGGAATGGAAACATGGGGCCATAATTAAGCCTAACCATCCTCCCTCTGAACCACTCAGCTGCAAGTAATGCTATGTAAAAGAGCAGGTGAGCCATTTTTTATCAAAGTTATTAATCTAGAAAGTCCACGCCGCAGCCCAGTTTGCTTAAATCTCTGGTTTCCACTGCAGGGCTAGACGGGACTTGCCAGACACACTCAGAATTTATTACGCTACTACTTTCCCCCCTGAAAACGTTCAGAAAGTATTTTTGCATCATTTTGCAAACATGTCATTTGTCAAGCGGGCTGTGCGTTCTTCTTTTGTAATGAACATGTTGAGTTGGCCCTGACAAGCCCTATTTGGCCCTTTTGTGGCTGCTGAAGGTTCGAGTTTGGGTCAGATGTCTGATGACCTTGGAGACCGCAGGCCAATGAGCCTATTTGTGGCTCTCTTTCTCTCTCTCTCTGTCTCTCTCTCTCAGTGTGCATGGACTCACCGCCTCACCCCGGGAGTCTGGGAGTCCCCTCCACCCCCACCCTCCTCCGGCACTCACATCTCAAATTTTAATGCAACAGTGATGCTCTAATTTACTGTGTCGTACACACGCTTAGAGCCAACTGAAAAAAATCTTTATGACTTATAAGAGTTTAAAAGTGTTGGCAATTATAATCCATGACGTTAGACCTTCACTATTATTTACATGTAGTACAGTGGGAGTCATATAACTCCCCTATGAAATATAAGAATAAGCACTGACATTAAAAAAATACTTCATTTTACAGAAAATCTGACTTTAGACGCTCGATTTATGTGAGAAAATTGTGCAAAATGTCATTTTATATCCAAACATCTAATACCTAAATCTAATTTAATTTCTTTAACCCGTGTATTCCTCCTGTCTTTGAGCTAATATTAATGTTTATGAATCTATAAAAGGCCGTCTGAAGTGTAATGAGGTGAGGTTATTTTTAATGGCCAAAAGATTTAAAAAGAATTGCTTTACGTGGTGACAAACACGTGTGCGTGCTCAAAGCATTTCTGATGAACTTTCCCAGTGAGCCGTGACGCTCGGTAATAGAAAATACAGGCCTTGTGTGAGCACGCACACGTTTTTTTTTTTTTTTTATGGAAAGCAGTTTCCTGCTCATGTAAAACAAACGACAATACCTTGTATTTAACTTTGCTGCGTTACGAGAGAGGGAAGATAAAGATTTTATATTATTCTAAGAATAAAAAGGTGATTTTTTTTTTCCCCCCCCAAAACAACCGGAAAACTCCAATAACAGCCAAACAATTTAATGAGATACATTCAATTTCATTGTGCAACATTTGTCAATTGTTAATGTTCTAGACTGCAACATAAGACCAATGCCAATTTTGTCTAAACATGCGTGGAGATTCCCATGCTGTCTGTAAGGCTAATTGCACTTCATTCAACGTACCTTAAATCTAATAAATAAACTTCTCTGTGGAGCTCTCGCGAAGGCTATTTTTTTTTTCTTTTTCTTTTTTTTTTAGAGAAGTGGGGAAAACAACGCTCCATAAAGACAGTTGCTTTTATCAAAACATGAACAACAACAACACAAAATAAAAGCATACAAACATATAAAAAAACAAGAGCAAATTAATAAGAACCCTGAAACACTAATGCAAAGTTGTTTTCCCTCTTCTTTGATTGCTTATTCGTGAAGTTATACGTTACCCCGTTTTTGCCCAAAGACATTTGCAGAAGTGTGCAGTAAAGAATCTGAGAGGAATTGTGTTGATGGATGGAGTAGCAGTCATAACATCAGTCCTTCAGTACACCTATCCTGCAAGTTCTTTCAGACAACGAGAGTTTGTAGTAAAAAAAAAAAGGACAGTTTATTCCTCGCGTGTCTTTGGTGTGACTGTGTGAGGAGCTGGGAGGTGGAGAGGGGGGCACAAATATTGGTCCTGCGGGCCGAGTCCTTCATAGAAAAAGGAGGCAGTGGGAATGAAATGAAGCCACAGGGGACAGACTTGGTGTCTCCTGTCCTCACTGTCTCTTTCCCCCCACACCCTCCCACTCCCCACCCCGAATCAGTCTCGCAGAGCTGACTTCACAGCGCCGAGGCAGTGACCGGGTGGATGGCGTCGCGGCTGGCTGTCATGCTCTTGAAGGCCAGAGGGGTGGCAATGTCACAGCTGTGGGGAGATAGAGCACTGCCACTGGCCGGCTGCCACGTGGGTCCGGTCACATAGGCCGAGGTGGTGGCGCTGTACCCCATGTAGGGTGACACTTGGGTGGGAGGGTGGTAGGGAGGGATGCTGGGCGCTGTGACATAGCTGTTCACTGTGGGCAATCCATTCAGCGTCTGGGAACAAAAGAGACGGGAGAAAAAGAGGATGTTAGAAGTGTAGAGATCACGGTTTTTACTTGCCACAGAAATGTTCTTAAATCTAGTCCTTCGACAGACAGATTGAGAAGCGAGTCTCCCATTTTTAGCTACATTATTTGGTGACGTGACCCCTGACCCAGGTAGACACACACAAGCAGCTGAGCTCTAATGGAAAGAATCTGAGGCAGGCTGCAGAGAGAGAAAGAAAGTGAAAGGCAAAGTGATGCTGGTTGAATTATAAACAGCAGAAATTCTAACTTCACAGCCACCACATAAAAAACCCATTTTCCCAATTTTAAAGAAAGTATGGATGATCAATTATGCGCTCTCATGCCCCTGGAACATATTAAACATGTATTAAAACCATACATGCATGATTGCCCGTCTATGTCAAGCCCGTGACTTGTTTTCTACCCTGAAGTGGACGTCTCTCCGCCGCGGCGTTGATATACCACGTCAGACGATGGGAGACAGGGTTGGTTGGGTGGTTGTGGGGTGAGGGGGGGGCGCCACAAAACAGATGTCATGAGAGATTGAGAGTGAAAGGGCAGGAAGAGGGGAAATATGATAGAGAATGAGGCGTGCATATAGGGTTCGAAGCATGAATGGGCTTTGCTTTTCTGGCGTGGCGACAGGACTTAACTTGAGGAATTCACCAAAGCATTTCAACAGGGAGGCCGAATTTCTGTTCCTGGGTGGTCTGCGACTACTGAGAATTATTTCTTTTAAAATATTTCAGTTGCTTTGACTTCTTTTCATTGACTGGCAGAGTCACTGGCTATTTCTTTTAAAAGCAGATATGAAAAATTACGCTCCAAACTGACATTTTGTGGTGATTATAAAACATAACCCTGCGTACGCACACACACACACACACACACACACGCTTTGTGGGTGTGTGTTGGGTGACTGTGGGTGTTTGTCTGTGTTTGTGGGTGTCTGTGTGTCTTCACTCTGTTCAACAACACTTGAAGCAAATGTCACAAATACGCACGCAGGCTCAGAGCTGCTTCTTAAAATTATGTTTTCTCATTTAAATCAACTAAACATTTTCCCAGAGATTACACACATCCTGCACTAACGACTACCGTACACACACACACACACACACACATGTGTACACAGTGAATGCTGCACACATAAATACAGCACATATACACAATAATGAGAAACCTCTTTCGGTATAATGCAATCCGCTGCGACATGAGCACAGAGCTGAATCAACACTCCTGACACAAAGTCAACAAAATTCAAGGAGTGTGTTCTCCTATCAGATTGCATCATTTGCTTAGGTGTAACTGTTATTTTGTCCACCCCTGCTCCACCACGCATCATCTGACTAACTATAAAACAATCCTGTGTATATATGTATGTATATATGTTTATATATATATGTACATCTTAGAATTTATGTTTTATATTTTAAATCTGTAGAAATCTGAGTGTACATGACAAAATTTAAATATTTTCAAAGTTAATTTTAAAGTTTATTTTCTCTGCTTTTGTTTAAAGGAACAAACTTATATTTTTAATCATAATTTGTGTTTTTAAGTCCTTTTTTGATCGAGTTTTCTAAAGCACGAGTAAAACCGAAATAATTAATAATAAAAATCATTGACGTCATTCATCCAAATAATTACAAGTCAAACGGATTCACTTGGTCACGCTCTGATCCCTTTGTTTATATTTCAAATAAATCATTAAAACGCGCCAAATATTTAAAAGAACATTAATCTAACGCCAGAGAAACGTTCACAGAATATTATATTTAACTTAAAAAGTGTTTTACTTCACGCACGTGAACGCAATCAGCTCCGAACCGCCGCGCGCACTGAGCTCAAGACTTAAATCTACTTTAATGATGCTTCTTCTTCTTCTTCTTCTTCTTCTTCTTCTTCTTCTTCTTCTTCTTCGCTTCTGCGTCTTCTTCCTCTTCTTCCTCCTCCTCCAGTGAAAATCCTGGGAGTCCCTTGGGTGCATCTGCCCTCTTAACAGCGCCTATAAGGCCACATGTTACTAACCGCAGCCTCTGGCCTTGTACACAAACGACTCATATTTGACTAAAATTAGACCTTTTAGAAGTCTTCATCTGAATTAACTTCGCACTGACAGTCAAACGTGGAGGATATTTTTAAAAAACAAAATTAGGCCTTTAGCTTGTAAGAAAAATGTGGACATGAAGGAAGATGAACTGCGGTTTGAAATCTTCGGGGTCTTTGAGCCGTTTCCACACGCTCCTCTGCGTGACGTGCGTGTTTTTTTTTTTACTGCGTCTCTCACAAACACAAACACAGATCTATTTAACATCAGCAGACTGCAGTAGCTGCCCTGTTTCAAGTCTGAGTGACAAAGGCACGGTTAATCCTGCATCGTTTGGTGGAACACTGCAGCGCTTCACCATTCTTTGTTTTTCATGCAATAAACTGTAATTTATGGAGTTGTTATTTTCTACATTTTAATGGCTCACTTCTGTTTTTTTTTCTTGTGTGTGTGTGTGTGTATGTATGTGTGTGTGTGTGCGTGTGTGTGTGTCTAAGCGCTCAGACAGACAGACAGACAGACAGACAGTGAGTGTGTCCTCATGTCACTGCGCCGGCGCTGATTTTTTTTTCTGCGTAAATACGCGTGAAAAATGGCACAAAAAAAATAAATTACGCGGCGTGAAATTGTTTTTTGTTTCGGTTTGTGACTAAAAATGTCAAAATAAGATAAAAGAAGCACGCATGCGCGCACGCAACATCATAATCCATCGCAAATAAACACCTGGAAAATGTTATATACATTTATTAAAATAAGTTTTGAACATAAAAGCAGAAAAATATTAAATTTAAATTGATTTAAGAGCCATCGTATATTATATTTTTAATTCATTGGGTTGTGCGTAAAGCGACTTTAAAATGAGGAAAATGTGAAATATTTGTATGAAACGTGCGAAAATTCAGCGTCCATTAACGCATTCATCTAAACCCTGACTTATTTTGGATACGTCTCTTTCACAAAAGCCGAATTAATGTGCCGAAAGTTGCACGACAGTAGATAAAATATCAGCCTGTGAGCTGCTGTATTTTTACGCAGTAAACCTGAATAAGACAAATTATGAAAGTTCAGTGTCTGAGCTCAAACCCTGCATGGACTAGAGCATTAAACAAAGCCATTAAACCTCTATATAGGCCCGAGCTAGAATCATTCACCAGGAAACCGAAAACAGACTCTACATATATATATATGAGCATATTTTTATGGCTGCAGCCAGTTTTCTGAGTGTTAAGCACGCTACAGTTAATTTCTAAAGCTCGACATACCAATGCAGGAAAACAAGAATCAAGAGAATAACCAGGCTATCCAAAACTCTTTGACCTAGTGATTCTTAAATCATTCACACTCTGATGATTCATAAAAACACTGACCATGCAGCAGGGCCTACAGGAAGTGCACCTTATAAAACCAGAATAAAAAAAATAATAAGATATTATTATTAAAAATATATATAATTTAAAAAAAGCACCATTACCAGCTAGCCAACAGATGGAGCGCATTAATGCTGTGAAAGGGAAATGTCCAAGCCACATAATTATTAAAATATTATAAAATAATACTTCAGTTGGATTAATAGTCTGATTGTCAGAAGTTTGGACAGACTCTTTCACACTAATGTTGCATTTTATCTTACAGAAAAATGAGAGGTGTTCCATTTTTTTTTTTTTTACCTGTGTGTATTTTGCTTCAGGTTCTAAATGCGGTTTATCCACGCCTTTGACTAGTGGAGAGCTTGCTGGTGGGAAATTAGTCCTGTTTATAGCGCTCCATTCTTCTAGTTTGGCGCTGGAAAAGGATGGACTGTCACTAACTGGGGGGGCAAAAGAGAGAAGAGAAGAGAGGAAAGTCAGAGAGGAGATTTTAAGATTATGGGAAAAGACACGCACAGGCCCGCTTCTTGTCATGCAGCCATCAGGCGCAGCTCAATTTTTTTTTTTTTTTTTTTTTGCACTAAAAGCGCCATTATTTATCATTTTTACGCACAGGTTATAGCTCATAGATCAACGAGCTTCCGTGCGCGGAACGTTTTTCTAAAACGTTTCTATTGTTGGTGAGTCAAAACAGAAAATATCAGTTTTAGTATCTCAAACAAAAACGTGCACAATCTGATCCTGGGACAGTTTTTCTTTCTAAATTCTCTCCTCTGAAAATAAATCAAACATAAATTTGTTTTTTGTTTTTTTTCTTTAAGCGTTCATCAAGGAACTATTTTCTCCCGACTAAAAACTTTGAACACTGCAAGAAATAACAACCGCGTTTGGACTGAAATGTGTATTTGTAGATCAGATTGAGGCTCATGTTTGGAGATGTGCAACAGTAGATACAGAGAGAGAGAGAGAGAGAGGGGCGACTCTCTGGTGGGTCAAGAGACGTTTTAACCCAGCGAAACGTCTTCCTGTCGGGGGACAAATTAGATTTACTCTCACCGTCTCCCTCCTTTTGTGACTGATGGATATTACATTATACTCAGCTCCCAACGTTTACACTGGGAAGAGCCAGAGCCCACCGACGGTTTAACTCGATAAAGAACTTTTTTTTATTTAAAGTTCTCCTTTTGTATATGTTAAAATACTTTTGCTGTGATTCGCAGCCTGTAGGCCTACATTTAAGCCGGCGCGCGTGTGTGTATGAGAGAGAGTGTGTGTGCCCGCTTGCGCGCTAAATTAAAGCAAAAATCATTAGTAATTTATGCAAATTAAATCCTGATTTTTAATAATTACCTGCCATTTTTTTTACATAAACTCCAAATATATATATATATATATATAAATATTTTTAAATAAGCACTTTGGTGCAAAATGAGCTCTCACCTTAACAAATGTTCTGCAAAACTTTTGCCACAAACATCTGCTTATAATTTCCAAATGAATAAATAGTTTGTAAAGGCAGCCCTTTAAAACATATCTGTGATTTTCTCGCGTCGCCTTTTCTGCGCTTTAAATCGTTTTTACGCACGGCGGTGGGAAAGTGGAGAGACACAGAGAGGAGGCCGGGGCGTGTTTCTGCATGGCAGCCATGAATCCTGACAGCAGCCTCGCATTGGACTGACAGCACTTCCCCTCCTGCCACTAGAAAACAAGCTCTCAGAAAATCCCTTTCACAACACCGAGCCGGCCATTAACACTGATTTATGCCGGATCCTGTTTCACTGTTTCCAAAACAGTTGTGGTCTCGTTGAGTCCGAGCCAAGCTTATCTGGGCCCTACCTGCATGTGACACACACACATATATAAATATATATATATATATATATACGACAAACACAAGACATGCAGCAGAAACACATCTTAATGTGAGCTGCTGCTTGTGTTGTTGTTTTTTTTAAATGTCTGAATCACAGTTTAAAAACCTGCACAAAATGTCTGGCTCCAGAGTCATGGCAAACATTCAGCACACCTCATTTTGATGCACTTCATCTCACCGCCTTTTTCCCCTCTGCTGTCCCTCTAATATTCCACATCCGCCTCTTAATTATTACTGCAAGCCGGACCATCTGTTTCTGAACTAACCTGCCTTCCCTTTTCAAATCAATATCAGCAGGCAGGTCAAATGGCATTTAAGCTTTCTCTCTCTCTCTCTCTCTCTCTCCCCCTCTCTCTCTCTCTCTCTCCACAGAGGTCTGTGAGCTTATAACGTCTCAATCGTTACTTTCTTAGGCCTGTAAAAAACAATTAGAGTAACTCAAAGAGGAGAATAAATCCACTTTCTCTGTCAAACACACACATTCGCACTCTTGCGCGTAAAACCCCTTCAAAAGTTGTGTAAATAGTAGTGCAATAAACAAATGCAACCGCCCTCCATGCAGCCATGCTTACTTTGTTGCTCTGTAATAGACCGTATCCCCAGAATATCTGTTACAGAGTGCGAGGAAGGCCATATCCTGTGCATGGCCATGTGTCCGGGAAGGGTGGGCATGCCAGGGGGAGTGGGCACTTTGGACGTCGGGTATGAGTATAAGTGGTTGTAGGGTAACGATGGTTGTGGCGGTGGGTGAGGCGCCTGCTTGCCCGACTCATACTGGCTCTGCTGGGACAGATTCCCGATCTTGTTGCGCAGGATCCGACTGATGGAGCTGACGGAGGGCAGATTGAATTTGTCACAAACCCCGTCGGCGAGTAGCCTGTCCCGGATCTCCCAGGCAAAAATCCCCGGGTCTCTCTGCTTGTATGTCCGTATGTGTTTGACCACGGTGGGTGTGGTGACCCTCGGCTTGCTGCCTCCGATAGCCCCCGGGAGGATGGAGCCGGTCTCGTTATAGCGGGCCAGGATCTTGCTCACGCAGCCGTGAGAGACGCGCAGCTGCCTGCTGATGTCACAGGGTCGAATCCCGAGTTGGGCCAGCTCAACTATCCGGAGCCGGATGGCGTTGGGGAGCGGCCTGCCGTTCACGAAAACACCGCCGAGTTGGTTCACCTCACCGAAGGCTGGCTCTGGTGTCAAAAACAAACACACAAAACGGCAGAACAATGAGACAGCGATTAGGTAATCAAACCAAGGCCCATCAGAGAGCTTTAACCCGGGTTAAACCACGAACACATATTACGCCTGATATTACTTACCAAATGCGTAAATGTGCACAATGAAATATGGGAAAGATCTGAAGTTAAAGTGTGTTATGAATCCACTTATTCCAAGTTTTTGTCACTTATGGGAGCATTGTATAACCAAAAGTCTCCCACGTGGTTTAAAATCCTCATTGCGCTTCAAGTGTGCACACTAAAATACCAGTTTACGATTTAAAGCTCTGAACGGTGTTTGGCTGAAAAGTATCAACCAACAGCTGAATGATAGCAGTCGTGCAGGCAGGCTAAACTTCACGCGGATGTCCAGCGCTCAGTGCCAAAACTCACGCGTAACTGACACATGGAATAACTCCGCGCGCTGCTTTTTATTCTTCCCCCGCTGGATCAACAGACAAAAACATCACACACAGACAACATGTCGCTATGTTCGTCTCCCCTACCTTTGACGTTTGGACCTCTCGCTGCATCCCCCTGACAAGACAAAAAAAAAAAAAAAAAAAAGAATAGACCTCGATCCAACATTGAACAACTCACCCATCGTGTTAAAGCCGCAAATGAAGAATACGGTGTCCGGTTCGTGCCTCCTACGTGGGTCCTGCTCCGCGTCCAGCGTGTCCACTGTCCAAAACCGCGTCCAAGAAAATCTTCTTGTGCGATAAGGAACAAGAGGGACAAAATTCTCGATCTGTTTCCTGACGGCGCTGGAGACAGGCTTACATTTCAATCTGTTGAAATCAGGAGGCTGGACTTCCAACGCTTCTAACCCGCCGATTGGCTCCACTCTCCAATAGACTTTGGAGATTGTTGCCTAGCTGTGTTGCTATTGGTCCAAAAAAGTTTGACATGACAAGTCCGCAGAGATCTCCCTCCTCTCCTCTCCTCTCCTCCACCTCCTCCTCACCCCTCCTCACCCCAATCCTCCTCGTCGTCCTGCTCTCTCCCATCTGAAAGCGAAGCTGGGGATGTGCCACCATGAATGTTATTGAGACAGATAGTGTGAGTATGATGCTGTATCGAGATTTTGGATCAGATCTGTTCAAGAGTCGAATAAAAAAGATGCGTAAAAAGTTCCCAAACAATCACCTGAAGTGAATCTCTTCATGAAAACTTAATTTTTTATTTATTATTAACATCCCTGAAACTTTTTATTCATTTAATATTTTATTTTAGTTAATTATAACAAATATTTAAACGTTCAAGCAACAACAATAAAAAAAAAAAAAAAGTTGAGGTTGTGTTCAGGTGGAAAACCTGAGTCTGTGTGGCTTCACACTCCACTGAAGCAGCCTTCATCTCAACCTTTTAAATGGCATCATTAAGGAAATGGGAGGAAATGAATGATTGGTTTTGAGTAATGCAATTGGCTGAGTGATGTTTGTAAATTGTGTCTCAGTGCGCGTGAGGATTATCACACTTTTTAAAATATATATATATATTTTCACCTCCTTTGTCATCCATGTTTTTACTCTGCTTTACGCATCAAACATGGACTCCTACACTTTGTAAAAAAAATAAAAATCCCTTCACGTGGATAATGTTTGTCTGAAAATTAGATACGTTTTAACATTTGTTGGAGAGAATCTGCCCGCTCGTGCTGTTTGACAATAAACCTCCTGTGCCAAATTTAAATTAAATTTTATGATTTATTTAGACGTGTGTGTGTGTGTGTGTGTAACAAACATTACACTTTAATGTTTAATAGTTTTAACTCAATAATATTCAGACTTTAAGTCCATTTGATGCGCATTAAGGCTCTGCACCGGACAGGCCAAATGTTGCCCTTTTTTTTGCCAATTACGCACAGCAAGCTTTGACGCATACAGACCTCTTATATGATAAAGAAATTACCTTTTTTTATGTCTTAACCTTTACATAATTAGCTCCCAGACTCAAAGCTCGCAGGCTAATATCTTATAAAAGGATTATTTCTAACTTTACTACCTCTGCATTACAGTCCAGTCGCTGTACAGAAAGCCCACTTGCAAAGGCAATAAGAAAGATTTGTTGCTTCCCGACACGAGAAACAAACACACGCCATAACTTTGCGCCTTTCACTTCTCTCCTCGTTTTGACACGTGCTTTAAAAAAAAAAAGAAAAGAAAAGAAAAGGCCACGGCGCATGACTGACCTTCATCTCTGTGCAACCTAAAAGGGATCAACGTGCATGTAAACATCAAACGGAGGCTCCTGTACAGACGTGCAATTAGGAATATTGTTGAAAAAAAGGAGAGAGAAAAGCTGTGCTGACATTAAACACCGAAGCGTCTGTGAGGAGGCCAAAATGTACACACAAAGTATTGCCCAGTATTTGTTTGAGCACGTACAGATCTGTGGGTTGCATGCACACTGAGCAGGAATGTGTTGTAATACTTAGATTTTTTTATTATTATTATTATTTGTTTAATTTTTCCAGCTTTTCATGGTTGCACAAATCTCTGAAATTCCAGATTACAGCTGTGCGCTCTAACACCAACACAAGCCTGTAAAGGAGGCGCGCATGAACTCTTATCTGGAGATACATTTTGCGTTATTTACCTTAAAACGACCGACATGGGGCTCTTAGTTTGCTCTTTTTTTTAATTTTATTTTTTAAATTTTAGCACTCTCCCCTCCCCTACCTGCCCACCCTGCTCAGCTCCCAGGCCACTAATGCGTCAAGGATAATGTTTACCGTGGTGGTGGTGGTGGTGGAGGGGGGGAAACGTGCTCGACTTGTTTCCACTGAGGTTCCTCCGGTGGCTGAAATAACAAAAGGTCAGCGTTGAAGGGATCAAAGGTCTCTGCAGGACTGCTCCATCGTCAGCATCTCAATTATTATTATTATTATTATTTTATTTATGTATGACAGATGTCCAACTGAGGATGCGCCACGCTGCGGCCACGTCACGACGTGTTTGTCTGATTAATGACATCACACAACAACTGGGAAATATCAAGGCTAAATTACAGGTTGTAATAAATAATCAGCTGATTATTGAAGGCATTGTTTGAAAACTAATTGCACTATGATTATTTTTATTATTGTCATTATTATTGTGCGCATGTCCGTGGTTCTTAATAATGATATCCAGACTCTACATGTCACATGTCTGCGCAGCTCACAAGCCCAAACTCGTCCACGTCGGATTGAATTGTGTCAAAGTGTCCGTGAAGGCAACGCATCACTTGTCAGACAAATTGTGTAACGATGGACTCAAACGCTTCGCCTGTCCGCTCTCTGCAGGAGACAGACCGACGCGTTCCCCGCACCGTCTCCCACTGTTTCCCCGCATTTGGCAGCAGATTTCTCCTCCTCCTCTCTCTCTCTCTCTCTGTATATATAAATATATATATTCTGCTGTGTGTGTGTCAGCACAGGGCCTTTACATAACAATGATCACATGTGCTGCTGCTGCTGCTGCTGCTTTTTTTGGGCTAAATCCTGCAGGATGTCTGATGTATGTCGCTGAGTGCAGTCCTGCTGTGTGTGTCCGGTTTCTGTGCAAGACGTTAGAAAGCAGAGAAGCCTCACTGCGCCTCCCTGATCTATAATTTAATGCTCGAGTGACATTTTGTAAATATCATATTTGTTTGCTGCTAAAATGACCTGCAGCCTCTGCGCAGCTCCCCTCCAGCACATCAGGGATTTTCTCTCTGCAAAATATATTTATCCCCCTTCAAAATAATTCACCTAAACTCCCAACATGAGATCATCCATGTCCAGACTCTCAGAGATTGGAGTGTATTATTTTAGTTCTTCAGATATAATTAGTTTTTTGTGTTTTTAGTCACAGATTTCTTCGACTATGTTGTTGTTACTGTAACTGTTACTGGCTGATCTCGGACCTGTTTATATCACAGCTTTCTTTCATGTCAAAGTGTTTGCTTTGGTCATAATTGATTTCACGGGCCGGGCAGATCTTTTTATTGACTCAAGATGATGGAAGAAGCGTGTGGGTCAAAGAATATTTATAGTGCTGCTTCTTTTTTTCTGACCTTTTCTGCCATTTCAGGCCCTCAAAAAAGAAAAAATACAAGAAGAGAAGTCCAATGAAACGAATGCGTCAGTATTCCAGGTAGAAATCTCTAATTTGTCTTCATAACATTCACTGAAACACGAAGATGCGCACTCAGGGATTTTGGAAAATGAAGATCCAGGTTGGAAACGTTCACATCTCTGCAGGTAGAGCTCAGACAGCAGCTCCTGTCTTGGGTTTCTTTCTTTGCCAAAAAGGTTTGTTTACTTCTGCATAGTGTACAGCTATAAACTGTGATGACACTCCCACCTCAACTGTCTCCAAAACACCTTTTGGTTTTTTAATTTTCAACAAGTGCAGACATGAGGAACCTCTTTTAAAATTTTTCCTAAGAGAGGCACAGAAATGAAGAAATACCTGCCCCGGACAACAACAGACAAAAAGGATTTTTCAAGATTTCGATGAAGTCTGATCGAAAAAGTTGAAACACTTTATCTTGTTCCAGCAGTTCTCCTCAGTGGGGACAAGTGGAGATGTTGCGGTGTCTAAAACCAAACGTTCATCAGGAGCTTGTATCTTGTGCGTGAACATTTATTTCTATATTTGTTGTCATCAAAGTGAATCTCACAGTGAGCATGAGCTCTTTATGAAGCTTCAAAAACTGCGATTAAAAATAAATAAACGAAATCTCTTTTTCTTTTCTTTTTTCATCTGGTCGTGAAACAAAAAAATAATTTCACGTTTGAAAGAATCAAACGTTTAAAAAAATGTTTATAAGTTTAATAAAAAATGATTCGCGTTTATATTCAAAAATACAGAGAAGATGATGATGATGATGAAGAGTCCTCCACCAATCATCGTCTGTCCGATTAATTAGAAACACAAATATGAATCTGTCATCAGCTCTTTAATTATTATTAATCAGATTACAAACACCCCGGTGTCATGTGATATGTATGGAAAATGTATTGGACGTTCATTTTGTGCTTATATTCTGATGTTTAATGTATTTATGTGACTGTATGACGACAGTAAAGTATCTTATATATATATATTTTTTTATATCTTCATCTGGCAGAGACAGACAGAAATAAACAAACCAGTCACATCAACTTTAAAGTTTAAATCATCACAGACTGCAGAAGAAATCATAAATTATAACTCAAACATCATTTCAGACGTTCAAATTTTACTTAAACGAGATCATCTTTAAAAATATGCATTTAAAATACTGAAACATTAAATGTTCATTTGTGGATTTGGACTTTAAAAAATGTAAATCAGCTGCAACTTTATGGAAAATAACATTTTCGATGATTCAAACAGCTCAAAAAAATAATCAGAGCGGTAATTTGAGCTGTTTGTAAATTATAAATTAAAGAGTCACATCCTGTATTATAACATTATCATTAATATTAATACTATGATGTTGCATAGCGGTGTCATAATCAGCACTATATTCAACGCGGATGGATCTGACTTGAAAACAAAGAGAAGAAGAAGAAACTGGAGCTGGCTGAAATCCGTCATCTGATTTCTTCTTCGTGGTCCAAAAAGAACTCAAAACGCAGCAGGACATATTTCCTAATATGCGACATAAATCATGGAGAGTCTCTGTGCTGCTCAGATTCTCCGTGGAGAAACCTGCAGAGCGGTGTGGGGGTGAAAAAAAGAAAATTCCCAGTTTTCCTGGTTTTCTGTTCCCAGTAAGATCCTGTGGGAAATCCAAGTCACCACTAATAGGTTATTACGGGGACGCGCAGTGATTTCTTGTTTCACAGAGAGGTTGGAGGTCTGTCATCTCATACTAACTGTCCCCAAACTGACTGACATCTGCAATAAGATACACACGTGTGGAGAGTTATAGTGTGTGTGTATAAGTGTGTGTGTGTGTGTGCTGCGTTCAGAAACAAGGCCTAAGCCGTTTGTCACCCAAACGCACCACTAATCCGGGTTATTAAGGGCGCACAGAGAAGTGGTGTCGCCTCCAGCTGTTTGATACAAATAAGATAAGACTATATGGAAGCTTTAATGTGTGCAGGCTGCTGCTTTTTTAGGGAAATGCCATCACCCCGGCGCCTTTAAAATAACCCGCACTGATGGCTCTAACCTTTGCAGCCCAAACGGCGGTGACACCATTAAAAGTCTTTCTGCAGGTTAGCACTTCTCCCGGGCTGAGTGGCCCGGTAACTTTAGTGCGGCCTTAATGAGGACGAACGCGGGTTAACGACGTATGTAGTCGTGTTTCAAGAGGACCAGGCCTGGAGTTTGAGCAGAGAGGGACAAAAAGAAACAATATTTACGACACTTTTAAGCATACATCACTTTGACATCTGTTCGTCTGGCACCTGGCATCCATTAGTATTAAATATTTCATTCCGCCCTAATTTGGAGCTCTCCTTTGTCCCCCGAAACCGTGGACACTGGAGGGAAAAAATGGACCTTCGGTGCGCCTTTTTACGCGCGCTGTTTCTCCTGTGCAGAAAAGTGCAAATGGGGTGTTGATGCAGACCACACCGCCGCGTTATGCTACGCTACGAGCCGAGGAATCGTTGAGTCATACCTGGATTGGATTTATATTAAATTTCCTCACCCATTAAGATCTCTGAATAAAGCGCAGGAACATTCCTGCAATTAGTCAGATTTTGTGCAAACGAGCTTTTTTTTTTTTCTTCTATTTTACGGAGTGTTATTAGATTACAGAGTGGACTGAGTGTTCAGTATCCTCATAAACAAACAGAGGTCGACCAGAGTCAGATGTGTAATGTCAGTGAGAGCTGTGACAAGAGAGAAAGCTCTCTGATACCCGACATGCAATCTGCCAGGAAAACAAACCAATCAAATTAGGAATGATAGAAATTATAATTTGTTTTTTTTCCTACCTCAGCAGCTCGGTCACCTCAGAGTTCAGCCCAGTGATGTAACAGGATGAAAGCAGCGCTCAGGCCTTCACGGTCACACTCCCAACACGACATGATGCGTTCACTGCTCAATATAAAGACAAGATGCAGGTTAGAGGACTTTGAAGCAGCAGCATCAGGATCAGGATCAGTGAGGTGAGTTCATTTAACTGTAAGAATAAAGTGATAATCAAAATAATAATCACTGATGATCCAAAATTCAAACATTTGTGTTAAAATCTGTCCTTTTTTTTCCTCCTCTGTGTTTAACATGACAGAAATATTAAAGCAGCTTCTTTGTCTGTCTTTAGAGGGTCAGTGATGCTGCTGATCACACTCTGACCGCAGACAGCAGATTTATTACGAAATACAGTGGCGCCATCTAGTGGACGGTCAGGAGTCCTCACTCAAAGCTGTGAATCTACTGGTGAGTCCATCCATCCTTTATCTGTAATATCCTCATCAGGGTCACGGAGGGGCTGGAGCCTCTCCCAGCTGACTTTGGAGGAGAGGTGGGACCAGCTTATCACAGAGACAAACAACTATTCACACTCCAATTCACACCTACGGACAATTTAGAGTCACGTAACCTGTTAAGACTGTGAGAGGAAGCGGGAGTACCTGGAGAGAACCCACGCAGACACGAGGAAAACATGCAAACGCCACCCAGACAGGCCCAAGCAGGGGTTCGAACCAAGAACCTTCTTGCTGTGAGGCGGCTCCTGGTGAGTATGAAATATTTCACTTGTATTTGTCATAATTATTAGAATATTTGAAGATGCGTGCACACACACAGTACAGTATTTGTTGTTTTCTAAATAGATTTGATGACATGAACTCACTGGGACTCACATCAACACTGACTGGCACAGTCATATAAAGAAATATAAAAATACAGTCATAGGTATTAAACAGATGAAATACAAGGATCAAGCTGTATTAAACACAAACAATAAAGACACAAGGAAAATAAATATATGAAGGAGAAGCTGGATAAGTCTAGAATTCAGCAATAGGAGAACTCAGAAGTATTTATTCCACCTTTATCTTCACTTTAGTGTTCTTATCTTTCAAATCCTCTCCTGCTCCCTCACCTGTATTCTACTCTCACTCAGTTAATGAGTAAAATCAGTGAAAACTTATGATGATCTTACAGAACACTGCTTCCCAACCCGGAGGTCCTGATCCTCACTAGGGGTCGCCAAAGCTTCACGGATGGTTGCAGGTTTGTGGTTGGTTGGAAAGACTTGAAGAAGGCCTAACATAAGTCTGTCTGTCAGTTTTTCATCAGTGTGTCCTGCAGAGGGCAACCAAGTATCACAGTTCAACAAGTCAGAGGCAGCGCTGCCAGTTCGAGCTCACAAGTCTGACAACTTGTTTGTTTCTTGTTTCAGGATTTGTGCAGAGATCAGCAGCAGCAGCAGCATCGCGGTCACAGTGACTGATACCTGCATCCTCAGGGCATCTCAGCTCACAGGTAGAGAACTGAAACTATTTTTTCATGGGAGTCGTAATGAACAACACCTTTTTTATCTCCATGTTACAAAGTCTGGAGGGTGTGATGAGTCACTGGAAGTGGAAGTGTTCCTGCAGTGCCTCAAAATACAGAAAATAAAGCAACACCGACCATCGTCTGAGTATCAGGAGCTGCAGATCTTCTAAAGAGCTTCTTTGGATGTGAATAAATTAAACCCACATTTCTTCACTTAAAAGTCTTAATGCTGACATTATAGTCTATATATTAGTGTTATATATATATATATATATATATATATATATATATATATATATATATATATATATATATATATATATATATATATATATATATATATATATATATATATATATATATATATATAGTAAAGATATTATATATATTATAATCATGTAGTCGAAACTACCTGATTATCAGGACAACAGAATTCAAACACACTGAGTGTGAGCCACAAAGTGAGAACAGAAGAAACATGCTGAATTATTTATTATATATTATCATGATCATGATGTCAGTATTTAATTTTTTAAATATCACGGTTATCGTCAACATCATTATATTGAGACACCCCAAACTGAACCTACAGGCACAGATTGTTACTGAACACAGTCACTTGTATCTGGACGTGTTGTAATGAATCTAATATCTGAAGGTACATCGATACTTATATCTGCATGTTTGTGTGTTTTTCTTCCAGCCACTTCAGTAACTGTTCATTTGTTGTTCTCTGAATAGATCTGACGATCCGTCCTGTTGGCTCACATCAGCACTGACTGGCTGTGACGATGGCAGACGCTGAAACGACTCGTCTCAAATGTGAGTCGTGTTTTATTTTGTATATTTATGTTTGTGTTATTTCACACTGAGTCATCGAACTGAAGGGTTGATATTCATCACTGCTCACTTTATTATTTGCAGTGATGGAAAGTAACTTAAACATAATTTCAAAGTACTCGTACTTTACTTGAGTATTAACATTTTCTGCACTTTACTCTTTATATATGTCTGCTCCACTACATTTCAGGAGCCAGTATGGTCAATTCACTGCAGTTATTTGATAACTTTAGTTACTTTAATCAACATTAATAATACAAAATATGATCAAATAATATATCATAGATTAAAATAGAACTTAATTGATCCCTGAGTGGGAAGTTGCACAGCAGATAAAGTATTTAAAATGAGCTCCACCTGCTTCAGTGTTAAAGTAATAAACACATTAATGTATCAATAATTATAAACTGATAATCCAATAATATCATTTTTATTATTCTGAAGTGAACCATTTTGCTTCATGCTGATACTTTTGTACTACTTTTGAGTACTGGTACTGCTAATTTTACTTAAGTACAAGATCTGTGTACTTCCACTTCCATTAATCAAGATAAAATATCATTAATTCATCATATTAAATGCACAGAGCTTAAAGTGAACACTTCCACGTCTGTTTAATTTTCAATTTGGTACTAAAATATATTTTTTAAATCTTTATAAACTGATCTGATGTTTGCAATAGAAGATCGGGGTAAACACTTCATCTTCATGTCAGATGTTGATGCAGTCGGTGTTTCCCTTGTTCTGAATCTCCTTTCATGAAAATCCCATCAGCACACACTAGTTTTGTGTCTTAAACAAACCTGACTCTTTTTCGACACACTTTCACTCAGCAGCACACACACAGCTGCCGCATGATCAAGCAGCTTCACAAGATCCCCCGTTTACTGCACAGAGAGAGAGGGAGAGTGATGTGGCTGCCAAGTCATTATCCCCCCGCAGCCCCTCTCCAAAATGCTAATGGTATTTACAGGACGGGGAGAAGGGAGAGGACACCAGCGGCAGGTGCAGCTGCTGGAGCATCATGCTACACTGAGCCTCCACACTGCGCTGAGGAGTAACAGAGGGGTCATTGTGGGTGTTTAGGTGATGGATAATCAGTCAGACTGATAAACATCTTCGGCTTTATCTAAACTGCAAGCTCACAATTCGAGCCACCTTCTCGTGTTTGGAGCCGGTGTGTGTGTGTGTCTGTTTAAAGGACAGTGACTCAGATTGAAGCATGTAAATGACATCAAGTTTATATTGATGTAACTCTTTTCAAAACTCAAACATTGAGCGAAGAGTCGCACATTTTAAACTGTTAAGAAAACGCAGAATAAAGGAAGATATGTACACGTTTCTATCTTCACGGTTTGATTGTTGTCATGCGTTGTTAGTTAGTTAGTTACTGCCATATGTAGAGGACACACAGAGAATTGAAATAACGTTTCCCTCATATCCCAAACAGCAATAAACATGAAATATAAAATATATACAAGTGTAAAGAGATATAAAAAAGTACGGCAAATATAAAAAGTTATTCACAGAGTAGATATAGAAAATATAAACAGTGTAAATATATCAAAAATAAAAGTTTTGATATATTTGAATGAAGATGGCATACAGCAATTGACTGAACATAGTGCAAAGGACTCTGAAAGTAACTAAATATACTAAATTCACGCAAGTACCGTACTTAAGTAAAATTTAGAATTTGTTTTAAGTATTTCCGTTGTCTGCTACTTTATATTTCTACTCTGATACATTTTGGAGGCAAATATTTTAGTTTTTGCTCGACTACATTTATGCCATAATTTCAGCTACTATAGTTGCTTTGCAGATTAATAACATAAAATGCAATCAACAAATAAATGATGATCCTTTTAATAACGGTTAAGATAAGCTGAGACTTTATTGATCCCAGGGTGTAAATGAAATAATCAAAACTGTTAATGTGAAATAAACCATTCTGCATAATGAGCGGTTTAACTTTTACTACACTTTATGTAGATTTTGAGGCTCATTTGTACTTTTGCTTAAGTAAAATTATGAATGCAGGACTTGTAACAGAGTATTTCTACATTGAGGTAGTACTTCCTCCACCGCTGGTCTTCTTTTTCATGTGTTAGGTAGTACATTTGTGAGAGAACTTGTGACTACAAGACAACAGAAATAAATGTGTGGTTGTGGATTTTAGTGATCTCAGCGGATGTCTGTGGCCTGATCTGAGCTGCCACGAGCGTAAACACACTGAATCTGTCATGAAATCTTCTTGTGCTTGTCTTAAACTCAGATTTAAGGCGCACACAGAGAAACTTCCCTCCTTTGAACAGCCTTTTATTGTGGTACATCACTCTGCACAGTGAAGGTCAAACATCCAAATGAAGCAACAGATTTTTTAAGTGGAGGGTGAGTTTGATTTTAAGTCTGGAGTAAATCACTTCATGTAATTCAGGATTGAGACTTAATATTCTGCAAAATATTCATTGAGGTTTTTCAGCTGTTCGGGGGCTTAGATGTTAAAACTGTCAGTTCAGCTGCTGAATCCGGAGCCATGAGAGAAAAATCTCCATTTGGCTGAGCTCAGGAAGGGATTGGGGAATGGAGAGCTGAACAACAGAGTAAATATTTGGCAGTGGAGAGCTCTTGGGAGCTGCAGAGGACCCTCTCTGCCTGAAGCCTGCGGGTGTTAAATAGATTAAGTGGCTGCTTTGGTCATTGTGGACAGAGAAATTCCCGCTCTTTGGACATGACTTTTCTTTGCCTTTGCGTGTTTTTGCTCTCCAATCGAGTGCCCTCTGTAAACTATCCACTCCAGCAAACCTGGTACTGTAATCCTCTGGTGTTTGTCAACCGCTGGGAGGCTCTTGTGTACACACACAGGATGCTTGAAGGGGAAGTCAGTCCTGTCTTCTTCTTTTTTAAAGCAGATTTCATCTTAAAAGTTGCTCAACAGTGTTTGTTTTCCAAAGAAACGCTTGTGCGTAATGTGCGTAAAAGACGCAAATGAACGACAAAGGCTGTTTTTTTGGAGCATTTTGGACAAAATCTACAGGTCACCGACTTTGTCGATCTTTGAAAATGTAAAAGGAATTTAATGCGTCCTGAATCACACATGTAATATTGCTTAGGTCTATAGACTTGGCGGCAGTCGACGCAGAGCAGTAGATAGTGTCCCACATCCTATTCAGCTCCATTCAAAACCATGACAACACGGAACAAGCTCGGATTTATCCTGCAAAGTTAAAGGACATTGTGCCGGGGCGTCAATCAGGCATTATTGCGGGACTGAACAAATGCAAAATCTTGACTGGAACAAATGCTTCCAACGGGTCTCGGACGCGGGGCTACATTTTCCCCTTTTGTTCCCCTCCTCTGGTTGGCATGTATTTGTGTTCCCTCTCGTCCGACCACCCAGGACGACTTGGGGAGGCATGTCCACCACCACTACTACTCTCCTCCCCGGCCTCATGCACCTCGCTGGAGTGGATGAGGACCGATATCAATATCAAATACGAGAGAGAGAGAAAAAAAGAAAAGGCCCCGCATCAGGCTGGAATCACGCTTTGCATTTAATGCGTTTTATATGTGAGGAGAGACACACACACACACACAAAAGAGCCGGGACATCAGCCTGCAGGCGTCAGCGTGGACGTGGAACGATCAGAGCACTTTAACTTCATGATATCAAACTTTTAAATATTAAATCAGACGCATTAGAGGCCGCAGTGCTCCCGCAGAGTTCTGTGCCTGAAGTGTGATGAATGATCAATAATTTATCTTGATTACCAATTAATAAAATCTTGTCAGCGGTCATCAGTCACTGCTCCAATTTGTCAGAGGCTGAATGAGGCATGTTTGGAGGTTTAAAAGGTCTTCACTGGGCAATTAATTTGCCTCTGCAATAACCTTTATTTAATATTTATAAACATTTAATAACATGCTTTAATTTCAGGGTTAAAAGTTCTCATATGGAGACACATTTTGCATCAGTTTTTCTGTGATGTCCTGATTGATTTGTCGTGTTTATACACCAGTCCTCACTCATGGGTGCAGGAGGTGTTGACAAATACATGAATAGAAACTTATATCTGCTTATAAAATCATTATAGCGCGTCAGAAACATTTTTTGGGGGATATGTTCAAGTTTGTTTCTTGAATTTGTCACCAACTCAAATATCATAAATCATCCAGGAAAGTTTTTTTCTTTTTCCTGTTGTTGAGAAAATGTTTGCGCATGTTTGGGATTCCTCCACCATCCATAAACGTCACAAAAACAAAAAAAACAACTTCTCACGCCCGCAATTAATGCGCCTCTAATGGACGTATTAGTTAAACCAACTTGCGGGGCATCACGCTAATTGCTCACTTTGTATGCAAATGTTGGACACGTTGTTTGGTCGAGAGGAGAGGAGGAGGGATGAGAAGGAGGTGGTGGTGGTGGTGGTGGGGGGGGGGTTTGATGATGGGACGGCCTCTGTTGTCAGTTGCCACCCAAGACGTGATTCAGCTCCAACAATTACCATTATCTGTTTCCCAGTTTGACGATACGAGACGAATCTGTAATGATGACGAGTGTTTCCTTCGCTCATTGTTGAAGCGCTGAAGGGTTTTTTTTTTTTTTTTTGCTTTCTTACTCCACACCTACCATCATTGGGTGACCGCACTCCAGCCATTCAGGTACTCAGGCGGAGGAGGAGGCTTTATAAAGAGGAGAGCAGCCTTGTGTTTGCAGCTTATGGAGTGCTGTTTGTGTAAACACTGAACCCCAGCAGTGCACACATTCCGGTTTCCGAGCTGGTGTTTGGACAGCGCGTAAAAGTGGAGAGGATCCGCCGCGTTTCTTTTTTTCCCTCCTCTGGATAGATTGAACGTCGAGAGTGTTTGTTTATTTGTTTATTTGTTTTTGGGGAAACATCATCCGGATTGCACGCACGCACGCACACAGGACGCGATGGCTGCCCCGACCAAGTTCAGTTTTTCCGTCAGGAGCATCCTGGATTTGCCCGAGCAGGATGGGGAGGCAGCGCCGCTGCTGCGGTCCTCCCCGGTTTACTCCTCCTGCTCCTCCAGCTCGCCTTACACCTCCTGGATGGAGTGCGACAGGAGCCCATGCATATGTGAGTACATCATTTATTGAAATATCTCTCATCCATCCACCCTACCCTGAAAATATTGTCATTGTTGTTGAACATATTGTAGCTTTATTTTGAAATCATAAGGAAGATTTGTCCAGATAGATAGATAGATAGATAGATAGATAGATTGATAGATTGATAGATAGATAGATTGATTGATAGATTATAATGTCACAATATTTCTGTCTGACTTTGGACTAACCTGGATTTTTCTTTATTTACAGCTTCTGATGAAGGGAGCCTCGAGGCCTCCCCCGACTCCACCAAGCCGGATGACTCGTCCCTGGACTCGGAGCCCGACAAGGGCAAAAAGAGCAAGAAGCGCCGGGTGCTGTTCTCCAAGGCCCAGACCTTGGAGCTGGAGAGGCGCTTCCGTCAGCAGCGTTACCTGTCCGGCCCGGAGAGGGAGCAGCTCGCCCGCCTCCTCAGCCTGACCCCGACCCAGGTGAAGATCTGGTTCCAGAACCACCGCTATAAGATGAAGAGAGGCCGGGCTGAAGGAGGGATGATGCAGGATGTGGAGATAGCGCAGCCTCCGGTGCTGCGCCGGGTCGTTGTTCCGATCTTAGTCCGGGATGGGAAACCCTTTCACACCTGCTTACTTGACACGGAGAAAGTTGGCTGTTTACCTCCATCTCCAGCGGTACCTTTTCCCTTAGCCTACCCGTCTCTTCAGCATCCATCCCCCGTCTCTCTTCCACCAAGGTACCACCAGCACTTTCCCACCGCGGCGGCCTCCAGATTCGCCTGGAGAGACTTTTGGAGTCCACTTTAATTCTCTCAAGTGAAGGCCTCGTTTCAATGCACGAACTCATTTAGAATTGCATCAAATGTTTTCTGAATGTTTTGCAAATTTTCGAGCAACTTAAACATTTAGATTTTCATAGAACGAAAGATATTTTGCACATTTTATTTTCATACTTTTTTTGCGCGTGTTTGTGACTATTTTTAAAATGCTGATAATATTTTGGGCTTACAGGTGTAGCCTGTAGATTTTTTTTGAATTATCCTCTGAGATATTGTATTTGTATTTGTGAAGTTACATAATATTTGAATGGAGATGAATAATGTTCAGAGATAGGAGAGGTAGCAGCAAAGCCACTATTAGTCTGAATGTTTGAAGGAATAAAAATGTTATTTGTTGTCTTTAAAGAGAATTTCTTTAAAGGTTTTAACTGTTTAAAATGTTTCTTTTTGTGAACAAAATTATTAATAAAAAGTTTCTCATATTTTGTATGATACATTTGAGTGTGTGACGTGCTTTCTTTTCAAAGTTTAGCCCCCCAAAACAAAGTTTTCTTGGTTTTAACTTTTTCTAAATCTTCTTTCGGGCTTCAGTTCTGTTTAATAGTTTTAAAATCATAATATGCAGCCTAAAATATATTTCATTTGTAAATCTAAAACATGTAGCAGGTCATGACAGAGGCCCAGAGGCTTTTATAATGTTAAAAAAAACTAATTATGCACCCTGAAGCTGAGCAAACATCACTCCTAAAGGGACTTGGATTTGGTTAAGCATAAGAATGCCCCAGTAAACATTACAGCCTCTCCTCACCACAGCACCCTGTTGTCGTCTGGGCCCATGGGCTGCTTTTCACTTTTATACAATTAACTTTTGTTATTCTGACGCCAGAGGGATAAATACAGCTTTTACACTCACAGGTTTTCTGTGGAAATGTGTGTACTGTAGGTTTGATTTGATTTTTTTAAGGGTGCAGCATGCAGGCTGAATTTAACAGGCAGGATGATCAGAAAATTGAGCAGGTTCATTAAGGAACAAGATGGTTTTTATATGCAACAAAAATAGGAGTTTTTATGGATGTTTGTTACAAGACACGTCAGATTTTTTTTTGAGTTTTAAGTTGTTGCAAGTCGTGCACCGTTAAAACTCTATCTTCAGCAGTGAAATGACCTCCAGTGAGCGTGGAGGTGTCGATGATCACGTTCTCCTTCGCTCTCATTTCCATATCGTGAAAAATATGCCTGAGTGTTTAAAATCATGTCAGTATTTCATCAGTGACGAGGGGGGTCTTCTGCTTTCACGCCCCCTATAATGTTGTTTGCTCGTCCTGTGACCCTGCAGCCCATCGTCCCTGTCACCTGGTCCTTTGTCCCCCTCGCTGAGGCCACCTTGTATCACATATGGAGGGGACTGACCGAACCCCTCAGCTCGCTGCATCTCCCCTTAAACACTCTTTTTGTCTGCGTGTCTCCCTGTGAATGGACCATTGTCCCTCATCCAAAAGGGACCGAGACAAAATCTTTAGTGTTTCAATTCCCGTGATGTTTAATCAGTCCCTGCGACAAATTTATGAGGTTTAACTGCACAATGGTGTTTTAGAGCATCTTGGGGTTTAAGGGTGACAAAGACAGGCTTTTAGAGGTTGCCATTGGTTTTTTAAGTTGGTCAGAGGAATTGTCTGAAAAGGATGGGCTTGTATTAGCCTGCCCATCCTATAGTTTTACTCACTGCTCTGCCCCCGGGGGCCTCTTTTAGGAAAGTTATAAGGTCCACATAAACTGGGCCACAGGAGGAGTTTTGTTAAGCTGTTGCAAATAACATTTAATACATATTGGCTCTTAATGAGCCGCAGAGTCAGACACTGATCCTATTTTTCAATATTTTTCATCTTTTTGCTGTTATGTGTGCATTTGAGACAGTTCTCAGATACTCTGAACTCTTTTCATTGGACAGAATTTGTCTTAATCCATTTGCAAACAGTGTGACTGTCTAAAAACCTGCAGTACAGGTGACAGAGTTAACAAAATATAGTAGATTATATGTTAAAAAACTTGATACTTACTCAACTTTTCCCCTTTTTTGTCCTCCGATGATTTTAAAGGCTCTTTTATAAACAGAAAATTGGATTTAGTTGAAATGATTTGGATAATTTGAAGAACTACTGCAGCTTTTATGTTTTGCAGTGTTGTTCGATGAGCAACAACGACCCCTAAATTAGCATTTTATTAACTCGTGTAAACCTGTGTGATTGAGCTCTGCACTGTTTTGAAGTCAGACTTATCAGACTTGATTTATTACCTCTCCTGGAGCTCTGAGTGACGAGCTGCTGGCCTAAATTGATGCAGCTGAACGACAGCCGGTGAAGAGAGGACATGGTGGACTCAGAGCAGCATTGGCGGCAAAATGTGTTACTCAGTGAAGCTTATTGGTGGTGGGCTAAAATATAATGAATCAGAGTTCATTCACTTCAGATATGGCTGACAGTTTACACGTCTGGAGCATTTAAAAAGTCCATTAACACGTGAATGTGTTCATACAGTGAGACATTTCCAACATTCTGGTTTGTGATCACTTCAAAAAACATATTTTTCTTCACCTCACGGTCATAGTTTGGATGTATTTGTTGTTGTTGTGAGCACTTATAAATAAATAGCAACATCATCTCTGTGTATCTTCTTCTTCCTTATTCATTCATCTATCTCGGGTCCTCTCAGATTTATCATGTGATCCCTGCAGGGGTCACGCTCCCAGGTTAGGAACCATTGCGAATCAGAAATAATAACTTGTTAAAAGTGTTTCTATTTCTTCTTCTGCCTCACTGAAAATCCAGAATCTATGAGTATGATATCTGCTCTGTATAGAAGTGGCCTAACTGGGTGTCATAACACACCTCTGTGCCCGACAATTAACCTGTTTTTAACAATAAAGTTCAAACACAGACTGCGTGACATCACATATATGTGAAACACATTGTAGAACACCAAAGTGATGCTGCTAAATGAAGACAGCGTCTCTCGTGATGAATCTTAATAAGTTAAAAACTTTTTTTCAAAAGGTCAAAGGTCAGACTGAAGGCATGGCCAGTCTAGAGTTTAAATCTGGAAACACATGACCGGCTCTCATGGCACCAAGAAACATGTATGTGTAATCTACATATAAAAATACTTTTTGTTTTTAAAGTTACAGCTTCTAATTGGACTTTTGTGGATGTTCATGTATTCTCTTACAGACGTGTATGAAAGAACTTTTAGGGGAGCAAAGTCTAGCCAGAAACAAAGAAATTAAACAGTGCAGCAGCTAAAATACAGGAATATAATATAAAATATAATACTGTGAGCGGTGCAGCGGTGCAGTCTCTAGCACTGCTGCCTCACAGTAAGAAGGTTCCTGGTTCAAACCTTGGCTGGGGCCTTTCTGTGTGGAGTTTGCGTGAGTTTGGTGACTCTTGGTGGTGAGTGTGAATGCTTGTTTGTCTCTTTGTGCCCTGTGATGAGCTGGCAACTTGTCCAGGGTGTACCCCATCTCTCATCTATCATCTCTACCCCTCATCTATAGTCTCCAGCCTCACCGTGACAGATAACGGATGAATGAATGTAACACTGTGGGAGAGCCAGTTCAGTATAATATCTATGTACAGGCTGACATCTTCAGTAAATACTTGTGTAGTGAAGTCTTTGCTGTTGAGGCTCCACCTCTCCACTAGATGGCGCACTAACACACGGTATCATTCAGAGTGGACGCGACCTCTCGGTGTGTTCTAAGTTCTTCTGGCTGCAGGCAGCCTGTGCTCCACTAGGGGTCGCGCTTCACTTGGAAACTTTACTCACTTAACTTGTGTTGTGCTTTGCAAGCTGGTGATTGGGTGCAGAAAGATGGCCGCCCGTAGTGACGTTTGGCTTGTTGGCGTGACGTCAGTATTTGCTCAAGCGGTTTGTGCTGCTGAGAAAAAAAAAAAAAGTCACATGACCTCTGTGAGTCCTGACTGTTTTATGATCTGTAGATGAAATGTCTGTGACTTTATTGTGTTTTTTATGAATCGGTGTGACCCTGCGGTCCAAACTTTAAACACACAGAGAGGCCTGATGAGGTCATCATCAGGTTTCTTTCTCCTGTCAGAGCTCGTAGAGAAAAAAGTAAAAAAAAAAAAAAAAAGTTTTGAGGAAGAGAAAATCTCCTCAGGGGAGCCAGAAATGATTCACCTGCTCAGATCAGGCTCTGTTTTTAGGCTGCAGACACGCAGGATGGCATACAGGCTTATTGATTATACCTAATTATCAATATTAATATGGAGGTGCACCACAAATGTTGTGCAAATTATCCATATTAGATCAATAATGTGCTGTTTCTCTGGAGATGTGTGCATCTTTGTGCTTCATTAGCGGATATAAAGTGGCACAAAGCACTTGATGGATACATTTTTTAAATATTAATTCACATGTGTCTCTGCAGCTGTTTTGTGGTCATAAATATATTTTTTTTAAATTGATATTTCATGGGGAATAATAACATTAACTAACTTCCTTTTTACTTTTCATCGCACACACTTGTTATGTGTGTTTTTTTTTTGCAGTCTGAAGTTGCTCTCTGGATTATATCACGCACTAATCAGTTCATAAACAACAACCTGAAGCCTCGATGACAAAGTCTCGGTAGCCTCATAGGCTACCCGCCACTTCAATACTTCACTTCAAAGTGTCCTCATTATTCTGAGGAATTAGTCAGAACATTTGGACTAATTGCCGCTAATTGGCCATAATAGCCGTGTGCCAGAACATTAAAAAGGTACTGATTTAGATGATTAAGAATGTCTTGCGAAATTCCGTAATTAAGGAAGGCATAAGCAAGATTTACCTTGGATGCAGAAACATGCTGTAATTTTAATTGCCTGAGATTATATGGCCTGCGAGTTTTTGCGCACGGCACCACGGCTATCATCCAAACAGTTTATTTTAACTGTAATGTTTAGGCTTGGACATTATGATGATATTGCTTCATTAAATATAATTGTAAGGCAAAAGGAGGGTATAGATTGTTGTGATGTGTGTAGCAGTATAGCAGGGCTCTTTAAGTTGCACCAGCCCTGCACATAGTGCGCAGATTTCCCTGCTATAGCGCGCAGGCAGCCGTGAAATGTGCAGCCAGAAGCCTGTAAAATCCAGATCTGTGTCTGATGATCCCCGTGACAAACTGTCAGTGATCTGCATGTCACTGCAGTAATGGGACTTCTTGCTTCCACAGCCTCACACTGCTGTTCAGTCATGGCCGCAGCCTCATAAATCTGAGTTTGTAAAAATAAAAAGGTTGTCCAGGTTGTTTTTTTTTTAGAAATGATGCTGGTGGTTTGGAGCCACAGTGGAATAAAACTGATCACAATATTACACCTGATTGTGTCAGCCACCAGAAGACGCTGTGTTTCTTTAATTCCTCTGTAAGGAAATATCGACTCAACCTGCAGGCTCACTTCTTTTAGGAGCTGGTGGCATCTGCTGCTGTAAGACTGACGTTAGACCTCCGGGCAAGACCTTTACAAAACCGACATGTGCTGATAATATTTGCTTTATTAGTATTTGTGCACAGTAGATAGGCTCAGCTCCGGTATGATCCTGACATCCACAGATTGTGTAAGTTAGAAGTTATTGTACCAATTTTAATTCTTATTTTCTGATGTTGTATATGAATAATTCTGTACCTAAAAAAGCAGGAGACATTATAAACTGGTAGCAGAATAATAACTTGTACTAAAAGCTGCTGCTTTCTATTAAAATATTGATAAATCTCTAAAATAATGTGATATAACTGTTTATAAAATAGAATTACGCACACCTTTAAAACGCACTGCCGATTATTATTCTAATAAAAATAAAATATTAGTAATAGAACTGCTACCAATAACAATAATGATAATAATAATCCATAAATACGATATTATTAGAGTGATTTAATCATCTTTGGTTTGGTCTATATTTGGTGCGTAAAAGCGCAGAAGAAGTCACCTGAAAGCTGTGCGTAAAAGTGGACTTCAAAGCCATTTTTTGACTTCAAAGCTGGTTGGATGAAGCCAAAAAAATCTTTCTGCTGCTCGTGTGTTTAAAAAAAGAAAAATGGAGAAATGAGATGTGATTGAGTTAAACTGCTATGGCTCCTTGAGCATTAAGGCAAGATGCTACTGAGGGCTACCTGGCGTTGTGATGCAGGAGAGAGTACTTGAACGCCGTTAAACTTCACATGAGAGCCTCTTCTGCTCCAGACTCTATTTTGTTTTTTTGGTTGTTTGTTTTTTTTTTCTTC
Organism: Argyrosomus regius; assembly: GCA_946959425.1. Lineage (NCBI taxonomy): Eukaryota > Metazoa > Chordata > Actinopteri > Sciaenidae > Argyrosomus > Argyrosomus regius. Next base: position 4,774,707 of record OX336887.1, on the reverse strand, counting down.
TTTTTCTCTTAGAAGAGTGTGTGCATCTGAATTTAAGTAACACGCTGCTTTGCGTCCAATGATATCAAAAGAGGAAAAAAAAGGAACGAGGGGGGTTAATCATTTACGCAGCCACTTAACACGCGGATGTGTATTTATTTACTTATCAGTATCAGTCAATTTCCCTCCCCGCAAGTGCACTTTTGCATGTCTGAGTACGATAAGGCATAACACAAACAATCCTGCAATCACTGGAGGCCTCTCATGGCCATTAAAAGTCAGTAGTTCAACTGAGGAGTGGTTCTCCAACTCTCAAGTCCATATAGGCCTCCTTTCATCAAGAGGCCCTCGTAAACATCACTACAGTTAATAAAGTGTATTGTGGTCAGTGCAGTCTCAAGGTGCAGCCGCGTGTTTATCAGCGACAGCAACAAGTCACAAACTCCAAACACAGCAGCAGCTGCTGCAGCAGCGGCAGAGTCCGGACTCCGGCGGCAGCCGCAGGGATGAACATTTATGATCACGTACGGCGCTTATGTTATTGTTAGTGGGAGGGGAGCACATGTCTTGTAAGTGAAATTACGCTCGGCGAAAGGAGGCTAGAGCTGTTTTGTATTGTTGCCGATGCCCCGCCTCTGATGGTAGCCTTAAACCTGGCACCCAGCTTAAACAAACCAAAGCCAGCACCGAGCTCCCACTCAATCCAATTAAGGCGGACTTGAGGCGCTCTCCTACGTGTTCATCTACCAGGATCGACGTTGAGACAACAGGAACCAGAGGGGCTTTGGCCAAAAAAAAAAAAAAAAAAGAGAGAGGAGAGAGAAGGAGAGATTGCCTTGCCTTCTAATTTCTCCCTCTCCAGCCTCAGAACAATGTCGATGAGCCCTAAGCATACGACTCCTTTTTCTGTTTCCGATATCTTGAGTCCCCTTGAGGAGAGCTATAAGAAAGTAAGTATGGAGAATAACAACTTGGGGGCACCTCTCACTTCTTACCGGCAGCCGCAGGTCTCTCAGGCGGCGATGCAGCAGCACCACATGGGCCACAATGGGACTGTGTCTGCGGCTTACCACATGACTGCGGCAGGTGTTTCTCAGCTGTCACACACGGCCATGGGGGGCTACTGTAACGGCAACCTGGGCAACATGGGCGACCTGCCGTCGTACCAAGACGGCATGAGGGGCAGCACCACGGCCACCGGCTGGTACGGAGCCAACCCAGACCCGCGCTTCTCCACCAGTGAGTAACCCCCGCACCTGTTCTTTGACTCCAGCTCTGGCAGCATGCTGAAATGCTGTTTCATGTGCAAGTTTCGTGTTTTTATTTCTGCATTTTAGTGCCCGCTGTACGGTTTATGGCACCTGCGCGTCCGTGCGCCAAGGTGGGCTCTCTCCAAAAAAAAAAAAAGCCCCTTCAGTTTCGATTTTATCCGCTAGGTTTTAATTTTATTATTAGAGAGGGCAAAGATAAATCATCTGCTTCAGTCATGGCGTTCACAACATCTGGAAAAAGTCACCAAAAGGATCATTCATGCTGAAAATACCCTCTGAGCTCTGCGCCTTTATTTAAGATAATTTAATGTTGTAATACTTTATCACACTAATCCAATAATAATATGCTGTCAGTCAGGAGCAGTTTGTGCTCAGAGGTTCAGTTTCTACAATTTGACAGATCGATAGTGCATGATATGGATTTTACGCATTAGGGTTTGTTTTTATGGATGGAGGCATCTTTGGGGAGCGTTTTAAGACTCATTTTTACGCATCTGCTTGTCAAAATGAATCAGAACATGATGAGTGGCACAGCCATAAAAATAATAATCACATGAAAGCCAGTATTTTCTGACATTATAATCCTCAATTTAATCCATCAACAAATCAGTCCTCTTAAAGGCAGACTGTGTAACATTTTTACGTGTAAAATCAGTGATTTAATTATGTTGTTTTTATATTTTTTTCTCAGTTTCTCGCTTCATGGGCTCGTCGTCGGGCATGAACATGGGCAGCATGGGCAGCCTCAGCTCCCTGGCAGACGTGGGTAAAGGCATGGGCTCTCTGTCCAGCACCCCGAGGAGAAAGAGGCGAGTGTTGTTCTCCCAGGCGCAGGTCTACGAGCTGGAGCGACGCTTCAAGCAGCAGAAATACCTGTCGGCACCGGAGAGGGAGCACCTGGCAAGTATGATCCACCTCACCCCGACCCAGGTGAAAATCTGGTTTCAGAATCACCGGTATAAGATGAAGAGGCAGGCGAAAGACAAAGTGTCACAGCAGCAGATGCAGCAGGACAGCGGCTCGTGCCAGCAGCAGCAGCAACAATCCCCGCGGAGGGTGGCCGTGCCGGTGCTGGTGAAGGACGGGAAGCCGTGCCAAGGCAGCGGCCACACGCCCACATCCTCCGCACAGACCCACCACCAGCAAGGGGGTAATGTCATGATCATGTCCAACAACACGTCCGGCCTCGGGCAGCATCAGAGCCAGCAGGTGGGAAGCACAGGTCACTCTCCAGATTTGGCACCGCACTCCTCCAGTCCGCCGTCACTCCAGAGCCAAGTGGCCGGCCTCTCCCACCTCAATTCCCCCGGCGCAGAGTACGGCTCGGCCCTGCAGTGTTCAGCCCTGTTATACGGCAGGACGTGGTGACAAGAGGCGCCGGCTCTGATTTAAACCAATTCTTCTATTTAAAGAAAAAAAAGGACATTTTTTTCTTCTTCTTCTTCTTTCAAGACTCGACAAGTTTCACTGTAAATGTGCGCGTTTGAACAACAAGAGCCGGGTGACCTCGGCGAAGCTCCTCTTTGAGTTTTCACCTTTTTCTTTTTTTTATTTTTTTTTTTTTTGGAAGGAAGTGTGACTTATCCGGAGATGAAGGAGAGAAAAAAAAAGAAACATTTTTTAACCAGAAAAACTGCGGATGTGAAAGTCTTGGATTTATTTATGTAAATTATATTGAGACAAAAGAAGAATCAGCAGTCATTATAGGCCGCATTAGTTAGGAAACGTGAACAGGAAAGGCACTAAAACTGCTGTATATGGGTGCTGTTTAATCCCCCCGCAAACACACACACACACATGACTCTGATTTATAATAGAATTTAATGTAAGCCGTAGATCTAGCTTGTATATTTCTGTAAAAGGTTTGAATTTTAGCTATCTGTTGTACAAAGTTTTTGACGCTATTGCCGGTTTGTTGTCGTTTCATTGGTATTTGTACGTTTTATTTCTTTGTAACTTATATAGATATTTGACTTACTACAAAAACAGTCCTAATAAATTATGGAAACAAGACAGCTAAGCTTATTTATTTATATATTTGTGGAAATATGTCAAACATATGCGCTGAGAAATGGCGGAGCAAAAATGAAACCAGTGCGTAAAATACTTCTTATTTATATTTTTATTATTTGCTCGGTGTTTTGTTTTGTTTTTTTAGGTGATTTTTGGGCTTATCGTGATCAAATTCGCAGCATTTTTTAAGGTTGAACAAATCTGAAGAAGCAGGTGTCCATGTTGCCAAACAGGTTCATATTTGGCACGCTGACAAGACTAAATACTTCATCAACACTTGGGCTCTTATTCTGACACGACAATTAAACACTGGAGCTCATTCCTCCTGATATGTATTTTATTATTCTTATTCTTGTGTGATGAATCACACACACACACACACACACACACACACCGCTCAGGCTTATCGTTAAAGGCTGCAGCAGCAGAGCCCTGCAGAGTAAACTGAGCCTTTATGTGCAGCTTTTCTCTCTTTTCTCTGTGTGTGTGTGTGTGTGTGTGTGTTTGAAACGCCGGTGTGTGTGTTTTGTGTTTTTTTGTTCTATATACTGACTGTGTGAGTCAGAAAGGTGAGGTCTGTCGGCTCCCAACATCAAACACAAACGCTGCGTAAAGCTTATCGATGAAATGCCAAACCAAACAGCGCGGTATGCTTCTCAAATAACTCTCGGCGCGCGGCTATCAGCTGCTTTATCAATAATCAATCAGGGGTATTGAAAGGAAACGACTAAAGGCTGTTTGTGTCCGGTGTCAACAACAAACCAGCTCAGACCTTTCTGCTTTTTTTTTTTTTATTACTACACCAGCTTTTATTTTACATCGCTGCTTTTTTCTTAAACACATAACCTGTCATTTATTTCTCTTTAGGTGGAGGCTCTGTAAAATATAAGCTATAATAATCATTAGGGGCTATTCTCCCGCCACCTAATAGCGCCATAAGTATTAACTGTAAACAAGCCGGTTGCTAGGCGACGGAGGTAACGACAGGTGATTTTCGTTTATGGCTGAAATAAGTTGCTTTCAATTCAGTTTGTTGTGGCTACAGCTGTGATGTCAAATAGTTCCGGTCTGCAGGAGAGACACAATCCGACGTGACTGGATTTCATATGACGCAGAAATTATTTCATAAAAATAATATTTGTTTTTATTTTTAGAGTTTTGACTTAAAGCTTCTTTTACTCATGAAGAGGTGACGCGCATATTATTATTTTTGCAGCCTGTTTTGAGCTAATAATTTCTGTACACGGATTAATCAGCTGTTTGTGCCCTCTCTGATTCTTTCATCTTTATTTTCAATTTCACCAGGAATTGTTGAAGCTTTAATTCAGCCTTAAAATGACACACAAACACCCCCCCCCCAAACTATTCAGCCATTTGGTTGCAGAAATGAAGCTACAAATTCATAAAGTCTGAGGTGTATTTTTGTCCAAAGAGCACCGTCGATGTTCGACGCTCATGCAGCTGCAGCAGCAGCCCTGCAGGCCCACAGTGTGCACCTGACTCCTGTCTCCACACCGAGCGTCTTTGATCACTGATTTTTCTTGCTCATGATGATCCGTCTGTTTGCTGGTATTCACAGCACCCAGGCTGCATGCCTATATAAGACAGTTATCGTGTTGTAAAATCATATTTGACCTGCTGCGTCCTTTTAAACGTGTTCCTGGTTTGGGTGGTTGGTGTCAGGGCTTTGACTCGGAACTCTGCAGCATGCTCACACACTGTGAGTGTAGTCTATGAGCATGTGGAGGAGTGACTACTTTAGTGAAACTCGCTTTAAAAATATTTAAATATCTTACAAAAAATTAGATTTTCCACCAAAATAAGGAATGAAACTTCTCTAATCTGTGTGTTTCCCTTTAAGCCTGCAGCAGCCTCAGTTCACAGGCAGCCTGCAGCAACAAAAAACCTTTTGGGGGACTTTTAAGTGAAATCTTACCAGCATCAGAAACTATCTTCTATTAGGTATTTTGCAGAGCTGGTTTTGTTCGGGAGAAAAGTGAGAACTTTGGGATTACATTAACATGTCTTTGGCGCGGTGTGTGGTCTTTGTGTGCAGCTTGTAGCTGTTGAGAATGACTTGTTGGAAGCGTGTGTGCTCTCATCGCTCTCTTTTGTAGAAACCCACAGTGCAACTCCCCAAGTCCTCCTGGCTTTATGGTGGGCTGGTCTCCATGAACCCCAAGCAATTAGTCCCTAATCTCAAGGTAATCATATTTGAGTTAGTGACTAGATGTTGAATTTTATTCGCGTGTTTAGCTTCGGTGTCACTTCTGGGTAATATCTAACGTCCAGAAATCCTGTGTTATGTGTCAGTGGCATGTAAGTTAAGATTTTTCAAGTATAGGTGTGCGTGTTAGAATTAAGGCTGCAATAAATTCAACGACAGTCAGCAAGCTGGAGTTGATTTAAATCTTGATGACAACTGAAAGCAAAATAAATTATATTACAATTTTTACAACTTACACTTTAATTAGTATTTTTTCTTAACGAAAAACTTAAATTGTGTGTTTGTTTCCAGCACATGTTCACTGTTCTAAAGGACATGTTTTAAAACTGTGTGCTAATATCCACAGTGCATCAAATACGTGACACATTCTCAACGTACTGCAGGTTTCAAATGATTAACCTACTTGAAGACAGATATTTCTGTGCTGGTCTTTCAAAGTAAAAGACTCACAGAGCTCAAACTTGAGACTGAATAAAACTTTAATAGCACACACAAGAGAAAGAGACTATATCATAATATGATATCAAATATAAGGCGTCAAATATTAAGAATAATGAAGACAAAAAGGCGTGACATGAATATAGCGTGCTGCATTAACACTCCGGTGTGCTTGCATGTAGTAGAAGCTCTCATAAAAACAACAAATCTAATGAAAACATAAAACTGTTTATAGTTTTTCAGAGTGTTTTAAAATGTTTTAAAATGTTTTAAACATTTAAAGTTTTTTTTATGTTAAAGATGCAAAGAGGCGGACTTGGTGCTGTCCACGGTACTGAAACATGTAAATAGAAATCAGCACAAACACAGGCAATATTAAACTAAACGTATACATATAATAAGTTTATAAAATTAAGTCAAATCTGACACATTTGTAATAATAACCAGAAACTCTGCAGAACTGTTTTCCCAAGTCAGTCCTAAAAATAAGCACGGTCTTTCTTAAGTTCCTAAACATTTCCCCGCAGCAGACCTCAGCATTCACGTGCATTACAAATAGGACAATTACACAGCAACTGCAATCACCCCCTTTGGTAAATGTTTTTGTCAGCTAGCAGCAAAAATCTTTAATTGTCCTACGTTTATCTGGTTCTTCAAGTCATTGTTCAAAGAGCGCAAACGAGGGTCATTTGTGAACTGAAATACTTTGCATGCAAAGCGGAGCACAAGATGCTGTAATACTTGACCTTTCAGCATAATTGTTGCAGGCATGAAATGCAGCATTCAGAGCTCGCTGAGTGGAGTCTTTTCTCTCTCCCTCTCTCTGATGAACAAAGCGCATTTTATACACCTTCGGTGTTCATTTGGCTTTGTTTCTTTGGAAGAAAATTTCTCTGGGACTGGCTGCAATTTATCTTCATTTTAATAACAGTGCCGGGGCGGAAAAAAAGGCACAAATCACAAGATTTCTCAATTCAACACTTAACAATGGATTTCATGCTTAGCCCCTTAAGAAAAAGCCAGAAAACTTGTAAATGGATGTATTCATCAGTTTGACATGACAGGTCTTTAACTAAATGATACTGGACAGCAAGATTTCAATGTCTTGCTCAAGGACACTTCAGGCAGACAGTGATCGCTGCAGGGGTTGAACCCACATCATTCAGGCTGTATGTTAAGTGGTTTCTTCGGTCACAATGATGTTAAATAAAATAGGAGAAATTCCTCCCAAAATGTATTTTTTTATATAATACACACAATGTTACAACTATTGAAAATATTTATCTAGATCTATCTTTACCTGTTAGTTAACAGTATGTAGTGGAAATTATATTAATTTTACCTGAGGAAGGTCTGAGAGCAGAAATATTAAAGCAATTGATATCACTAAAAATTATTAAAGAAAAGCAAATCTGTGACAAAAGATGCTCATTTTGCCAAATAGTTGTTGTCTATTATTCAAACTCTTTTTATGGGAACAAATTGGATGAATGTAGGGACAATAAATAACATATCATATCATATTTAGCAAATACTATTTATTTATTTAGCTAATTCTATCCCTTAAGTAACCTATTCTAGCACCTATAAACTGTTCCTAGTTAATGGTCAGTCTGCGAAGAATATATTTAGAGAGAACTCAGAACTTGTTCTGATATTTTAAAAAAATCATAATTGTGTAGACCCATGAAATCATTATTATCTATCTGGCATATTTTAATTTAACTGTTCCTAACTTGTATTTTGTGACCCCAAAGCCTGAAATGGCACTCTATACTTTCACTTTGATGTACATTTCAAGGTAACATAATTATGTTTTTTAACTCTTTCTGGTCACTCAGCTAACAAATTACCTAACTGTTGTTCCATCCCTTTTTACTGTTTTAAGGACAGACAGTACTATTTCAGATGTGTTGTCATGTCATTAGCAAAGACAGAAAAAAGAATCAGGTTTAAAGGACAGTATCGTCTGCATAGAATCGAAGTCACAGTGAAACAGAAGTTAGAGAGTCTTAAGCTTCAGTTTTATGACATATTCTGAGCAAAACGAAACATGTGGACTGGGATTTGATAGGAGAGGGTTTTAAATCGAGTCCTTATCACGTGATTGGATTACTAAAAGTAAGTGTGACTTGGAGATTACAGCATGACATGGAGCTGTAGAATGATTATGCAGCTGCAGAAAATTGTTCTCCACATTCTTTGGAAATCTAAGCAAAGTTTTGTCTGCTGAAGTCTAAACACACACTTGTAAAAGTCTTCAAATCTGTTTGCATGATATAAAATCAAGAAACAAATCCAAGAGTAAAGATGGAACTACAATTATGTAGCCCAGTGGAGTCTAAAATGAGAAAATAACTGTTCTAAGAAGTGATCCCTGTGGCACCTCATGTTTGCTGAAGAGGATCCTAAACCGCTAGGAGGGACAAAAACTGAGATTTAGTGCAGTATCAAAGCCAGAAACACTTTCAGAAAAATCAAGAAGCTACTAAAACACATTTTTGATATGTAAACTGGTCTTTTTGTGTTGGTCAGTGGTGCTCATATTGTCCGCATCTGACCAGCTCTTCCTTCTTTAATCCAACCTGGTTCAGACACATTCAGGATTAATTGTTCTAATATTAATGGTTACTGTAAAAGGAATTAAAACAAACAAACATCTGCAACACAAATGCCCAGAGCAAGGCCTCTTCCTTCCAACACAGACTCACCACCTTTCTCAACCTCACTCTTGACATCCATTTGTCGAAATCATGTTGCAGGCAGAGAGACATTTTGGTGCAAAATTACTTTTTAAGGCTGAAAGAGCTGCTTTGAAATTGTTGGCCCAGTGGATACACCCTCTGATTTTCTTACTCAACCCATACAGGTTTGCCTATAGACTGGAGTTTGAATCTCAGTCTCAACTGGACCACATAGGTCTTATGGGTTGGAGGACTTGTTGACCCGAATCTATTTTTAATACACACATTTAAATGTTAAAGGAGGATTTCCAAGAAAACTGTAATTGCTCATATATATATATTTTAAATTCTGATATTGTAAATTAGTAAATCAGCAGGCTAGCAGGGCCACCAATGAAGTTGGGGAATTAACTTTGACAGTTTAGCTTTATGAATTCAAGAAAGTTTGTTATAAATATTAGGAATATTATGTTTTGTTGATGGTGACGGGACTTGGCAATATTGATGAATTCATACCAAAGGTTCAAACTAAACATGAGCACATACCCCCAAATCAGATGTAAAGGAGTAGCTATAGTTTATTTGGGTTAATTATAATATTATTACTGAAAGTGAAACAAAAACTGAGGGATGATATTTAACATATGACAAATTGTGAGGGATGTATCTCAAATGAAGACATATTTATCATTCATGCACAGACATATGAGGTCAGTGACTCAAACCATTTTCTTTATTCAGTTTATTGTGTCTGTTGTCGTACTTCTGTTCTTAGAAGACCCGATCTGAGATTCAGATGAATTATTTTGAAGGCTACATTTAAGATTACCTCAGGTTAGTATTTGGATCTGATTAAAAGATTAAGTTTAGGATTGGAGGGTGAGGACGAGGGTTAAGGTTGGTTTTTGGTTATATATGTTTGGTTATGTAATTTTTGTTTTATGACGAGCAGCAACCAGGAGCCTGCGAATAAGGGTTTTATCTACAAGACAGGAAGCTAAACTTTATGTTTGAGGACTGAGACCTGTTCTGATTTTTCTCTATCCAGATTTGCCAAATTTTCTTTTAACTAAACTTGAAAAATCTGTTCTCTCGTGTGATTGTCCTTCCTCCTTTTGTCCAAATATCCAGAATCGTCAAGTTTCTTTATCCCACAATGGAAATGGCTCATTCCTTTAGCAAGCCTGCTTTCATGCACCTCTGTCATCCTATTCCGGTGCACCACTTCACCTCACCCAGTGGCTGCAAACTTTTATTCCCCCCCAAAACACAAATACTTTGAAAAGCATATTTTAATCCCAAACACTGGCAGCATAAGCCACCTTGAGCACACATAGCCTGGATACAGTTTTAATGACCCATAAATAATAAATATTTAGTTTTACTGATGAGTCCTTCAGATATTTTCCCCTGAACTGTTTGTGAACTTTTAATAGATTTCAAGAGTTCATCCAAAAATGTGTTTTCTTTGCATATTTAACCCTCCAAACTTAAACTCATTTACTTGCATGAAAGCATTTTTAATATTCTGCAGACTTTATGTTTAGAGTGGGCTGGTTTTATAAGAGACAACATGAAAAAGTCCTCGCAAGGATAGCAATTCAAGAACACGTGTCTGTGTGCGCGTTCGTGCCTGAATGTGCGCGTGCTCCCGTTAAACATGCCAATTAAACGAGATCCAGACTAAAGCTGAGTTGTCATGTCTGTGTACAGTACCAGCAGGAGTCCTTTGGAAACCAACGAGCCATCACTAACCCCGTTAACACCAGACCCTCCAGACCGACCCGGGTCCCGCTGCTCGCTCTATAGGCCTGCGGCAATAACTTCTCCATTTAATGAAGGTCTGAATAGTCCGAGGAGATCCCTTTCAAATGGCAAGACCTAAAGTGAATTTAAATGGACCTACACGAGGTCACGTTTACAAATTATAGCCTATAATATAATTTTACAGGGATGGGTCGAGAAACAATACACATAAAAAAAGATATGTGAAGGAAGATTAAGAGCAGTGGTGGAAAAGTAACTAAGTACATGTATGCAAGTAGTACACTTAAGTACAAATTTAGCTTACTTTACTTGAGTATTTCCATTTATTTATTGCTATTTTAACCTTTCAGATGGAGTTACTTTGTTTACTGTGTATTTAAAAGTTGTATTACTTTAAAAATTAAGACTTAACATATGACCATCAAATGTTAAACTGGAGCTCCACCTCTTATATTTTAATACATCACTACTAATGATCCAGTTATTATTTTCTATACTTTCACTTTAGTAGATTTTTTTATAGTGTGGTATTAATACTACTCTTCACGGAGTAAGATAACATTATAAAAATACTGTGGGGATATTGTTGGAGTGAGGAAACGCTGAAAATGTACTATAACATTAATAAAAAATATTTAGTTATTCATTTTGTTAATAATGATCCCTGCACGTCCACGAGCTTATCATACATGTTTGATTTGAGTTATTGCTAATAAATAAATAAATAAACTTCACACATGCTCAGTAAAGTGGAGAGATGTAATGATCCTGAATGTACTCGTCCAGCAGTCGGTCCAGTGAATAGTGAAGTAGCCTTTGCAAACTAGAAAAAAAAAAAAAAATTCCTTGAATGTTGCTACAATAAGCAATCAAGATCCCCAAAGCGTGGACATTTGACAGCTTAATGAGTTCAGGCTGCAATCACTTTAAAGAAAAGGCCCATTTTAACCCCCGAGCAAAAAAAACACACACAACATGTATGAGATGAGCACAGCTCGTCCATTTAACTCACAGTAAAGACCCACATAACTGCAGGTCCATGCACACACAGGGTGGAGGTGGATGTAAATAGGTCCTGTATATTAGGACCTGTTGAGACTCGCGCGTTTTGTTCGGCAAACCGCGAGCGCGCGCGCGTGTGTGTGTATGTGTGTGTGTGGGGGGGGGGTGATATTTGCCCCCCTAATGAAATATGTCATTACGAGGAATTCATGTGACACAAAAGGGGCGACAGTCAAAAATTGCCCCACTGCTGTTCAGTAATTACATAGTTTGCCCTGGCAGCGCCTTCAGGCAGGTGGCTGGTCCATCATGCAAATGGCTTGGCTGTGCCGACATAATTAGCCACTGCGAGCCGCTTAAATTAACAATTAGCTAACATGCAATTCTGTTCACAACGCGGTAGTTCTCTCCTTTTTTTTTTTTTTTTTTTAGGCCAATTGTCACTGTATGCTATTCCGGTCCATGAATTGCTCAGTAGGATATAGCCTATGTGATTTCTTACTTGGTCAATTTACAGGCTAAATGAACGGAAATCGACAGAATAAGGGGGCTTGCATATCCTAATCCCCCCCAAAGAGCAGCTATGTGCACATTTATGTTAAACACCTTCTTATAAGCCTATAACATCTCAGGGATGTCAGGGCTGACAGGCAGCTCAATAAAAAAAAAAAGGGGGGGGGGGTGTCAGGTGTTGATAGTAAAATGGCAGTTTAACAGAAAACAGCAGTGTAAGTGAGAGTGAATCGGACTCAGAGGCCACATGCTGGGTGTGAGCCAGCCACCAAAAGGTTCTGCTTTTCTAACCTCTCCACTGATCCCCCTTTGCAGCCGGCGTCCCTAAACACTATTGCCGTACTGCAGGCCAATCACGGCCCACCCACTCTCTCATTATTCTCGCTGCCCTCCCGACATGACACGGGAACAAAGTAGACATTAAGCAACATTAAACCCAGGGATGGGAGTAGTCAGGAACCAGTTATCTTCTTAATGAAGGAAAACACATGCGGAGCGATACACATAGAGGGTAATCAATAGAGACGCCCGGACAAAGAGGATCGGAGGGTCCAAAAAAAAAAAAAAAAAAAAAAAGGGAAATGCAAATCAATTAGAATCGTTGTTTGCTTTGAAACCGTTGAGTCTATTTCCATTAATTACATGTTCATTAAAAGTAATTCGTCTAGGCTACACAACAACAACAGTTGTCTCCTCCTTTTCCTTTTTGTACTGGAGTGATGGACAAGACACTGGCCGGAGTCCAAGTCCCCCCACCTCTTTATTTTATAGTATTTAATCTCAGTCAGTCTGGGAAAACAAACTGGACTGAGTCGTTCATCTGCTAAATTGTCTGTATTATCTCAAAGTCTATTTGAAACAACTTAAAAAACTCCATGTTGTTCATTCCTATCATTAAAAAATCATTTATGCAACACTTATAGATTTGTTTCAGACTGCCTACTTGCTCAGGAAAAAAACTGTTTTTTAAACAAGTGTTATGTTAAAATGTCATGTTCCAGCATCATGATCACTGTGCTATCTTATCTCCTCTTTTTTTTTTTTTTTTTTTTACACAATCAGAGTTGCTTTCACTAAAGGCCCACAACCCTCTTTGCTGGTTGCTATAGCATTTTCAAGCACCATTCTGCTAAATCCCAACCCCCACATAGACCTGCTCTGCACACTTGTAATAAATTATCCTCAAGTGAAACGACTAAAACGAGCCGGACCAAAGCTGGACAGAGCCACTTTACTGAATCACACCTCATAAACATTTTCATTTTTGTGTGACTTGACCCCGCAAAGCTTTTATACAGTCAGTGCAACGCGTCTGGGTCTTTCAGCATATCCTCTAAACCTTGCCAACTCTATGGGCCTACTGTTTATCGGAGCTCTTATCTGCCTGCTGATGACTGATGTTATGCAATCACATTTTGCAACAGCAGTAGACAAAATCTGTAGGCGGCTGGATGCATCTCATGCCGAGCCTCCTCCTTATCCTACAGCCTGAAGTGCAAACATATGCGTCTGGAACACCAGTGAGAAGAGCGCTGATTTGTTGATTAATTAAAACGTGCTCCCCCAAAAATGCCCCCTAAAAGCACACGTTCACAATGCCGTAACACCAAGTTTAGTGGTGAACAAGTGGAAATTTGAATCAGCCTCTTTATTCTATGAGCCCCCATCTTTGCCAAATTGAATGCAGATTGAAAATAATTTTTCAGCTCTTGACTTCAGCTATTCACGGCTCTCTGAATTGGTTTTTGCTACTGTCACATTGCCACACAGATGTAAATAAAAGCATTTAAAAATCCTTCAAATGATTGTGAGGCTGTCAGTTTAGGGATACTGTCTAACGTGCATAGAGACATCAAAGATTACAGTGTTAAGCTGCTGTAAATAAATTGAATTTACTGTACTGAATTAATCATGAAATCCTTGGATAGCATTTTTGAAAATGTCTTTTTTTATTGACATTATATATAGTAAAAAAAAAAAACACTGACAAGCCGGCCATAAATGTTTAATACACCACCATAACATCTGTGTTTTATATTTTGCAGCATCTTAACCTGCAGACAACCTCTGCAGCTTTATCTTAATATATGTACATATCAATGTCTGCAACAAACTCCATTTGTACTCACCTCCTCCAGTGGTTTCCCAGTGTAGGACCAGTGCCTGCTGTGTTTTGGCAGGAAATCAATACAGGGGGGAAAATCTGTTCTAATCATCTGTACATTTACCATCACAATCAACAATCAAAGCCAAGACCTGAATCTTTATTTGTAGGCCTGAACTGAACAATTTTCCCACTGTGAAAGGCAAGCTAAATTAGAACCCTTGGTTCCTGTTAGTAGCTCTTAATGGCTCTGATTTGTGAACTGCTAAATGAGGTTATGTAAATTGATCCTGAATGTAGGCAGAGGCCTGCAGGTGACAGGTGCAGTCGGCTGAAGGTGGGGGGCAGGGATGGTGTCATGAAATGAAGAGGAGGTGGAGGGGTGGGGAGTAGTATAGCAAGAGGTATTTGCAGGGCCACTGAGAGACAGATTTACAGACTGAGGTGAGGCAGATTGTCTGTGGGTGAAGAGTTAGTGAGCGAACAGTTAGAAAAACATTTTATTAACAATACTACATTATTAAATACATTGTACTTTAAAGAGTATTTAGCTACATATACACCAAATACCAGTGGCTGAAAGTAACTAAGTACATTTAGTTTATTTAGTACAGTCAGTTCTACACTTTATGTTGTATATCTTGTATATCATACTTTTGCTCCATTATATTTATTTGAAATATAAAGCCTAACACTTATTATTATATTATATTATTATATTTTATGCCTCATGTCTATAACATTATGATAATGTAGTTATAAGTAGATATAAGGTTTAAGATAAAGTGTTCCTTGATGTAAGACAAAGGTCCCTGTCTGGAATCAAACTGGTCACATTGCATTCATGTAGCATGTACTGCAACGGCTCAAAAACTTACCACACTTTATATAGTACCAGGTAATACAACACATGTATAATTGTTTATCATATTGTACATTAATAAATGTAAAATGTCCGTATAACTACGATGTATTGACTAATAAACACTTTACTAGGCCGATATGTTGATATGCTGCTTATAGATGATAAACAGGCGGGTTAATGTAAATTGGTATCACATCATGGCATCTAGCGAGACTGCGTCCAACTAAATACCTCTCGCCTCACCCCTGTGTTTGTGAAACTTGATGGTGCAACATGGCGGACTCGTGCTAGATACACTGATGCAAACACACTGAAGCTTATTTTCAGGTGATTATACACTAATGAAAACATAGTTATGAATATTATATTTAATCTCTGCCCTTAAATTGTACACACTAGACCTAAAAGTACAATAAACTTCTAATGTAGTTTTAAGTTGTGATATTGGTACTTTTACTTGAAATATAGGAACTAAATACTCGAATCTAACTTTGCTAAATTTACAAACATTTGTACATTCACTGCTTCTCCTCAAAACTCCTCTCTCTTTCTTTCATTAATCATTTGTTTGTCATTATCCATCACAAACAGCTCATATCTTGATCAGGATGTCTGGCGCTGGCAGACAGCCATGTGTCAGGCACATCTCCACAGTTCTGACTGAGGATGTAATAACAAGGGAACTATCAACATACAGCCTCTCTGGGAAAGACTGCTGGGTGACTGAAGCACGCTGACTCACTGCACTCCACTTCGACCATTTAGGCTCCTCTGGTTCCTGTTTCAGCTGCAGGGAGGACAATGTAGGAGGACATTCCTCACTTACGTAGGAGGTGAGAGCTGACCAGTGGTGGGATGGGACTTAGTACATGTGCTTAAGTACTGTAATTCATTTTACTTATCAGACTTTATACTTGTACTCCACCACACTACTGGATTTGTTTACTCCATTTAGAGGTTGTATCCGCAGTAATATTTCTAGAACTTTGGGAGGGTTTAATGAGTTTACTTTTTACGATTACACATAGGTTTATATATTATTTTAAAATGAGACTTTTTCAAATTTGTCAGCAGAACAAGCTGTAAACTCAACACAAAGCAACGTTAGCATTCATTTAGTGTTGTGTTTACGATCAACAGTCAAAATATTAGCTCTCCTTTTAGCTCTCTTTTGGTCTTCGCCCACTCTTGAGAGAAATATCTGTCTCAAATAACTGTCAAATACTCCAGTATGTTCAAGAGCTGGTCGCTAACTTTGTCTGTCTGCTGTTGGATGCTGGAGTAGGTCGTGTACGATGGGTGGTTTCTATAGCTTTTTGTTAAAAACAGCTGCATATGAACCAAACCAATAAAGTTGTAGGTTATAAAACCAAAACAATGAGATTAAAGACACTAAAATGTCAAATAGAGCTGATAAGAACTGCACAGCTGAGTGATAATTGTCTGTGGTTTCATAACAATAAGAAAGACCTTTCACATTCACATAGTCATTGAACCAATTGTTAATATAAAAATATATGATTATATGAAATAATAATATATAAAAATAATAATATATGATTGCAGCTTCAAGCAATAAACTTAAATATATACATGTAGTATTCTTCACCAAATTGCATACTGAAGAGTGTTTGTGTGTGTATATATATATATATATATATATATATATATATATATATATATATATTAGAGAGAGAGAGAGAGAGAGAGAGAGAGAGATTTCTTCTTCTTTCATTACTCTCCAGTTTTACAGTTTAGTTTTGCTTTTTTTTATCGGATACGATCTGAAAAGAAAAACACAATTCACAGACAGTCAAGAGCTTGTAATGGAAAACCATCTGAACATAGTTCAGGCAAGACACCTCTTCAGTCGCTCCATGTGCAAGGGAACCTGTATTAAGCTGATTAAGCGGTCGCACATGGAAGGGCTGAAGTGCTGGTGGCCGTGCATCTTCCTCTTGCTGATTGGAAATGTGGCAGGTACAGCAGCGAGCTGCAGTAAAAGCCAGTTAATAACTTTATGAGGATGCTTAGCGCTTTGTCCATATCATTAATGCTCTTCACAGTCAGAAGTGGCTTAAGGCAATAACCTGCCAGCCTACCTGTGTGGCTAAGTTTCAGTGGAGACTGCACAGGAGTGTAGTGTTTTCCCCATCACATTAACTCACTGAGAGCTCTACCGAACTCTCAGTGAGTCTGTCTGACTGTGGTCAGTGTTGGGTTTAGTTTCTAGTCTTTAGGGGTGGATGGCAATGTTGGTGGGTCATCTGTCGGACAGCGGGTCCACCACTTTAGTCCAGACTTAAGTATCTCAACAGCTGTTTGTATTCATGTTCCCCAGTGGATGAATCCTAATGACTTTGGTGCCACCAACAGATTGAATTTCAGGTTTGGAGTGAAATGTCTGAACTATTGGATGGACTGCAATGAAACTGTGTCAACTTTGAATTGACATGAAATGTGAGATAGATATTCATGGTTCCCAGAGGATGATCCCTAATAACTTTGGTGACCACCTGACTTTCCTGCTAGCACCATTTATGATGAAAGTAATTTTAAATGAAATATTTCAACTGCTACTTGATCTGCAGCTTGAATGGACTGCCATGAAACCCGGTACACACATTCATGCCCACAGCATGATAAGCTGTAATAACTTTGGTTTATAATAAACAAACATAATAAATAACATTCTCATTAGCTTCTAATGGTAGCATACTAACAACAATAAATTAAAATGATGAACATATTGTCCCTGCTAAACGTCAGCATGTTAGCCTTGTCATTGTAAGGAGCCTCACAGACCCTCTAGCATAGCTGTAGACCTCTTGTTAAACAGTGAATAATGAAATAACCAGGCATTTCAACATATTTAATCCACTGTGCTGTGTTCCTACTTCATGGTGAAGTGGTTCTCTTCTCACAATAAAAGATAGTGTTAAAAATAGTGGTTGATAATTATTAAAAAGCAACATTTCTACATGTTCAGCTGCCGCAAAGAGCTCAGTCCGCAAGTCCACAGGAAAGGAATACATTTAATTATTCCCCTCTCACTTAAACGAGACAAAACCTTCCCACCACAATCCACTTGTCTCTCTACATTGTGCTCCCTCTTTCTCCTGACCTTCCCGTCTGGCCTTTACTCTGTCTCATGCTCTGTCAACATCATCTGCCGCTGTGGAGCAGACAGGCTCAAAAGCAGACCTTTTTCACTTTCCTGCAGGTGGCTGATGTGACTGAGGCAAGAGGCAGCAACAATCCCTCTTCACTCGCTTCCCTCCACCAGCAGCACCTTATTTCCTGTAAAACACAAACTCCCTCTCCGACAAGACCGCGTTCTTGTGAACCAGCGTACATACAACATTTTCCACCTAACAAGGCGTCACCTCTTATTTAACATTGGTAAGCGTGTATAAACAATTAATTAAAAACATTAGTTAATAACACACCAAACACAATCTAATCTTGTTCTAAGCAATCTAGTTTTGCACATTTTTTTTGGTCTTTGAATGTCTTCAAGTTAAATATTTGAAAATGCATCTTAAAAGGATGGATATAATAATTCTAGACTTTTAAATTCACAAATTACTCAATGTTTTGTTTGTGTTTCCTATACAAAATATAGCATTTATAAGAAAGTATATAAGCAAGAATTACTTATTATTATTATATATGTTTTTTTATGTGTAAATAATATGTATCCATTATGTAGGGCTATTTATATATTTATTATTTATTTTCCTCATGGCAAAATACGGCTAATGGCTGAAAGCACTAACAGAAAGCTCTTCCAAGATAATTATCTAAGTCCATTTGTCTATGTCAACACAAACCTACATATGTCGACATTATCAGCAACATTATGATAAATGTTTTGTAACCCTAGATTTTGCTTCCAACCACATTTATAGGATGAATCAAACAATACGTTGCATTAATAAACACTTGTGTGTGCTTACAGCTTTATTTATAGTGTTGTGAATAATTAAGTGTTAAGTGTTTTTGTACTGCTTATTGATAGTACATAGAGATTAAATATTTATAAACATCTTGTTTGTTTAAAACTGAATCAAAACACGAGTTGGATGTTTTAAAAATTGCTGTAAATTGTTGTAACTTGTGCCATTGTTGAGTTTTGAAGTAGGTTTATGTGCATTCAGTCTTTTCCAGTGGTCACTAAGAATGTTTACTCAAGCACTGTACTTCAAGTATTTCTATTTTATACTGCCTTACTTTTCAGATGAACATTTTGCATACAATATACATTTCTAAAATATGACACATCAGATAGATTTAACCTAAGTAATACATAAGTATTGCTTATATATTGATGCATCAATAATAACAGTCCAGTTATATTATGTAGTACTGACAGGGCAGAACACTTTTTAAGTACATTTTGTTGCCAATACTTTTGTACTTTTTCAGTAAAATTTAGAATGCTTGACTTTTAGTTATTTTTTTATATTTTATACTGTAATGCTAGTACTTTTACTTAATTAAGAGTAAAAGTACTGCTCTTTTCCAATTTTAACCACATGAAGCTCATGATTATCTGCAAAACTCAAATATTCATATATATAATCATAATGGAAAAATATCAGTTTTTTGACTAATAGAAGCACCCTAAATCACAATTCCTGCCAGTATAAAGAAAAAAGAAAATAATCACAGCTCTTGGGTTTGCAGCCAGGCAAATTAAATGAGCAGTTTTTTTAATTTCTGAGCTCCTTGCTGTGTGGGAACATTCAGCAGTGGCTCAGCATGTCAAACCATGTCAAGTGTTACAGTTCCTTTCCTGTTTCAGGAGGAAAAAAATATCACCCCAGAGATGAATTAAACTAAAAAGGCTTGTCTTCAGACCCCTTCCTAAAATGATTAACCCTTCTAGAGAGCATTATTGAGCTCTGAGTGGTTGTGCTTTCTCATTGCCTGTAATTGTTCTTTTTCTGTTGTTGCCTTCATCAGTCTCTCTCCTCATTATATGAAAAGAAGGGAAAAATGTCTGAATAGAGGAGGGAGATTTTCCCACAGTCACTCAACTCAGAAAAATACGCCATTGTCGCCAGGTTCCCATCCCAATGCCCTGCTGCACAGTCCGCCGGGGTCTGAGGGACAATGTTCCTATAATTGAGTGACCATTCTTTCTCCTGTTTGAAAAGTAAGTGACGGAGAATACAGTTAAATGTAGCTACAAATCTCACATCTAATCAGTCCAGTGTGCAGGTAGTCATGTCTGGTTTCTTATTGGACCGCAGATATAATTCACAGTGAAAATTCTGAGCAACAAGACAATGTACTTTAGTTATAGTCTAGGCTTATTATACAATTAATGTAGATCCACGTGCAATTATGCTCAGTTGAATGATAATTTTCTTCTATGAGCATCAATCATCTTGCATTTCACCCATTACTGAAAGGCTTTAGTGTACTGATGTATAGTACGAGCCGTGTGTTATTGTGTGGAATGTGTGCACCGGCAACACTGAGCCTTTTTAAGTCTTAATGAGAACAAAGTGACTTTTTATTCTGCTGAAGCGTCTCCTCATAACATCAACATTACCTGCAACATCTACAGCTATAAACCAAGGCGAAGCAAATTTATTAATGTAATGATTTACATACATTTAAACAATCACAAAAAGAGTGATTAAAGCAGAATATTAACATATAAACAAATACAGAGGCAAACCAGATCTAAACATGAAAATAATGACAAAAATATAATAAAATCAAAATAAAAGTGATAAACATGGCATTAAAAGGCTTTATGCTTTCAAAGGTGGTCAGAGACCTTTCATCCTCTGGCAATGTGTTCCATAGGTATAGTTACTTTTTTAGATCAAGACTTTGTGCACAAAACATATGATCAGTTTATAAAATATGATGATTTACTACCGTATATCAAGCTGTTAGAAATCAACCAGCCACAGCAATGAAATGCTGCTTACACACTAAAACATATAATAGTAATCATGTAATAATAATGCAGTAATATAATCATGTGTGTGTCATACTGTAACACTTCTGCATAGGAAGTACTTTTGTTATCGTTTCTGTACTTTCTACATGTGTATTCAACTTAGTCAACTATATTATTATCCTTAAAGAAAGCTGGTTTGCAGGCAAACAATGAAGCAGCAAACTATAGTAAACTTTTAAGATAATTTTAAAATATTTTATAAACTCAAACTTTATTTATTTATTTATATAGCATCTTCAATGCAAACATGCAGCCAAGAGTGCTTCACAGAGCAAATAAATA
This sequence comes from Argyrosomus regius, assembly GCA_946959425.1. Classification (NCBI taxonomy): domain Eukaryota; kingdom Metazoa; phylum Chordata; class Actinopteri; family Sciaenidae; genus Argyrosomus; species Argyrosomus regius. The sequence goes on along the minus strand of OX336887.1, from coordinate 4,753,579 downwards.
CAGAAATAGACAACAATGAGTAGATGCCAGCAGAACAGATCATCCATAAACAAAACTAGGCCATAGAATTAGAAAATGTTATAATAACTAAATAAGAAGAAAGAAAAAAAAAGAAGTTTAAGAACAACTGCATAAAAATGAAGGACCAATTCAACAAACATAAAAACTATAAAAACTTATAATAAATACATTAGAGGATAAAATAAATTAAAGGGGGATGTTAAAATATAAATATTTAAAGACTTGAGCAGATAAAGCCACATAAATCAACCAAAGTGTAATTAAATCATTATTATAAAATATTATAATTATAAAACTATAAACACGCGCCAGCTTTACTTTACACACACGTTAACGGCTGCGTGAGTGCACGCATGCGCGTGTGCGCGTGTGCGCCCTCGCTCTCATTTTTTAGCCAATCAGCGGGCAGTATTCATGCAGGCAGTTGAATGAACTGCAATGGCGGAGACAATGAAGCTAAGTGCAAACCACGGTCCTCCTCCTCACGGAACCGGCGACATGTCCAGCTACAGGGACTGCGTGTGTGTGATGCTGAGGCTGCTAGCAGACTTCGGGAAAGAGGTGGGTGGAGTGGACACGTGTTGGAGCCCCGTTAGCCCCGTTAGAGTCACGTTTTAAACATTTAGCCCCGTGCTGTTAGCGAGCTACGTGCTAATGTTTTTAGCATCCCGGTGCAGCAGGACTGCGTGGACGTGTGTGTGTTACTCAACATTCAGTAACAGTAACAGGGCTTGTGTTTCTGCTAAATCACTGTACTCTAATGTTAAACAGCTCATAGACATCTATATGTTCAGACAAGGCTAAACTAGCCTCTCAATTTAAACAGAAGCTCTATTTTAGCTTCATCTTACTGTCACTAGCTCTTTTTCTAGCTCTTCCTTAGATAGATAGATAGATAGATAGATAGATAGATAGATAGATAGATAGATACTTTATTGATCCCTGAAGGGAAATTCTTTTGTTGCAGCAGCATTACAAGTAACAACACAATTCAATTCAGTTTTATTTATATAGTGCCATATCATAACAAAAGTTATCTCATGACACTTTTCATGCAGAGCAAGTCTAGACCGTACTCTTTATAATATTATTTACAGAGACCCAACAGTTCCACCATGAGCAAGCACTTGGCGACGGTGGCGAGGAAACACTTCATTTTAACGGGCAGACCCAAGCTCATTGGTGGACGGTCATCCACCACGACCGGTTGAGTTAAAGATAGAGAGAGAGAGAGGGGATAAATAGAGAGAGCAGCAAATCATTAACTAACTATAAACTGTAATGGAGATATGGTAATGACAGTAATAATATATGTAGTGGGCGTCGTGCAGGACCACGATCCATGAGAACCTGCTGGACAAGAGAGCACAGAAACTCCAGGGAAGAAGTTTAGTTAGTTAGTTTACAACACAGAACAGGCACACACTATATACAGGCATGAGGTAAAAATCGGTGACAACAGTATAAATAGAATAAACTCTAAGGAGGAAGAACATGTGGTTCTACCTCTAAAAAAATATGCATAAGAAAGATATACATATGGACTCTTATGCAATAACTTCATTATGTCCATCAATCAAATCAACTGTTACAGAATGAGTCTCCTCTCTCTGCACAGAGCGGAGTCATTATACAGGATGACCTCCTTACCATATAAACTACATAATGAATGTTAATAAAGTATGACCGCACATATGTGATCCTCAATACTGCCCTTTGTCTTGTAAAGTAAGTACACAGTGTATGAAAAACATACTTTCTGTGTTTACACTGTTACAATGTATTAATCTCCTTTTCTCTCCCATCACTGAGTACAAAAGCTATATTTGTTCTAGTAATAGTACCATCATCACGGTGACTTTGCACCGCTGTTTTACAAGAAGGGCTCTGACACATCCCAGGATGATACACAGATAAAAGCAGTAAATACTTACCCCTTAATGCTGCATATTGAAGAAGCTGGTACCAGCACATGACAGGCATTTTTTCTTTCTTGAATCATTAACCCTAATTAATTATTAAAGTAGGATACACTCTGCTGTCCTGTGTCAGACACTGAATCTACTTTATGTTAATGTCCAGAAAAGTGTAACCTCACTTTGTGTTTTTTGAAATTCAGCTCAAATTAAGCGATGCAGCTCTGAGAATAGAAGTCAACATCGATGCCGTGGATGTTCCGTCGTCTCCAGATGCTCACGTGTACAGTTGTTTACAGGAGCATATCGCTAAATTACAGGTAAAGTGGCTACACATTGTGAGATTGTGAATATTTGACACAAATCGCATGATTTTAGCGTGTTTTATCCATTCTTTCAGATGGCACACATCTATTTTGTAACACATTATCTCCTTTTAATTTGTCAGTAATGGTCTTAAATTTAAAAAAATATTTCTCTTTCATGCAATGTTCTTTCTGCCCTAATCGTTGATACAGGCTGTTTCGGAAAGCTTAAGTACTCTGGTGGATGCTCACGGCGATACATCATCTCCACAACACAACACAACAGACGATGCTGTCACCTCATCGTCGGCCGCACCGTCTGAGCGTCATCCTCTCAGCTCAGAGGCTGCAGAAAGCAAGGCGGCGGCTGATGACGTCATGGTTCAGATCAGAGCCAGGAAGTCAGAGGTTGGTCTCAGTCAGCAGATCTGTCAGCTGTTCTGGCAGTGACATTTTTAGAGCCCTCTTTACTCTCTGTCAAGCAAATGAATAATCATAAGTAATTGCTTCCAAGGATGTGCACATGACGCGCCGCAGTGAAGCAAACGCCTGATGGAGATCTGATAAGCCGAGTTCAGCAGAGAATAAGGGGTTCTTTAGTGCTGTGGTCGGGTAGAACAGACCACATTGCTGGAGGGCTTTGAGAGAGGGCCAGGTCCTTGATGGATTATGAAGTGGATGCTCATTACTCTGAGATTGCATGTGGATGAAGGACCCCATTCTGTTGTGCATTTATTTTGGTAGCCAAGCAAACAGTATTCATATTCCATCATGTCATGATGGCAAGCAATTCAACTTTTTTGGCTACCTGGAATAATTCCCTACTGCATTTCTCATTCCATGTGATGTAAATTGCTGCAGCCTCTTTGCCCCGGATCATTAGACTTATGTAGGCCAAAAAAAAAATAAAAATCATCATTGCATTCTTGTCATCCATCAGCAGCTCATCAATCCATCATCTTATTATCTGTGTTGTCTCTCCATTGTAACCCTAGATTGAGCGGAGAATATCTGCATTTATGGAACGCAAGCAGATGGAGATCAATGAAAACAATGTACGCGAGTTTTGCAACGTGATCGACTGCAATCAGGGTGAGAATGGGAAAGAGGTTGGGGGGCAGGGTGGAGAGGGAGCCTGCACACAGATTGCCAATGTTTGGGAGAGAGCTGATTTCCACAGGCGAGAGGTCAGGCTGAACTGCTCCAAGAGTGGGGCTGAAGTAGCTAACACACTCGGCCTCAAAACACAACCAGCTTAGTCCAGAAAAACACGAGACAGAGGGCCTTTTTTTTAAATTCAAAGCCTGTGTTAGACACCAGTTATAGAAATCAGAACATAGTAATGGTAATAGTTGTAATTTAAGTGATTTTATATATATATAAAAAAAAAAAAAAAAGTTTTACGTTACATTGTAAATGTATTTTTAATCAGAACGTCTCCTCTGTAGAAAACAGCTGTGCCAGAACAGATGCAGTTTTCACTCCATATCCTGGTTTTAAAAGCCACGTGAAAGGTAAGAAAATATATTTATATATTTCAGCTTGATTTTATGAACTGTAGCTATTATGACTGACTGTGAAAAATTTCTATATTTTTTGGTTTAATTAATACAATTAACTCCAAATGTCACAGTACATTATATATATATCATGATGTTTTGGGGTCAGCTTGCTGCCAGAAATAGTCTCAAAGAAGTGCTGAACAAATTAAAACACCAGCAACAGATTTTCAGTTAATTAATCCAAACTGCCCAACAAATGTCAAGTGTCTTAAAAGGACCCCTCTGTGCATCTACATGCTTTCTGATAAACCGCGCTGTTAACTAGTCTTTGGTTAGTATTGGGTCACAGCTCCTGTTTACATGTTACGTGTGTTTTTTGATTGGCTAGTTACACGAGTGGTAAACACTTACGGACCACAGACTCGTGGTGGCGGAGGTCAAGGAGAGGCTGGGGAGCAGCAGAGGGGGTCGTTGGCAAGAGACTGCGGAAACGCAGCCATAGAAGAACGACTTCACAACATCGAGACTCACCTGAAACTCCCCACAGGTCAGAGGACGACAAAGACACAAACGTTTTCCTAATAATATTTCACATGATGATGTTTCACATGTCTGGAAGGGTCACATCTGATTTATTAGTTATTAATTTAAACTTGAACTGATAGCAAGTTACCATTACAGTGTATAGGAAATGTTATTCTGAAGACACTGCAGTCTGTGGACTAATTTTCAAGATACTTTTGGTTGAATCTGTGTTTAAAAATGAGTCAATAATTAGTTTTGACCTGTGACATTATGCTGTTCCTGTTTACCACTTACACATCAGCGTTACTCACAATCTCCACCATACATTTGTCTTCTAAAATCACCAATATTCAGACTGTTCAACAAGTGTTTTATTCCTCAGCGGGTCCAGTTCCATTGAGTGTCTACCAGAGACTAAAGAAGTTGGAGGATCGTATCCTGGAGTTGGAGGGACTCTCACCCGAGTACTTTCAGTCAACGGTGAGTCTCATGGCTTTGAACTAAATACATGAAAGGCACTTAATAATAATCAGAGTTCATACACAGGTGTTACAATAATGGATGGAGACATTTTGACATTGGTATTAAACATCTGTGTTATGGACATGTTTTTTTTCACAGATGTAACCTTCCTTTGCTAAAGACATTAACTCTGGAGCTCTTACAGTTTATCCAGTTCTCTGATGTGAACTTAAAGGTCCAGTGTGTAACATTTAGGAAGCCACCACGGTTTCTCTACACGCTTGGAAAGGGAGCTGTATTCAGTTGGTTGCAATCTGCAATCTCACCACTAGATGCCACTAAATCCTTCACACGGGAGTTTTAAAAGTGGCCTTCTTGTAAAGAAACAAAAGTTATGTTTACATTCACGGCATGTTACCATCACGTGTAGTTGGCAGGACGTTGCACCACCTTCGTGCTTGTGCTCGTTCACAAGAACAAACACCACTGATGGTTTAAAACAAAAACTCAACAGTCGCTGCTGTTGGTAACGTCTCTCTTTGCCTGTGGAGGTGTAGACATGATTCACCAAATAAACCTCCTCCCTGTGAGCACAGGCAGAACAAGTACTCTATACATGAAAATCTTTTTTTGACATACGTTCATGCAGTTTACCTTTTGGCTCTTTGGTTTGGTCCTGTACTTTGAAGAAATCCCAGAATTTCAACACTCAGGAACTCAACAGTATTTCAGACAATGATTCACACAGTAACACTGTTTATTGTTAAATTTTAGACACACTCTTGTTGGCATATTTAATGTGTACTGTCCCTAAAGCTGCATGTAGAATATTGATTTGCTGTCTGCAGAGTCACTGCAAAATGAAATCTACTTACTGTGAGGAGTTTTTGCGTGATGCTAGTTCCTCCGATATTCCCGGATACGTCAACACGTTTTCCTCCTCGAGCTGCACTTGGGTTGATTTGAGTCAAAAATCCGACGTGTTACATTTACTTAAACTTTTAGGTCACTGCAGAAAGCTCACTCGAGCAATGACTACTTTTACTCCAGCATGCTTCACAGAGAAGCACAGACTCAAAAGATGGCAGCAAGTCATTTATTTGACTTTATATTCAATCCGACAGACTTGAGCAGTCACACAGACTCTAATTTGCCATCTTGAAGGAGTCTGTCCGGCGTATGTTTAGTTATCTGAGTAAGTGTGCTTAAGATGCTGCATGTCTCTTCACGCTGGTATTTCTCAGCACCGCATGCTGCTTCTGTGAGTATGCTGCTCTCCAACTGCTTTTGACTCTCTGCCTGTTTGTGTGAGCAGAGCAAGAGATGTCGAGTGTCTTTGAATAAACTGATGGGGTCTTTTGTATTCGGAGTGCCACTTTTTATTTAATTTATTTATTTATTTGTGAATTTGGATAAAAAATAGTTATGAACATAGTTTAGTGTTTGCTGAAGAGCTGTACAGTTGGCCTATAGTTTCAGAGGCTCCTTAAATTATGCAACATCTTAAAAATAAACATTTCCACAATGATTTACAGTTGCACATATGCCATTTAACTGTAACATCCTGTGTTCAGGTTTACCAAGGACGTTTGTCAGATGTTACCCCTCTCGTCTCTCTTCTCGGGGTGGGCACGACAACTCGAGTGCTCGTTTGGATGTCAGTATTTGTTCATAACGTATCGAGTGCTCACATTTAGATCTGCGCAGCCGCACGTGAAGTTGGACGCTTTCAGTCACATCATTCATCCAATGTTAAAGGCAGAATGGCAACCAGGCATTAAAGTGACGTTTGGAAGTGTAGACGAAATGAAAGTGCTGTGCAAGCACTGTGAAATTAAACTTGTGTATCGTAAAACAACCAGTTAGATGATTTACAGCGGAGACAGATAACAGGCAACCTCTCATCACCTCATCTGCTAATGTTAGCAAACGCCACTGTGACGCTGCGAGGGCAGACTGGAGGTGTGCTCCTGTTAAACTTTGTGTACGGAGGAGGCCACCGTGAGCTGACGACATTTGTTGAGCCAGAGTAAAGCTGCCATTCTGGGGAACAACAGCTACAACCAGCCAAATTATTCAGTTGTTTAAATAATTGCAACATCTTGATGTTTGTGGGTCTAGTTTTTCTTCATGTTGACTAATCTCTACAGCCTGTGAGTCAAAGAAAAGTATGATAACCCTGTTCAACCCACATTTTCTCTTGGGGGTTAATTTAAGAGCCCGTTCTTAACATTAGATTTATTTTTCAAGAGTCCTCGATAACGAGTAGATGCACTCGCATTACATTAGTACTTATGGCCAGGTACTATAAATAGTCTCATGTTTACTGCCTCTAACTATTGTCAAAACATCCAAGAGAGGCAAAATACCTTAAAATTAAATCAATACAGATTTCTCTCAATCTTCAACAAATGTCTGCAGCTCTTTGTCTGTACAGATGTTTGTGTTTCATGAAGTGGATATTAGAAAAAAAATGTCCGTCAGTCCTTGGGGCAAAGTAAGAAGACAAGTTTAGTTTATTATAAATGATATTAAAATGATCTAATGTGTACATTTGTGCTTGTTTCTGCAGAGTCACCTGCACAAGCGACCGAAGACGTCCCCCGCACAGGTTAGTAGTTTGTTTTGTTTCCTTTCACTGCAGTTTGTTGGAGAGTTTAGCCTGACTTGATCAGCTGATCAGTTTGTTTTGTTTATTACTGTCCTTCAGGCTTGCAGTCTGACAGAGCTGGATGAGAAGATCAGCGCAGTGAAAGCGGCACTGCTGAAGAGGGTGAATGAATTCGGGCCTGGATACGGAGCAGAGTGCCCGATGTAACACACCCACAAACCGTCACGTACCAAACGCACCGAACACACGTCTGTGAAAAACTGTGTTCAATCTAAATAGTTTTGTAGTTAACTGAGATAATTGCTCTGTAAATAAAGGTATTTTTTCCTTCGTGAAAGCTTGTTCTCCGTGTGTAATTAAATCATGAGCTTCACATCTCAACCATTAACTGTAATGTGCAATCTGATTCCAATCACTCATCCCTTCATTGTCAGAAAACAGAGCTGCATCTGATGATTATTCACCGTTTTCTTACTCGATTAATCGTTCAGTGTATAAAATGTTTCACTTTAAAAAGATGGAATCAGTGAATTTAACTTAAATGTATATTCAATTGTTTCTGATTAATTCTTAATTGACGAATCTGCCTTTAAAAAAAAACAAACATGCTATTTAACTAATTGTTATTCAACATTCATCTTTAATGTCTAATGCCGGGAAGGTGTGTGTGTACACACACGCGTGTCTCTGTGTGTATGTAATTGAGATGAATCTGGGAGAGCACCTGATTTATCTGCCTGACTGCTGTGTGACGATGATCACCCCTAATGGTTGTCATTATAACAAATGACCTGATTACTGCAACTCTGTTTGGAAAACATATCGGAGACCCAACAAACCAGCATTAAATGGGACGCCGCTGCGTTTGACACTGTGACGTGTTTATAAAAGGCTTTAGCATAGAGCTTTAACTGCGCTGACAGCTGAAGAGTTTTTTTTTCCCGTTACAGCTAAAGCTCTGTGTCTCTTCTTCATACGTAGATAACTGAGTTATCCAGATCAGAATGATTCGACATGAGTCTGGATTTTTGTTTAAATTCATCCTGAACTGTTAAAGAAGAGAAACAAAGCAGCTTAGTGGCAGTTAGCTGCATCATGATCACTGAAGCACCAACACGATTTCTTGGATTTATAATAAGAGTGTTGATTTAAACATTATTTTAGATGCAGGTTGCTGAGAAATCACGATCTGTTGGTGAGATAACCAAACAAATCACGACTACATTCTTATAATGAAGGGTTCCAATTAAAATTTACGACATGAGATATAAACTCTGACTGTCAGAGCCAGAACATGCAGCATTTCACTGACATTAAAATGTGAATTTGTCATTTGAAAGCTGCTTTTTAAGTACAGTCTAATAGCAGGCACGATCATTTAAAAGTCTCTTTCAGGTTCACTGGGAACCGCCACCAAACATGCACCTAACATTGTATCATCGTACTCTGACCACACTGATGAAAGTGTGGAAACATCGCGGTGCAAATTAACACCAGTAACGATGCAGAAACACATGAGAACAGACGAATCTGTCGGCCCAGCGCATGCCGGAAGGGTTCCCAACACGTCAGCACTCAAACAATCACATTAATGCTGATCATGGCTTCAATTCTCAACTCGTTTAGCCTTTATTTCAAAATAAGAGTACACTGTTACTCAAGACAACTTTATCCAGGATTAACAAGTCAATCTTCAAACTGTGTCCAACGAGCTTAATGAGCTGGAATAATTAGCATGTTGCCCTGAGCTCGTTAAGCCACATTTAAAGAGCAGGACCCCGGAGGATTATTGTATTATCTTCAAACTCCAGTCCAGGATTGAGCTTTATAGTTATTAGTTACAGTAAAAATACTTTTTTCCTCCAACGTGTCGTTTCTTTGTGAGATTTTGTATAATTTGACCGCTTCTTGGGCCTCAAACAGTTACAGAAATGAACTCTGAACTGTGACAAAAGCCTCATGTAGACACGCTTTTTTAGAAACCGCTGGTTGTACTAGTTCTTAAGCTTGTGTTTTTCAATGTAAGATCTTACTCCCGGAGCTTCAACTTAAAGAGTCGTATAGTCACAAATGATCTGCTTCTTGTTATTGTGTTTTATGGTAATTTTATTGTATCATTGTTTGTAGGTTGTGCTGCTCTGTGCGTGCTGTTGTTGTGCATCTTAAACCCCTTTCTAGGGTCATTATGTGTATCAAGCTCTATGCTTGTTCCTATACAAATAAACATTGAATAAATAAAAGACAAAATTATAAATCTAAAATAGCTACAAACTGTAGCTACATCAATACATTCAGTGGAGTAAAAAGTACAATATCTCCCTCTGAAATGTAGGAGTATTGGCTTGAAGTAGCATAAAAAGGAAATACTGATGTACAATATCAGAGTGAAGTATGCCAAGGTTCTCCCGTGTGAGCCAAGTTAAAAGACGGGAAAGTTACAACTTCCTCAACAACATATTGAAACTCTTTTCATTCAAACAGAAAAGGTGCTTTGAAGCAGCAGGTACCTTGACCAGTTCACGGTCGACTGAATGAAAGCGCAGACGAACGCCGCCGTGCAGAGCCGCTGGATCAAAGTTTGAGGTATTATTTTTTTTAAAAATGAACTCCTTTTGTGCTTCTGTGTCATGGCACAAAATTATAGTAATAAACAGCATTTTTCTACAAACATTTTGCAACAGGTGTGACAAACAGAAGCAGAGGAAGAAAAAAAAGAAACAACTTTCTCACGTCTTTTGGAAATTACTGTAACTCCCCTTCCTTTTCTTTGCAGTTGCTCTTTGTATATCACGTCAAGATTTATTTCAGACTTGATTGATGGAGTGACCTGAATACAATAGAAGACGTTGCATTGTGTTTTTTCCCCGAAGATATTTCATTCTTAATGCCAAAATGGAGTTTTTTTTCACCCCCTCTTTTCAGGTGTACCTCGCTTGTTTCGGCTCTGTCCGTCTCTTGCTCATAGACTGGAACCTTCTGGGCAACGAGGGGGCCACAATGGAAAGGGGAGCACTTGAGCTGCAGCGATGTGGATGGATGTGGAGAGAGAGAGAGAGGAGAGAGAGGAGGGGAGAGGAGAGGGGGGTTTGTTCATTGTTCCCCAGGAGCTTTTGTCTCAGACACAGTCCCCTTATGAGGGTTAATGAGGACAAATTGGTCTGAGTGTAACAAATGGATTATAGAGTTGGACAAAAGGTTGTATTTTGTGGGCTGCGTTTGCTGGGATCCACCCATCATCTGCCTATTGAGCCGAGCACGCTGACTAGCGTCTGCGTGAAGTGGCTCACTAAATATCTCATTATCTTTATCCTGTCTGTTTTATTACATGAGCACATTATGCATGCAGCTTCCGACAATGAATTGAACTAAAATGTAAAGTTTGTATCACAATAATGCAGTTTGTAATCACGCTAACTACCTGGCTTATTTCCTACAGCTTATCTCAAGAATATAAAGTCAGTATGTCAACATTAGTGTCAGTAGTTAGTGCTCTAAGGTTGGGTGGGCATAGTGTACCCTTTCAAATTAACAAAGAGCCACTTCCTCATTGACTCTATGTAATTCCTGCCTGTCAATCAGTCCTCCCTCCGCCTGATTTCTTGTTATGTTCTTGGGAACCTCGGTAAAAAGACACAGAGGTGTTCCTTGTCTTCTATGGGTCCGGTTGTATTTTTTGGTGGGGTCGAAGGAGAGGATTCATATCCATTCATATCTCACAAACTCTTAATGGGCTCCAAGCCCTCCAAAAAGAAAGCTCTTTCCTGTGACTAGTCAGCTCCAGTCTTTATTCATCTGTGGCTCCGTGTCAAAAAAAACTGTTGCTCGTTTGTGCCCCGAACAATGAGGAACAAGGCTAAATCTCTAGCTGGGAACAAAGGACAGAAAACAGGCTTTTCACTCTGCAGAACATTAGATTCTGACACATTTTGCTGTGGCAGTTTTTTCCTCATCCTGAGTGCTGTGGCTCTGGTCTTTTAAAGAGACCACCTGTTGGCAACAAGCCCGTTCTTCATTACAGACATCCCTATTATCACAGGATGAGGAGCGCCACAGGCTAACTTTTTTAAGTTAACCCTGCTGCAGTTTCCAAAGCTGGCCGATTGGGAAACATAAATTACATATAACCACTGGAAAATCTATTTCTGCTCGTAATTGTGTATCTTGTTTTTGAATAAGGGCTTTTGTCAGCGTAAGAGGGAAGTACTTCATTCATGCCCTTGTCAGTTACAAATGTCACAAACAAAGGACTCGAATATAGGCAGCTTGAACGTTCTATAACTACAGATTCAGAGCCAAATTCATATGTATTCTTCGGAGAAAACCCAAATGTACTTACTGTAAAGTTGTTGATGGTGGTCTCGTACGTTTCACTCAATTACTTCGGGGATCTGGAGGGTTTTTGTTCTTCTTTTGAAAGCAGATTTGAGCAATTTTCAACCCCCCAAAACATTAGCATAACTACAGCATGATAATGACTTTCACAACCGTGTGTAAAATAAAAGTACTGTAGGTGGCAATACGAAGCAATCAAGTGCGTTCTTTGGCTTTGAATTGGACATGATAAACACAGGATGATGGGAACAAGAGTGCTTTATATTTTTTCTTTTTTTTTGGGTCCGATTTTGTCATCGCTCGGTTGTAAAAAGAAGTTACAGTTTTGGTTTTATAATCACAAAACTTGCACGTACTGTAGAGCTTTTTGGAACAAGTGGCCTCAGGACAGCTAGGGGGTAAATTATTATTCCCCATAAGGCAACATTAAAAACAGCAAATACCTATAATGCCACGCTCATGCCATCACTGTCAGACTACACCCGATACAGTCGCACTTTGCTTCATGTTCCACAAACACCCCAGAAGAGGAAAAAGGGGGTGCATGCACCTGTGACCCTCCCCCACAAAGCAGACAGCACAAGAGAGGATCCCCCTGCAGCCAACAGGCTTCAACAAGAGGCAGTCAGCTGCTCTCTGTGGCCCTGCTGCACGGTCCCCAGGCTCTCTGGAGTTAAATGTGCCTGTGATATTGCCAGGAGGGAGCAGCGGGAGTTGAATTCAGGCAATTACAATCAAGTCAGGGCATAGTTAGTGCGTAGGCCCTGGCAGCACCTGAGCTGGATGCTGATGAGACACTTAGCCTCAAACCCTCATGCATTGGCCCAGGCGTTGCGTAGAGCAAGCCCTCCTCTCCCCCCCCCCTCACCCTTCCTCCCCCCCCTGCCTCTCTCTTCCCACAGCAGCAGACCCCCTACTGGACACTTCCACTTCCCTTCACCTCATTTAGGCCTCTAGAGCTCTCTCACCCTCTCTCTCTCCGGCCCCTCACATTGCAATACTTCTGCTTTATATAGGTGGCGTGGAGTACTGCACTCAATCACTCTTCATTCATTCACACTGTACAATAATAGACAACTACTCCCGATATTGTCCTTCAAGCACCTGTGCATAGCAGAGCTTCAAACATCATGTGTCATTGCAAGTTCTTGAGAAATACGGGAAGAGTTATTTCTCTTGAAGGGACAATAAAAAAAAAAGCTACAGGTAAGTGTGGAAGCCGCTTTTGATCATTTCTGCTACACCTTCATGTGCAGAAGAAAACGCCTTTAAGAAAAGTCTTCCTGCCGGTCCCTGATCTTTATTACACATCAGACCATCGAGCTCAAGCCCCATCACACCTCTATCTCTGCACCCATATTCATTTGCAGGTGGCTGACTATAGGACTCCGTGTCCCGACTCATGTGTTATGGCGACAGGAAGGCAGAATGAAAAGGGAGGTGCGGTTCTTGAATATCTATGACCCAAGAATATGGACTCAGGCATCACAACAACACTCTTAGCCCCTTTTCCCAATAAGATGCTCTCAGCTCTTTCAGAGGGAAAGCCTCCCTGCTCCCGCCCTCTCTCAGCCACCACACTTTGCTGAAGTGTCATTAGGATTGTAAAGGGCAGGTTGCCATAGAACTGGGATTGCAGCAGATGTATGGACTCATAGAACCACCATATTTTGAATGTAAAGATCTGAGTGCGGCACCTAATACGAGGGGGGCCATACTGGGTACACCACACTCGCCGTTTCTTCATCTGCAGTCTGTGCGCATGCATCTTTCATGTATCGCTTTAGTGCTCTGTTTTGTGAGATTGCTAGCTTTGCTCTTCAATCCACTTTCATTGTCTATCTGTGGCTGTGCTTGTTAGTTAGAGCTGGGCATAGTATTTGGCGGGGCCAAGGGGAAAGGTGGAACACCTCTTTCACGATTTTTGCCATAATGGTTGTCTTTTGATTTTTCCTGGGCTTTGGAGACTACCAGGGATTGTCTCTTTGAAATTATTCCATTTTGGCGGAGAAAAAGAAAATGGATTGCGCTGATCCTGTTTTGTTCCTGGGGGGACGGCTGCAGTATTATCCTGGGCTGACACCGTTGGCGAAGAGGCAATCACAGTGGCCCTCGCTCTGACAAAAACACTCCATCTGCAAGGAGAGGAGGAAATCACACCACAATGATGTCTGACTCTTCTGCCTCACTCTGGCAGCTGGGCCCTGGGACCCATGAACTGCTACACAACCGCCACCACAATGGCTGTTATACAAACGCACAAACACCACACTACAAATCAGCAGCTGTAACGCACAAAAGGGAATGCACCTGCCATCACACAACAACAAGAACAGGACGGATTTGTTCGGAAAAAAGTTTATCTGGCTGCTCAAGGCTGGTTAGAACGGTCTCTGTTTTATGCTGCAAGCTTATAAGTATTAGTATTGATATCATCGTCAGTACTGAAGGTGTTAGTTTTATGATTAGTTTCAGTTTCTCCTGTTTTTTTAGACCCTGGAAAAATAAAATCCACAACACATTTTCAAGCTTTAACTGTTTGCCTGCAAAACACAAATACCATTAGGATATCAAACGCACACACACACACACACACACACACACCAGATGAAAGATAAGCAGCCGTGTAGCTCGCCCTGTTAGTATTCAGCAGTGTCACCTCTTTCCCTCCGTGTCCCATACCTGGGGATCAAACGCACCTCTTTGTGAGAGAGGCCTGACCCCCTGCTATTAGCAAACAGAAGAGAGCCCAGCTGACACCACTCTTGAGATGTGCCATGCAGACGGAGGCCTGTGATTACAGCACAATCCTGAGGAGACAACCCTCCACCCTGCTACAGCCCCAACCTCCTGCAACCCCCCCCCCCCCACACACACACACACACACACACACAACTCGCCCACCCCCACCCGCCTCTCCTCCACGACAAATTCACCTATCTCTGAAATAGATGTTAATCTCTCGCCCAACTGGCTGCCTCTGAGACCTTGTTGACACACATATAGCCACGCTCGAGCCATGAATAATCAATAGGGCGCTATTTCCGTGCACATATTTCCTGCAAACAGGTCATTTCTCGTGACTATTACTGTGGCAGATTAGAATCTGAGATTGGACTTTCAGATTGGAGGTGGTGGTGGAGGTGGAGGAGGGTGCATGTATGTTCCCTCCTATGCATGCGTGCGTTCATGTGTATGAATGGAGGAGCTCTCTCTAGAGTACAGTGCAACACGGAGGGATATATAGGTCTGTCTAGTGGCTTCATGGCGCCACATGAAAACCAATGAAGGTAAAGCAAGAGGGGGGATTAATTTGTTGTGAGAGAGGCAGAGGCTCAAGTGGGTCTTCCAATAGCAAATTAGCAAACCCTCATTTCAAAAACCCTCGTACGTACTAGAGAATAGTAATGCACAAACACACGCAACATGCATGTGCACATGCGTACAGTATGTTCCTCGCAGGATGTAGACGAAAAAATCAGAGCCTTTCTCTCTCTCTCTTTTTTCTGAAATATCTTTCCTACTTTCTTCCTTTTTCGCTCGCTGTCCCTCGTTGACACACACACATACACGTCTTTGTGCGCACACACAAGAAGAAAACTTCAATTCTATCTGCAGGGGCAGAAATCAATCTCACATCTCTTTAGTTAATCCGCAATGGCTCTCTACAGATCCTGACACTAATAAGGTATTGAGCAGGTGAGGCCAGGGGCTGAGGAGGAGAACAGAGGGAGAGGAGAGGCCTGCAGTCTGGGGCCCGACTGGCGGCTGGCACTGTTCCAGTGCAATTATGGGGCTTGTGTATGGGAGAGAAGGGTGCAGGAAAGAAGCAGCAGAGATAGAAGGGAGAGAGAGAGAGAGGGGCATAGAGAAAGAGCGAGAAAGAGGGGGTGGTGGGGGGAAAAATTGATCCCATCTGTGGTATGATGGTTAATTAAAGCAGCTCTTGAGCAGCCCAAGGATGAGAGGCTTGGCTGGGCTCCTGGAGGCACAGCTCTGATTACTCACACAGAATGGATGGTTTCTTAGCAATGAAAGGAGGAGGCCAAGAGCTGCCTGGTGGGGTGCACAGACGACGTCAAGGAGGAGAGACATGTGCATGCTGCACACTTTACACATGTGCACGCACACACACGTGCAAATGGACTCATAGAGACGGGCACTCGCATGAATACATATACATACGTAAACACTCGGTCACACACACACACACGCATACGTCGCGAGCCTGTAGACACGAGTGCAAACATCATCAAATTAAATCAAAATAAGTGCATCAGGAAACTAATCAGATATAATGCGAGTCCACTGAATGTGAATTTCTACAACAAGATGAGCGCAAGAGGTTAATGACAAAACAACCAAAGTTCAGCTAATTGTAGCTCGTGGTGCACATTAATATGTCGCTACAATCACATTACACATTCATTGCTGCATCATCTGCAGCTCTACGTGCAGGTTCACAGTAATGAAAACCATCTTTAGTTATTTTTTTGCATACTATGTTTATTCTTTCCTAACACACTTGTCTTCATCATATACCTGAAGAAGAAGTCACTGATTGTGCCTCCAATTTTCCGGGTCATTAGGGTTTCATCTTTACATCATTACATTCAGATCGCCCCAAAGCCCATTACACCCTCCTCATTGACATTCATGGCTCTCTCATATGAGAGGGCATGGGTGACAGCACAAGCACTTTGGTATGACCCCACCCTCCTATGGTGAGATTTGGTATTGCATAACATTGCAAGGCAAAATAAAAATAGATGTCCTCTGCATTTCAGCAGAGAGCCAGCCCATCATCCGGTTTGAGATTTAAATGATCACTAGTGTGCGATGCTTCAGATCATATTTATTGATTAATGATGTACAAATGGCATGCATGAAGCCTGTCTTTGTGTCCTAATGCCGCAAGATGTAACAACAGTCCCTGAGACTATGTAAAACAAGGGTTCTTGAAAGATGATATGTAGATGGAAGAGAGAGACAGCCCATCCTCCTATTTTTATAAAGTTGAAGATATAATCATACTCTCAGAGTTAGAGAGGGGGTTATAATAAACCTCCAAATCTGAGGTGTATGAATTATGTATATGGCGATGATTTGATGGCTGCAAAATAGAAAAGAGGGTGCGAGCGACTGATTGAGGTGCGCCACGTGGTGCATCGTTCGCCGCCATGTCTCCCGGTACAGACATCTGAGGTCAGGGCCCCGTGCTAATTGGTGTCGGGCCGAACGCTTGTGAGCTAAATGAGAAAATTACACGTTCTGGGAGGAATCAGCTGCAGTTGTTGGGGTGCCTTTTTTTACAGTGCGGCTGCAGTCGTATCTGTGTGGCGGAGACAGCCGTCTGGCTCTCTGTTTGTTGGGAAGGATGGAGGCGAGTTAGAAGGTAAACTTTAGTGTTTTAAGGTGTGTCGCTTGCACAGCCACACCCATTAGATATACATGGACTGCCAGAGTGTGTGTGGCTAAAGTGAGGAAAGCTTTGATAGTACATATACTGTGCATATAGATATAGGATTAAGCAACTGGTAAGAAAATGTCTTTTCTTTTAATGTTAAAGCGTGACTTTAAAGGCCAGTTTACCCAGATTACAGTTATTAAGACATGCAAATAGTTTCTGTTTTATGTGGTGAGGTTTGAAGATACCTCACCCCAATAAAGCCGAGGTGAATACAGTTCAGCATCCATCATCCTGATCAGTTGCCAGATTATTTTACGCAACAGAAATGTCAATTTTTGATATCTGAATAACGTAACTATACCCAATATTTTTACATTAACAATGGATTTAACTGTGTGTAGTGTGGGCAGAGACAGAGTATCACCTCTCAGCATGCATCTTCCTGTTTTGGTTCACTCTCACCTGTCTCATCTGCATCATTTCCAGCAGCAGGCAGCCGTTTACAGCAAAGCATCTCTATGAGCCCACTGCAGATGTTTTCCTCAGGAGTTGGTGGAGACCAAACCGGAGCTCAAAAGAAGCCTAAACATTGGATTTATGATCAGTGAGTGGCCAGAAACATGACTTCAAATGAATGCTAATGTATCTCTGCATGAGCTGGATGTGTTAATAAGTAACTATGCCATATCAATATAGGTAATAATCTGTCAGTATTGAGTTTATAGCTTGTTTCCACCACACTAAAGTGCCCAAAAATCAGTTATTGCAGTTTGCAGTATATTTTTGAGATACTTGTACTATAACTTCCCTTGGATACTTCGGGAAATATTTCACTTCATCTTTGCAGATTAAGATTTTAAAAGAGAAACATCTAAGATATGTTTTCTAATATGTAAGATCTTAACTTCTCGTGGTTTTAGAGTTTTCTATGAGGTATAAATTGAGTTATTGTTAGTTTTACTCAAGAAAAAGAGTTGAATACTTCTTCCAACAATGCCAAAGACCTCTGAGATCTCTTCCTTCTGTTTTTTGTGTGTGATTTGGGTGAATTGATCATATGTTCAGCTTCGAAATGGTGTTTCGGAAACCTCACTCATGCGCTGTCCGTTCTTTATACTGTTATTGGAACTGACCCATGTGCTGGGGGGTTAAAAGGAAACAATAATGTTGCAAAAACAAGACTATGCACGATAAAATAATAAATAATCTATTGCCTTTTTACCTCATTTTAAATCAGTATATACTGTTGTATGCCTCTTTAAGTTGACAGTTTGTTTTTTTCCACTTTTTCTTGTATTCACTCGTATTATACAGCAAAATTCACTAAACACAATCAACGCGATCCACTCAACACGATCTACGTGAAGAAGCATTCTTTGTTTTCAAATCAACTTATTGAATTCCCTGATGAGCGATACTGTTTGAGAAAAATTCATTCTACTTAAATTATCTTTTATTCATGAGATGCTTTTTTCCCCACATGCCTTTGTGTGCAGGTAGAGTTGTGCCTGCATGTGTCATTCAAAGCCTGAGCGAATTATTCACTTCTAAACACAGCATTCCTCCACTCCTCCGGCACACCCAACAAACAGACAAACAACAATGTAGACTAAATGACTAAAGTGTTGAATTGCCTTCCTTTTGTTCTTTCCCTTATTTCTCTTTTCTGCTGGCTCTTTCTCTTTCCAAGACAGACTCCTTTGGTGGTGAGCTCGGGTAATCTTAAGTAAACGTCATTAACTGTTTGCTCATATCGCCCACAGAAAGTATGCCGCCTCCTCCTTTGTCTCACTATCAGTTGTTTAAAAAGGGTTTGTGCTGTAATGGTGTGGTCAGCCAGTGCCAGGGGCTTTGAAGTGCCGTCTCAACCTGCAGAATTAACCTCTATGGTCACTGAAAGCTGACCCTGAAGTTGCAATTTGAGGAGGTCATGTGGCAAAATAACTAGAAACCCCCCCGTGCACGTACTTTTTCCATGAATTCCCCTTTTGCAGAAAGAAAGCATGCACCGCTCTGTAATAAGGCAGAGAGGCTTTATGAATAAGTCATTTATTAATGATTAACAGATCATGAATGAGACATTAATCTACATTAATATGTATTACAGTGGTTGTCAGATTGTGAAAAATCAATTTGATTTGTTGGAATCGTCCTCTGGATTAATTATTCTTTTGAGCTCTCTCATTAAAAAGCCAGTAGCATGTCATGAGTAACTTACTAATATTCATGAGCGCAGTACACGAGTACTTCAGATATTGTAGTGTAAGAACCTCTTGAGTTACAGATGTAATGGCTTATTAATAAATATTGTGTCACTGTTATGTCAATAATAAAGGATTAGCAGTTATAAGTGTTAATGAGCATAAAAAGGGGTTATTAAACTGCAACAGTATAAAGTATGGAGTTATAAATGTTTATTAATGACTTATGAACATGTATAACTGCACACCAAAACAAGTGACCTGTCATTAGTACTGTAGTTATATTCACAAGCACATAATACTTCATAGTTATTGTGGTAAGAGTTCATTATGAGTTACATAATACAAACTTAATAGCTTTAATACTGGGTTATTCCACAACAATTAATTTAAGTATGGAGTATTAAATGTTTAACTAACATTTATAACTGCAGACTTGTGAACTTATTAGTATGTGTTTAGGTTAATATTAAAGGTTTATCACTGTATTATAAACCTCCATAATCAAGTTCTTTCATTGTTCTGACAACAATCTGCCACCTTTATGTTCAGTGTGATTAAGTTTCGACAGGTAAACTACCGCAGTGTTAACGTCAGATGCTTTGCACACCCAAACATTCACCCTGATCGGCCCCTGAGGGCGTGTCGTTGTAACAAACGTCATTCTACTATTGCCTTTGTTACCCAGACTGAACAGTCATTATTTGCATGACTGCTAAAGGTCACCTGTGAGCAAAACATAAACATACTATAAGTCACACGGAGCATTTGAACAAAGATGCTGTCATATTTCTAGTTGAGGCAGTATCGTTATTAATGGATGAGTTATTAATAAAGGGTTCCTCCTCTTTAATAATCAATCATGTCGTGAATTGTTATGAGTTTTGGATAAAAGGATTTAATCTGAACATACAGCTGACAAACGTTAGGCTGGACAAAGTTACAAAGAAGCAGTGGTACATTTACTCGAGTACTGTACTGGAATTTTGAGGTACTTTTACTTCACTACAGTTCAGAGGCAATTATTGTTCTTTATACTCCACTACTATTTTTGGCAGTTTCAGTTCCAAGTTACTACTATTACAAAGTCTCATTAACACATAAATGACTGTGCATTATAGATCCACCTGTCCATCAGTACATAAAGTCGTTCCACTTGCACATGAATGCACCAATGATTATAATCCATTATTACACTGCTTTACTGAATACATCCCTTCAGAGTAATTCAAGACCTCCTGCGTCACTCTGGCGGAGTTATCCCTCACATACTGTAATATATGTGATTCTGAAATGGTCAGTCTGCATAATCAGTACTTCTTTTGATGCTCATACTTTTACATTATTTAACTTTTCTACCATAAAATTTAAAACCATTTTGCTACAGTGACTTGTTCTTCCACTCAGTAACTTTGTGCTTCAGGTACAATCAACGCTTTATGGCAGTAAGTCGCACGCCACCAACTATTTCTCTTATTTTAGTGAAACTGGATCAGATTTTATAAAGAAAACGTTTTCTGGTTTTCCCTCTCAGTGACTTACAAAGTAAAGTAAACTGCTGTGAACTATAGCCGCTGTTAGCTGATGTTAGCTCAGTTAGTTAGCCGTGCTACCCGAACTTGTGGGTTCGTGAACATTTATTGCGAGGGGGTTGCCAGAATGGGCACCAGGACTTTGGGAAATGTAGCTGGGGTTAACAGAGGCAGAGCATGGCAGGGGCGAAGAAACCAAAGAGGAAGTTGATGGAGGAAGCTACGAAAAGAAAAAGAGTGTCGGACAAGAGTAAACCGGGACTGACTTTTAGTGGTTGGCGAGAGCTTGGTGAAATAAAAGGCTGAAAGACAGACGCCGAGTTGGGCTGACTGCTTGCTTGATTTGCTTGCTAGTTTTTGATCGTAAGTAATGTAATCAGAACAAATACTTGTGTACAGCTGTCCATATTTATCACATTGATATTGCACTCTGAAGCTGGCGGCACTAAATCGCAAAAATACCACTTAATATGCGATGTTGCGTAAGATGTTGCACGGTACTGCACTGTGGTATTGCTACTTTTACTTAAGTATAAGATCTGTGTACTTCTTCTATCACTGCACACCTGCAACCAAAAAGTTATACCCGCCTTACACATTGATTAACCATTAAAAATGTCATTATTAACTTATAATCACGCCCTTTTAGAAAGGTTTTATCTCAATTTTTCTTAAAATGGCACCAACTTAGTACCAAAATGCTTTCGGGGACCCGGGTCCATTATTATAGAGATTTTGGCACTGGCTGGACTTGGCTGAGTAATGGCACTGGTGCATTAGGAGAGAGAGGGAGAGAGATGTATGATAGCCTGAGTTGTGAGTCAACATCAGAGGCCTTGGGCTGACCCCACAGGGGATTACACACTCTGATTTAAGAGCATCTCTCCAGCACCTCTCCTCTCTCTGTAGCACTCGTATCCTCGGTGCATAGAACACCCACCTGATGCAACATAATGTCCAGGAATACAGACACAAGCTCGCGCACACGCTCGTGCACGCACGCACTCACTCGTATGCGGGATCATTCTCGTTATACCCTTATTCTTAGCCGTGCTCCATCTTCTGTTATAGGGTCGGGGCAGAGTAGGATCCTATCAGGGTTTGTATCCAGAGAGGGAGAGAGAGATCTGAGCCCCTGCAGTGGTAAGTAAATACAGCCTAATGGCCTCTGATTAATTCTACATTGCTCTCATCAGGTCAGTAAAAAGAGATGTAATGACCTGCATCTCTCTCTCACTCTCTCTTTCCTTCTCCCTCATTTCTCTCTCTCCCCCACTCCCCCCCTCAGCCTTTCTCAATTTCTCCCTCATTTGCACAGCTTTTGATAATGAATTAAAAGGGATTGCAAATGGTATGCTGTTGGTTGGCCCCCTGATTGCCATATTTGATTAAGAAATGTCAGTGTGCATGTTTCCCATGTCTGTCTTTTTTTAGCCTCTCTGTTCGCTGCAACATTCACACATGCACGAGGAAACACAATGGCTCCGCGGCTCTCAGACAGTCTGCCATGAACAGCAAACTTGCGCTAATCAAACGCATTCTTCCGTCTTCCCCCTTCTCTTTTTCTCAGCCTCTTTTCTCATTTTTTGCCTTTTCAAAACTCGGTGGGTTTTTGTATCAGCTGTGAGACACACCAACAAGGGAGAAATCACAGAAAATTAAAGAGCATTGAGAAAGACAGGTAGAGCAAAGAATGAGGACAGGAACAAGTGATGGAGATCTGTGTTTTTTTTTCCTCTGAGGACTGAAATCAGTGCAGAGAGGGGGCAGTTTCTCTAAGTTAATTGTAATCCTCAAAATGGAAACTTCTGGTAGTTGTTTGGTCGTACGATGATTTGTGTTTTCCTCCTTTTAAACTACGTATATCATTAATATACTTGTGCATCTACTGAGATGACATACATTCTGAACTGCAGCTAAAAGCAGAAGAAGAAAAATACCATGACTGCTTTAACATCTCTACGAGATGCAAACCAAGGCTGCCTGTTATACATCTTATCCTTTCACAGCACTGACTGACTGCAGTTCTGCATACATGGAGCGGCTCCTTTCATAGCAGGTTGGTGGTCAACAGGCCTCCAGGTCAACTTAGGGATGGATGGATGGATAGATAGATGACTTTATTCATCCCCGAAGGGAAATTAGGTATATATATACCTTACAATCAGTCAAAAACGTGGGACCTCTGCTCATTGGTGTGAAAGCCACAGGTGTAAATCTCATCTCCTGATCTGCTAGGTAAGTCTGAATGCTAGAAGCCAGTTGCACCAGATCTTTGTACGTAACGTTACTGTGTGGAAAATTTTCTCCTGCTTACAATACAGGACAATTACAAGATGACCAATCTTGGAACCCTTTGCCTGTCGACTGATGAACATTCAGTCTTGGCGGCAACAGCCAATGTTTCTAAGATTCCAATGTTGCCAGCGGATATACGGAAAACAGATAACGTCCCTCCGGCAAAGACTTCCTCTGCAGTCCAATTAGTAACTTGATAAATGAGAATGACCAGAAAGTTATCGGCACATGAATGCAGGTAACTTAAAGCTAAACTGTCAACAGACGATAGCCGATGGATTCCGAGATTGCTTTTCGGCCAATGCCTGCTCAAACGTGATCGATCATTATTACTTGGACTGCAAAAGGAAACCAAAACACTTCATACTTCACACTTCATATGCAGATATCTGTTTATAGAGATTACTGGATAATTGGTAAAGACAAACATCAGGAATACAGTGTCAACAAAATACATGAATTTCCTCAACACACTGAGGACACACTGTTACAGCTCACTTTTACTCTGTCCGACCATGACATTACTGCTTTGGTTCACTCTTGACGCGTTGTTTTCAGCCGGAGCAGGCAGCTGTGTTCAGTGAAAAAGCTCTAAAACCCTCATTGCACATCGCCTGCACAGCAACAAACAGCAGACAGACTCAGTTAGCAACAAGATCATAGCAGGGAAAGAGCAGGATATTTTCCTCAGGAGTTCCAACAGCAGAGCGATAAGAGAGCGAATACTGGACCAGCTGACCGGGAACACAACTCCAAATGAATTATGACGCTCCATATCTGATGAATATGTAAATAAGCACATGTTTGCTGACAAGTTGTTTCTGCTGCCCCACAGTGGCCAAAGAAACTGTTGAACTTTTAATGGTGCAGCCCAATACAGTCAAACACGAGTGTGATAAACAGACTAGTAAGAAAAGACTTTGGGATTCTGCGCCACAGACCTTCAACAGATGTAATGTCATTTCATATTTTAATACCAGCAAATTATCAGAAATTTTAAGCTTTTTTATGCTGCACTTTCACTTGCTTTACTTTAAATGCTTTATGTTTTGTTATTATTAGGTTTTTCTGATTATACCAATATTATTTAATCTGAAGTAAATAACCTTTTGTAACTCTTTAAGAGGCAGTTTTTCCATAAAAACTATAAAATCCTGGTTAATAGTGGCTATTAGTGAGTTTACCTGCTGCAGCTTAAATTTGCCCACTTTCAGGAGGGGAATAGGTTTTTTTATATTACTTTAAATGTCTCATAAAATAACTTAATTGTTTTTTTTTAATTGGTAATTGGTTTTAAAGTTATTAGAGTTTATCTTATTTTGCAAAACCTAGTCTGAAGTCATCAAATGAATGACTTAAAGCTGTCTCAAGTCTCAGGCATGTAAGTACTGCAGCTGTAGCTGTGGTGTGTGTGTTTTGTGTTTCATGTCTAATCACCACTCTTCACAATTCAGGTATCTCCAGCTTCTCTTCTGTGACCTCTTCAGCTTTCTCACTGCTCCCGTCAAAGCCATTAGTTTGTGCTCGGCGGCACATATCTCATGGTTTAAAGTCGCCGTTATTCTCTGCCCATCAGCTCACAAGCCAAACTGACTGACTCTCTGTATGCGTGGTTGCTTGCATGCATATACGTTTGGATAAATGGTATGTCCATGAGTTGATGCTCCTGTGTCTGCGGCGGCGGTGTGTCTGCATGCATGGACATGTGAAGAAGTGCATTGTGTGTGTGTGTGTCTGTGTCTGTGTGTGTGTCTGTGTGTGCGCTCGGCTGCTCGCACTTGTGTGATAATGGGCTGTGTCCATCAGCACACAGAACACGAGCCCTCTGTATCAGGCAGAAGACACACTTAATGCCTGTCACAGGGTCAGATCAAGTGTGTACAAAGGAGAATTGAATCCTTTGAAAAACAGAATCCAACCAAGGACAGTTTTCCCATTTTCCAAGGAGTAAGAAAAAGAAAGGTGTATAGAAAGAGGGGAGAGGGAGAAAATGGGAGAGAGAAATGGTGTAGGTGCCAGCAGAAGAGAAATGTGTTGATCTTTTGAGATGAAAAGCCCTACTTTCACAGGCTGCAAAATGGAATGGTGAGCTTCAGGGCCAAGGCTATAAGGAGAGGAGTTTCTTTCCCCTCTAGGTCCTTTTGTTGTCCTCCCATCAGTCCATCTCAGAAGAGGTGGAGGTACTGAGGCGAGGGCGTGGGAGGAGGTGGCTATGACAACTGCCTGCCCCACCAGGAAGAAATGGCCTCCCTCCCTGGCCCTCATGGGGGTAGATACACATGCTACCTTACACTGGAGATGAACATAGGAGTAGAGGAAGAGGTGAGATTGAAGTTTGAAGCGGGCGCACAGCAGAGGAGAGTGTTAATGAGGGGACGGCACGAGTAGAAAAGGTTCCACTGCGCTCTTTTTTAGAAGGTGGCCCCTCTCGCATTATATTCTTGACTCCCCTCCAGGAGGGCCTAATGGCGCTCTCTAAGGATGGTCTTGCGGAGGAAGAGAGGGGGTTGGGCTGACATACCGGGTAGAAGCGCCCCCGAACGCCACAGAGGAGGTAGCCAAGAAAAGGGAGAGAGAATGGTATCCCCTCTAGAGAGAGACGAGCGAGAAGGAGCTCTTTTTCTCAAGACTCTTCATGTGCCCATCTTCCTCTCACTTCAATCTCTCTCTTCTTCTCTGGCTCACCTCTCCACCTCCACCCATCCTCCCTTTTTCTTGCTCCTTCGTCCTCTGGAGCAGGTTGGTAATTGTCACACACAGCAGCACTATTTTCCATTAACTTAAGTATGTACAAGGAGCTAATACCTAACTGAGCTAAATGTGGATTTAGTTGTGATTTCAAGCTCCATCATAGAAGAAAGGGGCCCCTTAGGAGGCACCATAGAGTACTATATATATATATATATATATATATATATATATATATATATATATATATATATATAAATAAATAAAAGAAATGAGTCAGATTTCCCATCCTTCCAGATTTTCTTTTTCCAGCCATCTTCAAAACAAATTTATAATCCACACCCATCTACCCCCAACCCCTTCTATTCCCCAAGAATGTCAGAGTATCCATAAACAAAATCAGAGGGTACAGTAAGGTCTCTAATCAAGGCAATCAGTGCTGTTTTCAGAGGTGTACAGCACAGCAGCAGCGCTGGTCTCATCTTTGTCTGTGCTTTAATTACTTGCTTTTGCATTTTGATGGAGGGGGGTGACGGGGGTGATTGTGCCTTATCACCTATCTCCAAGGATAAAAGACTACCCAATTACTTTGTTTGGATGCTAATGATTGCATTTCATTAGTAGCCGCTCTTAGCCCTCCTCACCCAGTAAATGAATGAATATGCCGTAATTTCAATTATTGGAATTATGAAAATTGCTTTTAAAAAGACGGCACGGGTATCATCAGCTTTCCACTGTGACATAATGCCATTTTAATTTCTATAATAGTTTTAATTGTCAGTGGCCCCGCTGTGCATTAATCATTTAATTGTATTGTCTTTTTCTGCTGCAAACACCTACACCCCCTGAACACCCACACGCTTTCCCGCCCCAGCTTTGAAAATACAAATCACAATCAGCACTATCATCTTGAGAGTGATGAGAGACGGTGAAAACAAAAAACCAAGTTAGAGACGTGATTCAAAGTTCTGAGATGGCGGTGGATCGTCGCTCTTTGTCAGAAGTTTTCTGTGGAGGGAATAAACGGTGTGTGACCTTTTATTGGATATTTAAATCTGATATTTGGTACAAAAATTCTACAAAATTACTGAAGCAGATGAAGAATTAAAAGGTTTATTCTAGTTTTATGCTGTTGATTTTAACAGAATAGAGGCTTATAGCTCAAAGTCACACTGAATACATGTATAATTTTGAGATATTGAACTACTAGAAATAAAGATAAACAAAAAAACACAAAAAAAGAAATTATTTGCATTTTCTTGTATTTATGGACGAACTACAGGCCTCTTTGGGTTATTTCTGCTGAGATAGAATATTTTAAAAACCCAGACAGCGGCTTTGCATGACTACATAGAAAGGTCAAAGGTCAAGGACATGGCACAACTCTCCCGAGAAGAATAGTGTCTTTGTGGCTGTAGTGACCTCCTGTAATCTTTGAAGAAAGAAACAAGAACATTGATGACTGATTGGCTCAGAGCTTTTTTATTTTGTTTTTGAGAAATAGCTGACCGAGATCAACTGATTGCAGCTTATTTCTGCTTTTATATTCATGGTAAGGGTGATAATTACACTGGTAAGTGTTTTGCACATACATAAAGACATGCCAGAAACAAAGAAGAACAGATAAATTAAATAAATTATGAATTTATATGTTCTTACACCGTATCTGTGTTTTTTAATCCACATTTAAACAAACCTTATTTGCTCTAAGACAAAAAGAAAACAGTAAAACCCACAATCAAAAAATAAAATAGCACTGCACTGAAAAGAAAAGTGCAAAATCAAACATTCAACATGTGAATTTATTCCCTATTCTCTACATGTGGAGCCGTACAGCAGCAGGAGCAGCATGAGAGGAAAAAGTCTGACTGACAGCCTTGAGCAGCCCTCCACTGTCTCCTCCATCGCTCCTCGAGAGGGAGGAGGTCAAGTGTACCCCCTCAAACAAACACACTCGGATGCCCATGCAGAACACCTTGCCAAGCCTTTTAGCCACAGCTATTTTTCTTAAACTCATGTCGTCAAGAGCACCAGAGGCATCTCTCAGCCTTGAACTTCTGAGGGGTGAAGTGGGCAGACAACCAGGCAGGAAAATATATCTGTGTTTGGCGGATCAGGTGTGCTCCCCCGTGAATACATTTAATGCCACAACCTCCAAATTTCTTCTTTCTTGTCCGTTTTGAAGAGAGGAAAAACATTGTACCAACGTTTATATGCCACCAAATTAGTTGGAATCCTGTCATATAGAAAGGGGCACTTCAAATCCTCGGAGATCAGCCTCTTTCAAAGCACAACAGTACCTTTTCAAACAGAAATATGAAGCTTTTTTTTTTTCATATCTAAGCCTACGTTTTGCTGCATGACCCCATGATCTTTGTTTATGTGGCGAAGGCACCAACGTTTTTTTTTTAAAATTATTATTATATATTTTTTTTGTTGTTGAAGTGTAGCAGAGAGGAGAGTGTTGCACTGAAAGCACAAACAGGTGGCAGATAACACGTCGGTGGAGAATGGACAGACACTTTTGAGCATGCAGGTCAACTTTTTAATCAAGCTGAGAAAGAAAACATAACTTTTAATCTTTTCTGCTGAGCTCCGGGTCACGGAGAAATGTGAAAATATGTTTTGTGTGCGACTTCGATTTGATTAAAACAGCCTCATATTTCTGTAAGATTAGGTCTGAAATCATTAACCGATGGTCCATGAAGTGTTGGCTAATCACATAAACTACTAGTGACTTTAAATCATCACGACTCATGCATTAGCATTTGTTCTGTAGCCTTATTATAAGTTTTTACCAACTTTTAAATCAAGTAAACGCAGCGGCTCTTGATAAAGTTTCTTTTAAAACATCTTTAAAAGAGTTACAGAAAGATGAATAAGCTAACCAAAAGTTCATAAATCTGCACACAGACCAACTGAGCTGTAATTTAGAGGCATTTTTAAATCACATTTAATTAAAAACAGTAACTTTAAAATGCCTACTTAGCTCGTAAAAGTTCTCCTCAAGCAGGAAAATAAAACTGTTGCCTCTGATATCAAAAGTTCATTCAGGATATTTAACTTTTATTGAAATTAAAGACTCTCCAAGTAATGTGAGTTTATGAGGTCAGGTCGCTCTGTTCTTGAATCATTTTGATAATTAGCACATGTCCCACAA
The DNA here is from genome assembly GCA_946959425.1 of Argyrosomus regius. Classification (NCBI taxonomy): domain Eukaryota; kingdom Metazoa; phylum Chordata; class Actinopteri; family Sciaenidae; genus Argyrosomus; species Argyrosomus regius. The sequence continues at coordinate 4,724,616 of OX336887.1, read as the reverse complement.
ATATAGTGTGGCTGCAGCGCTCCCAAAAAAGAGTTTTTGTTAGTTTCTTCTGGTGCTTTATTACTGTGCCTCAAATTGACAGCCATTAAAGTTGCAGAAGAATCATCTGTAACTTTGAGCACAGTGCCACTATGAAGGTTTCTTTAGAGGGACTGCCGTGACCAGGTCCAGGCACTGTCACTCAAGAGTGCCAAGAAGGACGCGGAGAAAGAAAAGAAAAAAGTGTGTGCGCGTGTTTGTGTGCCTGTAGGAAAAAAAAAAAAAAAGCAAGTGGAAGACAGAAAAGTACACTTGATGGAGAGAGGATTTACAAAAGACTTGACCTTGGTGAGTTTGAATTATATGACTCTGTGGAAGGGCCACATACTCTTCATCTGAGCCTCAGCTGACAATATATTAAAAAGACATTTTGGCAATTTGTTAACACTGTCTTCAGGTCAAAGGGTCGAGAGGTCTCTTTACATACACGGAACAAAAATGGAAATACTGTTTTTTTTATGACTGCATAAGGAACAAGACCTGAGTGACAGCCTTTTATTTATATATATATAAATATATATATATTGCATCAATGGCATCCTGGTGAATGCCTGGCCTGTGACCAGTTCCTACACAATTGTGCCACCTTCTGGAATAAATGGGAAAATCTATGAAGGACAGGGAAGAATTCATTTTAAAATTTGTTTGTTTGTCTTCTCTCTTGTGAATTTCACAGATTCTGTGTCTTTCTTTCCAGCTTGTTACGAAAAAATCAAAGTATCCTGTAAAATAAATAAAATACTGCATTAAATTATTAATAATACTTTCCAAGAAGGCACTTCCACTTTGTTTCACTTGGTACTAATTACATGTAAAAAAAAAAATAGCAGGACCCTATAATCGTAATTGGTACACTACCAAGTAATTAACCTCTGTTAATTGCTAGAGAGTCATTAAGTCGGCGCACAGCGGGTCAGCTGAACATGCAAGAATGTGAAATTTGTCATAAAATAAACTTTCCAATAATAAATGAACATTTATTTGGGTGGAGCTTGTCCTTCCATAAACAAATTAATAGTTCTTTCAAAAGAAACTTTGAAAATTAACAATTTTTTTTGGATTACTGACTAAATAAAGCTGCTACTTGCAGAAAATATCATTTTCCAAACAGCCTGAATTTAATTAAAATGTTTGGATTTCATCTGTATCATCCCCACAGTTGGTTTGGATGGATATATTTCTATGTTATATTTCTATTTGGGGGTTTGCGTTGCTTTCAGGAAGGCTGATGTGTGTGTTTGTGTGTGTGTGTGGGTGTGTGGGCACTCGTGAAAGCGTGGCTGTATGGATGGTGTGTTTGTGTATTTGGGGTTGCGGGGGCCGGGGAGACCGAAAGAGAAGATTGGGGAGTGATTCAATCGCTACACAAATGGATTTGGCTAATAGAAGGAGCCTCTGATCCTGACTGGTGCACAGCTGGAGCTCCCCTAATTGGAGAGGGTGAAGAGTGGAGAAGAGAGTGGAGAGAAAAGAGAAAGAGAGAATATGGCCCCCAGAGAAAATGCACCTCTGCTGTAACACTATTGACTTGACGAGGATCATGCCAAACATTAATGCCGGTGAAAAAGGACACGCGCCTGGAAAGAAAGCCATGTGGAGACTCATCGTGGCTCTGTGTTCATATTCTCACCTTGAAAAGCAGCTCAATCAGTTTTTGTGTAATCATTCCCTGTGTTTTAAATATCTGATGAAGGGCGCCATAAGAGCAAAAAGTGGCCAGCTCTCTAACCCACTTCACATCAGCAAGGACCATTAGAGAAATAACTCGGCCTGATAGGTGAAAACAGGAGCCTTATAACCATTTATCAGCACTGAGTGCTCACCACTTTTTTTTGCCAGCGAACTGCATTCACTGTTAAAAGAAATCAAGATCCAAGCATGAGATGCACTGTTACTGATGACCTTCCTTGTTATCGTGCAGCTCTGAACTAGTTAGAAGTAACAAATGTCAGACTAATTGAGGCAAATATGGAATGAATTCACTCCTAAATTCCTGAAGAGATTAAAAGAGATGAAAATCACTGTCAGGAAGATTTCCCATCGCTGTCGCCTTTGTGAGAGTGCACACAAAACATCCGAGCTCATCATTCTGACAGAGGCTACAACTACGAGTCCATTATCCTTTATATGAATCCACTAATGCTCCACAAAACAGAAAAAGAGAAGCAGAATCCACCACAGATTTTAGATCTCAGTGAAAGAGTAGAATTATTTGAGTTGTATTGTGAGTAAACAGGTGCAAAATACACAAGTTCTAGTCAATTCTGCACCCGGAAAACTGTTCTCTACACTAGTTTGACACCACTTTGGTTTATAATGATAAACTAATCAGTCAAACCACACAACGCAACTTAGAACGTGCAACAGATTTAAAAACAGAAAACGCAAAAATAAAATTGCAAAGAAAGAGTCAAGAAAACAAAACAAGGTCATCTGAGTGAAAACCTTTAAAAGTTTATTCAAATGTCAGATGACAGAAATCAGTTCTTGTAACTAAGAAAAGTGGACTTCCAGTCTTTATGGGAAGTAAGTGACAAAATATCATCTGAGTGTCCTGTGGGGAATTTATTCTATTTTATATATATATATAAAAAAGATCTGAACAAAAAACAGAATTCCTTCTCTGATTTTGCTCAAAATTGAAGCACTAAAGGATAAAATATGTGTAACACATATAACCTTAAATTGTATTAATCCATACCTGGTGTATACTTCAAAAGACTTCAAAAATCATCTTTTCAATAATAATTCTCCAAATTAAATGCCAAAATATGTAGTTTGTTAGTTCGCCATCGTCCTCTCGTCCTCAACTCATAAGAAGTGTTTTCTGATCTGACGCCGCCGTGGTTCATTTTAGGCACAGAAGAAAAAATTGCTACTTTCTTAAGTGTTAGGGGACCTTTGTTGTCATGGTTACAAACATAACCATGTGGTTAAGGTTTGGGGAATGAAACAGGAAACAAACAGCAGTCTGGCGTTTTGTTGACCCGATGAACGAGAGTCGTAATTCACAATCGCAGCTCGAGGCTTTGTACACTTTAACGTGTGTCGTTTATTTTATGAAACATCGAATATTGCTGTTGTTGTTTTTCTTGACCAAACTTCCCGAACATGACGTCATTTATTTAGAGCGAGGAGTGTTACAGTGAAGTTTTGAGCATCAAGATTTGTGTTTGTGTGCAAACATTACAAAGAATGATTGTAACAGAGGAGAACAGGTGTCTGAGAAAGTGTGTGTGTGTGTGAGAGAGAGAGAGTGTGTGTGTGTGTAAGGGCAGACAGTGAGAGATCGTGTGTGTATTCTAAAAGCAGGGGGTCTCTTCCAATCGACCAAAACACAAAGAGCTGCTCAGCGTGAACACACCAGGGGGGCTCTTAGGAAACCCATCAGCTCACAGGAAAAGGGCAGAGGAAAGACTTACATATAGGAAACAGGCTGTATAGGAGGAGCACACACACACACACACACACACACATCCTCACCCCTTGTCTGAGGTTTCCTACTGTAAAAGTTTGGAACAACACAGAGACCTGACATGTGGATAAAACTTGGCGACACACCTCTACATACTTCCAGGCCTAAAAACGCAGAAAATATTTGTACAGCACGTGTCAGAGCTGCACCCCATGCTGCCAGGTGACAATCCACAACCCTGAGATCAACATATTAGTGTACAAACACAGACAAATTGTCAGATCTCGCGGGGACACTCACACACAGAGGCAGGACGGCAGACCCTCCCACCGTGTTCCCATTGTAGCGGCCATTGTAACAGTTTTGTCTGAGCCATATGGGCTGGTTTAGGGGATGTGGACCCCCGGCAGCTGAGGCTTTGTCCCCGTGTCACAGAGGTCGCTGGGATTGTGTTCCCAGCTAATTCCCTCTTTCAGGGACTGCAGATCAGAGTCTATAATGATCTGGGCGGCCTAGCACAGGGATTACTGCTGCTGCCTCTGACATCAACAGGCTTGTGTGTGTGTGTGTGTGTGTGTGTGTGTGTGTGGGTTGGCGGTGAGAAAGAGAGCGAGATAGAGAGCGAGAGAGAGAGAGAGAGAGAGAGAGAGAGAGAGAGAGAGAGAGAGAGAGAGAGAGAGAGAGAGAGAGAGAGAGAGAGAGAGAGAGAGAGAGAGAGAGAGGACATCTTAAGATGAAACATTGTCGCTACTCCTTAACAACAGGAATCAATTGATTCCCTCCCTCACACCAAACCCACCCACCACACCGAAATAGATCCACCCCACCTCCCGAAACAAACACACACACACACACACACACACACACACACACACACACACACTCTGCGTTTTCCACCTCATTTCCCTCAATCTAGCTTAGGCAAACATTATTAGCAGAGAAAGTGAAGGCAGTGAAGGGAAAGTAATAGGTTCTTGTGTCTTCACTGACCTCCATTGTCATCATATGGTTTACAAATTACAGAGGACTGTCTGGATATTTTGACTTACACCTTTAGTGTAGCTGCTTCTGTCCTACTGCGACTGATTAATCCATCATTTAAATGTAATTATCTGTTGTTCCTTATCTGTCATCACGAGTACTGCAAGTTTTATATCAGCCAAATATACTTAAAGTATCAAAAGCACTCTTTATGCAGAATAACTCTGTCTGTGTTACAGTATTTTATATATATATATATATATATATATATATATATATATATATATATATATATATATATATATATATATATATATATATATATATATATATATATATATATATAAGATGTATTAATACTGATGCATTACCCCTATATGGTTACGGTGAACATCAGCGAGTTCCAGCTCATAATTTCAGAGGATTTGCAGGTTTTATTGCTGTTTTATGGGATAATAACCTGAAAATCTGGGTTAGGGTTAGTCAAACACAACAATGCTCATCAGTACTAAAAAATAATTGTCAGTATAAATACTAGTTACAGCCCTTTTTTTATGTAGTGTTGGGTAGTTTCATGTATTGTGTAATGATATGATATTTTGCCCACCAACACTGGATTTCTGAGGCAGATATCTGAGAGTTCAAAACATCATGAAACATAGGCTGAAATCATATTTCTTTTCATATAATATAAACAAACAAAGTTGAAACAGACCCCTTATTATTAAAATAATTCTGACGCTGCTACATACCGAGCAACCTAAGTATGACACGTCTATACTGCAATATCTTGCTATTTATTGGCCGACATACAGTACACAGCAATACAGATAGCGATAAGCTAATATCTGCCGATTTATTGATATATTGGCCTGGCAAAATAATCTGTCTACCTCTAAGCGTAAAGCTAAAATAGACGTATACAAATAAATCAAATTTTTTTTACTTCTGCTGCTGTTCATCTGTAACCATATTGCAGCACATTGCTAATCTTTGAGCATATCTTGCTTCATGATGTGAAATCATAAAAGGACTTTGGCTCCAACACAAGCTGGAGCACTCACCGAGGGCACAAACAGAAAAGCCTGTTATTAAATTAATGGATATTACAAAAAGGGTATATCAATTACTTCCAGGGGAAAAAAACTACAATGCACAGATACAGTATGTTGCTGCTGGATTGGATTGAATTGGATTGGATCGCCAGGTACACTCTGACAAAACAGAAAACCAACCTGCGTAATCAGATATATGTGGTCTCAAGAAGAGAGACATCTACATCCTAAATGAAGAGCACTCACACACATACATGCTGAAGAGGAGGCATCCTACTCTTCATGAAACCCTCAAAAGCTTGATAAAGAGTACTTTCAACAAGGCAGCTGAAAACAAAACTTGTTTGCTTTCCTTCATTCCACTTTTAATTTTCTGCTCTCATTTGTTTCTGTAGGCATCTTTCCATATTTTATTCTCTTTCTTCTTTCCCCCGGTGAAAGGGACTTTCATTGAAATTCATGCTCTCAAGGACCAGCACCCATGCAAGGCCAGAAAGATAATAGGGCGACCTATTTACCCAGCAGTTTTATTTATCTTTTTTTTTTTCTCCTTCTTCCCTCCCCCTCTGCACCCCCCTGGCTTTGGATTGATGATGGTCACTGCAAGATGACAGCTGTCTCCTGCGCATTAGCATTGCAAATGAAATAGAAGAAGAAAAAAAAGAAGTGGAGCTTCAGAGTGTGTGTGTGTGTGTGTGTGTGTGTGTGTGTGTGTGTGTGTGTGTGTGTGTGTGTGTGTGTGTGTTGAGCCACAGGCCTGCAGGGCTGAGAATAGAGCCGATCAGCATCCTGACCAAGTGCTGCCAGGATACAGCAGCTGACAGAGGGAGACATGGGGACAGCGGTGGTGTCGTCAGCGGCTTTGACAAAAACATATTTACAAGATAGTCCAATCAGCCTTTTGAGTGCGTTTTATATATTATCCTTGATGACTTCATCAGAGACCAGAGGCTGCACGGTCAGATGAAGTTTGTTTTTTGTTTTTTTGGATTGGGGTAAGGGTTGGCATGTGGAGAAGATATAGCCTGTGTACTCAGTATCATACCTAAATTTAGTTGCAGTTATACTGAAGAGAGTTTTGAGCTATGAGGACACACATGCCTACGTTAGGCATCAACCAACTTCAGCATCCAACTGTAGGAAGAAAATTAATGTTTCTGGTAGTCATCTAAAAATGATACATTTGAATATTAGATGTTAGATTAGAGAAGAGGAGATAAAATATGAATAACAGGAAGTAATGTGATTTATGTTTTACAAAAAAAAGCCCTCAAAATGGCTGAAAATTTTATGAGATGCAAATGGGCGTGGTCATGTTTTGTTTTGCACATATCTGCTCAAAGAGTGAAATTTATAATTTTGGTTTCATGATGTTCGCCCTGTAGATTTGCATTAATTTGGCAGAATACCATTCAAATATCTGTCTAGACATAGACAGCCAATTAAGTCTTCAATCAAGCAGTAACATCAGCCTATCATAGGCAGAGCAGACAGCCCACCCTCCACTTGTCGAGTACATTACAGCTGATATACATGAGGCCATGGACGTGGCACAACATGCCGTCTGCATGTGCATCTCTACACTGCCCTCTAATAGGTAAAAGCTACATAAAACTATGTAAAAACTACAATCTGTTACAATAAATACCTCCATCTACCTGAGGAAATGCGACACAGCAGAGCAACATTGTGTGTGTTTTTACATTTTACATTAAAATAAAGCAATGAAATATGTATCTGTGATGCTGTAGTAGTGTAGTGTAGTTGTATTTTGGCTGTTAGCTTGTTGATCTAGCCACCAAACAAACATCAGAGAAGCTCTGCTAAACTGACATCAGTTTGTAGTTTAGATAGCTAGCGTACCAAAAACATTCCCAGTGTGCGTCAGAGGAAATAAAATCTATGAATACATGACCACTTAGGCACTCCGTAGTTTATTTTCATTATGAATTAACAAATGGTCCCACCTGATAACCTGTCTGGCCTGCAGGCCGAGTGGGAAGACGAAGGCAGGACCAGAAACAGTAACAAGTGAATTCCTATAATAAAAATCTTGATCCCAGGAAACCACAGAAAAAAAGATGTTTTTTTCTTCTATGCCCCGTAGTTCATGAGCTATTGGTGGCACTATTGAAGCTATTTCTTCTAATCGGTGGGTGAAATTCGAGGAAACCCCGTGTGCCTTTAACGTTTCTGTTTTTTGAGATACGTGATAAGAAAGCGCTCGTCGTCACATTTTAAATGATATTTCTATCCGTCCATTTCTTTGGTATCGTGGGTGGTCGGGTTCTGGATTGATGTGGTGATCATTAATGGGAATTCACATAATAGGTCTGCTTGTTGATGGTCACTTATTCAACTTTTGTTAAGTTTGTGGGAGGGTCAATCAATGCTGGTTTATTGATTCTTTTTATTTGTAAAAAATGCAATGCTGCAAGGACTCTGCACTTATCGTACTGAAAGAGAACCACATGTGTGCGGAGAGAAAATGCATTTACTTTGGCCATGTGATGAGTACAGCTGTATTAAAACAGGATCGATTAATGCGACATATTAACCCGGCCTTCAAGCAGTTATGTATGTTGGTATCCAAGGACGAATCTTATTAATATCACTTCTACACGGAGGGCAATACAGGTAGGTGATTGTTACAAACCCCCGCAAAGAAATATTGTCATGGTTGTCATGGTTGCCGGCGAGCAGTTCAGACAAAGCCGCATGTATCCTCATGGAGTAAGAACTCAAACACACACATGCACATGAATGCATAAGCAGGCGTACAAAAATCAGAGACAAAGAGACAAAGGCAGCGTTGTGGGAGAGGCTGACAGACAGATGTGAAAGTTTACATGGGAGATAATTCAGGATGTAATGCTCAGTTCAGTGTCGCTCTTGTTTAGTGTGACGCTTTCGATCAGCAGCGGTAGAAAGTAAGAAAGTACTGACTCAAGTACCCTTTTGAGATACGTTACTCCTCTACTGTTCCACATGCTACTTCACCAACACAAGCGAAATCCTCAAAATCACACACGTTCTTCTAAAATCGTTGGTCTCCATGAAAACTCCAAGCCCTCGTTGACCGTGCAAAGCACTCACCATAGCACACGACCCCGGCTTCACCTGAACCAAGCGGCAAACTCCGTGGCAGGGAAATGAAGTCAATGCAGAAGTGCCGAAAAACTGTAACTCGAGCCGCTGCTTGAGTCTGGCTGCAGAACATTTCATCATCCATAAGTCCCCATGTTAGAATGTCACAACTTCACAGCAGAAATAAACATGTTTTGGTCTCTATAGCTAATTTCCCCGTTCATGACAACTGTACTGAGGGTGAATTTTTATACAACTCACCTGTTCAAATTATATTAAAGCAATATTACATGAGAGGGTGTGCTTTAAGGTCATTAATGGCACGACAGTGACGCGTCCTGAGGCGCTTGTGCAATTATTGCGCAATTACAATTACTAACTTAAATAAAAATATATAATCAAAAGATTTTCATGTTTTGGGGCAATTTGCTCTCAAAAGAAACATTTCTTTGCTCATCGTTTCTGCTCTGATCTCCGTTTCTATGGAGATACACGGAGTCTGACTAATACCTGGAAAACAATCAGTCACAGCAGTGGACTCCTATATGTAATGGAAACCAGCTCACTACTCCAGCAAGTAGCCCGAGCCTTAGTAACGGCCTTTCTAGTCCCGTCAAAGCTTATAAACTCTAAACTGCTTTGCTAGTTCAGTCTCGTAGTGACTAAGATATCTGCTGACAAAGAGATTTCTCCATGGACAGACTGGCCTCCTAACTTCACATTTATTTTGAAGCGACTCACCTGCACAGCTGATGGAGGATGATCCAAACGTTTCCAGTAACTCCACAACGTTGTAAAGTCCAAAAGTCAAAATGTGTTGAACAAAGATCGATGGAATCAACATGAACATGTTTTTATCTAATGGAATATTCCTCTTCAGTCCACATTAGTCCACCTTTAGTCTTTAAAAGTATTTTCTCTCTGAACTGTTTGATCTCTGACGTGCCGCACACAAACGAGGTACACACCTGTATTGACGAGGTACACACCTGTATTAACGAGGCGGTCTAACAGCTCCATAACACGGAATACTCATTCATGAAATTGTAAATTCAGATGTAATACTTTATTAAAGTTGACTTCCAGTGGACTTATTCTTATTTGTTTACATGTTCTATATTTTCAGGACGCGACAACGTGGAGATGGCGGAGTAATATTTTCAGTGATGAGTCAGGTGTGCTGTCATGCTGATTCTAAACGTCTAGTTGACCAATCAGATTGCTCGGTCGGACCTACTTGTTGTTTAATAAGGGCTTAAAGTTATGCAGAATTAACAGCGTGGACGCTTTGATTGACAGGTAGGTGATGTTACAGATGGCTTGTTTGAGCAGTCCACAGATGATCCACGTCTTTGCTGATGTCTAGGTAAGCCGAGATGCGGAAGAAGCAGGACAGCCAACATATATGGTGGCCTCATAAACCTGTGGGTCACATCAGACACACGCTGTTCATTCTCTCCACTGTCATTGACCTGAACTCATCCTCCACTTCACTCCTATCTGGCCCCAGATAGCGCACTACAATAGGAGCTTTGTGTCACTGTCCTCAACAAATGGTAGCAATCATACAGATTGTACTGTGTTCCATGTTTTTGTGATGTGAGTTGATCGATGTTCGTATGAGTGTACAGCCTCTATGTGCCTCCGCCATATGGTTTGCTACACAGAACTATCTGAGGCTGCTGTTGGAAACTGTGTCAGAAAGGGTCCGCCATTTAGCAGTCACATTTCACACACACACACACACACACACACACACACACACACACACACACACAGAGTGTTGAACCATACCTGGAGCTCATGATGTAGCTGCTGTGGTTCAACAAGGCTTGAAGCCTGACAAGATGGATTCTCAGATGATCTTGCGAGTCCAGCTGGCTTTGTGTTCATGTTTATACACCGCTACAGTTCAGAAGAAAAGTTTCACTCAACTACATTAAAGTGTTTGACAGTTAGAGCTGCTTTGCAGATTCAAATTCTAAGTTTATAAAATATCTTTTTGAGTTGTGACTGCTTACAAAAAAAAAAAAGTAGCGTCTAATTGGGCCCTTTTCAGATATTTCAGAAGTAGTTGTTGATCAGAGTTGTTCCACCAAAGATTGATTTTCCCTTTTACAGACCCTCCAGTCATATTTTAAGACACATAAAAATACTTATGAGGATAAGCAGTTACAGATAACTGATGGATGGATGTTTTTTCTACAAAAAAAGTCAATTATCTCAATAATTTGTGTCTCCACTTCACAGAAAAGTGTATTCTTAGTGCATGTGTACCGGAGCTTTTCACTTCACTTGTGTGTAATTTAGAATTTCTTTAATATTGGAATGACTGTCCTCCAAATTATTTGTGATGTCACAAAGTCCCGCTCATACGTACACGAGAAACTTTCCTCCTTCGGTAGATGAATGTGAAAAGTACCTTCAGGTATCAAACTCTGCACAGTGAAGGTTAAACATCCAAGTGAGGAAAGAAGTGAAGAAGCAAAACACACATTTTTGAGCAAATTAGAGTTAGAAAAATTATCCAATATTTTACAAAAAAAGCAAAATGTTTTTGTCATTAATCTTTCTCTTTAATCGTTTCTTTTACCCCTTTCAGGGTCCTGACCTGGGAGCTGCTGGACTAACTACTACTGTATAAAGTAGTTGAAACTAGTTCCACCATGACCAACTACAACAATAAAATGCTTCGTCTAATAATGTCATATATCATAATATCAATCAGTCACAGGGGCCATTTTTATGAAATACATATGATCATTTTGGTGATAAAGTACTTCTGGATTTTTACTAAAGTAAGATCTTGAATGCAGAACTTCTACTTGAAATACTTTTACAGTGCAGTACTGGTAGTTTTCTTTAAGTGAAGCATCTTCCAGCCCTGTTAATGAGAGTTACCTGAGAAAGATCAGCGATGTAGCTTCTCTGCTTGAGCCCACCTCAGATTTCACGCTGCCAAAGAGACGCACAGAGGAAGGACAAGTAAACTGGCTCAGTCCTTTACAAATGCTAGAGTGGCCATACTCCCACTGCCAGTCCCTCACACAGGACCACAATTAAATTCTTCACCCACTCATTCTTTTCCTCTTTTTTGTCTCTCGAGAAGACACCTCACTTGAGAAACCACTGAGGCTGCTTTTTAAAGGTCCCTGTGTGGCAGGGTGACAGAGGACACCACTCTCTGCCTTTTCTCTCATTTGGAAAGACCCAGCGAAATTGAAAAGGGGGTCCTCAGCTCCCTCCCAGAAGACCCTCTCTAGCTCTGATCACCCCACCCCACCGTCCCCGCCTCGGCCTGGGTGGACTCCCTTGGTCGGTTCTCAGACCTCCCCTGTCTGCGTGATACCAGCGGTATTGTGAGACGCTGACAAAGAACAGGAAGCCTGGGGGTCGGCGGGGCAGGCCTGAAGGTCAGCTCAATCAGTCTCTGTATGATGGATGCAGCACGGGGGCCGGGTCACCTGAAATGCAGCAAACAAGATGGCCCAATACACACCCTCCTGCCCTGGTCCTTTGGCAGCTTCTGTGCTCTTTCAATCTCCTTCTCACACCACACAAACACACAGTTACTGTCTACGTCCCTCTGTCAGCTACATTTTCTTTTAGATTTTATGGAGATGCGTCTACTTGTTAGATAATTTATGAGTGTAACTTTACAGAGAATATAAATCAGCAACCTCAGCAGTCAACTACCAGCTCAAGAAAAAAAAACCTACATGTCGTCCACTAAAAGCTACAGTAAGTATCTCCAAATTCATGGATTCTGATGTTCTCAGATAGGTTATGAAGATTTTCCTCATTCACAAATTAAATAATGTGTGGCGGCAGTGCAGTGCAAAGACAAAAGACTGTTGAGTTTATCAAATGTAATATTTTGTATTTCATACCACATTAAACTCGACTAAAAGAAGAAGAAGAAGAAAAAACTGCATAAAAAAAAGTTTAAAAATTATCTGCAAGGTTAAACATCATGGGTGGGAAGATGTGATGTGATTTGACTGAATAGATTCTTCAATAAGAAATATACTGATGAATTTAAAGGTTAACTCTGAACTATATTTCACACATTTTGCTTTCGCAGGTGATTTTTTCATAATTAGCCAGAAACCTTTAACAGAGGAGCTGCTTTACAGGAAGAAATACAAGAAAAATAAAAGAGACTGATATGACAATATATAAAAACATCAGAATTAAATGTACAACCCAAAATATAAAGACCAAGACAAAGACTTAGAAAATAAATGAGTTAAATGATTTGTTGTAAAGAAGTGCACTGATTTGGATTTTCTCAGCTCAATCAACTTTATTTATAAATTTATTTATAATTATTTTTTGTTTTAAAGTTTTTTTTTCTTCCTGATTAAAATACAGAAGTTCAGATGGTTTCTTCTCTTACCTTCCTGAGTGACACACTGATGTAAGTTCTATGAATTTTAATATTATGGGAGTCCTCGGCACTGTGTCAGTGGGTGGGAGGAGACGAGTGTGAGTGTGTGTGTGTGTGTGTGTGTGTGTGTGTGTGTGTGTGTGTGTGTGTGTGTGTGTGTGTGTGTGTGTGTGTGTGTGTGTGTGTGTGTGTGGAGGGGTGTCCATCGTCGTCAAGGAGACCCCTGTGTGTGGGAAGCAGTCCAAACATGACAGGGCTGAGTTTACTGACTCAAGGTGACATGGGCCGAGGGCACAACAGCACACAACAGGGGTGGGGGGGGGGGGACAATGGTCGCTCCATTAGTGCTAATGGGGGACACATGTAACAGGATTAGGGTGAGGACACCTGGGGGTGGGGGGGGGACCACATGGGGAGATGGTACACAAATCCCACCCCCCTAAAAAAAACCCTTCCCCGTCCTGTCCCACTCCATCAAACTCGCACAAAACTGGAGCTGCCAGCCCGCCGTGATGTTTTCTAACCTGCAGAAAAACGTCACAGACTCTTATATTGAATATAATTAACCAATTAATCAATATTTGGATTATTCAGTATCAGTAAAAGTCACAATAATACACTGTAAAATATTAAACTTTTTTCCACAGAAGTATTAAAGAAGAAGCAAAAACATGTAAATGCAGTGAAGAAAGTATAAAATATGCATTATGCAGAATGGCCCCTGTTAGTGTCATCATGTTATATCATTTTATTAAATATACATTAACATGTAAGCTGTATTTGAATGTTGTAGTTGGTCGAGGTGGAGTTAATTTTAACTATTTTATATACTTTTGGGCAATTTAATCTTTAACAAAGCTGAAACGCTCCTCGTAATTCCACAGTATATTGTGGAGTACTTATATAAAAGTACAATATTAATTTCCGTCCTCATGAACTTAAGCACAGCACTTGAGTAAACGTACTACCACATCTGGTAATTAGATAAAATCAGCATATTTGATTTTTTTTATTAATTTAAACTGGTCAAATATTACTTTATTAAATCGAGTTAATGTCACTGGACCAGATGTTTCTTTATTAACGGTGTTCTGGAATGATGATGGTCTGAGTGATCTTTTAAATCTGAAACTGTTAATGATACAAAATTATTTAAAAGTTATAAAAAAGTTTCACATCTTTACAGTACATCACCACATCGTCACAACTCTCGCCTTCGTCGCAGCAGTGTGAATCAAACGGAAATAAATCTGAGACCGAGGTTAATGAATCTTCATTGGTGGACTGTGAATCTTCCCCGGTCGTCCCACCCCTCCATCCCTCACAGCTCATCCCTCATCCCCACTTTTCCGTCTCCCCCTTCTGCAAATTCCTGAACTCTGCCCAAGACGCCCAGTCAATTAATAAGACATTGTCTCCACCCCTTGGAGCCCGTGCACAAGAGGCCACCCAGGAGCCAGCGGGCCTTCCCTCTAAAGCTGCTTCACTGGTGGCCTCCAGGAATGCCAATCGCTTTGGGAACAGGCAGAACGGGGTTGGATGGGGTTGAGGTGGGGGTATGGGAAGCTGGATAATAGAAACAGCCCCATCATGCTCATGTGCTGGGGCAAACCAGTCAAAAATTGGAGGGCAACAAAAGGAAATGCGTTCCACTCCCAAGGATCGGAGGCACTTCACCCCTCTACAGTCTGGCCTAAACCCCGCCCTCTGAAACACACAAGCAAGTATGCACACACACTCACAAACTCACACACCACACACACACACACACTCATTGATTTTGCCATACTTGAGAGCATTGCATTGGCTTACATTCGCTTCCTGCTGGCTTAGCGTAAACTTCAACCTTGCCCTAATCTTAACCAGTGAGTTAACTCACAACGAGACCTGGCTGAAACATCTGCACGCCACTAGAGCGGTGGTGTCAGGAGGCAGTCCCGTCAAGTATAGCTAAACTAGACCACCACCACACACTCATCAAAACCCAGCTCAGAGTCCTCCATCATGTCCTGTCTCATTCTGTATTCATCTCTCAGCAGCTCCCCCCCATTTGAGGAAATGCCCTCTGGGAGGAGGTATAGACGACGAGACAAGTTGTTTTCAGCTTAAAGAAGTCTTCGTAATTATTTATGTGTTTAATTTTTAGGTTAGGTTATCTATCTATCGACACCCAGGCCAAGAGCCAGCTACCTAGCTGGCCTATGTCAGTCTTGTGCTGTGTCTCCATTCATGTACTTCCATACTCTGACTTCCTATTTTGAGTACAGACGTGCATTCACACTGTCCATTATGACAAAATACGGTGTACTGTGAGTAACCAGATGGTTCACTCATAATGGTTAAAAAGAGGAGTGTGGCATATGGGACACGTCTCGCCCTCAGTGGTCGCCATTTTGGCTCCGTGGCAGGACGGGATGCACCACCAGCATTGTGAAATTGCGGCCAAGGAAGCTGCTGGAACGACAACTTAGATTCGTACATATACAAATGTAATTATATTTATATTTATATTTTATCTGTCAAATGTTGGCACGTGGTTGCAATTCAGGGAAGAAGAAGAAAAAGTGGTAAAATGTTGCGAGTGCCTACACCACGAAGTACACGGTGTACTACATAGAATTGTACTAATTGACAGTAGCACAAGATAAAAAGAGCTAAGTCATTTCTATAACAATACCTAAAGTTTGCTGATGTTAGCTTAGTTAAGTTATTCACATACCAGACTGTAGTAAAACAAATTTAAGTCAATTTTATTGCTTCTTCTTTTTATTTGTAAGAGGAAGTAGATTGTGTCATTTCCTCTTTCAGAAGTTACATATTTAGAAATGCTTCCAGTTTTGTGGTAACAGTTTAGGGAGGCAACAAAAATGAGCATATTTGTTTCAACATGACGACGTGACATGAAGAAATTGTTCATTTTCTCACACTGGGGTGGAAGAACTGCACAAGGACGCATGAGGACTGACACACATCTTCTACCCCATCCAACAACGTCAGCTTATATGAATATGAATATGTTTATTCCAAGATTCCTTCATGTCACAGTTACACTTTTTGAGTGAATTAATGTGAATTAAAGTACCTTGAAATCAAATCACTTGGTCGTAAAATCATCAAGCTAAGAGGAACTTCAGTGTTAATATCACAGAAGTTTACTGACAGCTGAAGAGAGTCTACAGAGGAGATGTTAGGCAGTGGAGGAGAGTCTTTTCGTATTGTATTGTCTGACAATAGATGTCGACATGAACGAGAACAAAAGTGAAATTGTTTCGAGGGCTTTGAAGGTGAACAAAAAAGGGTTTCCATTAATAGGCAGAATTATGCTTCATCGCCGAATAAACAAGGGTTCCCATTGTCTTGACTTCACTACTGTTGCTACTCTCATTTCTTACATTTCAAAACTGCATCATCCATCTCTGCCCTGCTGTTATACTTTTCTTTTTGAGTTGAATTGTAAAATATTTGGGTGTATTTTTATCCCGATGTATTAGCTGATGGATTTAGTGATGGATTTTAGAGTACCTACTCTCCATCAGTAACACTTGACCACACACATTGTTTAGTAATGGATAGCATGTTAATGCAGAGAGATTTCAAAGAAAAGACACGCACACACACAACACACACACAGGACACACTGTAATGAGTTTCTCCTGCTCAGCATCCCGTATTGACATCCACATGGCAAAATTAGCTTGGCAAAAGTGCTCTGTAAGTGCACCATGTGTACTGTTGCATATAGTAGCAAGTGGGGTGAAACAACAATAAGTGGACTGCAAGCCATGCATAAAAATATGCTTTGTTTTGTAAATATTGTGCAGTAGTATCAATCTGATTGTAGCTTGTATTATTGTTTTTAGCTCGTCTTATCTATCGTGATCTAGCTAGTCTATATCACAGCAGCAAAATATTGAGAAGTTTATGAAATTAGGTGTCACAATCAGGGAAAAATGAGCAGTCTCAGCTGCAGGACTGTGGGGGTGTGTCCGCTGAATTTGCTGAAGCCACGCCGACTCCACGCCGATTTTGAAGCGACTGAAACGTGTCAGATGAGTTCAGAAAATGACATGACTAACTTTGAAACACTCTGAGCTGAGATGAATTCATCTCTATCTCTCTGCTCAGGGTGGCCTCAGCGTGTCATCGAGCCACCCTTTAAGGACCGCCCACAAAATCCTGGACTGAAAACTGGTGAAAAGCTGTTTTAACCTCTAACTCTAATATATCGTTCAAAGACTTTTCACGTGTTTTCAGCAACTATTTTCCAACATATTTAATGTATTTTGAGAGAAATTACACAGACTTTAATGTAGTCAGTGTTTGTGTGAATGTCACTCATGTGACTGCTCACACAGATGACCTCTGACCTTTTCGATGCATTGATCCAGACCCTCTCTGGAGACAACCTCACCCAGGTCTTGAACTATAAGTTTGGTTTGGAGTATTGTCACATAAAAAAAATGGAATTTTTCTCGTGTGTTGACCTGCTCAACACCAAAAACTCTTTCTTACTTCTATGTGTTTTTTTCCCCAGAGTGCAGATGACTTTGACAGGAGCAGTCACTGTCCAGCTGCTCGAGAGCCGAAGAGCGTCCTCTCCTGTCAGTGTATGGTAGTACACATTGTAGGTTTTTACTCTTACAGCTGCAACAATTAGTTGAGTCACTGATTAGTGGACTAATGGTAGAAAAGTGATCGGAAACCACTTTAATAATCAGCTCCTCTTGGTTTTGGGCTGTTGGGAGGACAAAACAAGCAGTATGAAAGGTCAGTTTTAGCTTTGAGAAAATATTTTAGAGATCAAACAATTCATAAATTAATAGAGAAAGTAAGTGACAATTCAAAATAACCATTAGCTGCAGCCCTAGTGGAGAAAAAATATGTAATAGTTGATTTGTTTTATTGCGACATGTGACAAACAGTTCAATATTTTCTAGAGCCCTTAACTTCTTCACAGACATGACACTCAACAAACACAAACAGTGCTCATTTATCATTATTTTTAAATAATTCCCAACTCATGACTCATATTTCCAGCTCTTACCCAGTCTCTATTTTAATCAGAGCATAGGAATAATATAACTGTGCTGTACTTTAAAGTCACAAATCTTAGCCTGGTACACAAACATGAATCTCTAGTCCTGCTAGACATATTGACGCACAATCTTATATTTGATTCATCTATGACTAAACCGTAGAGGTTGACTGGAGTTCATGCTGCCCAGTAAACTGTTCTCAGAGTGGTACTTTATTAAACACTGCCATCTAGAGGCTGTCTGCTGAAATAAAAGTTTCCATGTCTTTCAAATTAGAATACAGTTTTTAAATATGAAAAACACCTAATTTATTAGTCAAGATCAATAAATGAACAGGAAATCGTACATTTATTGTCCTTCCGACAACTCTTACACACAAACCGTGGTATCACAAAATATCTTCAGTAATGATGGAATACACGTGAAAATACAATGAAGCCAAAGATCTATTTAAAAAGACTCGCCGTGAGCGGTGTCAGGTTATTAAATGTACAGATGTATTCAGCCAGCAAGTAAAGCATTTATTGAAGCAAATCAAGTTTTTTTTTTCTCCTCAAACTATCGATGGCGGTGCCTAAAGAGACCTGAATGATGATGTTCACAGTGCCCTAAAGAAGCAGGTATGCACGTGTTGTATCTGTACAGTACAAGTACTACCCGGTGTTGAGGTTTCTATTTTTAAATATCGTCTTACAAATGTTGGTCATCGACACAAACAGACGGACGAATAAGCTGAAACATCTGAACCTGCACAAAGTCGAACATTTGTTTCTTTTTTTTTCTTTTACATAAAAAAAACAGTTGCATGATTAAAATAACATACAAGTGCAAAGTTTTGCCCTTAAAGCTTGATTGCGTGTTTTCAAACTAACATTGACCAAAATCTCAAAAGGGATTCACTGCTACAGTACTTCTTTTTGACACGTCTCAGTGACCACATATGACAAGGACATGGCAAGAATGAATGAAAATATCGACAGGAATCGAGCAGTAGCACATGCATGTAAAGTGGCAGGCTGGCATGAACACTAAAACCTTTTAATGTGGCATTAATCTCTGTCAACAGTAAAGCAATACCGAGCTGAGCAAACCTAATAATAAATTCAAAAACATGTTCACAAACGTCTTGGAGCAAGACGACAGACCCATCTGTAGCTGACCGTGTGCTTTGACGTCTCTGGCAGGGGTTACGGATCATTAAAAAGGTCAGTTCTCCACAATTAGATAAACATACAGTGTTTTTCTGACAAGTGGCATCAAGCTTTGGTTTTAAGTGGCCAGTTTGTGACACATCAGTCTATGTCGATATAACAGAGGTTTGTCTGTGATGCTCCCATCATTGAGAGATTACATTTACAAACTGTAACTTCTCTTTCCAGAAACAACGTCCGAGTTGGAGAATCAACACTGTCACACATCCCATGAACTACTTTCTCCCAGAGAAAAGGTTCCTATGATTACCGTGTTCTGTTTGAGCAAACTGACCCTTTAAAGCAGTGTTTCCCACAGTCATATATATGTTTAGATAAACATGCAGGTTATTTAACGCTTTTAATTAAATAAAACTACATTTTAACTATTTTTTTTTACATACAAGACATGGTGATCCTGGAGTTTTTTGGGCTTGGCCTTGGGAGGTTTGCATTCATACTACTACTTAAAGTGACAGAAGCTGGACATTTAACCCACTTTCACAACTTTTCTGCTTGTTTGCTGACTAGTTGTCACTCACTCAACCAATCACAGCAACTGGTAGACCAATGCATTGTGATTGTATCAAGCAGAGATGAGGAGCAGGCTAGAAAAGTCTGGTTAACTTCTAAATCCACACCCCCAGATGTGTAAAACTGGTTGTAAGAAGTTCCCCTTTAAGATCAGCCTCATAATAAATGTGTGTGTTTTGTCTTGTTCTTAAATTTGTCAAGGTACAAGTACTCCGGTTTGGGAATCACTGCTTTAAAGGATCACATTACTACAGGTCATCGTGGAAAGCCACTTGTTTGTTTTGTTTTTTTGCAGCACCGTCGGAGGTTTGGCCACTTCAGCACCGAGGACAGTTCCATAAAATCCCGTAACTATAAAAGCTGACCGAAAAAGAAACGAACGAGCCAAAACAGCGTCTGTCCAAAACATCATCACGTCCACAGACAATATATATAAGCGCAAAAGCAACTAAACTGAGAAGCTTTCAGGAGCTTTTCTTCTTTTTAACTTTCAGCTTTGGCACCTACACCTGCCTCTTTAGCACATTACACGACTCCACCGGCAGAAGTTCAGAAGCACGCAAGAACATCCCAAAGTCCAATCCTTTGATTTTAAAATGCACAACAACAGACACTGGTTTGAACAAAAAACAGACTACCAGCCCTCTAATTCATGTTGCAGAAAGGTACAAAGGTTTAGCTTATCAGGTGAAAGGGGGGCTTTACAGAGAAGCAAAAAAGAGGAAGCACTGTAGGCAGAAAAGGAACTTTGATTCAAATTCAAGGGACTGTACTGACAAATTAAAACTGGACTTCCCTCCCCTCCTCCCTTCCTCATAGTGGCACACTAAACAAGTTGTTCATCAAAGGACGGGGGGAACCTAGTTTGAAAATCAGCCCCACGAGACGTTGCTGCTAAAGCAATCCTTTCCTGTGATGCACTGTTAGTTTCCCCTACAAAAGAAAGTGAGCTGGGTCCCACGGAGGCAGTGAGTGGAGTACGGCGTATTTTCTTTGGAACAAACAGCACTGCAGTACATCAGCTAATAGAACCTGGCTCCCAGAGGGGAGCTCAATATAGGACACTTCTCCTCTTCCTCCACTTGAGCTATTAATACACCCAAACAAAAGAAAAGAGGCTTAATGAGGCAGCAACGGGGAACTCATGCAAACTAAGTTAGACGAGAGCTTTGTAGTGTTTAGCTCAGAGGATTCCAGCTTTTTCACACGCCAATGCTTCTCCTATTCCGGCTGATGCCGTAAGAGTAAAAGTACATTACATGTGCATCGCATTACGCCCTTTTAAGCATTATGTTTGGACCCATCTGGTGAGGTCTTTTTTCTTTTTCTTTTAAATGGCAAAAGCAACACAACAGTGAAAAGATATGCATAGTTCAAAGCATGATAATGTGCCGGATATGGATATTACAGATCCTATAAAGAACCTCACTGTACACGGTTACAAAAATGATCTGAACATATTTCACCCAGTTGGACAAAACAAACAGAAAACCGTGATATTATGACGCTTTTTTTTCTTTGCATATTTGCATGAAAGGAAAGATCTCATGCAGCTTAGAGCAGCTACCTTGAAGTTAATGCTTTGGTTCAGATTCAGAGTGCATTAAAATGGAAGAAGATGAGGGAGTGTATTTAAATGCACACAGTAGTCTAACAACTAAGAATTTGTATCCTGACTGAGCAGGAGAAACTGTTTCTAGGCAGCTTCACATACTGAACACAAAATACCCCTGTACATATGAACAGAATACAGTATTTCAACTATTACCATGGAAACAGACTAACACAAAAAAAACAAGTAACAGAGCATGGCATTTTCTTGCCTGACTACTCTGGCTAACACCAGCGTTGTAACATCAGAACATTACAATATTCAGGCTACTGTAAAAAATAAAAAAAAAAGGGGTTTTGGTGTTTACATCCATCACATCTCAAACAAACAGCAAAACTTCAAAGTCCCCAATTTTAATCAGGGATATTATAAATGTGCAAGTAAACAAACTCACGTTAAATCAAGTAAGAATCTGCCAAAAAAAAAATAAATCTAGAAAAACCAAAAGAAAAAAAAAAAAGAGGTTGATGTTTCAGTTTACATCATGCACTGGGGGCTTAATACTAACCAGATATCTGCCTCAAAGTGAGAGCTGGCTGTCACACAGTGCAAAGATCACCGTTTAAGTCATGCAGTACAACATGGTAAATAGAGCATGGGGTGGTGTCAAAAGTAAAGAGTGTTTGTTTGAGGGCAGGCCTCAGAAACTTTATACGCTTTCATAAAGGGTAGATATATATCGCAGTAGTTTTAAGACTTTGCACTACACTGCATTAAAATAGCGTTAATCTATCACCACCTTTAACTCACAGGCTAAGCTTTGCCCGTTACCTGATTTGTTTGCATGTTTTGGCACATGAACTTTTCAATTTTAACATTTTTTTTTGTTGTTGTTGTTTTTTCTGAAAATGAAGCCACTTAAGGCTTAAGGATCTCAAACTTCTTAACGCGTTCACCTCACACTAAGCTGATCTGAATTTTCCATTCGGGGCGTTCTGCTCCAATCCAATTGGGTTGTAAGTGATAATGAGACAAATTAAGTCCCTATACCACAACGAGGCAAATCCGCTGCTGGGCTAAATATACTGACTCGAGGATCAGAGAATGTGGAACAGCAGCAATGCCGAGCCTTGAAGTAGTCATACTCCCACATCGGAGGCAAAAATAAGTCTAAATATAGCTCTTCTTGTTGGGGTCACATCCCCTCAGGCAACAGTACTCCCCATACAACGATAAAAACCACAGATTTGGCTGAACATACTACATCCACATTTGGTTGTTCCTACAAAAACATGTTTACGCTTTTGCTTTTTTAATCCTTACGAACAAGGATTTTTTTTTTTTTTACCACTAGACACAGCTGCAGTTCAATCCCAAAAATATCACCAGCCTCACTCCATAAATAAATCTATAAGTCCAAAGGACTTTGGTTACATAAATTGAACTGTTTCACAACCATTAACTAAGTAGCTAATGGTGTTAATCTCTTCTTGCCTATAATAATCTTACACTATCTACATAACTGTGTCTCAGTAACCTACTTGAAGCACTGATGTCTGTGATGATTACAAAGATGTATGAACAAACATCAGACTACATGGAAACAGTCTTTTGAGCTGATAGGGAAAAATACACACATACACAAAATGTCTTTTTACTTATTTTTCTTTTTAAAGACTTAACTGTATCCATTATTTCTTTTCAGATCAATCTGAACCATAAATAAGTTAACAATATAGCTTATCATAAATAAATTTCAGTCTGTAAAATTCACATATAAATACCCTGCTCCATCTTGCAGAGACTTCCCAGAAAAGAGAAGTGGACCCACGTTACGTGACGTTTACGCTGCAGCGCCGCACGTTGCGTTTCTTACTCTCCTCGTGACAAAAAAAGTACAAAGCATCCGCGGTGTAAACACTACGACTTTCCCTTTAAAACCTCTGGAGGCGTGGACAAAGACAGGTGAATGGAGCGGACAGATTGAGCTGTGATTTTTCTGACGAGACTGAAGATGTCTCTCCATTGTCTGTCCGCACCAGGGGGGCAGTAGGGCAGCCCTTTTCATTTGAGACGCCGGTGACTTCTTCCTGGTCCAGTCCCTGATTGATACAGTCTGTGTGTGAAAGAGAGAGAGAAAGAAAAGGGGATAGGCTATTGCTAGTGATGATTGATTGATTGATTGATTGATACTGAGGTGACGGTTGCTGCTCCTGCTGCATGCTTAGTTTTGGAGACGTGCGGACGTCCATGCAATTGAGCCAGAGGCAGAGAGCTGCCAGGGACAGAGAGAAAGAGAAGAGAGCTGTCTCTACACTGGTCCGAGCGATCCTGCGGATCACGAAACTATCTGAATCACCCTTTTTCCTCTTGCCATCTCACTGTCCTTCTGAGAAGTCAAAGGCCGGGTGCGCTGGTTGGTGCTCAGAGTCTGTTCCCAGCGCCACGGGCGTGTTGACAGGCGTGCTGTTGGAGGGCTGAGGGTTGGTGTCGCCCCCTGGGAAAGTCTTCTCCTGAGACTGGGAGGAGGATGACGAAGAGTGGGTGCTCTCGCTGGAACTGCTGCGGGTCTCTGTGCTGGTACTTGTCTTTTTCATCTTCCTCCTCTTGGCGAGCGGCGCTTTATCCACCGTCTGCAGGCGGAAACCTTCCCGCTTACATTTGTTAAATGCCTGGAACAAACAAAAAAGGGAACTGAGTGAGCGAGTTTAGATTTCTCAGAATTATTTATTTTTCAAAAGGACGCACTGATCCAGCTCTTTTTCTCCTGATAGCGATTAAGACTCCTGGAACTCAGAGTTTTTCCTAAAATAGAGCGCTGATACTTTATCTGTGTCCTCACTGGAGTCGTTTTTATATCAGGTCACACGAGACCTCAGACTGCTGGAACACTAAAATCTGAGTTGGCAACCTGCCATGGCTGAATGAATGAAACTGAGAGAAGAAACATTTTTAGACAATGAATTTTATGTGGATCAGTACGTCTGGCTAATACCCGATCAGCTTAAATAAGGTCAGTATCAGCTGATACTGATGCTGAATATCAGTTTGGTGCATTGTGGCATCTCCCCATCTTTTCTGCACTGTTTGATTCATATATTTTGTGTTATCAAGTGTATTTTACCAATAAAATCCCTAAAAATGGACTTGAATGAACTAGGCCTGAAACTAATGATTAGTTTTGTAGTTATTATGGTGATACAGGCCTCATTGATATCTTCAGATCTTCAGATTTACAGCTTACTGTCACATAGGACAAAGAAAAACCTCAAAACTAAGAATCAGCTTCTCAATTTTGCTTGGAAAGGATTCATTAATTATTAAAATAGTTGATGATACATTTTCTGTTTGCCTAACTGACTAACTGACAGATTATTTCAACTGCACTTTAGCCAATTTACCTCATAATACACTTAAAATAATCTATATATTTTGCCTTTCATGTCAAGCAGCATGGTTTTAAAAGAGGCGTCTGTACAAACCATGAACAACAACTCAAATTTTACAGGAAGCCCAAAGGTTGAGTCTAAAAACAAGCATGCAGTGCTGGGAATTTTCATACATTAAAGGTTGCTTTGACGTAAGTGTGGACGGAGGCGGTGGAGGAGCCGAGGATGTCCGGGGTCATGAGTGGATTGGAGGACAGCTGGCTGTCATCCTGCAGCCAGGCATTGTAACGTAGGCCGCACATTTTAATCCTCTTGTTCGGGTCCACCGTCAGCAGCTCTGCGGGAGGGAGACACAAATTTACCTTCAGCGCTCTTAACAGGCGAGTGAGGAGGTGAGCCACAAAGAGGAAGTGACTGTGTCCTCAGGAAGCTCAGTCACTGCGGGCAGCTTTGTGTGCCTGGCTGACGAGAAGCAGACAAGCTATATATACAACAAGTAAATCGTGAGTTTGAAATGCTCGCTAAGGTGCATTCACATCTGAAACTGTGCTTTGAACCAGAGTCTCATGGTGACATAACATCTGATCTTTCATCTTGTACTTGTAACATGGAGCCACAGGTGTCTATGCTCACCTTGGATAAGGTCCTTGGCCTGCTGGGACACATTTCTCCAGGCCTCGCCCTCGAACGAGAAGTCCCCGTGTTTGATTTTCTTCATGATTTCCTCAGCACTGGTGTGTGTCAGGCTCTTCTCCTGACACTGAAAAGGCACCTGGCCAGACAGCATGGTGTACTGCGAACAGAGGAAAACACACAATCTGCTGTCAAGACAACATGAATACAGTTCGGTACAGTAAACTGAATCTAAGCATTTTGTACCATCAGTGTGGCTGCTGCTACATGCTTGTTAATCGTGTTGCCTGCGATGAGCTGGGAAAGTAACGGGGACTCGTGTTCAAACATATCTGCTGTCGAAATAACAACATGCTTTAGAAAGGGCTCTTAACCGATCACGACTGTCCACATTATTCCATTGTTATGCTGCATGTTGACCGTGGTTGAACCAGCACTAAACATAAGAGCGGCCCGTGCTCAGCTGAATGAACAGGATACTCTCACCTTGGCCTGCTTACATCTGCCCCCAGAATTCTCTTTGAAATGACAGTAGTTGCAAACAGCCCTCTTGGCGGTGGAGGATCTGTCGTGCTCTGATCTCCCTCCCTCTCTGTGTTGGCTCACTTTGCTTCCAGGGCATTGTGCACACAGCTTGTCAGTAGCCGTTTCATCAAACCTCCATAAGGCACACTACTCCTATATCCCCCTCCAGGGGGTGACGATGCAGAACAGCACTTGCGCAAGGGAGCCCAGACTCTGTATGGATGACTGGCCAAGTACAGAAATCTCTCTCTCTCTCTCTCTCTCTCTCTGCCCCCCCCCCTACTGTGTGCACTCTCCTTCTCCTCTCCACCTCTCCTTTTAATTTTCCTCCTCTAAGCAGAAAATGGTTGAATTAGGATGACATTTCCGCTGCCGGGAAGCACCGTCTCATACGAGCGCAGCCTTAACCAGCTCTAAGAGCCGGGGCTGGTTGCTCTTCACTCGGTGGTGAGCCTTAAACTGTGTCAGCTCACCACAGGATGCTGAGCGCTGAAGCACTGAACAGAGGCAGAGAGATGAATATCATGCAAAACAGATTAAAAAAGAAAATGCACACACATGCATACATACATGTGCGTGTTGAAACGCCCTCCTTGCACACACGCAAACACACACACGCACACACACACAGAAAGCCTGAACTACAGCCAATATCAGTTAAAATAACGGCTGATTGCTTAATCAGAATGGCCTGCAGTAAATGTTAAATCCATAAACTGGATCAACAAATCAGCACTGTGTGGGGCTCATGATTAAACATTTGGTTTTTAGAAATGCTTCAGTTAACAGCGTTATGAAAGGCAACTTTAAAGTGGAGCTGGAAGCTGTGGATTTTTTTTTTTTTGAAAATTATAAATTTATAATCAGGTCACTCTCCTGGGGCATTGTGGAAAGTGAGGTGATACACTTGTGTATGATGCTGCTGAATAGAGCTAATCAATGATCTGTCATTTAGTCCTGTTTGTGACTGAGCAGCATTATTAATATCATCACTGAAAGCTTTTAATTTTAACGTGAGTATGATCAGAAACTTTGAACCTGAACATAAAAAAAGTGTGTCTGTGCTTCCTGTGTCAAGGGTCAAAATATGTGATAACTTGCCACAAATACTATATTGAAGTCACATCATAATACTTAATGTAATGTACTTGTATGTATAATAATGTACTTTTTAAGACAGACTGAATTCCTAATCATAATTATGTATATTATAAATTCTGAAATATGGAAACACTCACGAATAATCGCATTAAAAGCTGTAACCAGCAATTTTTTGGTATTTTTATTTGATAAATTAATAACTTGATATGTTGCCTTCCCATCACGATAATGTCAAGTTGAATAATGAATGATCCTCCGTCAGTCCTGCCACCAGTATTTTGTTTTAACCCGAGCATCGCTCCGTCATCCCGCGCCCACTCACCAGAATGACCCCCAGACTCCACAGGTCGCAGGACTCGTCGTAGCCGTCGTATTTGAGTATCTCCGGCGCCGCGTACTGCAGCGTGAAGCAGGGAGTCTTCAGGAGTTGATTGTCTGGCGGTTTGAGGCGAGCAAAGCCAAAGTCTATGATTTTTATCTCGGAGTTCTCACTCTCGTCTGTGAAGAGCAGGTTCTACGAAGCAATTCGAGACACGGAGAGCAATCATTTCTTTCTGCTCTGCAAAACTGAGCCACTCAAGAGCTCACTAAATTGGACAGCAAGACTTGTCTGACCAGGTACTTTTGACCCATGTTTGGGTCAAACAATTTTACCCTTGTTGTGTAAAAGATTGCAGTCAGAATGTGGCGGTACGACAGATCACACTAAGTTCAGAAAAACACAGTAATTCTGTTGTAAAAGATGATGGAGAGATGTATTCATCACAAAGACGCAAACTGTGCTCAGACAAAAAAGAACGTTCTGTACGATACCTCCGGTTTAAGGTCCCTGTGCACCACTCCCACGTCGTGCATGTGACTGACGGCCGACACAAGTTTTCTCATGATGCGGCTGGCTTCTGTTTCGCTGAAATGTTGCTTTTGGCGGATCCTCTCCAGCAGCTCCCCTCCGCCGAGCAGCTCCAGGACCAGATATGTGTGGAGCTACAGCAAACACACACACACACACACACACACACACAATATATTTACACTTCTCACCGACCTCTATTACACCCATTCCCAACCTTTATGCTCTGAAATAGTACAGCAGATGCAAACAATCTGACTGGTACTGAAAACTGTGTGCTAATGGATGTTAAATCTCGCTTTCACAGCTTGAACTGCAAGTTGAAAACGGCTGAATGTTAACATGTGAAATGGTGGACTAGATTTTTTTTTATTTTTGTTGCATAATAAAATAGCAAAAACAGCCCATCCTTGATCCCATGATGGTGAGATCAAACCATAATGGTATTGAGTAAAAGTGAAAGGGGCCAAACAAATTGGGAAGAGAATAATGTGTCTGGGCAGCGGGGTAGAGTTTCTCATTAGTGCTGGGTCTGTGGAACAAAGGCAGGACTCGGTCGAGGCGAGGCGAGGCAGCGCCGCTTTGATCTGGGTCACAGGCAGTGGTACAGTAATAACCCCACTGAGCTCATCAGGACTAAAGTGGTGCTCCTAGGCTTGAAGGACCGGGGCTAATGAACCTGTACACAGTCAGCCACACGGGCACACCTTCCCAATAACGGAGGTAAGCTTCAGTTGGAACACATGCACACTTAGTTTGGTTTGGAGTGTGCGGCTCGATTAGCAACACAAGTAAATCTAGGTTGTTTCTATTCAGTGTTACAAAATGGATGTTTGTACAGCTGCAGTTTAAAAATACGTTTGGTGTGAAATATCGAGCACACGGAGAGATGTTTATGGGACAATACATGAAGAGACAAACCTCGAGGGCTTCAAGCTACCCCATTAATCTGCCTTGTTCCAGTTCCAGGACTTAATAAGGCTGCAGTCCCCCACAGGCTCCACTGAGAGTCATGCAAAAACAGAATTTATGGCGTAACCGTAACCGCTGCGATCGACCTTACCTGGTCGTGGTAAATTTCGTGTAACTTGACAATGTTGGGGTGGCCGTCGCAGAGCTTCAGGGCTGCTATTTCCCGCTGAGTCTGCGCCTCCATCCTACAGCAAACACAAGCAGGAAGCCAGATAACTGCCACGAAATACAACATAAATACACACATACACAGTCAGGTGAGAAATTGACTCTCCAGAGGGAAGTTGTTGAATCCTCTTTAACAGGTTTTTAATTGCAATTTTGGTCTAAATTTGGCACTTTTCACTGAATTATGCATAAGTGCCTTTGCATTACATATTAGTAAATAACAAGCTGTGTACTGTAACTCTGTCAGTGCATCCTACGGTAGCCTATAAGGTTCAGATCTAAAAAGGTTTGAGAAAGGCGTTTCTATCGAGTTTGAAGTGCAGTTTTGCTCTGCAACCCAGATTCTTTAACTTGATGCACAATTAGAAAACAATGTGTTGCTGTTGCTTTCCAAACGTGCCTATCTGGACATCAGAAACACGTGCTTTTATTATATTGCCCTAGTGAGGATTACTCTTATTAGAGCCAGAATATTTGGTTGGTTTAGGAGAGTAGTATCAGACTGCAGTTTTGTAGCAGTTGCCACCAAAAACAACTAGGCTGGTGAGCAGAGATGTATTTCCATTGATCTAACTCACATGTGGAAACCTTAAACAAACTAATGAGGCTAATAAAATCTGAGAAATTATGTAAATAAGTCAAATCATGACATTATTTAACACTGCAGTTTAATTGAATATTTCTAAACTCATTTTTTAGACTGTGTTTAAGGTCGGTTGTACCTCTTGCTGACAATCTTGACTGCGTATTTCTGTCCGGTCTTCTTGTGTGTGCACCGTCTGCAGATGGAGAAGCTGCCCTCTCCCAGAACGCTGTCCCTCAGGTCCATCTCATAACTCATATAGAAGGGTGAGTCCTGTAGAGGGGAGCAGTGGATCAATACAAGTTGTTTGGCACATACGTTTTCAAGTCACCTCAATTAAAGAATGTTAAGTCTTTAATAAAATAGACCCTTCCCTTCCTCCCCATATTGTAAAATACTGCTGATTGTATGTGATTATAAAATGTTCATCTTGTTGCTGTGTTATCACCACGAGTTGATCTGCAACTCACCATGAAAATGAGGAACCCTGTCAAACCTGTCATTGTGCAATGTTGCAATTCATTCGCAAAAAAAAAAAAAGAGAGAGAGAAGCATGGTGGTGGCAAATGTGCATAGAAACTGCATGGTGAAGAAAAGGTTGTCCAGATTTGAATTGAGATATTAAAGATGGTTACAAGGCAAGACAGGACAGGGTGTTAACCAGCTTTCAGTGTGTGATAACACGGTGAGCTGCGGCTTTATTGGCATTCTGAGCACATTTGGAGGATATTGTTGCCTAACTGCTCGGCTGAAACTTCCCCTTTCTCGTGTGTGTATGATCAAGGTCCAAGCCAAACTGCTGATTTTTTTGACAACAATATAATTTAATATTCCAGCATTAACATGATTAACTAACAACATGACAAATACGATAAAAAATCTCAAATACGGCAAAAATTGTGAAATTTCTCATCACTTGAATCAACATAACATCTCCACATCAGCAGGTACCCAGAACGCTCATGAGACTTGAAGCATGCTACCTTCTCAAAAACCTAATTTTGTTGCACAGATACACAAGTGAACATGTACAAACAGCACCCAGATAAATGTCTGAAAATGCGAGTGCAGTAAAACAAATACAGTAGAAAAAAAGAAAGAAAGTTCCAGTGGAACGGAGAGGAGGAGGAGGAGGAGGAGGAGGAGGAGGAGGGGAAAAGTCTCATCTGTCTGTGACAGCAGCCATTAGCTTAAGTGTGTTTGTACAGGGGGATCCAAGTCCATTCATCTTACCTTCATCATGGCGCTGCGGGCCACCGCAGCAGAGCCTGGCCTCTCAGAGCCCCCACACAGCTGGACAGGGTCGTCCATCACCACATTCCTCTTGAACAGGATGGAGGGGGCCATGAAAGAGTAGCCCTGCACGCAGAGACACATGAACTCTAAGTGTTTACTTTTTTTTTTTTTAAAAAGGCATAAAATGAGGGGTGGACTTTATGGACAGAGGGAAAGGAAACATCCATCGCTTCAGTTTACAGCCTCAGAAGACTGCAGCATTAAAACCTCCCTGATTATACGTTATTTTCTAGATTACATAAATATATTTCTAGATTCACTTCCAATTGTTTTGTGTATTTTCCTTCAAAGCCTGTCAGCTCCACAAGAAACCAAATTCTGCTGCTGAATTGTGACAAATTCTGTCCAATTTTGTGAGTGACAGCGGCTGTCCAGCTGTTCCCATTGTTAGACCTGTCATTGTGCAGCACTGCCTGCTTAATTCCAGCTGTGGGGAGCCCAAAGCATCGAGTTTGGCATTAATCTCTCTTTCCCCTTTTTCACCGACGCGCACACACACAGCTGTGTGGTATGTAGTGACAAGCCATGGATGGACGGAAGGATGGATGTTGAATGAATGAGATGCCCTAAATTGCCGGGCTTGAATATTTGATTGCTCTGCTGTGAAATTACATCTTGGCACTCTTAATGCAATTTTAATTTTGTTTTGTGAGGCACGGTGGGGGAGCAAGTGCAACGGCTTAAAATTGGGATTGCTGTCGTTATCTCAGAGATTGCTAGGCTTGCAAATTATAAAGACCACAAAATTTCAGACTATGTGAATGGCAGCTGAGAGCGAAAAAAGCCAAGATGAAGTTGGCAATCAAAGACTGAAGGCGTAACCGAGACAGACGTGGTGATGCTCTCAAAGTGTAACCTTTTATTGCATGAGAGAAGCCCGTTAATGGATCTATTGATCTACCGAGCTCAAGGATCCAGAAGGCAATCAGAGTTGAAATTTCATGCAATACATCAGACAGCCATCAGCTGGCACGGAGTTGTGGGCCATATTATGGTTCAAAGCTACATCAAAAATAGTCATTCACATCTGTTACTTCAATAAGAGCTGCATATGGCAGCAATTACTTCAATAAAAGACCCTTTAGTCAATTTGAATACCAGTGCACACAGACAGACTCATGTTGACTTACAGCAACCTTTTGAGGACATTCAAAACTTCACTTGATTACTTCAATTGCTGTGGAGTATGTCAAATATAGTCGCAGACAAAAAGCCGATAATGTATAATGCGATTTTTCATCCGTGTCAACATTTCGCACACTGCCTGCAACCAGAGCTCAGACAAACATCAGCACAAAGCAGGTGCAAATATAAATGCTGTCCTGTGCAATGACCTGCAAGGAGCACAAAGGATCCTTCCTGTCTGTAAACAACAAAACATGAGTCACGACAAAAAAAAAAAAAAAAAAAAATAGCCTGTGCCTGTCTTAACATCCCTGAGCGCCCTCCCACCTGGAAGATGCGGTCGCAGTTCTGAGGCAGTGCTGCGGGGGAGTAGGTGGGGTCCATCTCTGTGAACTCTTCGGCAAAGTTGCTGACGTCCAGCTCGTCCCGGATCACCGGCTTGAACGGGGCGGGCACCTTCTTAGCTGCCAGGTCCTCCCAGTTAATTTTCTGAAGCGAAAAAAAAAAAAAGACAAATATTGTGGTTCATCCCCGTCCTTATTAACACAGCTTATACAAACACTCAGTTCTCCTAAATACTATTCACTCAGAGCAGCCCCATTATGTACGGTAACAGCCCACCCTGCTATTTAGTTTTTCTAAATATTGTAAAACAGTAGAGACAGGCAATGAGATCCACCTGGTAAAACGGGTGTTTTTTTACATTCTCTGCTCCATTAGGACCTGAGCCCAGTCTCTTTTTTGGATCTTTGACGAGGAGTCGCTGGATGACATCTTTGGCCAGTGGTCCCATATCTTTGGGGAAAGGAGGGTCCTTTTTTAAAATCCTCCTGTGGTGATGTGTGAGACAGACAAGGTCAAGAGTTGTAGAGTGATTATAACTGAAAGATAGGCTGAAAACTGTGAAAAAAATCCATACTTGGCAATGTCCGTATGTGAGTTCTCATCCCCGTCAACGGTGAAGGGTGATCCGCCGGTCAGAAGCTCGTACATCAACACGCCGAGGCTCCACCAGTCCACAGCCTGGAACGCATGAAAGCACCCACCCGTGACTTTGGCTTAACAGACTAGAAGAAAAATCTCAGTGGAAACAACAAACATTCAGGAGCGCAAAGAGAGCGAGAGAGTCTGAGCTGCTCGATTTGATCGAACAAAAGACAGCATGAAACAAATTCTAAACTATAAATTACCTTGTCATGTCCGGACTCTCCGCCTTCCACGATTTCTGGAGCCATATATTCGATGGTGCCACAGACTGAAAATGCCCTTTCCATCTGTTTAAACAAATACATTTTAAAATCCAAATATAAAAAACTAAAAATACAGACGATCTCAGATGATCTCAGTCCTCTCGGTGTTGAAAAATGCCTGCAAGTTGGCAGGAGGGTGAGAGAACGATTAAAGCCCAAATCTGAAGTGCTCTATAACATTTAAAGGTTCCCTGTGGACTCTTTGACCTCTGGTAGAACTGTTTTTCTTACCCATTTTCTATCTTATATAGGCATCATTTATTGGGAGTATAACTATAAAAAACTCAGCTAATCTTTGTCATTGGAACTGTATGGTCGCATGGACGTTCAAACCAGTAGGGAGAGCTTGTAGGACGATTTCTCTCATGTGAAAGAACTGTTCTAACTTTGGCAGTAAATACTGTGTTAAGAGCAAACTGCTCACAGAAAAAAAAAAAAAACAATTGAGAAAATAGTCTTTGAGGGCCTTTAAGGCTGCTTCCATCCGCTTTTACGCTCCATCGTGGGGATTTAAAGGATTGAGAGGTTTTCACAAATATCGAGGAGGCATACTGTACCTGATCAAATTCTTTACTGAGGCCAAAGTCCGTGAGAACTATATGACCGCTTGAATCCAACAGAATATTCTCTAGTTTCAGGTCCCGATAGACGATCCCAAGCTGCAATAACAAAATGATGCAAAGAGAGGAAAGTGAAACACAAACCGTCAATGCAGACGACTAGATACATAACTTATAACTGATGGGAGGGGGGTTACCTTGTGTAGATGCTCTAGCGCCAACACAATCTCCCCGCTGTACAGGGCGACTTCTTGCTCCTTAAATCGCACCCTTTGCACCAAATGTGTGAAGAGCTCCCCGCCATTTACATAATCTATAAAAGGAAGATATCAAGCATGTCATGTTTCACCCAAAATAATGTGACGTTGGTTCATTTTTTTTCTATAGAGAAGGGCAAATACTTAAAGTTTCTGTTGATACTAATTCATTGAGCTGGTGGAAATCTTTCAGCGGGTTAAAGATAATCATTAAACTTTTATTTTGCTTGTATAAACATAACACAGAAGTGTGCAGTCTGCAGCGCAGGCAGTTTCCTATAAAATACCGAGAATGAGGTGCAGCTTGGTATCCGTCTGGAAGGCGTAGTGAAGTGTGACGAGGAATGGAGATTGACGGATGTGCTCCAGCACTTGCCGCTCCGTCCGTGTGTGTTCAGCAGTTTTTGCCTTTTGTACAATAGTGGCTTTCTTCAAAACCTTCATGGCGTACAGCTTCCCCGCATCATGACCGCTCACTTTCCTCACCAGGAACACCTTGCCGTATGCTGGAGGTTAAAATAAACAGAGACAGAGAGCAAAGTTCAGCGCAGAGCCAAAGGCATAAACAGAAATTACTCGTATGACGTGCTTATCAATCCTAAAACACACAATAATCGGATGCCAGACTGGCTCATCTAAATGAGTTCAAGACAGAGAGAGACTAAAGTTAAAAGCTTTACTCACCTCCGGTGCCCAGCACCTTTAATAGCTCAAAGTTTTCAATGCCCACCCTCTCTACATGGCCTGTCAGGTTGGCTGAAGGCAGAGCAGAAATAAAATGTTACAGAATATCAGAGAATCACTCAAATCATGTAAGAAAACAAATAGAAAAATAAATGTTACAGTATGTTATGTCAGCAGATCTCCCTTAAGGCGCCTCAGAAAATGATGCGTCAAAGTATATTTTCATAATATCAGTGAGTGGTTAGACCTTAAAAAGGAAACAAAGAATATGTTCCACATTCAAGGCTTCTCTGGAACACGGGACAATATATGTTTATATTCACTGCACTGCTGTTTGCAGTTGCATTATAAATCTCCCACCTACCACGATTGGTGCCACGATATTGCAGACAACTCACCGGAGTGACCTATAAGCTGATTATTAATAATAACTATTAATAATTAAAGATAAAGAGGTGCAAGTTGTGGACGTGGATCTTAGTATGAAAGAGAAGGGTCTGGTTTATTTCAAATATATACTAACTAACTAACTAACATCTTTAAAACCAGTCCTTCTCGTCTTAAATACTAAAAAGTTAAAAGGATGTTTCATTAACCAGCAAGCTAACGAACTGAAAGTTCAACAATAAAATGACCAGCGTCATCAGTGAATACATTTTCGATGTCTGTTCAGTTCAGTGCTGTTAATGCAGCCATGTTGTAAACACATTTCAAAAGGATCCACTGTTTTTTAAGCCATTGTTTCCAAAAGCTGCAGACCTTGCACGAACACGCGAACAGTCTTCTGTTGCCCGTCCCACGTGATGTATTCTTGCATTTCACTTTGATACAAAGAGACTCTCGGGCCATGATGCTTTGAGGACAATGAAATGGGCTTTAAACTGGAGGATCAGTGATTTAAAACACTGGAATAATGTCTGGATGGTTGCAGCAGACTGGTAGCACTGGGCATCTTTGTGCAATGACATAACACGTGCATAATGAGTTAACTTCCTTCATGTGTACGAAGATCTACAGAAAACAAGTCTTGGACTGAAAAAAACTGACTCTTTTTTTAGTCTCTCTCAAATATGCAATACAAGTTAATCGTCCACGCAACAGTAAGCAAAAGGTCATTATCTTCCAGAGAAGATACCGAGTGAATTCAGCACACTATGTCAGTGACTCCTTGTGTCTTTCTAAATCACAGTGTCCCAGTACAGCTGACTGAGCATAGCACGCTCTTAGACATGCATGTCCATTGTAGTGAATACATTCCTTCTGTCTCACACTCTGAAAATAGGCTACTGAGCAATTAAAACGGCTGATTTAATCTTTCCCCCCCGCTGCTGCTGCTTCTTCTCCTGTTACACACGAGAAGAAACGACTGCGACTATTAGGTGCACTACTGTGTCGTCTCGAAACAACAATCCCATCATTCAAATTTGAGGTCGGAGGTTCAGGTTGCGTAACACCCCTTGTCAAGCTCACCCTGCTGTGGCCAAGTTTGATTTCTGTGTTTATTAATAGACGGACAGCAGTGTCCAGCCAGATGATGCCACACTGCTAGACAAGGGAAATGTCCAGTGTTCTTCAAAATAAAACGCTTTCCTTAAATTGTGTAGTCTGGTTGGTTTTCCCTCATCAAATCCATCAGCTAAAGAACTTACAGAAAAGTTCTTCTTCTATCTATTCTAATCTATATCTATTAAAAACTCAATGTAAAAGCTCTGGCATGGACTGGATGAACAGGTATGTTTGTCCTTTTATTGTCTCCACTCAGTCCAATACTACTGCAGGTGTCTGTAGTAGTGTCGTGTTGATTTGGCCTGTGTGAAATCTAATACAAAAGTGCCAGTGACATCTAGACTGACTGCATATTTAGGGCAGGGCAGTAAAATGGGGGGTGCAGGCAGCAGTAGTCATGTTGCAGCCTGCACACAGCATGCAGCACTGTGTTATTATTATAAACCAGCTGTAGCTGACTGAAGCATTGTGTCCAACTTTCATTCAGCAGCCTTCTGCAATTCACACACACACACACACATCATAAATATTTGGGACAACTGGAACAGGAAATCTGACTGTAAAGATGTTGCTGGTACATGTCAACAGTAACAACTTCAGTGTGTGTGTCCTCATTCAGTAACAACAACAACAAAGGCACAGCAGTGACAGATTCACTGTGAGGATAATTTACCTGTCTACCATTACTACACATGCCTAACGTTACTGTTGATGTGCATCCCTCTTTATAATGTGAAGCTAACGTTGTTTTACTCTGGCCATTTGACAGCACTGCAGCAAGAAGTTAGCTGTGACCGCTAACTAAATCCAGGCAATACATATTCAGAGTTAACGTTAAGTTAAAGACGTCGACAGTGGTGCACAAACTTGCTCACAGTGTGCTCTGATTTAGCCTCGTTACACGTTAACAACTAGCCTAAGCTAATGTCATTACCTGGGGTTGAGCACGGTTATTAAGTAGCAGTTAGCCGACGTCGGTTAACTGGTAAAGGTAAAGGAGTTAGCAGTAGCCTTAAACGTTACAGTTAATAACGGTCGTTAGCCTTTCCTCTGCCATTTTTGGACTCTTAATGTTAGCGCTCACTACACACAAATGCCCATTGACAGTGACAGCTAACCACCAGCTAACGTTTCTCCAGGGCAACGTGTCGTCTCCTAAAGATACAATGTCAAATCAAATCAAACTTTTTTTTTTTTAAACCAGCTCCACGCAGCTAACTTACCATTTTTCAGCTCGTGTTTCACAGTAAAGAGGTCACCTTCTCTGGAAGATCCCTCCATCGGGGATGGCATCGTATGATTTCGTGTGTTCCACTTGTGCTTTTTTTTCAGACACCTCGCGAGCTAATCTGCACTATTAACATGCAGAAACTGGATTATTAAAGCCAGTGGGTTAAAAACGCTCGATAGTTAGGCGCCAAACTTGACAGAAATATGGGCTACTACACGTAGCAGCGAGCAAGCCCAGAGGAAACACTTGCTTCATCCAGCAGCAGCAGCACAGCACACACCAACACGACCACTACCTTCGCAACCAGACCGTCCCTCGTCCCTGATTGGGGTTGCTATGTGAAAGTCTGGCCTCTGATTGGCTCTTTTTTCGTGGTAGCGACCAAACGATCCCGCCTTCCTTCAAAAGGGCTGATGCTGCCTTCAAATGCCCCTCGGACACTCTCATGTCAAAGGTCAGGAGTGTGAAAATTAAAGTGCGTATGAGAAGATACTTTAAAAATATAATAAATACAAGTACAAGTTTGAGGATTTATCTGGGTTTTGATTTGTTCCATAAAATAAGTTGTATTAGTAGTAGTTCTAGCACAGTAGTACAATTTACTGTGTGTAGTACAGGACTGTATGTACTTACAATTTTGAGGGACGTCTTCTAATTTACATTACTATGATTCTACTTTTTAAGGGCAAGTATTGCACCTGTTACCCCACCAGATATATTTGAAAGACATAGTTGTTAGTTTGAAGAACACAAACATAACATGATCATCTTATAAGATAGGATGCATGTGATGCAACACACAGCATTGTATCAGAGATGATGTGATAATATAGCACTGATAGAAGCTTAAAGCTTATTTTACTTCCAGCACATCCTCCACCACCGTGCTAGATTCAGTCAACTTGACTATTTAACCTGCGTGCATGCATGTCTATAATAAAATGTAATTACTTTAATGAAATGCCTTTACATTTTCCAACAGCAATTTTGAGCATCCTGTTTTTGCCTCAGTGAAGTGTAGATGGTTAATTATTGGGCAAGAAGACAGACAGCATATCTCGAAAATGATCAGTTCCTGTTAGATGAAGTAAAAATGTCTGAGGTGGCGGAGATTTTGTTTCTTTCGTTTTCACTGCATGTTTTCATTTGAGGCGATGCTGAGATCTGCTCACTTTACATGGAGTCTGATAAGCTTTGACCTGCTCTGAGAAAAAAAAAGCAAAATATTGCAAAGTGATGAATGGCCGCACGAGTAAAGGAGCAAGAGCTTCCACTTTGGTCTATAATTAAACACTATCCATTCTAAAATCTGGAATAAACTTCTGGGACACTGAGCGTTAAATAAGCTACAGTGCATATACTGTGTATATACCATTTTCCTATAATGTCTGTTAATGTAGTTCACAAGTTTGTACACAGGTTGTGTCACCTTTGTGTTGTGATCAGGAGGAAACTTTCACTCAGGAGAAGTTCTATACATTACAAGTAAATAACATGCACTCAAAATCATATTTAAGTAAAAGTACAGATGTAATGTCAGCTATTGTCAATTGTAAGTCTTAGTCAGTGTTTCCCAAAGAATGACAGCGTGAATGAATAAAACATTTTTTGAACAGTGCTTTTTTTTCATATAAAATGTTTACAATATTTCCTCCATGACAATAAACTTCATATTTTTGAGTTGTGGACAAACAAGACACGTCACCTTGGACTTTGAGAAACAGTGATCAACATTTTTCACAATTTTCTGACTTAATGTTGCTTCTCATTGACAGAGAAGTTGCAAAGCAAAGCATTTATGTTTTTTTCCAAATAGAATATTTATACTAGAATAATTGGATAGTTGGAGCAATTTTACAAACCATCTGAGATGTCTCTTTGGTAGAACTGCTAAAAGCACAAATACATCTGAATTGAAGATTTCACTTATGTGCTAAACTAATCCAAATGTAGTGACAATTTAGTATGAAAAAGTCTGAAGGATCATTGAAATAAAGATTCTTTAAAATCTTGTGTTGTCACCTGTATTTCTTTTTAAATCATTCTCTTTATTCATTGCATGTCTTCCACTCTGATGTTTTGCTTACAATCTCGTCCTAACAAATAGTAATATCTTGAAAAAATAGGATCCTAGGATGGTGTCAGGCTAACATGAAACATTAGATAGATAGATAGATAGATAGATAGATAGATAGATAGATAGATAGATAGATAGATAGATAGATAGATAGATAGATAGATAGATAGATAGATAGATATACAAACATAACAAACTTACAAACATAAGACACAAATTAAACCACAGGAAACACATATCACATCCATTCATCTAACATGTACCACATGTACCACTCAGCAATAACACAGATGAAAATCTGGGGTTAAT
Source organism: Argyrosomus regius (assembly GCA_946959425.1). NCBI lineage: Eukaryota > Metazoa > Chordata > Actinopteri > Sciaenidae > Argyrosomus > Argyrosomus regius. The sequence continues at coordinate 4,684,821 of OX336887.1, read as the reverse complement.
ACAAGTTGATGACAAGAATATACTACACTACAGATCCAATTCATACGATTCATCTGATGGGTGCAGCGTTCTCGAGTTCCTTATGTATTCCTAGAAGTGTGTGGATTGAAATCCAAGTAGCCTAACAGGTATTCACTCTTTGATTTCAGTCAAGGCCAAATATTCTGTGTATAGTTTGTTTGTTTTTTTGTCCATATTATAATGTCCGTGTGATCACTTGTGAAGCGCCCTCATTACTACCTTCATCCTACCTTTATAGTGAAATCAAAAATGCATACATACACACATACACACTTGTGTGTGCAATCACACATACACACACATACATCACAAGTACAGATAATTTGTTGAGACAGAGGTTGACACAGAATTACAACAGTAAGGTAGGAAAAACAAAACCAAAGAGTCTGGAAATTAGTCCATTAAGTCGCATGTAATGAGCGAAATTGCAAAAACTTTCCCCATTTTTCATTGCAGTACTTCTCCACCTCATTCCAAATATTTTGTATATAGTTTGAAGTCACTTAAACGGATTAATGCCACCCCCTTGTGGCAACATGCTGCTATTGCTTTCATTAAGTCTAGTTGTATTGTACATTGCAGGTTTGTTGTGCACATGTATATCGACTACAGTAACTCAGATTTTTCCGAATAAAATGCCAAAATGCCAATATAACTTTAAAAACAAAGGGATTTCCGGTCAGGTGTTTGGTTAATTCAGGCTTCCGAGGTAGTCTTGCTAAGGGGGCGTTTTTGTAGTCCTTGAACACCCAATGAGCTGCGAGTTCCTCAGAGTCATCCAATGAAATGAGCGTATCTTCAGTAACAGCCAATCAGCTTCCCCTCGGAATGATTCGGTTTTCAGGAAGTGCTTACAAAGTCGCCAATCTTGCCGTTGCACTCAAATACCAATGATAGCGCTTTGACAAGCTAACTAGCTAGCTTCACTTCACACCCACACCACTGCTGACTGACCTCCGCTCCCAAGATGGCTGGTGTTCGAGCCCTTGGTGTTCTCTCCAGATTGACATCAAGGAGATATGCTCTCTATACAGGTAGAAACTACAACGTTTAATATTTAATAATAAAAGAAAAGCAGCGCGGTGAATGATGATGGAAATACGGCACCTGCTAGGTAGCATAGACGGGTAATTAGCTTGTCAGGACTAACCTAATGCATGAATGGTATGCTATGTATACGTGTATGCTTCAATACAACATAAACATGAGGTTCTTCAGCAAACTTATATCTCAATGAAAGTTTATTAACTTTTTTAGTAACTTTTAGTTTTAGCGGAGAAACTTTAAGCGCTATCCGTGCTAGCAGTGAGCTAGCCCGTCACGGAGGCTGTGGTTCAAACTTAAAGTTTTAATTTAATTGGACTGTTTGCTTCCACATTTGACCGTAAAATATCCACATGAAGTCTGCTTAGACAGATTTTTGAAGGCTTGTGCCATTGAGTCACCATTGTGATGGACTGTTTCTGTCTGAATGGTAGGCGGAGAATGTAGGTGAAGGGTCATTTTCAACTGGATTGCACAGCATGGCCGAGACCTTCTGAGGTCATCATGGCAATATTATGGGATCATATTCATTTCATGTGCATGTTGTATGAGCTACTTAATATAATGTGTTTTTATATATATACTGTGAGTTTGCAGCAGGACCTCTGCAATATGTTGGGCACATGATAGATAGATAGATAGATAGATAGATAGATATTTAAAAATGTTTATACAAATAGAAAACTATATTAAAAATAATGACTGATGACTGTTATGATGTATTGCTGACTGTCATTTTTCTGTTCACAGGCAGTACTTTTCGTACCTTCTCAGTAGCTCCTGCAATGCTAGGTAATTCCAAAATTATTAAATATTTTCATATCATGCATTTGGAAGAAAAAAAAAAATAGGTCAGCCTGTCCGGTGACATTCTCATTGTGCAACATCTCACTTCTCTATTTTTAGCCCGGACCCATGTGAACTATGAAGTCAAGGGCGATGTTGCTGTCGTACGGATCAACGATCCAAACTCCAAGGTATGTGACGAACGTGACGTTTTTTTCGCTGATGAATAATGCGGCTGTAATGTGAACCTAATGGTCGTCCGTCCGTCCGCCCTTCCAGGTTAACACACTGTCAATCCAAATGCAAAACGAGATGGCAGAGGTGATGAATGAAGTGTGGGCCGACAACGCTGTTCAAAGTGCTGTCCTCATCTCCTCAAAGCCGGGATGCTTCATCGCAGGAGCTGATATTAAGTAAGAGAAGTCTCGTTAAAGGTGGAGTAATGTGATTCTAATCTGATAAACCTTTCAGTTCAGCGAATAGCTCCTCAGATCTGCTGGTTTTCCACTCTGTTTGTACCCAAGCCAGGCTCTTTAAATGGGAAATAACATGCAGCATAACAATAATAACAACGACAATAGCAATAAGGAATAAAGAGTCCTAAGCAGTGTCCTCATTTAGGATCCTAGTGGCCTGAGGGTAGAAGCTCTTCTTGAGCCTCTCAGTGCTGGCCTGGTGCATCCGGTTGTTGTGATGTTAGGTAAAGTAGCAGGAGAGTTGTTTGTTCTGGGAAACAGTCTTGTCCTCTTTGCACGTTGGCAAAAGAGCAGCAGTTTAACAGTTTGCAACCCCACAACATGGCAAAAGTTAGTTACATTACTTACAGTGTTGTTGTTTGCACTATTTCATGGTATTTGATTCAGGAAAAATCCAATACAAAGACACTTGCCCCACCTTTAAACCCACTGCTTATCAAATTTATGTTTGGAACTTTGGTTAGTGCCAACTTCTGTTATTATTGCATAGTACAATTATATAATTATTCTAAGGATTACATCTCCCTGTCACAGTTTTTCTTGTGTAGTCTTTAACTTCTCAGTTCAACTACTCTTAACTACTAACTCATACGTCTGTTAACAGCATGATCCAGGCCTGTAAGAATGAAGAAGAGGTCGCCAAACTTTCTCAGGAAGGGCAGAAGATGTTCGAGCGGATCGAAAAATCTCCCAAGCCCATTGTCGCTGCTATCAACGGCTCTTGTTTAGGAGGAGGTTTGGAGGTAAAAAAAAAAAAAAAAGACTATATGTTTGACTGTATTTGACTATGATGTTTGATAATAATGTTATCTAATGGGCTCTTTTTGCATTTCAGTTTGCCATCGCCTGTCAGTACAGAGTTGCAACAAAGAGCAAGAAAACAGTTCTTGGTACTCCTGAAGTGATGCTGGGTCTTCTTCCTGGAGCTGGTGGTACGCAGAGACTCCCCAAAATGGTTGGTACTGCAATTATATTACCTAAATCTCCATTGGTGATGCTCACTGTTTGACTTACTGGACTTAATTTAAGTACAAAAACATACATAATGCAGGATGATGCAGATCATTGGATGTAAAGTCATCATATGTTACCTTTAACACAGTGTCTTGTGTCAGGACAAGATTTAAAATGGCTAGACGGTAATGCAAAATAATCTGGTTAATTCTCCTAATTGGATTAAGATGTTTACATGCACTTTAGAGACCCTGCAAACCAGTAAACAAATGATCCCCCTGTCCATCATGTTTAATTTTCAACAACCCTGTTCTTTGAAGCGCAGGATAACATGGAACATTTTTCTTTTTCATGCACTACACACAACAGATTCTCAATATTGATGATAAATCAGTTCACATATGTTTTCTTTTATAATCTTTAGGTCGGTCTACCCAGTGCCTTTGACATGATGCTGACAGGAAGAAATATCCGAGCAGATAAAGCCAAGAAGATGGGGCTTGTTGACCAACTTGTAGACACTCTAGGTAAGCTACCATGACTCAAATAAATGTGTTGTGAAGTATTACCACCTGCAAAAATTGTAATCTAAAATTAATCTTTGCATATTTTTTGTATTATAGGACCTGGGCTGAAGAGTCCAGAGGAAAGGACAATAGACTACCTTGAGGAAGTTGCCATTGAATTTGCCAAAGGGATCGTCAGTAAGAAGATCCCTCTCCGCAAAGAGAAAAGCAGGATGCAGAGTAAGTCGTGCTGCATTTATTGAGCATTTGACTCTTTGTAGTCAAAGTTTGTTTCATCATGAATTTAAAAAAAAATACTGCATTTTAAAGTTGATGTTCTTTGTCCATAGAAATTCAAGACTACGTTATGAGTTTTGAGTTCGTACGGAATCAAATTTACAAAACTGTCCACGGTAAAGTTATGAAGCAGAGCAAGGGACTGTATCCAGCACCTCTGAAAATAATTGAAGTAAGTAAAAAATCTCTCTAGTTATTTTTAAGATGTATCAGGAGAAATTAAAGATTTGAAATTCTTGGCAGCTGTATCTGTTTAGTCTGTAAAGTAGTGATGAAGTGACTATTTGATAATCAACTAATGTTTGAATCATTTGTCAAGTTAAATACCACATTCACTGTCCACAGCTTATTAAATATGAATATTTGATAACTACCAGTCTCTTCTCTGCTATGGTAACCATCTTAATAATTTCTGAAAGTCGATCATGGTCTTATTTATCTTGACATTTTTTATCATTTCCCCTTCTCAGTGTGTGAAGACCGGAGTAGAACAAGGCCCCATTGCTGGATACTTAGCCGAGTCTCAGGTAAGGTTTGTCTACCTACATTATTGGCAAATGTAGTACTTGCATTAACACGTTGTGCAAGTGACCATCAACAATTTTCATGTCTGTCACAGAATTTTGGTCAGTTGGCAAAAACCTCAGAATCAGCAGCTCTGACTGGTCTCTATCATGGTCAAGTTGCGTGCAAGAAGAACCGCTTTGGAGCTCCTGAAAGAGAAGTGAAGTAAGTGGATATCGCTGTGATGTTGGGCAGTTAACGCATGTTCCACCTGCATTTGACATTTCAGACCAGTTTGTTTGGTCATGGTTAGACAATTGGTCGTATTAACTAATGACAAAGACAGGTCTGATACTCTTGTTGACACATTTAGGCCGCATTCAGACCAAATCAGGTGTTGTGGCTTTTTATTCCTCTGATTCACCGGCTGTCTCGATTCAAGCGCTCGCTCTGTCTCATTCACTGTCTACGTCGCTCAACTCTGAAAACAAATCAACGCAAAGCAAAAGAAACTTCTTGGCATTGCTATTTTGCAACATAGACTGCAAGCCAGACACAGATGCCAAAGCTGAATACAAGGCGTAAACCAAGTGAGAACACAACTGAGAGAGTATCATCAGTTTAGTCCATGAACTCTGACAGGATAGCGCCCGGTTTGCATAATATTTCAGACAGACTGTGGAGCAGTTTGACCGGTCTGATCGGCAGGTTTGTCAGCACATCGTGACATCAGGTTACGTTTCTCCAAAAGTTGATTCTGTTTCAACTTTCTCTTGCAGGTCACTGCAAATAACCTACTTTTTTTTACTGCTGCAACTGATTTGGTCTCAAACGCCCTTACACTGATTGCAAACAGGATATTATCCATTATGGTTGGTTAGGTAGTAAATAAATTGTTTTTTTTATTTGCCACCAGGACTCTTGCCATCTTGGGAGCAGGTCTGATGGGGGCAGGTGTTGCCCAGGTGACTGTGGATAAAGGTGTGCACACAATCCTGAAGGACACCACTCTGGAAGGACTGGCCAGAGGAGAACAGCAGGTTTACAAAGGGTGGGTGATATCAGGCATTTGTTTTGGAAAATATGTTTAATTCACATCCTGACTGTATGTTGGGTTGATACAGTTCCAGTCTAATGACAGAATAATCTTAAACTTTCACACACAGGTGTGAAATTTGAAAGTGGTTGTACATTTTTAGGATACCTGTGCTGGGACCTAAAGTGTGATTGCTTTTTATTCTTAACCAGGCTTAACGACAAGACCAAAAAGAAGAACATCACGTCATTTCAGAGAGACTCCATACTGTCTAACTTGACTGGACAAGTGGATTACAGCGGCTTTGAAAAGGCTGACATGGTTATCGAAGCTGTGTTTGAAGATATTAAGATCAAGCATGCCGTCCTGAAGGAGGTGGAGGCTGTAAGTGTCGCTGAAAGTAGGCCTTTGTTACCAAGAGAATGTTGTCAGTCAGTCCGTGATATTTTCATCTGTAGACTTGTAAGTTTAGCTGTGACTTTGAGCTGTGATCTAACAAACGCTTGTCTGCAGGTGGTTCCCCCTCACTGCATATTTGCCAGCAACACATCTGCTCTGCCCATCAAGAATATTGCTGCTGCCAGCAAGAGACCAGACAAGGTTTGTGCTTGACTTTGTAATTTAAAAAATGCTTCTTAAAAAAAAAAAACTATGTGCTGAATATTTTCTGTGTATCCTCAGGTGATCGGAATGCACTATTTCTCTCCAGTGGACAAGATGCAGCTCCTTGAGATTATAACCACTGATCAGACGTCAAAGGACACCACAGCCTCTGCTGTGGCAGTCGGTCTGAAGCAAGGGAAAGTCATCATTGTTGTTGGGGTGAGCATTATGTTTCCTCCATGTCCTTTCAATGATAACAATAATAGTGACTGTCCAGTTCTTAGACCTTAAGTGTGAAGTGTTCTGATGATGTTGGGATAGCGTGGCGTTCAGTTCAGTGATGGTTCTGGGGTAAAAACTGTCTGACACTTACTAATATTACACAAATTTCTTTGCAGGATGGACCTGGGTTCTACACAACAAGGTGTCTGGGTCCCATGATGGCTGAAGTAATACGGTTACTTCAGGTTAGTAGTATTATTTCAGTAGAAAATGCAGCTTATTGTAGTTCTCATCATTGTTATAAATATATTATTTATGTACTGTAGTGTTAAATGGAGTATTTAGGACCCACGATGGACAGTCAGCTCACTCAAAGTATTCCAGGATAGCGGTTATACATATTATTAATTTATTCACTTGAACCTACAGGAAGGAGTCGACCCCAAGAAGTTAGACAGACTCACCACAGGCTTTGGCTTCCCTGTGGGTGCAGCCACGCTGGCTGATGAAGTCGGTATCGATGTCGCCGCCCACGTGGCCGAGGACCTCAGCAAAGCGTTCGGCTCCCGCTTTGGCGGCGGAAACGCGGAGGTTCTGAAGACCATGGTGGACATGGGATTCAAGGGTACGGGTGGTCACATTGAAGGATTGTGCTCCGTTTCAGTTGGATAAAGAATGTGAGTTTTAATTCATGCGTACATGTATGTTTGCATTCTCAAGGCCGCAAATCAGGAAAGGGTTGCTACATCTACCAGCCAGGACTCAAGACCAGAGAGGTCAACCCAGATATTGGAGAAATCCTTGAGAAATACAGATTGACACCAAATCCTGCTGTGTAAGTTGACACTGGATAATTACATAAGTAGTAATGCAGTAAATTAACACTCGTGTGTGTTTTGTGTTTTAATAAATTACAATGATCATCATAAAGCTACATGCTGTTGATTTGGACTAATTGTTCAATTTGTTAATTATAATAACAAAACCTAATGAGCAGTTTTATTAAATAAAAATGTATAATGATGGTAAATTAACATGTTGAACATCTTCTTGCAGATCATCAGATTCTGATGTGCAGTACAGACTCATCTCTCGATTCACCAACGAGGCCGTGCTCTGTTTGCAAGAGGGCATTTTGAACAGCCCGCTGGACGGAGACATCGGGGCTGTGTTTGGCCTGGGATTCCCTCCCTGCCTCGGAGGTCAGAGTTCAGCCTTTAGTCACAGTCATCTGAGCCGTATTTTTTTTTTTTTTTGTCCTTTTGTTCTCTGTTTGATGTGAATTTTAAAGCCCGACATTTGTAGTAATAATGCATTTTAGGATGAAATAAGAACCTTAATGACCAAATTACCTGTTTTATCTAGTGCAATATAAAGTCTTATGTGAAAATGTCTGCACACAGTGTAAGATGCACTTGAATTTGAACTTTGAATCACCCAATAGGCCACCAGCCTGATAATTTAGTTTTTTAGCAAGAAGATGAATTTTTAAGAAAATTAAAGTTCAGCCATATATGTTGGATTATGTTGCAAGTGACATAAGACTCTACATGTTGCATTTAACATGTAGGTGTCTATTTCTTTAATTTTATTTAATTGACATTTAAATGGAACAGATTGTGAAAAATGTTTGTTACTATGAGGCTACAGGCACGTTTCAAAGTGGATTATTAGCTTTATTTTAATTGCAGTGCATAAAACACACACTAAAATACTATGAATATAACTTAAATTATAATTAAAACATGAACTCAGACTTTAAGCTCATAATCGGTTTAGCCAATGTGTTTAATATGTTAAAATTGACTAGTGGAAAGTGTAAATGGGAACCTTCAAAGAGGAGAAACATTGTTTCAGTTGAGTAAATTGATTGTGACACAGGTTAATCTTGAGGTGAAGCTAAACCTGAAAACTAACCTGACAGGAACCAGACTAGGTAGCATCCAGACTTGATTAAACCTTGCTTTATGAACCACCCCTCTACAAATAAAGACGAGCATAGAGCAGCATCACTATAAACCATGTGACATGTATCCCTATGATTATATTGCTAACATAATACCTTGCCTCTTCCAGGACCTTTCCGCTTCATTGACAACTTCGGTGCGGACAAGCTGGTGGAGAAGATGAGGCGGTTTGAAGCCGTCTACGGAGATCCCTTCACGCCGTGCCAGCTCCTACTGGATCACGCCAAGGATCCCAGCAAGAGATTTCACAAGTGACCGACCCACCGCGTGTGCCAGTAGCGTTCGATAGAACTCCAACCGCTAGAATGTGCCTAACGTTTATATCATGAGTGGTGGGCAAACATACTCAACGTGCACTCAGTTTACAGTTCATTAGGTACACCTAGCTAAATGGAACGCAGCCTGCAATAAATCCTACTATCATGCAATGTTCAGTTTTTGTTGTTTGAGAGAGGTGTGTGTGTGTGTGTACACTAACTGATATAAAGGGGGTGGAAAGAAGCCTCAGATTTATTGGCAGGACTGGATTATTAGATAGTTTTAGATGGATGGACCTAATGAACCGGCAACTGAGCGTCTGATCAGCAGAAAATGTTTTTTTCTTTTTGTACTTTAACATTATTGATTTATTTGATGACGTATAGATTGAGGAGCAGATGGAGGCTAATTGTTCACACAGGATACTGTAGATGCAGAAGAATTAAATTATTTTCCAACTGGCAAATTGATTCTTCATTATTCATAAATGTCTACAAACTGGTTCAACGAGTGTCTTTTTCTTTATTTTTTTGTACATTAAAGACTGTGAGGCCTGGTTGGAACGATGATGTAAATGTGAAGCCTGAATAAAATTTTGTTATTGAATCAAAAAAATCAGCTTCTTTTCTCCCTTAAGGTGCGTTCAAGTGTTAGTTAGGTTGGTAGTTTATCACGTTTACAGAATTAGACCGGAGCCGTGAACCAGGAGAACATTTGCTCCAATCCAATTCATTGCGCAGGTCACATGTCTTATTTCCATTGTCCGCAGAGCAGGGTGTGTACCGCGGGGAGGCTGTGTGGGCTGGGCCGATGAGGAGGAGGGGTTGTCTGGGTGTTTTTCTCCAGCAGCATCCTTTTTTAATATCTTGTGACATCGCTACTTTTGCTGAAAGATGCTCAGGGCGGAGGAGGAGATGCTGCGTTCATCCGGATGATGGAAGCGGCGCACATGAGGTGTGTCTTGTCTTGTCTGATCGCTTTCGCCAAATAAAAATAGATGCTGATGCTGCTGCTGCTGCACCTGTACGGAGAAGAAAATCTGTGGGCCCCACCCGAGAAAATGGCCTTTTTAACGTGTCGCTTTTAATCCTTGGCCAAAAAAAATGTCTAAAAGCAAACACTGCGAGGCGGTCAGGGTGGTGGTCCGCTGCCGGCCATTCAGCAAGAGAGAGCAGGCATCCGAGTCTGACAACATTTTGGTTATTGATGACAAACTGGGACAGATCACCATCAGGAACCCGAAGGCACCACCTGATGATCCAATGAAGGTATTCACGTTTGATTCCGTGTACGGCTGGGATTCAAAACAAAGCGACATTTATGATGATGCAGTGAGACCTCTGGTGGAGTCCGTGCTCCAAGGCTTCAACGTGACCATATTTGCCTATGGTCAAACTGGGACAGGTAAAACGCACACCATGCAAGGGGTTTCAAACGACCCAGACATGAGAGGGGTTATTCCAAATTCATTTCAGCACATTTTTACACAGATATCCAGAACTCAGAACCAGAAATACCTGGTGAGGTCATCGTACCTTGAGATCTACCAGGAGGAAATCAGAGATCTGCTGTGCAAAGACAACAACAAGAAGCTGGAGCTTAAAGAGAATCCTGACTTTGGCGTTTATGTGAAAGATCTGTCTTCGGTGGTCACAAAGAACGCCACTGAGATCGAACATGTGATGAACATAGGCAACCAGTCCAGGTCTGTGGGGTTCACCAACATGAACGAACGCAGCTCTCGGTCTCATGCAATTTTTGTCGTAACTGTGGAATGTAGTGAAGTAGGGCCAGATGGCGAGGACCACATCCGGGTTGGGAAGCTGAACATGGTTGACCTGGCTGGCAGCGAGCGCCAGAGCAAGACAGGTGCAAAAGGGAAGCGACTGAAGGAGGCAGCCAAAATCAACCTGTCCCTCTCAGCATTGGGGAATGTCATCTCAGCTCTGGTGGATGGGAAGAGCACCCACATCCCATACAGAGACTCCAAACTGACCCGCTTGCTCCAGGACTCACTGGGCGGCAATGCAAAGACAGTCATGATAGCAACAGTGGGGCCGTCGCACAAGAACTTTGACGAATCCCTGGCCACACTGAGGTACGCCAGCAGAGCCAAGAACATAAAGAACAAACCACGGATTAATGAGGACCCCAAAGATGCCCTGCTGAGGGAGTTCCAGGAGGAGATTGCACGCTTGAAAGCGCAGCTAGAAGAGCGAGGGATGCTCGCAAAGGAGAGGAGGAGGAGAAGGAACAGCAAAAGATTGAGTAAAAGTATGGCCGGCATGGAAGAGGAGATCCTCAGAGAGAGGGATGGGGATGTGTGGAAGGCTCTGGATGAGGAACAGGAGGTGAAACATCACATGAAAGAGGGAGGTGACATCTCAAAGGTGCTGAGCTGCCAGGGAGGCATTGAGAAGTTAAAGCACCTGAATGACAACAGGAAAAGCATAGAGGACGTGCAGTGGGATCAGGATGCTTTGGAGAAGATCATAGAGAAATATAAGGTACTTGTGAAGAGCACGTGCTTTGTTACGATCCAGTACACTGTCTGACAAATGAGACACAAAAGAAATTTACATAAATATTTAATTGTCTTTGTTCGCAGGCTATGGAGAGCAAACTGCTAATTGGAGGAAAGACTATAATTGATCACACCAATGAACAGCAAAAAATGCTGGAGCTGAAGAGGCAAGAAATTGCAGAACAGGTACGTATAAACATTAAATAACACTCCTTTTTAACCTACTTGTGTGTTACTTGACACGTGTTATCTGACCTTACACACATTTTGAAAACAACCTTTATTTTTAAGGGAATACTGTCTGTGTTCATCTTTTACGGAGCTCTGACGTTCTGCCTGGTTTGCAGATAAGACGAGAGAGAGAGATCCAGCAGCAGATGATGTTGCAGGATGAGGAGACCGTAGAAATGAGGGAGACGTTCTCCTCCCTGCAGCATGAGGTGGAACTCAAGACAAAGAAGCTGAAGAGGGTAAGATGACTCACCCGCTGACGTGTCCCATTCTGCCATAATCACGAAAAGCAATTAATCATAATTAAATCAGGCAATCTTATTTGCAATTAATAAAAAAAAAGACGTCAGCAGGGGAGGTTACTCTGATGAGTTCAGGTTTCTCTGGACTTCCTGGTGTTTCGATTTCTCTTTTCTGATTGGTGGAGAAGATTTTTCTTTTGTTCAGATGGGGCTTTTCCTGTAGTCATCCTGTAGTGATGCCAGTGATTAATATGTTCCTGTTCTGTACAGTTGTATTCCAAACTGCAGATGGTGAAGGGAGAGATGAAAGATGTCATTGCTGAACACGTCACAACCAGACAGGAGCTTGAACAGACACAGAATGAACTCACCAGAGAACTCAAGTACAAGTGAGTACTGCACATACACAGTACTTCATGCAGTGTTGTTTTCTCCATCATCATACAGTATGTGGCTTTCTGTTTTATTTCCATCCTTGTCATGCATATAAATTCAGAAAAAAAAATCATAGAAAACATTTTTATTGTGCTGTTTAGAATGAAGAGTTAACCAAATACATCATTTTATCATGCCAAGGGTGCTAAAACTCTGCGGTCATAAAGACTCATTGTGTTACAGAAGGGTTATAGATTTTACATTATTTATACCTGGACGCTCTCGGACTCGATCATACTGCCGTAAAATGTTTTCTACAATTAATTTCTGTTATGTATTGAGCGTTATCTAATCAATGAAATGCAGTAAAAGCTGTGTGGTAGTGTGTTTGCAGAAATGTAGTTTGTAATGCATCTGACGTTGGAGATCGAGTTCATTTAATATTTTTGCTATTGTGCAATATGGCAGTATACTAAAACTGCTTTATTTTAAGTTTATGTTGTGAGTAAAAACAAGCGTGCTGTGTGTCTAAGTATTGTACTGATCAATATTGTTTGAGAGCATTTTGTTCTTAATTAGATGATTTTCCTGCTCAGTCAGGATGTAAGAGCTAGGAAGGAAAAGAAAGAGTAAGCAGTTTGTTTAATGGATAGAGGGATGAAAAAATACAACTGTGCTTGTACTGTTACATTAATTCATTTATTTATATGTTCTGCCATTTTCAAGACATAAGAAGTTTGATTTAATATCAATAACTTATTTTATATTGTGCTCCAGAAAGTACATATGATTTGATTTTGCTGTTTGAATTCCTGCTGACACATACCTGTACTTCATATTTCAGATATCTCTTGATTGAGAATTTTATACCTCCAGAGGAAAAGAACAAGATCATGAACAGGCTGCACTTTGACAGTGAGGAGGATCAATGGAGACTCCAACCGGTCCTTCCAGAGAGGTCAGTGGAATCATTGCATGTTGCTGACATAAGCTACTGTAAATGATAGGGTGGAGAAAGAAGAATCCTCTGAAACAAACTGCAAATCAGTAACAATCAGTAAACAAGTCAGCCTATTGTGTAAAATCCATGACTTGATCAGCAGAGATACACATGTCTGCACCATTATTTACCCTAATAGACCATAATGCAATGCAGCTGTAAGTTTAAAACTGGCAAAACTTTGCTCTGCTCTCTCTGCTGTTCTTATTTTGATTCTTTTGACCTTCATATATTGCACCTGACTGAACCTGCATATTCCGTCTCTGCAGGCGGTCAGTCAGCCTTCTGGAAAAAGTAGGAAAACAGCAACAGCATAGTATAAATAGATTAGGCAGGCTTAGACTACAGCAAAGTGGGAGGCATGCCTCTTGACAGTGGGGGGTGGGCTCAGTGAATGGAAGTGGAAAAAATATTACATTAGTCACCAAAAGTGGATTGCATAGAGATAGTTCAGACATACAGTAGTTTGGGGGAATTTTAATGTTTTTTCGACTTCCCCAGAGTCAGAAACTAATAAATGCCTTTGGACAGACCTTTTTATGTATTTAATTTAGTCTGAAGTTATGTCAAACAGCAATATTGGGCTATTTTGGCTCTTTGTCTGAACACAAATGAGCTCCTCTAAAAAAAAACAAAGATTGATAATACAACAGAATCTACTCTAGTATAATTGTTATTATAGCATGGCCTAGGTTTTTGCATTAGTCAGCCCCCGTGTCTGTTCTAGTACAACCACTGGGAGTCGCCAAAGTCAGAATTCTTTTCAATCGTACACAGAGAGACTGCAATCTGACCTGACATGCTATAGATAATTTATGCGTTCTGCCTTTCCAAGAAACGGATATCTTTATATAAAGGAGAACCAGACACCCTTGGTATTTGTCTTCACTGAGATGGTTGGAGAGCCGAGTGGAAGATGACAGAGGGTAGATAACAGGGGAGATTTGTCTTAAACATATATGGGGGCACTTGAAGTTGCATCTTAATCGCTAAACCAAGTCTAAGTGTATTAAAATGAATCTAAATCCTTCTTTTCCCTCCCATGCCTTTATCCCCAGTGCACCCACTCAGGTCAAGAGAAGGCCTCTCTCAGCTGTGGGATACAAGAGGCCAATTAGCCAATATGCACAGATGGCTGTTGCCACGGCAACCGGGGCCCCGTGTAGATACCAGGTCAGTGCTCGGACGGTCTGGGTAAAAAGAAAAGTACAGCACAGAAAGAGATGTGACACAGCAATGTTCACAGCCTTCCTTGAAGGATGTGAAGATGGTTGTAGCCATGGAAACCATTCACAATTTCATCTCAATGCCAGTGAACCATCGATATTGTTTCACCATAGAAGCTTTTCAATGGAAGTGAATAGATTTTGTACCTGCTAATATAACTACAAATTTACTTTGATCTGTTCTTTCAGGCTGAGAATATAATGCTGTTGGAGTTAGACATGTCTCCGCCGACCATGTTCACCTTGAACCTTAATGGCACTCACCTGGAGAGAGCCTTTTCTCCCAGACTGATACAGGACCTCCTGGCAAACGTTCCCATTAGAGAGAGGAGAGGCGCATCGTCACGAGTCAGGAAGTCCCAATCCTGGTGAGACAGCAGCTAAGAAAGCCAGACATCTTATATATTTAGAGATGGAATAAGACTAAACATTGCAGTTAAAAAGTTATGTCACGAATTATGTTCCTTTAACAGGCCAATTCTAGTTACTAAAATACAATTATAAGTATTTATTAGTGGTGTCAGTTAATTGTGGGGTGGGCTGTTAAGTGTATGCAGAAAGTGAGTGTTTGTTTTTACATTTGGTCATTACGTGATATAGTAAAGATGAAACATACTGCATCTTTAATAATAAGTCAATCTGTTATGTTTATTATGGTCTACAGGTATCAAGCACCGCAAGCAGCATCCGTCACGTCATCCTCATCATCCACCGCTCTGACATCAGAGTCTCAGAGTTTCTCTCCTCAGAGACAAAGACCATCCTCTGCTGCTTATCTTCCACACGGAGATCCAGTTCAGACAAGCCCCTGATATGTGTCAACGCATCTGTACACAGGGGGCTGGCCTTAGTTCAAGATGGCACAAAGGAGACAAATCTTATGCCTTGATTTAAAAGTGTTTTTTTTTCTCTCTCTCTCTCTCTCTTTTTAGAAATATTCACTTTAGTAAGCATGTATTCAACTTACTCGGAAAGGCATTCATCACTTTTGCCTACAGTTGCCTAAAAAAACCATGTAGTTTCTCTCGTGGCTTAGTCAGTCTCAATGAATAGCACAGCCGAAATGTAATCCTCTAAAAACCAGGTTTGACACACAGTACAGTTTGAAGGATCTTTGCAATTTTTATTTAATTAAATTTCAACTGTACTTTTTTTTTTTTTACACATTAAAACATCAGTCACACGCACATTTTCTAAAACATAAAAGCCTGTAAAATGTATCTGATCTTTGCCAAATCAATGGAAGGTGGTGTGAGAATTGAGGGCCCCTGAATACTAGACTATGTGGTGGGTGTGTGATGGTGTGTGGGGGCCCGCCCTGGTTTAAGCCTGTTATGCTTGATGAACTGTTGCTTCAATTTCTAGCTAATGTAATTGTGAGCCAAAAAAAAAAAAAAATGTAAAGAAAGCTTGCAACGCTCTCTTGATTAACTGCCTTATTTTTTCATAGTTGTGAAATCGTGCAAAGTCCATTTGCTTACACATGGAAATAAACAGAAATGATCTTGAACTGCCTACTGTATTTTATTTATTTTTTTTGAGCTGCGGTTATGTTGCGGTGCTCTCCCCTGTGATCCTGCTCATAATTGCAGTTGACAGCTTTATATAAATATAAATACATGTGGGGGAAACTTGAAGACTTTGACATGACAGCTATATACAGTAAGATGACGTTTCCTCTGGAGTCACATGACTCTTTACAGTAAGTCCAACATGGCAGACGGAGTGGCTCTTACGCGGTAACTAAAGCAACATTTCAACTGGAACAGACAAATTCAACAACACTACTCTGCAACAAGACATCAACAATGAGGGAGAGGCAGAAGAAAAAGAAGGGCAGGACGTGGGCTGAGGCTGCTAAAACGGTATTCTAGGTTGTTTTTTATCTGCCGTTTGTTGTGGTTGTTTTCCTTGAACAGCTCCCACTTGTACAAACTGTGTTTATGAGTTCATGACCCGCTGCTGAAGACCGAAATGTTGCGTACACACCGCGCAAGGCCCGTGTTGACGGTTAGGAACATTAGGGAATGCCGCTGTCATTAGCCTAGTCTTAGCTTTTCCTCGCTCGTCTGTCAGCCGTCAAATGCGGCGAAATCAGCGTCAAGCTGTGCGCACCCAAGCATCTTACCCCGTAAAAAAAAACCTCCCTCTCTGCGTGTTGTGTCTAGACAACACGGGTGACATGTCTGTCACGACTTGAAGTCGAGTAAAGTAACGTCAGTGTTGCTTTTGCGTGCTAGCAGCCAGGTTAGCACGCTAGCCGCCTGCTAACGCAACTCAGTTCGTCAACAAGTTTTTGTTTCACGGCAGTTTTCAAATAAAACAGCAGCACACAGGGTGTCCATATTAAACTACCGCCCCTCTCTACGTTGCTTTAACTCGGTTATAAGTGTGCTGTGTTAATATTTTGCATGTCAACGTCTGGCTGAGATGTCAGAGTACAGTAATGAATGTTGCTAGCACTGCAGCTAGCTTTTAGCGTAGCATGCTAACCGCTACAAAATATCAAAACTCCAAACAAACTATTTGATTATGAAAGTGTAACGTTATTTCTTGTGTGGGCATGAGCTTCTAGTCATGTGTTAGCACCACTGAGTTATGCAGTTATTATTTTTGTTGACATAACGTAGCTAACTGCACAGATAATACATTATAATAACGTTAGTTTTCTGACACACATGAGATTTTCAACATGCTACAGCAATGTGGGGAGATGACAGTTGTCACAAAAATGTGCAAGATGAGGGAAAATGCTCAACACCTGTGTCTGTAATGTTACTGTACTGTGACTGTAATGTTTTTGTTGACATGTTTTTAGTTTTATTTATTTTGCAGTTAAAATGACATAGAAATGACAAAGATAACAAATAATGTAAAGTGCAGGGAGAGGTTTATTTAAAGCCTCCACCTACTATAGTAACTAAATTGACCTCTGCATGTGAGAATCCTCGGAGGATGAAGATCTAAAGATTGTCAGGTTGAATAAGAGTGAACCTGTGAATTAAATTTAAAATAAGAATTGAAGTGCTCTGGAATATTTTCATGACTTGAATATACCTTATAAATAAAAACACATATTTTATTTGAGAGATATTGCTATCATGAACAGTAAGTATCTGGAGTTTCTGAAATAGAGGGGCAGATGAGGCATGTGAATGTGAATACTAGCTCACAACTAATGTTGACATATAGCAGTGGTTCCCTGCTTCCCTGCATGTGTTAAAATCATAACACAACCACCTGTTTTTTATTAAAAGCATGATTGCAGATAGGCATGTTTGGTCTTGAGGGTCGACCAACATCGTAGCAGAAGATTTAAATCTGTTAGCCACAGTGTTTGTGAAAGATTTGTGGTCTTGATTACACTGGGTATTATATCCTGTACTTACACAGTGAAGGGAAACTTGCTATAAAGCGTCAGTATGGTAGTCAGCTAATGTAACATTGGGACCACACCGTGGTTTATTACTCTGCTTTGAACCCCTCTTGACTTTTTTTTAATTATTATTCTAGGTTTTGGAGAAATACCCCAATACGCCCATGAGCCATAAAGAGATCTTGCAGGTGATCCAAAGAGAAAGGCTTAAGGAAATAAGGTGAATATTTTCTTGGTATTATATACAGCAGATGTCCTGTAGACCTGTAGGAATTTTCATGAGCATGAGAGAGAGAGAGAGAGAGAGAGAGCGAGCGCTACAGCTTTCTCCATCTGTTTTTGATACCATATCATATACTTTCCTTTTTCTTGTTCACATAGTAACGGTTATTTTACTTAATTAATAATTGTTCCATTTCTTTTTGTTTCATTGTCACTGTTCTCGTCCAGAAGGTAAGAAAAAAAAAAGCTAGACCCCCACCCGCCCCGCCCACCCACCCCTTATTTTAACAAACTCACTGCAATGCCACTTTGTTTGGTTTTGCTTTTTGCATGTTATTAACAATAACATGTCCTAGGTTCAGTTGCATAAAGACGCAGTGTTAGATGCGCACTCGCATTTCACCTAGATACGCTATAGCTATCTATAGCCACCTGTTGCATAAAAACGTAATCTCTTCTCTTTTATTTTTCAGTAAATTACAAATCACTTTATGTTCTAACAAAGTAAAGCATGGATACTGATGGCAATGTTTTTATAGATTTTATCAACACGGCTACATGACATCATCCCAAGTATTTAGGTAGGGTGTAACATTAATGAGACGTATTATCTGGCAGATTTTAGCTCGCAATATTTGTAATTTTCTATGGTGTATTTTTCTCAGTTACACTACATTTTATTACTAACCATTCACTTAAGTTGCTGTAAGTAATATACTGTATGTCACTCTGTGTAAAACAACACAATGTAAGTTGACAAAATTTAGTTTTCCTCTGGAAACAACTCTGGCGTGGATGCCGAGGCGTTATCGTGCTCTCTTAATTAACTAAAGTTAGTTCTGAAAAAGTTAAACATCACCAGGACAGATTTTTATGCAACAGATATAGTTATGTCTAGTTGTACCTGAGAATATCACCTCCTTACAATGATTAGATTAGTCTTGGATTAATTTTATGCAACTGACTCTGTATAAAGCATTCAGTAAGTTGCCTCACAACTACACTGACGTGAATCTGACCTGAGCTCCCACATGTCCCTTTGATGCATGATAGCAATTTCTCCCCAGATATCAGACCAGCATTTACCCTACTCTTGCGTCTCTCTCTCTCCCAGCTGTCTGATTTATTGGGGAACAGATGTGTAATTTGCGTTTTTCTCTCGTGATCTAGTGGAACCTCACCGCTGGCATGTCTGAATGCAATGCTGCACACAAACTCTCGTGGCGAGGAGGGGATCTTCTACAAAGTTCCAGGCAGAATGGGGGTCTACACATTAAAGGTTAGTGCAGTTAGACACAAAGCAGAAGCAAGCAAACATTGTGGAAAAGATCATTCGCGATCATTAATGTTGGTAATTGCAACCATCTGCCAGTGAACTCCAGGGACAGGAAGCATAAATCTTGGTTAGCATAATGACATGATAATCAAAGATAATTCTGTTTATACTCAAAAAATTATGAATGCTTTGGTTGAGTATGGTGTGAATATGAATGTGTACTTCACAAGATGTGTCTGCTTGACTCTTGTTTCTCTCTATCTATAACATAAACATAATATACTCTGTGTATTCTATTTTTTATGTAGAAGG
Organism: Argyrosomus regius; assembly: GCA_946959425.1. Lineage (NCBI taxonomy): Eukaryota > Metazoa > Chordata > Actinopteri > Sciaenidae > Argyrosomus > Argyrosomus regius. Next base: position 4,665,363 of record OX336887.1, on the reverse strand, counting down.
ACATCTCAGATGTGGCGAAGGAGCTGTCTGAGGAGGATTCTGAGGAGAGCAGTGACAATCTTTCAGACTCTCAGAGCACAGAAAACAACAGCAGCGGCATCACTCAAGAGGGCAGGAGAGGAAGGTGGATGCGAAGAGGTACTGTGCACCGCATACAGGATCATTTTTAACAGTTTGTGTGTCGCCACATCTGTGTGTGTGTCTGTTGTGTCAGGCTGCACAGGCTGTCATGTCCAGGAATTGGGCACTCAAGAATCCCCAAATGAACATTCATAAGTAGCTTGATTGCAAATAATTACCAGTAAAATACAAAGTTCATTTTAATTTTTCCTGATTCCAGGAGCAGCTTTATTGCATGCTCTGTCGATAATTTTTCTTGTTGTTCAAAAATCATTCAGGTAGAATCAACAGGAGAAAGATACCTTGTTCTCCTTTGATGAAGAATAAAGCAATAATTAGAGACTGTAGCTGATTTCTGCTGGTTGGTTGGACTCAGAGTTAACGCCCCTCCTCAGCCGTTGTCAAAAGTCATTGCGGAAATAGAGGAAACCAGCTGAAGTATCAGTAGAAGAAGCAAGTTGGCAGAAAGTGGCTTCACCACAAACATAAATTACACCATCTCATCACAAAATAATCTCTGGAATACACTGAGCACCAGACATGATGATAGCGAAAGGTGGGTTTTATCTTTAAACATACGCGCTGCGTCCGTCACGTCTTCTGTTAATTGTCAGCGGGAAGAAGCTGCAGGCTGCACATGACCGTCACGTCGTCGTAGTCGCAGTTCTTTGCTCTTTTGCAGCACGCCTGATTGTGCCTGATTGCAGGGCATCTTCGATGAAGGAGCTTTTCTTCGAGTACCAATTATTTTGTTTTCTTCAGGCTGCGCTCTCGCTGACTCTCATTATTTCTCTCTGCCACTTGAATATTTTAAGTGACTGTTTAAACAGGAAACTGTATTTTCTCAGTATGACCCGTGACCACTTCCTCATTGTGCACAAGTTAGAAACTGCCAAGCAAATAAACCTCGGTTTACATCTGAGTGGGAGGACTCGGATATAGATTTATTTTTGAACTAATCAATGTAGAGAAGTGCTGGGCAGAATGCAAATTAAGTGGCACTGAAAAGGAAACAAGCAGAGCTGCGACGGTATGTAGACGTGGTGTTTTTAACAGAAATATAGGTTGTTGTGAACAATCTCCCTATTGAGATGCTCACCCCTTTTTTAGTAATATGATATTTTAGCACGGTAACGTAATCCGCTTCTTTGTGCACTGTGTTGGTTTCGCTTTCATCAAAACAAAAGCATGATGTGATAAAGTCTGTACACCACCCTCAGGAAGTGTATTTTGTAACCTATGTTTTGTGCCTTTTGTATTTTGTAGTTCCCTCCAAGCTGCAGTCACAGCCGTCCTCTCCGCAGCCTCGATGCTCGTCTCCCTCTGTCCCCACCAGTAAACTCATCTCTCCCTCGCAGAAACACAGCAAGAAAGCTCTAAAACAGGTACTTATTGGTTCTGTATTCTCTTTTTTTTATTGTTTATTGCTGTAGTCACAATTTGTGCAAACACACATCTGAAATGTTATGAGTTCCTGCCACACCCTCATACTCACATACACCATATACACTGCATAAATCCCTGCCACCCCACTCTGCAGCACACAATACATTCTTGTTAGGTATAGCAGCGTTTTCTTGTAGTTTTTCTTGAATTAATACACCAAGTTTGGAGTTTCTAAGGAAATAACTAAGGTTATGATGTGTTTAGATTCTTTTAACGCCTCTAATTCATGTCAAAATTTTAACTCATACTTTTCTGCAGATTTCTCCACATTTATCTCAACTTTTCTGCTGACACATTTTCAGTAAACATGTACCTAACCCATGTTTATCCTTCCATTGCCTGTCTGTGCAACATCTTGTGCTGATTATTTCAAAACAATAAGGCGTCAGGGAAAAATGCCTATAGCTGGTTTTACAGTATTAATGTCCTCATAATCCACCCGTTCCAACATTTTCCTATTGGCTGTTCCGTGCATTTTGTGTTCCATTTAATTAGATTTCACTTGATTGCACAGATTGTAATTCACTCCATCTGTGCTGTGTGGAATTTTCAGCTCTGTAAGACCAATTTGTATTCATTTATTGGGCATAGGCAACACTAGAAGACGGTGGTTTGGCCCAAAAAAATGAGTGCTGGAGAGACCTGTGGTGTGCTTTTCTTTTTTTAATTTCAGTCAGTGGACTGTCTTGAGATACTTTTTTAATCTGTTGTTTGTGACGTGATCAGACTTCTCGACAGATTTACCACAAAGAGATGATTTATGCTTGCGTTATGCAACGGCCGTATGTTTCATTCCTGCTTCATTGTTATTTAGCTGTTATTTTACCAGGCAAGTCTCCCTGGGGGGAGTAGTTGCAGGGAAGCAGAGGGTTGCACACATTCACACTCTTTCTCTCTTTTTTTTGTTCCTTCCTTATTTCGCTTGATTTCAGGCCTTGAAGCAGCAGCAACAGAGAAACCAGCGCAGACAGGGGGGAATGCCAACCACCTCCAGTCCCAGACTGCTTCTGAAAACCATCAAAGATATGGCTGACATCACTGCCAAGACTGGTAGGTGGCAGCTGTTATACAGTGATGTCAAATACAATATAAAATCAAATGAATAGTTACACGCTGGGCTTGTACAAAAGATGTAGACCCAGCTCACAGAATTCAGGTGTAATATTGAGTTTGGACGTTGTACTGATGTTCAATGCATGATAATAACACAGTTTTCAACATAAATTACTGATATTGATGCAGTACAATAAAGCCATTGTATTGTCTTGTTCAAGTATGACTCAGATAATTGACAACATCAGTGTGGAAACAGTTCAATCTTGTCCTGCAATTTCTCAGAGCTTTTCCTTCCACTCCTTTCACTTTTTACAAACAGACTTATGCCACCCAGTCGTCCCGAGGAAGGTTTCCCAGAGGTCAGGCCGCCTTAGTGCAGGTAAGTCAGACATCTACTTAAATTTAGTGGTTTGGAAATCTTAAAGGAGAGGGCTGGTGATGTTCTATCATTTTCTTGCTGTCAACAAATCCCCTGAAAAGACAAAAACCAACAATGATTGCCTGTGTTGCCAAAGCCTTTTATAGAATATTCTCTCCTTGCCGCAGACTTTCATTGTTGTCCAAAAATGATTACCAACCACGCTTCTGCACTGGATGACACGTTGTTCTGTAACACAGATCTGCCCACTCACTTAGACAAGTTAGTTAACGGCAATCTCTTCAAGAAGTTGAGTAACAAGTGAAATGATTCCACATTAGCAGAACAAAACAAAACATAACTACATGTGAGAGTGAATTACTCAAGACGATCACCATGTTTCTACATTGCTGAATCTGTCTTGACGTGCATCTGTTTCCTGTTTTTCTTTTTTTGTTGTTGCAGGGCAATTGAAACGCACCAAGTGTAAAATAGATGTTGAAACACCAGACTCCATCTTGGTTAACACCAACCTGCGGGCCATCATCAACAAGCACACCTTCTCTGTCCTGCCCCCAGACTGCCAACAGAGGCTGCTGAAACTTCTGCCTGAAGTTGACCGGCAGGTGGCTCTAAGATTATATATATTTATCATGCTTCTGTCGCATTACCTAATATTAAATGTAGATGTATCTTTCCTGTCAATCGCCATAAAATGTATTGAACTCTTGGGATTGTGTTAAACATGTATAAAAGCACATGGATATACTGCATATTGCACACAGCTATACTTCTATACAGTGTTCCATATTCACTGATTCTACATGTTTAACTGCACGTCACATATGGAAAGCATAAGTTGATGTACTGATGCAGTGATGGTGATTGTGATGATGTTAGTCATAACAGTGTGCCTCCTCTCCCCCAGGCTTGCATGGATGGCCTTCTGAAGGTCACTAGTTCTGCCTTAAATAATGAATTCTTCACATCAGCAGCACAGTCATGGAAAGAGAGACTGGCTGAGGGTCAGTGCAAATGTTTTGAAGTGATAATAATGACATTCAGTTCGCATTCAAAGTTGAAATTATGCCACCAAGTATAATGTAACCTTTCATTTTTTTCTATTGTATAACTTTTTTTTCTTCCTTTCACAGGCGAGTTCACTCCTGAGTTGCAGCTACGAATGCGGCAAGAAATTGAGAAGGAAAAGAAAGTCGAGCACTGGAAGGAGGCCTTCTTTGAAAACTATTACGGTGAAAAGTAGGTTCTCCCTTATGTTTGAAAATTTAGATTATTTCTTAATTCGCTAATTTGATCCAGCTTTGGAGAGGTTGGCATATTTTTTCATATTTTCCAAAAAGCCAAATCAAATGAAAAACCCTCAACCTACAGGACATATAATACAAACAGAGCCTTACTTTTCCAGAGGATTTTTGTTTCTTTATGTCATTAACAAGACTGAATATCTAATTTCAGAAATGCATTGTTATTACACGGTGGCGTGTTTGAGGATTATGTAGAGTTGAATGAGATTCCAAATAGGATGTAAACACCACCCTCACCTCCCTCTCACATTACAGGAGTAGATGAATACCTGGTAAGATTTCTTTCTTGGAAACATATAACTGTATTATTAGTAGAATTACACGGGAACAGTTATTACTATCCATCACAGTTTATTGAACAGCTTCAAGACAAGGCGAAATCAAATTGAATCGACCTGCTTGCTGCTTAAAAATGTATCTAATTTGGAGGCTCATTGATCGTGTATCAAGACGCCAGTCGAAGTGGTGTCACTGGGTGACTTGCAAAAGACTGAATGGATGATGACCAATTTTTAAGTTTCATACCCGCATTATCTCATACTTCATATACTCTATAGGGCCTCTCAGGTTTAGAATATGTGTTATTCATGTAAAGATATGTACAACTTAATGTAATTTCAGTTGTCAGAATTGACATGAAAGTAAGGAATCCGAGAAAAAAAATTTATGAAACGTTACCAATGACCAAAATGTTGTTTTTAATATGTTTTGAATCATTGGCGTGTATTCATACCATTTATTTGAAATCTCAGTGTTTTATAAAAACACAGAATTTATGGATTTGCTTCTTCTTCTGTCTTTCTACTTCCCTCTTTTCTCTCTCTGTTTAGTTCTGGGCTCAGCTTTGAGGAATCCAAAGAGCTGACGAAGGCTGATCTGAATCAGGAGTCTGCCAGGCTCCAGTCTCTATCTCATCAGACAGGACCTGCCGTTCAAGAACCGGAGGATCCCAAGGGCACCAAGGACAGCAGCCAGACTGATGCCGCTGCCACCGCTGCGAAAAACATGAAGCCAACACAAGAGCCTCCGAAGGCGCCGACTGCTCAGAGGGAGCTGGTCTTCACCATAGAGCCCATGAAGACACGGCGCTCACAGTATGCTGAGGATCGTAAGTTGAACATAACAGCACAGTCTGCACTGACACCTGCAGTGACGACACTTGAGGTTGACAGACAGACTGAACGGGCCGCGGTAGGTACGCTGCCCGAAAAGGAGCGTAAAGAGGAAGTGAAGGAGGAGAAAACAGAACTTCCTCAGTCACCTGTGAAGAAGAGCAGTCCACCAAAGGGTAGTTCAGAGTTAAAAGAGGATCAGCTGGTGTCTGTGGTTAAGCCCGCTGAGGAGAGCGAAGAGGTCATCCCTGAGCCCAGTGGCCCCTCAGAGCCACTAAAAAGGAAATCTGTCAGTGAGATGGAGAGCGAATTGACGCCAGAGAAAAGGCCCCGTATGTCCTCAGTTTCCTCTGTGTCGTCGTCGGTGTCCTCCGTATCTCCTCCAGCATCATCCACATCCAGCCCTCCTACACCAACTCCAACAAATCAGAGGGTTCCACCGCTCAAGGTAGGGAAATGTTTGTGAATTCAAAGTCTCCTCTAATCTGTCTTATCTTTTGAACATCAAAAACTCATCACTTGTAGGCTTGAAAGGCGGCTATGACAAGGTTGTAGCTTGCTTCTTTGCAGAGGGGCGGCAGCAGTCGTCAGCTTGGATTCATGGCTGTTAGATTGGATTCCAATGGCAGCCGAGAATCCCGGCAAAAAATGTGTCAAAGATGATCAAAATGCTGACTGTGTTCCAAAGAGTTTTATCTTCCTCAGTAAATCCCTAAATTTGGTACTTTCAGCAGGGCTTTGTAGCCCTGAAGAGATGATAACTTCACACAGAGACACAGACTTTTAGTTTAATTTGTACTGATGATGTTTTTCATTTATGTATTCATGCATATCTTAAAATAAATCCCTGTTTTTACTTTACAGATCCCAGTGTCTCGGATTCTTCCTGTTCCTCTGTCACCAAGTCAAGTCTCACCCAGGACTCCCCTCCCGGCTCCGCTCAGCAGCCCAGGACGCACCGGCGCTCGCACTTTGGCTGACATCAAAGCCAAAGCTCAGCTTGCCCGAGCGCAGCGAGCAGCGGCCGCCGCAGTATCATCTGCATCGAAGGGAGCGGTGCCAGGCCCGGGACCAGGGGGAGGAAGTGTTGAGCAGACACAGCCATCGCCCAGTCCCAGCCCAACGTCCCCACAGGCTTCAACCAGGTTGCCAGCCTCCGATGGCAGTCAAACTAGCACACCTCCTTCTCGCCCACTGGACCCTTTTGGGCAGATAAGCCCAAACCGGTCTCACTCGAGCATAACTGACGAAAAACACAAAGGTCATTCTGCTGGTGCTGTCAGTGCAGGATCCCATAGTGTTCAAAAGAGTTCATACACATCAACACAACCCATTCCTTCATCTGTGCTCGCTCTGAAGGGACAGGAAAATCCATCACCAGCAGGATCTTCAGCCCGGATCAGCTCCTGCATCCCTGCAAACAACCCGCTCGTCACTCAGCTTCTGCAGGGCAAAGAGGTTCCGTTGGATCAGATCCTCCCAAAACCGCTATCCAAGGTGGAAGTGAAGATGGCAAACGTACCCTCTGGTAGTAAGGGGAAGACATCACACTCCGCTGAGCACAGGGCTGATAAGCAGATGTCCCACCAGCTCAGTACAGCAGGACGAGCAGCAGGAGTTTTCTCAGAATACACGAGACATCATAGGGAACTTCCTGATAAGGAGACTCAGGAGCAGATCCTACAGGCTCTAATGCAGAGAAAGGTTCAGCAGAGCCAGCCTTTTGGCAGCATGGGGCCTCAGCACACTCAAAGTCAGTACAAAGTCCATCAGCTGGTGCATGCAGAAGAGCGTCAGAACCAATCCAGGACCTCGGTAGGATTTCTCAGTCGTAAGAGGATGCCCAGGCCTGCCATGACAGGACATTACCTGCTCAATGTGTCCACATACGGCCGAGGATCAGAGAGCAAAAAGCTGCACCAGTCCGCCATCCCAAACACGTCTGTGTCCAGTTTAAAAAGGGAGAGCACAGAAGGAGAGGAGGCGGCGGCTGTGGAAGAAGAACCAGCCAGGAAAGTTTTCTCTCCTGTTTCTGGGGTTAAAGCAGAGCAGCAGGGACACTCGATAACAAAGTCAGGCGACGGCGTGAGCGTTCAGCATTGCTCCGATGTAAAGACTGAGCCTGGATCAGAGGATAGTGCAGCGGGTGCCGACAACAACACCAGCGCGACAGCCAAAGACACCAGCCCTTTTTTTCAGTCACACCGAAGGCACCTCGAACTCTCTAATAGTAATCAAGGAAACTCCGAGCCATATCGTACCCAAGTGGACCCCAGTCACCAGCGGCCGCCTGCCTTTCAAACCCAGAGAACGCTCGATAATCAGGAACCTGTGGCAGCATCATGCTACGGCGGCACTATCAGCATGTCTGTACCTCACACTTTGAACCACAGCACTGCAGTGACAGGCTCTTCCACGGCCTCATCTGAGGCCGACAGCAGCGGCGGTGGCGGCGGCAGCGTTCACGCCAGCGTCATGTCTTTCTCAGTGACTGTCACTACCATACCTGCCGGTCACTCATTAGACCACGGCAACCAGGGCGAGCCCTCGCCCGAACAGTCATACATCGAGGGCTCCAACATGGAGGACGTCCAGTCTAAATGCTACTGCCGACTGAAGGCCATGATCATGTGCAAAGGATGCGGCGCCTTTTGCCACGACGACTGCATCGGCCCCTCGAAACTGTGTGTGTCATGCTTAGTCGTACGATGATATGAAATGAATAATAATATCTGGGGGTTTGATTTGTATTGAAGCAAGGCACAAAGCAGAAGCAGGTCATCCAGAATCAATACAGAGCCGGCGGAGCTCGGGCGGAGCAAATTAGCTCCGGGCAAAAAAAAACAACCAGCATGCAGTCGCTGTCGGAAAAGCAAGGATTTACACTGGATGGTCTTTAGTTTCACCAACATCTATGAAAAGTTGTTTTGTGGTTTTTTTTTTTGGTAGAAATGTCAATCAGTTTTCAATCAAATCATTAGTCTGTCAGATGTGTGACGAGGAGAGAAATCTGGCAATGTTTGCACTCGGCTAGGTTTAGTGTGATATATTTTTATATATACATATATATATATGTGTATGTATATATATATATATATATGTATATATATGTATATATGTGTGTGTGTGTGTGTGTAGTTTTTAAAAAGAAAAAAAGGAGGGAAAAATGAATGTTGCTATTTTTGTAGAACATAATGACTGTTTTTGTGTTTTAGACTGACACTTTTTATTATTATTGGGCCTAATCAGTTATGGTTAAAGGCAGAAAAAAAAGAAAAAAACATTTAAAAAAAGGGCGCTAATGATAATCATTGGTTGTAGAGTACCTCCTATTTGGCATTTATGCACGCATGGCAGGGAAGTGCAACTTACAGTAACTATTTTATATAAAAACTGTACATTTATTACTGAACACACTCAGATTTAAGAACTAGAAAGAGCATGTATAGTTTTAGAAAGAGAATATAAAGATAATTTTGAATGATACTTCAACTTTGTGAGGATTGCACATCACGTCATCTGTTTTTTTGGTTTTTGACTAACAGTTACAGGGCGAAGCACTTGAAAACCACCTGGACTTATGGTAATAACCGTGTACAGCACTTACATTCAAGCGTAGGGAAAAAAGAAGAATCATTTATATATGAAAATGCCTATATGTTCCTTTTTTGACAAATTGAGATCTTTTCCACTCCGGGTCAAGGTCTAGAGTCACTTCCTACTGTGTGAACCTGCATTTTCTCCTCGAAAAAAGCCAGTTTGTAGATAGATGTGGTGAGTTTTCTCACGCTCGTATGTCTGTATAAATAGATCAGCAGTGGCAAACAGTAAAAAAACACTCAAGGCAAAGGGGGAGAAAATGAAGAGAATTTTGTTTTTTCACTGTAAATATTTGCTCATTTACGGTATATGCATAGATGTAGAAATGTATTTTATTTTATCCGTGCAGCACACCTTGCTCGAGCATATCCAGCTGTTTATTATTACACAATTATTTTTACTGTGGAAAGAAAGATAGAGAAGAACAGTAAGTTATGCTAAAACGCTAAATGCTTTATCTTAGACTGATTCAGCATAGTACGCTTCAGTTTTACAAAAATGATTTGGAGGTACAATATGGCACCGACTAACAGGCCGGTTTAACGCTTCACTTCAAAATTGCCTTGAGGATCGAGAGAGTTATCCTCCATTCATATGTGGTATGAATGATTGTAAGCACAAAATAATACTGGATCACGTTTATGTAATGTACAATAATGTACATGTGTGATGAACCAGCACATTTTGTGGTGTGAACACTGTGTTGTAGCTGCATTATTATGACGATGTTAACACAGTATAAACGCTTACTTTACCACATATTAACATGCAAAAAAAAAAAAAGGCCAGTGTGAAGAGTTACCTCGGCGGGTTTTTCGCGTGCTCGTGCTGATTGCAAATTTAAGACGCATCAACTATATTTTGAAATCTCCTGGAGGTGCAGCGTAGGCCTGTTTTATAGCAATTATTTCCAAGGTAATATGCCAAAGTCACCTTAAAGAAAACAAAATAATCAGAACTTGTTTTTAATGTTTGACTAGTTAATCAAAGTAATATATTTTAATTAATATATTTTAATATAAAAAAAAACTCTATTTGCTAATTGTTTTTGAAAATCAACAGGGTATTTACTATAATAATATATTGGCTGTCCGTTTTCCTATGATTTTGTTTAGACTGGACAGACCACCGTACAGAAAATAACTTGACTTTTTATAATTCAAATTGCCCAGGTATCAATATTCTGTATGGCCCAGGTTTTTTCAATGGATCCGTTGGTCTATATTTTTCCATAGAGATGTTGTCTAATGTATCGTTTTAGCTGTCTACACTCGTGTCATTACCTGATGAAACAAAGTTTTTAAAGCACCATTTTTTAGATGAGTGGATTAATCACAGTCCAATTTTTAAATGTGTTTGTAGATGGGGGGGTTTATGTCTTGTGGGAAACTGGTTTTAAGATGTTTGACGTCAGTTTCCACAAATTTAATAATTTCACTAAAAACTCGTGTACCAGGATGTAATTCTGCACAAATTTAATTTACCCCCCCCCCCATAAATATTTAGGTCTTATTTGGTTGAATGTGATGTTAGGATGCTGTATTTACTCGTGTAGAGTTGGGGGACTGGACTGCACTGCAAAAACAATTAACAGAAATCATTCAATCAACCCAAAAGGCAGCTGAAATCTTTGTTAATAAGGACTGAAACCCGAGTCAGGCAGCAGTCCCCTCTGTCATTGAAGTTACCTGTTGTGTGTGCTCTCAGAGGAGCAGTTCATGTAGAAATGACTGTTCAGTGTGTCATGGGCAACCCCCACCGTTTTTTTTTTTTTTTTTTTTAAATGTCACGTTTATCACTAGGTGAATTTGTTTAATACGTCTGTGTCATTTTGTCTCCATTTAAACTCCGGGTGAATGTAATATAGTAATCAGCACTTGTAAACAAAGTGTATTTTATCAAAAGTTATAGACTATTATGAATAAATAATGAAAAGAAAAGCATTTTTGTGTGTGTGTTTACTGCTGCGTGTCTCACACAGAGTTCAGTTTACTCGACACGGGGAGTACTAAACAGCACTATTTAGAAGTGTGATTTGAGGAGGCTTGTCTAGTGTCTGTTTGCTCCTGGTTCTGGACGTAACCTTCATTTGGCCTACGGACAAATTTTTGATTTAGTTGATGCACTTCTGCAGCTAAAAAAAAAAGAGAAAAATGCAAAAAGAAATCTGTTTCTTTGTTTAAAAAGAAAGAATCAAAGGTATAATCCTGTGGCTCACTCACTCCCATGGTGCATTTTAGCAAAACAGAAGAAAGAAACTGCAGCCTAAATTCATCCTGTGTCATTTTTAGATGAATTAAACAACTACAGAGTCATGTTTTGTGCACAACTGTGACAAAAAAAAGTGTTATGAATTTGCTAATGCTCTGAGTCTCTGGCTGGATTCCTCTCCATGGCAACAGAGGCTCATGGGTTATTGTTGCATTTATGGACAAAACATGATTACCTTGTGTTAAAAGAGACACTCCTGCAGACTCTTTATATTTCTGTTCTTATGTTAATATTCAAAAAGAAGAAACTGAAATGCTGCATTGTGGGAAATGTAGGCTCCAGTGTTTTGGAGCTTGCCTCATAAAATCCGAATATCTTTGCCTCCGCTGCTGCGATCCTGCTCATTATTCTTCTAACTTTGTATCTTTGAAGTCTCCACACTTTATGAAACTAAAAGGAAATCACTGGAGTGTCCCTTTAAATTAAATCTAATCTCTGTTTCCTCCTCTCTATTTCCAGCATCATAATTCAGAGCAATAGTAGTAGTGCGCCTTTAACCAGCGTACTTGCGCACATGCGTAAAGTATAGTAGGTGGTCGCGCATGGCATCTCCGTGCCTCTCTTGCGCTCTGCTCTGCCGTCCTCTGCCGCTGGGTCGCTGATGATGCCGCGCAGAGCGGAGCGGGTCGCTCGTACGTTTCGATGTGCGGCTACAACCGCAGTTCCCAAAGACTGAAGTCGAATGAGAGGAGGAAGGAGAGGAGGAGAGAAGGAGAGGAGAGAGGAGCTTGAAATATGATGATGGATCATCCGAGCCGTTTCTCATCGCTCGGACGGCTGTAACGTCGGCGGACACACGCGTTGTTGGATTCATCAAAGGTGAGAGTGCGGCTGTGAATCACGGAGGGGGGAAATATCCTCCTTATTCACCCTGGACCACTTTATCCTCCTCATCTGATGCTGCTGCTGCTGCTGCTGCCGATGATGATGATGATGGTGATGCTCTAAACGCAACCTGCGTGATTTTCCTCCGGTAAAAAAAAAAAAGGCCACTTCCCATTGCTTTATGCCTCTCTGTCTCACACACACTCACTCGGCTGGTGAGGCACCAGTGAGAATTGTAAAGATGCGGGGATTTGCCATTGTTTCTTATCCCCCCAGATTTTATGGGCATCACGACACACCATTCCCATTGCGGAAATAAGGTAAACAGGCAGTTAAATCAGCAATATGGCTGCGTTTGTGCCCTGCCGTCGCTTCAGAAGTGATTTTTTTTTTTTTTTTTTGTGCAAGTGTTGCGGGATTTCTCACTGTGAGATTTGAAAAGCTTTTGTAGGGAACCGAGAAGTGAATGATATCAGCGGAAGGGAGGTACTGCAGTAACCGAGTCCTTATGTTGACTCGCGTCAAAGGATGTTGTCATTACCTCGAAGCTGAAGGTGCGGTTACAGTAAAAAAAAAAAGAAAAGAAAGAAAATGCACCTTTATGGGCCTGTAATGAGAAGCACAGAGTGTTAGTGTGTCCAAAAAAATCAAAATAACCAAGAGATTATTAATGTTTGTGTGCAGATGCAGTTGAATCCAGACCTTTATCACACCGCTCTGTGCTGTGTCTGAATGTGCCCTGGTGTGTGAATTCATTTTGTCTATGAATTATTAAGAACTTGTCTCTATTTCTTTATCTGACATCAAATAATCAGCTCATATATTAAACTGTCATTTCCTGCTCGCATTTTTTCCCCAGTGCAAAAAGGCCTCCGAGTTGCCTACTCATGGATTTCTGCAGTTACTTCATAGGCTGAATATTTTACAATGAACCATTGTGTTATTTTTTTTTTTTTTTTTGCTGACATGTGTCTGTTGGTTCTCCCACTGCATAGCAAATGTTTCCTACCCTCCTCTCCAAGAAAGTGTACAGCAGAGCTTCTTTGACATGTCATGCACAAATACAGTGTGTGTTGCGTTTTAATATGTAACTAGGCTGACTGACCAATGTGGCCAAAGTCAACCCCCCCCAAATCCTGACACAGTTACTGTCACGTCATGTCGTTCTTCAGCCGAGCCACAAAGAGCCACAAGACTGTAAAAGTTCTGTTTGGATGAGCACAGAGTGGTTCTTAGAAAGCAGACATATCTGGCGATCATAATTAGAGCTGAAACATCAACTGTTTTTTTTATAAAGTGATGAAAATGACATTTTTCAAGTAAATGTGCCAAACACTCTCAGATTTCAGCCTCCTGAAAGTGAGAATTTTCTGTTTTTGTCTTTCTATCACTGTAAATTCAATATTTCTTTGGAGTGGGGGTAAAGATCTTTGGTTGGATAAAACAATATTTAAAGATTTCACCTCTCCGCTCTAGGAAATCAGTGCGGGTAGGGCTGCACATAGCAATTATATTCCATCATCGATTAATATTCCAATTATTTTCTCGATTAATCAATCAGTCATTCGGTCAGTGAGCAGTAAAAAAATGCATGTTAAAACTTCCCATTGCCCGAGGTGATGGCTTTAAATGTCTTGGTATGTCCGTTCAACACTGCTGCGTATGACACAGAGAAAAAACATTCAATTCTCACATTTAAGAAGCTGCAGTCAGCAAATGTTTGACATTTCTGCTTAAAAAAGCACCAAAATGAGTCCAGTTAGTTGCTGATTAGTTCTCTGTTCATCACTTTTTTTTTTGACATTTCATAGACAATTCATTGATTAAGTGAGACATATTGTTTGAGAATGAAAATAATCATCAGTTGTGACCCTGATCATGAAACGTCATAATAAAATGAGATAACGTTTGAACTGAATTTCATAGGACGGGGTGATTTTATAGGCTCTTGCCGGTGCCTTGTAACCAGCATTACGAACCACTCAACACAAGCCAGAGTAGGAAGTTAGTGACTGGAAAGAGGCTCTGTCATAACAGTAGAGATCACCGTGAGAGGAAGAGTCTCAAACAAGAGCTTCATGCAAAAGAAATAGATAAATCCTCTCTCTGGAGACTCCCTGAAGGTAGCAGAACCTTCTTCTTTGCTGTGAATACACCCTGCGATGAACGCAATCCAGACATGTTTGGGGTGCTCTGGTTCCCTCCGGTCCAAGTCCGAGTCCGTCCGGGCCTTCTCACTCATTGGCCAGCTGTGACGTGCTCTGTGTCTGTCATCATTAAGTGGTTCCTTTGCAGCTCAGTCGGTGTCATTAGCCCACAGGATGCAGTCACTGCTGAGCGGGATGTCATGGAGAATTATCATTTGCACAGACCACGGGCGCTGAAGTGTTCCCCAGCCAGCTCACCAATATCTCTACAGGAAGAGAGGGAGGGGGAAACAAAAGCACAAATTGAGAGTTAATGAAGTCCTTGAAGGAGGGAGAGAGGGGAGGTGTTAATTACTTATTTAAAAGTCAACTACATTTTGTCAGCGAGGAAGAGCTTATCTCTCACAGTAATGGTGACATCGAGTCAAAAGAGAGAGCCTCACTAACTCTTTCAATGTGGCTTTTCTTCACAGGGTCGACGTTTAGGGCTTCACTTTGTTTGACATTCAACCAGCAACAGGTAAATACTTTTGAAATCCACATTCATGCCAATAAGATAGTAATACTATTGTTAAATGTCTTTGATTACTAAGAACACAGGGTAATATTACTGTTAAAATGACTCTAAGGGAATGATTGAAATCAGGAAACCTGAACTGTTCAAAGATATGTTAAAACAAAAGAAAAAACAGACATGAACAATTAATCCTTTTTGAAATACACAGCAGAGCCGACACTGAATCAGGCATCAGCACAAAAGTTTGAATTGTTCAACAGATGTAGATTCTTTGCTTTGAAAGAGATGAGTGTCCCTTGTGTTCCTCCGTACAGCGTCTGATACCTGCACCCTGAAGATTAAAGTCTTTGAGGGGAAGATTCATGTTTGACATCATTTTTTATCTTTGTACAGTTGATTTGAACACTAAATACACACTGTCAGCACACTTTAAAGGAATAGCTTGACATTTTGGGACCACCAGTTGCTGTATTTGTACTTTAGAGGTGCTAGTAGTCGGATTTTGTTACCATTTAACAGAGGCAGGCTAGCTGTTTCCCCCTGTTTCCAGTCTTCATGCTAAGCTAAGCTAATCAGCTGCTGGCTGTAGCTTCATATTTGCTGTATAGACGAATGTCGACCTATTCCTTTGAATAAAAGTCACCATTACATTTTCTTAGTGGCTACTAAGGACCTACGTTGGTGGTGGCTGACCACGCCACTCTACTGTATAACTGAGCCATTATAGGTATAATCAGTGACCCCTTTATATGAATTTATCTCTGTATCTTAATATCTTCAGCTGCACCCAACATCTCTAATATTTCTGTGGATATGTCCCAGGTGAAAAGAAGCTGTGTATTTTACTTCATGCACAGCTGAAGTGATGACTAATACAGCGCCTGATGTATAGAATAAGTAATAAAGATCCTTCTGGTATGCCAACATAACAGGTTTTTATGCGGCAAAATAATGCACACATAAAGATTATTTCAAAGATTTAGATCATCATTTATGTTTCCCACAAAAAAGGAAAAGAAACCTTGTCTTCAGTCGCACTAATAATATAATGTATTAAACCGTCTTCACTTGCAGGGTATGTAATTGATTTTGCACAAAGAAAAGAGCTGTTACATTTATGAACATGCTGCTGTCTGTAAAGTAAGCGTCGCATGCTCTGCTGTTTGATGTGCCACAGGATGATCGAGGAAGGCAGTAAACGAGGCAAGGCCATGGTGGAGAAGAGGCAGCTCTTCATGGAAATGAGTGAGTGGAGTCGACTGAGAGAAATCTCTTTTCACTATTCATAGTCAGCAGTGGCTCATGTAATTCTTTGACTGGCTCCAAGTTGCGCAGGAGATACGTGGTGCCTCACACGTACAGTATAATTCCACCCACACAAAGACAGTGATAGTGTTTGAATCACCCTCAATAAGCCTGATTGTGTTTGGTAAAGAATATTTTTCATTAATGCATTAATTAGATTTTCTTTATGTGTTTTTTTTCCCTTGCAGGAGCTCAAAACTTTGATGTGATCAGGCTGTCGACTTACAGGACTGCCTGCAAGCTCCGGTTTGTGCAAAAGAGATGCAACCGTAAGAGCATAAAGATTTTCCTCCCTTTGCAGCTGTTACGTCACCGCGTAACCAATAGAAACGTTTGTTCCAACGTGCATACAAACTTAATTGATCACAGTCTGTCCCCTCCTCTCACAGTTCATCTGGTGGATGTCTGGAACATGATCGAAGCCTTTCGTGACAACGGGCTCAACACGCTGGACCACAATGCTGAGATCAATGTGTCGCGGCTGGAGACTATCCTGTCTTCCATTTACTACCAGCTCAACAAGCGGCTGCCCACCACCCATCAGATCAATGTGGAGCAGTCCATCGGGCTGCTGCTCAACTTCATGGTGGCCACCTACGACAGGTATGGGTCAGGTGATCATTGCAGTAACTATTGTTTGGGGTAGCGTTGCTGCAGAAGCCATGTCAATGACATGTATTCAATGTAATACGCAACTTTTCTTACTTTGTGACCCATAAAAACAAAGCTGTGATTCTATATGTGTGTTTTTAAATAATATTTAGAGGCCTGAGGAGGTCAAATATTCTCAATATTCAAGTGTTTCTCAAGGAAAAAGAAAAGATTAAGGTCAAATCTGAAAAAGATTAAATACACTTAACACACAAAAGCCTTACTTGGTCTGGTATGACCACTACCTTAAGGTAGTATTTTCAATATGTCATTAACCTGCACAGTAATCTTAACTTTTGGCCGCAGTGGCTGCTGTTCAGAAAAGCTACGACGTCAAAGCAAAGTGATACCGCTTTATGACACCAAAAAAATAAAGTTAATATAGTGAAATATGGGCAGCACGGTGGTGCATTGCTTAGCACTGTTGCCTCACAGCAAGAAGGTTCTTGATTTGAACCTCAGCTGAGGCCTTTCTGCGTTGAGTTTGCATGTTCTCCCCATGTCTGCCTGGGTTTTCTCTGGGTACTCCAGCTTCCTCCCACAGTCCAAAGACATGCAAGTGAATGTTTGACGCTACGTGCCCTGTGATGAACTGGCGATTTGTCCAGGGTGTACCCCGCCTCTCACCCTAAGCCAGCTCGGATAGGCTCCAACCCCACTGTGACCCTGATGAGGATAAGCGGTTACAGATAATGGATGGATAGTAAGATACTTGGTTATTTGGATTGGACGTTATGTCTGCAAGTTTTATTTGAATTGAGCATTTCAAGGAAATTTCTAAAAATCAGAGGTTTAACTTTGCTGTGAGTATTTGCTGCTCTCTTTTGTCTTAAAGTAAATTAAATACTTTGGATTTTAGACAGACTTAAAACTATACGTAATATTTTAAACACTGCTCTGAATAAAGTAACTATCAAAGAATACACTTTTCCTGAGTATGAGTACCAGATCACATCACACAGGCTTTTAACTTGGAAACGATAAAATGCTGAATCCTTTATTTAACGCAATGTGTTCAAATACTGGAATCAGCCAGAACAATACTGTCCATGCAGCCTTGACCTTATTGTCCTCAACGGTAGCCACGGCCCAAATAATCCACCCAGCCAGGATTTAGGCCTCAGAGGTCCTTGGCAGTAAAATGGAACAAACACAGGTCTGCCTGCATTGTCTGTCATGCAGCAAATAGAAAGTGTGCTGTGTAAAAAAAAGTTCCCATCATCCCTGAAGTAACCCTGGTGATGTTTTACTGTCTATCCCTCCTCTTAATGTCTGCTCTGTACTCAAGGCCTCCGCACACTGTGCATCCTGGAGTGCAGAGGTTTATTATTGACCGTAAAGCTCTCTCTCATTATTGTACCTTGTGTGCTCAAATTGATTGGCTGCTTGCCCTCTCCATTCATTGACCCATTCAATTGCTTTACTTTTATCTGTAAGGCCATTCTGGTCCCGCTCCTGTTATTATTCATGCCGCCCATATCTCTGGGAAACTTCGTGGAAATGACTGTCTGCGATCACAGGAAGCAGTTTCGCTATCTGTCCCTGAGGTCCAAACCGAATTATGCAGAGGAGCTTTCATGTACTCTGTTACCTCTGCTCGGAAAGCCAGAGCTAAATGAATCTGAAATGAAAGAGCTGGTCTCTCTTGGCAAGTTAAAACGATTTTAAGGGGTCTTGAGGCAGCCTAATAACGACCTGGATATACTGTGTTAATGTGATTTAAGGCTTAGTTCATGATTTTTGACATTTTACACACTAAAGTGCAGCGAGATGTTTTAATTGTAATTTGGCACATGCATTGCTGCATGTTGTGTTTCTATCATGGCGTCATTTTTTTTCCTGTTCTCATCTTAAAAACAGAATTCTCGGGTTAAATAAAATAGTATAAATATTTTATCAAAGCGACTTCATGTAATTTTATCTGAACAGCAGCCACTGTGGCCACAAGCGACTGAGGTGGGATAATATTATACGCTAACACACAGAGTGACAGTAGCACAAGAAGAGAAGAGTCAGCTGACTGACTTAGCTCACATTAGCAGCAAAAAGCTAATGGTCATATCAGACCAAGTGAGGCAGAAGCGGCTAAACCAGGCAGTGTACAGCAGAGGTGGAAAGTAACGTTTTACTTAAATAGTGTACTTAAGTACAAATATGAGTTTCTTGTAAATTACTTCAGTATTTTATACATGTTTTACACTTCACTACATCTGTCTGACGACTACAGTTTTCACACGAAGCCTTGTTTCTCCCAATTTGGTGATTTTGTGATTGAAAAAAAAACAACTAAAGGCATTAAAGGTCCAGTATGTCAGATTTAGAGGGCTCTATTTACAGAATATTGCAGAAATGGAATAAAATATTCATAACTATGTTTTCATTAGTGTATGATCCACCTGAAAATAAGAATAGTTATGTTTTTGTTACTTTACAATGAGTCTTTTATATCTACGGACATCACAGGTTCTCTCACAGAGTCTCCCACGTTAAACATACAAGATATAATATACAAGATTTGACTTTTTAGGTGCAGCCACCATAGTTTCTCCTTCATGCTAGGATGAAGAGGGTGGGGGCAAGAGGGTTGCAAACACCAACTACACCGCTAGATGCCACTAAATCCTACACAATGATCCTTGAAGTGTTCCTTTATGGGTTGTGAAAATTCTCCCACTTCTTAAACTAAATAGATTTTTTAAATCCCTCTTGGATTAGCTGGGAAATGCATTGTCATGACACTGAATACTGTTTTTCTATTGAGAAATGGACTTTTGGGGCGTCGTTTAGCTCAGTTGGTAGAGCGTCCGCCCCATGCACAAAGGCTCAGTCCTTGCCACGGCGGCTTTGAGGGTTTTAATCCGACATCTGACTATTTTTCTGCAGAATCAGTACTTTTACTTTTACTATATGTACTGATGAAACATCATCTTTCTTTGTGCTTGCAGTGAAAGCCATGGGAAGCTGACAGTTTTCTCAATGAAAGCCATGCTGGCAACAATGTGTGGAGGGAAAATTGTGGACAAACTACGCTGTAAGTACATTTCTGAACTATGTGTGTGTTTCTATTAGCTTTAATAAGTGATTTTATTTCTCCTGATTCATTCCTCCCTTCATGTAGTTGCTCAAGTTAAACACACAGGGGCAGTGTTGGAACATGTATGCAGAGTTCATTTGCTTTAGTTAGCATATTTTATCTCTCTGCTGAGTATAGGGACTGTGGATCAATAATATACATTCACAGAAATGTCAAAAGCCTGTTTGCCTTCTGTTTTTTTGCTACGAATAATAAGTCTGACATTTGCTCTCTCTCAGATATTTTCTCACAGATCTCTGACTCAAGTGGAGTCATGATGTTTGCAAAGTTCGACCAGTTTCTCCGGGAGGTGCTGAAGCTCCCCACAGCCGTGTTCGAGGGTCCTTCTTTCGGCTACACGGAGCATTCGGTGCGGACGTGCTTCCCTCAGCAGGTATGAGGAGGATATTTGAACCCTTCCTCTTCCATCTTCTTCCAACCATTTACACAACTTGTTTGATACATGTATGTGTGTGTTTGTTTCTAGAAGAAGATCATGTTGAACACGTTTTTGGATGTGTTGATGGCAGATCCTCCCCCTCAATGCCTTGTATGGCTTCCCCTCATGCACCGACTTGCTAATGTTGAAAATGGTAAGATCTGCACTCTATAATTATATTTATATTGTACATCCACATGAAAGTTCCTCATTTAATCTTTCTAATCCACATATTGCTGCTCAGGAGTAAAAATAAACACACAAATAGTACTATAGATTAGTGAGAGGTTGTATATTTATTGTCCCAATCAGGTGTAACAGCTGCAAGACACAGCTTCCACCAAACTAACAGCATCTCTTCATCATCATTTATAATTACCTGAAAACTAGTTAGCATGCATATTGTCGTAATACATAACATGGATCAACAAACATCCAGCTTCTGCCACACCAAGTGGCAATGACAATACCAGGAGTACTTTATGAAAAAATAGCCTAAGAACATCCATTTTTACATGTTTATAGTAATATATAATGATATATTATGTAGTAGTAATAGGTGTTAATGTTGTTATTAATGTTAAGTCATATTGTAACTTAAAATAATTTCAAATGAAGACATTTGGGACATTATCATCTTATAGGGCTGTGGGTAGTGAGTAAAGAAGTATTCTGATTACTTACTTCAGTTAAAGTACCAACACAACAATGACAACAAAAACAAAATACTCCTTTACAAGTTAAAGTCCTGCATTGAAGTTTTATGTTTATGTATTACCGGCTAGATGTACTTAAAGTATCAAAAGTAAAAGGACTGCACAAAGTGTCTCCTGTCAGTGTTATATTATGCTGCATTATGAGATTAGCGCATCAATAAGTAAGTAGTATTTCACTGTCATGGCTGTTCAAGGTGTTACAGTAGTTTATCTACTTTAGTTGCACTTCAGTTGTTATTGTAGTCAGGTGGTCATTGTGGTGTTGTGAGATGATTAATGGGAGAAGACAGGAGAAATAATGGATCATTCTACCTCTTTGAGCCTCGGAACAGTTAATTAAATAAAGTTTAAAGAGGAAATGTCTCTTTGATGGAAGAGAAACGTGACAAGGAGCCAAACTAGATACTGTTTTTCATAAAGTTTCACAAGCCAGACAGTTTTAGAAACCACTGGTTTAAACTTATGTTTGTTTTATGTCAAGTCTTAAGCTGTAAAGTAACTTGTGACTTTGTTTTTTAGATAAATGTAATGCAGTTCTTCAGTAAATGTACTTAGTTACTGTCCATCACTGGTTGTGGACGTACGCCAGGTGCAAAATGTTGGAACCACTGCCTTAAAACTGGCTGTAGTCAAAGGTTTTTGTAAGTAAAGATGTCTCCTTTCTTCGTTTTTTTCCGCTCAGTCTTCCATCCGGTGGAATGTTCATATTGCCGGAGCGAGAGCATGATGGGTTTCCGGTATCGGTGCCAACAGTGCCATGGCTACCAGCTCTGCCAGAGCTGCTTCTGGCGTGGCCATGCCAATGGTCCCCATAGCAACCAGCACCAGATGAAGGAGCATTCATCTTGGGTAAGTCAAAGCGCCTTATCGCTCATAATTTTACATCGTGTTGTTCCCTTTTCTAAACAGTCCAAAAGTCAATATCTCTGTGAGAGTGTGGAATGATTTTTTTACAGCATAGCAGACTAGTCAGCCGTCTCCCTACATTTCCTGTCCTCTCAAAGCAATCCAAGAGGTTTTATAGAGTTTTTACTCATTTTGGAAAATTAAATTGTATTGATTGAATTTGCTGCGATGCCGCATTCCCCCCAAAGCACGATCATTAAGTTATGAATTGAAACAAGGGAAGTCAGAGGCGCTGGATCCCAAATCCAATTCCCATCCCACACAGTTTTCACAAAGAGAAGAATGAGTGTTCATGAAGCCTCAGGACTTGAATAACATGCATAAAACAGAAAACATTGTCTGTAATATGAAAAAATACATCAGTGATATTGTTCACTATGTTACATTTGGTTTCCATCGCTCAAAACAATCTTAATGTTTGGTTTTGGCAGCGTTTTCCACCAGAATGAAAGATCCTGACCTTTGCTGTGTCTTCTGCTTAGTGCACCTATAATCCCATAACACATTTCATTACAAGTCAATGTGATTTACATTAAACAGATAAATCTCTGGTGATCAGGCAGTTTGTACCAAAGATCAGGACCAAACTAACTTATGGCACCATCCCAGAACTTCACACAAAAGCATGTTTTTCATGCTTTTGTGTGAAGTTCTGGGATGGTGCCATAAGTTTGGTTCTGATCTGTTCCTTAAACTCAAACTTTATTTATTTATGTAGCACCTTTCATGCAAACATACATCCCAAAGTGTTTCACAGAGCAAAGAATGAAAAAACAGAAATGGACGACAATGAATAGAATTGCAAAATGCAAAAATAGATAATACATAAATAAAGTTTGCCCATACAGTGATTAAATGTTCTAATAAACACAATCATTGCATAAAAACCAAAGACCAATTCAGCAAACATAAAAACTGTAACAATAAAAACAATCAAATGTTAAAGGTCAATTAAAATCCATTACATGAATGAACACAGAGGATAAAAAGTATCAGAGAAGATGATCGAGGCTTAAAAACTCCTTAAGGGCACCTTAAATAAAAAGCAGGCTACAAAGATCTGAAAACATTTGTGTTAAAACTTTTGAAATTCCAAATAAAACTTTACTTTCTTTGATTTTTTTTAATTCATTCTGTGTTGCTTCCCCCCAAATAATGGCGCATGCTACACTGATCACCCTGCCTTAAGGAACTGCTGTCCTATCTTACCTCAGATTAATTCATTAGTTTGTGTTTCAGTGGAGTGTTAAATGAGAAAAAC
Organism: Argyrosomus regius; assembly: GCA_946959425.1. NCBI lineage: Eukaryota > Metazoa > Chordata > Actinopteri > Sciaenidae > Argyrosomus > Argyrosomus regius. The sequence continues at coordinate 4,642,235 of OX336887.1, read as the reverse complement.
TTCAGTTCAACTTCACTTTCAGAGACTCTGCTACCATGCTGAGAATGAAATTCTGGAAAGTTTTCTCCTTTTTTTGCACGACGACGCTCAGATTTCACAGATTACACACTGAAAGTATAGTTACAGTATTATCTGTAAACAACTGTTTTTATCAATAATGATAAGATATGGTGATGCTACATACTGTAATTGCCAGTTTCTGACTTGTAAATAGCATTCACGTGAATATCTAAATTAAAATTATGATGAGAAACTCTTGGAAAAAGGTGGTTTAACCCAAATTTAATGTATGTGGTGTTCTCCACTTACTCACACAGCTGTCTGCAGTTGTCCATATGATATAAATGCAGAATAATGGACTTGCTTTGCAGTTTTGGGACTGTAGGGCAGCCTCCAAAACTGCCTGTGAAGTAGCAGATACAAGCATATACTAAATCATGCACGAACTACTGCTGATCCACACACTTCTGACACAGTAAACAAACAGTTGACCTAGTTATGTTAATGACTTCCGAAGCAGCTCAAAACTGTTTCTGCTATTCCAACACGATGACATGACAGCACTTTGTTTGTGCCCTGCCCTCCTCACAGAAGTCTCCGGCCAAAAAGCTGAGCCACGCAATCAGTAAATCTCTAGGCTGCGTCCCCATCGGAGAGCCGCCGCATCCCGTGTTCCCCGAGCAGGCCGAGAGACCACAGGAACTCACCCATACCGTGTAAGTGCCCGTCCCAAACGCATTTGTTACCACTGTTTGTGTCACTGATGAGGGAAATCCAACTGATTTGCTGATTAACAGCACAGCAAGGCCCAGTGTGCTCATGATCTATAGACTGTTCTTGTCATGTAACTGCCTCCATATTTCCATTTCGCCGTCACTACATGACTGATAGAGTGCCATCTCGCTCAGATGTCAGGCACATGATTATTTGCTAACGTGGAAATGGTGATATACTGCGCAGGTTCGGCCGTTAACGGCACAGTCGTCCTCATCAGTCTGTTGGCAATGAAACGGGGGAGGACGGTATAAATCTCACACTCCCGGGCTTTGAGGCTCTTGGAAATCATTACAGGAAATGCATTATATTCTGCCGCTGTCTTAAACCACGCACACTCATTTACATTTCAGTTGAAAAATAGTACGATCTCCATAATCAATTCCACCGCCGAGATACATCCACTGTAGTCCACATCGCTGAGGTCACTTCATATTTTCCTCATCATTGTTACGCCAAAACTCTGACACGTTTGGCCTCCACCAAGACAAAAATCTAATAATGTTTCAGATTTAAAAAAAAAAAAAGAAGAAGAAGTGATTTATGATTTTTGCTTTGTCATGGCATTAATAGGATCACAGGAAATCTCTCAACTTTCTCATTTGAGCTTCCCACATTTCTCATGGCACATTTCATAACAAAATCCTGCTTCATATTCCAGTCACGACCATAAACCTAAGCTGTCTGTATGCTTTTGCTGCTGGCAAGTGTCAGTGAGTAATTGATAGCGAGCTATATCACGGAGGGAGAAAGTAGCTCAGTGAATGCCAAGAAAAATAGACACAACATAAATACTTCTAGATTTCCTGTTTTACTGCCTGACAGGTACCATTATCTCCGAATCAGTTCTCATGTCCTCCGTTAACAGGAGGATTGTTCTGCATTTTGTGGCCAAACTTGCGCGTTTAATATGAAGTTGACATTTGCATAAATTTACAATTCATCACAACGTGGGGAATCGACCTGGATGTTTTTTCCCCCAGCTGAGAGATGAGGCGATTGGATTAGCCCTGCACGGTATATAGGCTGTGTAGCATGAAATTACATCACACAAGTAGATTAATATTGATTAAAATAAAATCTGTGGCTAAACTACTTTGGATTATGTCCCTTCCAGCGCCCTCAGCGAGCAGTAATCCGTGTTGTTTTTTTGATTATTATTTTTTTTTTACAATGTTGATTATTTCAGATGATGGAGGCCAAGAGAATATTGAGTTCTGTCCAATAGGGGCTCTTGGTTATATTGGATTTTACAGCACAAAGGCCTTTTACTGTAATTCTTCTTTTCCAGAGTGATTTTTCCATGAACTGAAGGGTCCTGTTTGAGTGTTTCTTACTATAAAAAGATATATCAGTTATTTGCAGTCGGGGGAAAGTACATCTATCTACTGTATGTGAGTACAGCTTCCATTTTTCCATATTGTACTTCCACTCCACTCCACAGTACAAGTTACCCTTCAGATTTCACATTAAATATCATATAAGTTATTAAAATATAATGTATTGTAAAAGTTTAGTTTGGGCGTAGACATTTCTACTTTAAACTTCTCAGATGGTTTCATTTTAAATAACTCGTAGGAGCCTAAAGAGGACAAATGATGAATGAATATCTCACAAAAAGTCCAAAAAATGAAGACAGAATAATGTCACAGAATTTCATTTTTCTTCTTTCCTCCATTAATCATCTCTCAGATTTATCTTGTGAGTCATAGGAGGAGCCCAACACCCCCTTTGGGAAACAAAAGACTGAAGTTTATATCAAACTTAAAGTACTTAAAACCAGCTACAACTACTAAAAAAGTATGTTTACTTGTGTTACTTCAATAAATTTTGTTGATAATACTTCTATAGTTTTTGTATGCAAACCTTCTGCTTGTAATGGAGTATTTTTAGATTGTTGTACTGGGACTTTTACTTGAGTAAAAACTTCCGAATACTTCTTGATGATTTGACACACGTAGCAATATATAAAAATATCTCTGTGACATCTCTAAAACAGAAGTTTTGTGTGTAGAAACTTCTTGTTGTTATGTTCTCCTTTAAGACTTTAATGGATAAAGTGCATTCCCATGCTCTCGCAGATGGCATTTCAAGTTTGGTGGCACACTGTGTGTGTGTGTGTGTGTGTGTGTGTGTGTGTTCACTGACTTTAAGGATAATGGATGTGACTGTTGACCCCTGAGACTTGTTTGTATGTCTCTCCGTCTCTATTGTTACATCTGACGCAGGGAATGTATTTACCCGAAGTCTTTGACGATGGAAAAACGTCTATATTTGGTTCCCAAAGCATTTTTATTTGTGTGTGTGTGTGTGTGTGTGTGTGTGTGTGGCGATGAAGTAGCGCCTCTCATCAAGCGTGCCATGAAAAGAGGTTTTTAAACCTGACAACCATTCAAAAATATGTATTTATCACTGACTGCTTTTCTCAATTCTGGTTCAGATTTAATGCCTCCATGTTTAACTGTGCGTGTCTTCTAACTGCAGTACAGATTTTTATTGGCAAATCATATTCAAAGAAAATGTCTTTTGTCCAGATTTAATAAAATAATACATAATTTGACAGATAATTTAAGATAATAACATTTAAATGATACCACTCTGTCTGTCACACATATCTGCCTGTTCAATATGACGCTACAGCCAGGAGACAGTTATCTTAGCTTAGCATAAAGACTAGAGACAAGTGGAAACAGCTAGCGTGGCTTGCAGAAGAAGAAGCTAACAAAATCCTCCGACCAGCACCTCTTAAAGGTGCAGTGTGTAAGATTTGGGGCCTTTATTTTCAGAATAAGGCAAACATGGTATATGATATTCATAACTATGTTTTCATGCATGTATAATCACCTGAAAATAAGAATCTTTTTATTTTTATATCTACAGTGGGAGCGGGTCCTCTTTCATGGAGGCCGCCATATTGAAACACCGTGTTTCTACAGTAGCCCAGAACAGACAAACTAAATACTGACTCTGGACAGAGCCTTTCAAATGTTGTTTCTTCTTTACACTAACAAGGTGAGGGTGATGTGAGGAGACTGCAATGCAGGGATCACACCACTATGCAACTAGATTTTACACACTGGACCTTTAAGCTCACTTACTAACATGTTATATCTTGTTTTTTATTTTATCCACACAAAAACAGATATGTCAAGAAATGATTACATAACACATCCATTGCTAGATAGCTTACAGCTTGGTGCATTGTCAGTATTGGTCAAATGAACACCAACTGTCCAACGGTTAATTGGTTAATTAATAATGTCTCAACTTTGATTCACTTTCTGTCTTAATTCAGCTTCAGAGGTGCTGGCAGCTTCATATTTAATGGTCAGATATGATTGTGGTGTTAATCATATCACCTAACTCTTGGCAACAAAGCAAAAAGTTGATGCAACAAATCCAGTCTAACCATTGTAAATCTTCTGCACCTCTTCTGAGCCTTAAGGAAGAGCTGGCACTAATAGAATAATTCCCATTTGTTAACGGTCGATTTCAGAGATATTACGGGTGAATACAGTCATTTTCCGCCTACTATTCCCATGTTGGTTTCCCTGCTGGCTACAGAAATATTCCCTCAAACAGGATCCCTCAGATAATTAGTCACAAGAAAACTGCCAAGCCTCCAGGTTTATTCTTCATTGACTTCATTTTATTGATGACACATAACACAGAGAGAGAGAGAGAGAGAAATGTACTGTTGGTATTCTAAAAGTAGTGCAGCTAGTTGCCAATCCTGATGAATGTTGTCTGTGTGAAGAAGTGTTATTTAATGTTGTCAACCACAAGACATCCATCAGCGTGGTCTCTCAGGTGTGTGTGTGTGTGTGTGTGTTTGTGTGAGGCTGACGAAGCGCCTGTGAGTGAGTAATAATGGCAGAATCAGGGTAGAGCGTCAGGTTTGATCAAAACTCCCAAATCGAACGGACATGAGTCTCCCAGTTGTCCAAACCCCCTCGCACCGTCTTCAGACAAAGTGTAGCTATTCTGATACTGTTTTGAAATATTTACTGGCATCTGAAAGCAAAGACTAACAGCGAGCTGAGCTTGTGAATTTTTTTTTCTCCCCCCTCCACTCAAACTGTCAGCGAGATTCTTGGGGATTTGTGTTTGGAGAGGAGTTATAGGTTTGGGATGCACCGTCTGTCTCGGGAACTTTAAATCTATGATACGGCTTCTTACCTTTGGACTTAGCACCGCTTCTGCCAGAAGACTTTAAGCACTAAAATAGTCTAAGAGACGAAAATAGGCATCTCAAAGTACTTTGCATTAATGTGGAACGTACACTATAGCGTCAAATTCTCGGTGCCACGTTTAATATTTAGCAACCAATTTTCCACTCTCTATATAATCCCCCAGAAATCCCTTGACATTTTTAAAATGCCTTCCTCTGTTTTACATCTTTTTTAACTCTCCGGGTCAATGCAAATTCCATCAATGTCATCAAAATGAGGAGAAGGGGCATGTTATTCACTCCTCTGTGAGCGTGTGATCCATTGTGTTTTTATGGATGCGGTACTGACAGCCTCCAGGGGAAATAGGAGCACCTTTGCCAGCGGGAGAGGATGCTTCATGTTTGTGTGTATTATTTTTAGCCGACTGAGGGCGATTGAAGGCAGCAACGCATCCGTCGTTGTCAGAAATAAGGCGAATGTGTGTGTGTGTGTGTGTGTGTGTGTGTGTGTGTACGAAGCTCCAGCAGACTTAATTTTCCCTGTACCCCTGCCAACTGCCAAGTACAAGGAAAGGGTGGTACATTGTCATTCACTGCACGCAGGTAGCACGAGGCTTAGCGCATTGCAGACTTTGATCTCTTAGTGCCTAAATGTTGTGTCAGTTCACTCCCATTTGACCTCTGAGGCGCCGGCTGAATGACTGGACTGACTGTGGCTCCTTCATCATCAACATTTCTTCAGCGAGTGAACTCCCGGCGCTGCAGACGCCGGTGTGAATGAGTTAAGTCTGTTTGCAAGTGAAAAATGAAATACCTCTGCTGTCAAGCTTTTATATAAGATGGAGCTCTTTTATATTGTGCCCTACTGTTCCACGGGAGTTATATTGGTGTGCTGAAAAAGGACTGATGATTATTTATAGAAGGATAGCCGTGAAGAGCTTTGACTTATGTAACTCACTGAAGGTATGAGGGAAATATATAAATGCAATTATAGTTTGCAGAGGCCACGTTTTTTTCTTCTTTTTTTTCTCCTGTGGGGATCAGAATAAATTTGTGCTTTTCTTTTTTTTAGAGGTTGCAATTGATTTATTCTGAGCAAAATGGCATTTCCCCCCCCCAATTTCCAGTGTGTGTGTTCATGTGTTAGAGAGAGGTGAAACGACAGAGTCAGAGCAGAGAGAGACAGAGAGGAAAGCGAGCAAGAGAGGGAGAGAGAAATCTACGTCGTCATAAAGTCATGTGACCGCTGAGTTTCCTTGGAGACAGCAGCAGTGTAGTACATTGAGATGCTCGCCTGCTCAGTTGAGAGCAGATTAGGCATCTGGCAACAGCAGCAGTTGGATGTATTTTGCCAGCCAGACAGGTGCTTTCTCTCCTCACAGAGGTAAGTGTGATGCCTCTTCACCTTCAGGGTGGATTATTGTAATGAGCGTTGAATTGAGAGCTAAACATTTTTCTTGCTCGGAGTATTCGTGCACACAGTTTGTCTGTGGAGGAGACTCGAAGGCAGCGTGTGCAGGTCGGAGTAGTAACAGTTTTTTTTTTTTTTTTTTTTGCTTTACCTGTTATCATCTTATCTCTTGAAACGTAAGAATTAGCAGGATTGTGTTTGTGCAAATGGCCTGAGAAACTACAAATTAGGACTGATGATTTAAATCATGCAAGACTGTGCATGGTTAGGTTAGCCCTGAGGGAAATTCAAATGTATGAACTAATAAATAATTGCAGTGTGTCTATAAAGAGAATGCTGAGCCCCATGAGTATCCACATCAATGCAGGGACGATATAATTAGGTTTGAGAACAAATAAACCTCAAATATTTCGAATACTATTAACAAAATTCTGCACGTTTTCTTTGCTCCACATTTCTGTTTGTTTTTAGTAGCACAATAATTCACAGAAAAGAAGACTATGTTTGCTGTTGAGGCACTTTGTGGCACAGTTACAGAAAAAAGGCGTTCAGTGCCTCGTGCTGATAACAGTATTCTGCACAACGTGGATATAAATAGTTTGATTTGGGCCAAAAAATGCTGATTGGACAAATAAGCATAATAGGACACGTTGCTGTTCAGCGCTTTGCCTTTTATGTGATAATGAGCGCTTTAAATAAAACAGTCAGTTACAATAAAATCGAGGTGATAACTACAGAGAGATACAGATCGCTGAGGAGATGATGCGACTACAGAGAGGCATGGAAATCGAGTGCCGGTCGTGAGCGGCTGCTGTTTTTGCTGTGCCCGGGCAAAGTGTGAAGCTGAGATCACCTGAGATGTGCACAGTGATGTTTTGATCCATTAATGAGACTCTCTGGTCTTGGGGGTGGGGGGGGTTTGGGTTTTCTGATGAGCTCGCCGGGGCCACAGATTCAGCTGCCAGATGGACCCCATCGCTTTGTTTACTCTCACAAATTACCTCCCACAATGTCACCTTTCCTAGTTTTTCACAGACTTCCAGTTTAATTAGATTCCTTGTCTGCCGTTGTTGCTCTTGCTCGTGTTAATTAGGTTTAAGCTGATTGCCCTAAAAACATTCAAATTGCCGTTCTCGGAAAAAGTCAATTATTTCGCTACAATTCTAAGTTAACTCGAGTACAACATGTTGCCTGTGTTGTGCAGAACGCTCATTTATAATGATCCCCCCCTCCGCCTTCCCTCTTACCTTCTTTTGTACAGTTGGATTAAATTGCAGTCAGGATCGCTGATTCATGATTACTAATAAAATGCAAATGCCCTCTGCTCCATTCCCTGGTGACAAGCACCACAGGCCTCTGCAGTGTAGCATTAAAGACCTCTAATCTTGTCTTTTAGTCAGCCGAAACCAGTGGCCAACAACATGAACGACACAATGCTCATGTCCTCTGGGACACCCACTCCTACCAAAAGGTAAGCAGGCATAACTCACAATGTCTTTTTTCTGATGATTCCACAGAGTTAGCTTCACTTTTCTTTCTGACTATTACCTCAAACGTTTTCTGCAAAGATGACAAGATGTCACGTTAAGTTACACACATGCAAAATAAAGTTTGGTCTGTGCTCCAGAGTAGGTGACAGATTCTCCCTCTCATCAGTGGAAATAACAAGAATAGCGCCGCAAATCAGACTACAGATGTTATTTGTTCCCTCACACTTGACAGACATTTTCTTTTTTCGCATCTGAGCAGCGTGCCCTTGTGAGCGTATTTTTAGAGAAACATTTGTTACGCTGTCATGAAGAATATGTGAGCACTCCTACTTAAAGGGCTGATTTGACAAATAGATCATGATAGAATTGGAGCTTTAGTGTGTAAGCAGAGAGCAGGGCGAGCCTAATTGTCCTCTCATTTCAACCCTCTCTCAGTTTAAAGGCCACCTCTATTATTATTTACTCGCAGTGGTAATGAACCATTGTGGTTATGATTTCGATAATGGAGAGCACTCTGAGGCGGCTGTAATGTATCCGCACTCTGTCCTGCAGGTTTGTGCTGGGTGAATTTTCCTTTTTGTGTGTCTCTCGATCACATCTTTCCGGGCAATTTATGTTTGCAAGACGGGACTGCTCAGGGACTCAGGACATCCCTCGACACATTAGAAGGGAAGAGACGTTACTGTCTGGTGTACAGAAAGGATAGAGGTGTGCATGGGTCTCTGTTTAAGATCAGAGTGTTTGATTGGAATCAGAAAAGGATTCAGGAAGAGCTTGAATGAAGTGTGTGCGCTGTTTTTTTCCCCCCCACTTGTGCTCTTCTGGGCCGGGTTATCATACAGTACTACACCAAGGACCCAGGCAGCTGAAGGGCAGCATGCACACTGCAAAAAATGTCCATCACAGCAAGACTTAGACGTAAAATGTGATGTTTTTAATCATAAAAATCTGCCAACATTCCTTTCTGTCGCTCTAAAAATTGACGTTTCAATTTGAAGAAAGTGTAATTATCTGCTGGAAGATTTCCTATCTGTGTTTAGGAAAATGAGACGCTCACAATCAATACTAGATTAAGTTTCTTGCAGAGATGAACATTTTGTGCAGTGCAGTCTCGTCTCCAAGGGCTGACAGTATCAAGATCAGAGCAGGTTTGAAGGAAGCTGACAAGATAGGGACACCCGAGGCGGTAAACGATGTCTTGCATCCAGACCCCGTGGAGGTCAGTGGAAGGCAATCACGTGTTGCAGCGTGTACAAGAGCAAGGCGACGCTCTCCGGAGATTTGTTTCACTGTGGCAGTAATGAAGAAGCCTGATAACCTTTGTCTTGACATTTTGCTCTGTGAGTCAGAGCTGCTTTGGGAAGATGTCATGCACAGAGGATGATGTTGCCTTGGGGCGGCATAACAACTACAAAGCTGCCATATTTAGGGCAGAAATTGCGCATTAAGCCAGCGTGACGCCTCCAAAATAGTTTGCATTGAGAGTCAGTGTGGATACCGGTAGATAAGGTGTTGAATGAGGACGGACGGAGCAGGCTTCACTTAGGTTTAGTTGCAGAAAACAGAAGGCCAGTTCCTGTCGGCCTCTCGCTGTGTCACATTTGGCTTGTAAATATTAATCTATTGTTATAATTACCCAGCACTGGCCTGCCTGCTTTCACATGAAGGGCCTATGAGTCAAAGATGCTTCTGCTGAATAATGCAAAGCTCCTTGTGGCTCTGCTTCTGTTCGAGAGCCCCGAACTGAAAAGCAGCACCAGCGCTGTCCTTGTTTGTTGACCCTTTCAGACTCTTTTCTATCAGAGAAAAACAAATACATTCATGATTGTGTGCCAGTGCAGCTGAAACGCTACACTGTTGTTGAAAAATCGTTCGGTTCCAGCCTCCATCGCAGCCCGCTCTCTGATACTGTCTGCTCTGCTGACATGGCATCTGCCCCCCCCTCCCACCTTGCTCACCACTATCCAGTCCTCCAAGGGCGAAACGCAATTTATTACCTGTTAGTCATGCAGAACCACGGCGGCTGGAGATAAAATTATAAAAAAAGGAAGAAGAAGGAGAAGAAAAAGGAAATGCTGTCTTGAGCTTGATGAGTTTTTAATTCAGAGTTAACTGAGAATTGACCAAATGTGAGTCGGCACAGTATAAATACACAGACTCCTCACCAGTCAGTCAGAACTGAAGAAGCTTCTTGGATGAGAGGCGAAACGTCTTCACGGATCTACAAACAAGTCAAGTTGGCCCAGACTCAACCCTTTTTTTGAAGAAAGATGACCTGGATGACTGAGAACCTTCACACAATTCGAAGTCATACGTGTAGTTACACTTTGAGTCGCCCTTTTTAGCATTTACAAGCAGTATACAGTCGTTTTATAAATGGTTTGTTATACAGTGTGATGTAGTTGTACACAGATATGAAGAAGCTGCAGTGTTTATTCATGTAAAGTATTTGTCATCAACTTCTCCTATGAAGAATGAGCGAATGAATACATACATGTATACTGTATATGAAGGATGTTATGTTTATACACCAGCCTTCAATAATAAGTGTTTAGATAGACAGATAGATAGATAGATAGATAGATAGATAGATAGATAGATAGATAGATAGATAGATAGATAGATAGATAGATAGATAGATTACATTGTAGTGTGTTATAGACCTAGATTCAAAGGTATTTTTGCATCTTATATATGGTAAATAAGGGGACTTAAAGTATTTTTTACATTAACTTGATATAAGTAATTTCAACTTTGGGTTTCATTGAGATCAAAATTTCTTAAGCTGAGAATAAAAAACAATTACATTCAGACTGGAGGTGTCACGATAAACCAGCACTGAAGTATTGAAGTGAAATAATACACATATGACAATGTTGTGTAAGTAATCCAGCAGCTGCTCAGTGGTTCGCACATTTCAACATAGTAAGTAGGTGGCAATCATCAATTTGCCAAAAAAGAGAGAGATAGTAAAAAAGTTAAAGATGACTTGACCTTTTACATTACTGACATTATTATTTTTATTTCTTTAAAATGTTCTAGATAGATATCATGATAATATCGTTATCGTGAATTCTTTTGGCCACGATAATCTTCAGATCACAACAACCAGCATACAAGAAACTGCAAATGTAAAGTCTGACCAGCAAAACAGTCAGACGAGATCATAAAGCTTTTAAATGTCCTTGTGGAATGATTAATAATTAGAATTAATAAATGATAATTACATTCATAAGGTACCTGAATCCAGTCCTGCCAAGGTCAGTGTGTGCATATGATGAGGATGCATTATAATCTGACTCTACCTTTCCGGATGCCACGTGCGGCACATTGGGATCATTTTTAGGAGAGGTAACACGAGGCTGGGGACACTAAAACATGAGTCAGCACCCGCTATGACCGAATGAATGTAACTATCAGCAGAAACACAAAATTTTAGAAGAGATCTGTCACGTCATGACCGATATCCAAAACAGATAATAAGGTCATTACTGTGGCTGATACTGATCTGGCAAACCAGATCTGTGCATCCATAATCAAAGAAACATTATTATAAGTGATTATTGTTATAAACAAGACAAGAAATATAAGATTTAACAGAGATAATATTGCAAGATGATCTTTTCTTGTCAGTAAGAAAGACCATCTATCTTTGTGAGACAGAGTAATGATGAGTATCTTTAGAAATAAAGAAATTATTATATTATACTGCACATCAAATTCAGAAAGAATGCTGTTATTATTATCAGGATATTGATTCTAACCATATTACGCAGCCCTGTTAACAAGTAAACATGCTATCCACCATGAATATTGCAGAGCCAGTCAGGATATAGATGTATCATCCCTCCAGATGTTCAAAAAAATGTATATTTCTTGTCTCAGCATATAAAAATCTCCAAGTTTCTTATCGATGTAGCACCAGCGGTGTCTGAGATAGTCTGTTTGAGCAAAAAAATAAAAAAGCCAGCATCTTATAACTAATATCTTCAGATGTGTGACAGAAATAAAGGATGCCTGCCTGGGAAAGATGCCAGTTCAGGAGAGCTTGAAGGCAGTTCATGCATCTTTGTCCAAAACCTGGCACAGACCGTCAGGTGTTGCCAGGAAACTCCCCCGATGAAGCCGAGGCGGGGAGCAGCTTCAGGACTGATAGCCGCGAGACCCAGACAAAACAGCCCAGCTCAAGAAGACCTTGTAGGGTCACAGCATTTCTTCTGTAGCAGCTCCCTGATGTGCATTAATGTATTATTTTATTCTTACAAGAAAGCCTCAGGCTCTGTGTGTGTGTGTGTGTGTGTGTGTGTGTGTGTGTGTGTGTGTGTGTGTGTGTGTGGTTTGGCCTGAGGATGAGACTGTAAATTATCTAGAAAGTGTCCAAATTTAACATGACATTTCGTGACATTTTACCAAAGTGATTGGTGGAGTGATTTCACTTTTTCTTAGCGCAGGCCGACTGAATGTTTTTTTAGTCTGTGACACTATCTTGAAATGAGTCGAATGATCCGTCCAGCATTTTAAGATATCATCACTGGCCTAAGAAAACCCTTGAAACAAGCGAGGTAGGAGCTAAAATTATCTCATCACACTGACAGCTTCTTTTTTTTTTTTATCTGCTTTGAGTAAGATAAGATTTTAATACGAATGTCGATTAAAAAGGCTGCTCTGCAGTGTGTTTGTGGGCCTGGCTAGTCAAAGCTGCAGGGACTGTGGCTGTTGATGCAGCAGGGTTTGAAGCCAGATTGGGTTTAATGGTCTTAATTATTGCTCGCTCTCTCCAGTCAGAGTCCGATAGCGCCCAGCACCAGTGCAGCTCTCCTTCACTCTTCATTTGCAGACCGCCTGCTGAGAAGGGGCAGCATATGTCCTGTCATCTGTCCACACCATATGCCACGCCCATGATCATTTAAAGTCTCATGCCTTATTTGACATTTCCAGACAGTGATGAAAAGGCCAGAACGGGCATTGGCACAGTCACAAATGCATTTGGCATGCTGCATTCTCTCTTATTCATCTCAGCTCATTGTTACGACCAATTATCTCAGACTGTCTATCAACACTGGAGTCAAAGCCGGTATTATATATGAAGGTCACCTCAATTATAAAGTTTTATTTCCATGCATATAGTTTTATATAATCACTCTGACTGTTCAAACTTTACTTACATAAGAGCTTTTCACATTAGAGCCAGTGTTGCTGTATGTGTGTGTGTGTGTGTGTGTGTGTGTGTGTGTAATACTTCTCTGTCTCTGACTTTGGGCAGTGTCTTGGAGAGTCCCAGCCGGCTAGATGAAGAGCACCGCCTCATCGCTCGCTACGCTGCCCGCCTGGCAGCCGAGGCGGGCAACTCCACAGTGAGTGTCTCGCAGGACGCCCCGTGGTGGGCTTCAGTCAACCTGCATTTCACATTAAATGCTCTGACAAGATATAGTTAGGAGCTTAGTTGCGGCTGGAGAACTTAAATGTTGAAGCTGTGTAAAGACACTTACAAGTCAGACTGTCTAATGCAAATGAAGAGGGGAAGGGATAAGTGCTTATTTTTCAGTAGTTTTACTTGAAGTTTTCTTCAAACATGATGGAATAAGAAACACCTGCTACCTGCTTTAAAATAGTAATGCTTAAGATTTGAGTCCTGGTTGATTTGGAAACATTCATAGTCAACGTGGTAACAGCAAGTGCTTTAATATGACAACAAATACTCCTTAAGGAGCTACTTCGAGCTACGTCAGAAATATAACAGGAGATCGACAGGCGTATCTGTTCAGATGCAGCCAAACAAAATCACGTTTTAATAAAGGAGTCAGTCAATATTGACTGCAGCCACAACAGGATAGAATAAAAGGAGTTGGTAGCTGGACGTGTACAGCTCTTCATCTAACAGCTCGCTGTGGCTCCTATTTGTTCCATTACTCCCTTGCAAAACTTTTAAAATTATAATTTTAGACATATTTCGGATGATCACGGTCAGCACCAACTCCGGTGGCAAATACATGTGTTTCCTGTGACTATTTCACAATAAAAGCCACCCAGTTTATGACTTTAGGTGTGAAGCAGTGGCAGTATGAAAAAGTTCAGTTTGCATTAACAGTAACTTTAACAACTTAGTGTCAAGAGAATAAACAGTGAGGCTGATATCAGTGAGATAAAGTTGTTTTGTACGCACATGCAGGCAGGCTGAATCTAGCATTGGAATGGCGGACTCCGCCACTACCAATTAAAACTACTATATATTAAGAGATACATTAATAACTATAACTAAAATAGGTTTTGATTTCATAAAAGTCTTAAGGATTATAACTGTAAAGCTCCAGAAAACTCGTTTCAAATCTTAAGTGTCTCTTCAAATACTCATGACTAAATATACACTGTCAAAGTTAGACATTTTTTTTATCGAGTGTGACCAAACAACCCACCAACTGTTCAAGTTGCGTATTGTAGCGTAGAGTAATGTTTCATGACTCATAGACTCGTAGCTGAACTAGAAAATATGTGGTTCTTATAAAAAGTCAAAGGTACATAGGTATATGTACATAGGTAGATTGGGACAGAAGTTAACTACAACTTCCAAAGTGCATCTTGGCATGAAACATCCAATCACAGAGCTTAAAATTCTGTCACGTTTGCCACTAACAGTGGGTGAAAGCTAAAGATCAGTTATGAGAAAACTGATTTTTATAATCTGCATCTTAAATTAATTCACTTTCAATTTTTGGGGTCACTTTCACAGGTGAATTCAGCAACTATGGCACTTCCTTTTGATCCAAGAGATTCGACTCGCACCTTGTCTTGAAGGCAATGGTAGCTGAGGCTCATGGGTAATGTAGTATTTAGAGCTGCCATACCAAAATGATGACCGAAACGACCAAATGAGCAAAACTGAATCAGAAAACGTTCATGTAGGGTTACTTCGGGTTTGTTTGTTTTTTTACTTTGCAGTCTGACTTACACATGGAGGGAAGCTGTGCTCAGCTGAAAGGGCCCCTGCTTATGCAGAAACACAATAAGTCTCCAGCGGAGAATCATTACTGCCCACTGTGGTCAGAAGGTAGCTGTCTGTGTTTGACTTTTGTTCTCCTGCCGTTGTTAATAACATTCTATGATAATTTTGTCTTTCAGCAACAATGTCCTCCGTCAGACCTGAGTTTTAACTTTGATGCCAATAAGCAGCAGAGACAGCTGATTGCAGAGCTGGAGAACAAAAACAGGTACGATTTATATAATTCAAACATCAGTCACACATCGAAAACAAAGCAGTGTTCTTTTACTGACTGGTTGGCAGTCGTGGAAGTCACCTCAGGTACGAATATAGGCTCTCTTTACTTTTACTTTACTTAAGTGTCATTTCTTTTTTTATACGTCTTTGCTCAGAAGCGCTTTTTACTGCATTTATCTATAGTTACTACGGTTACTTTGCAGATTCAGGTTTTACATGCAAAACATATAGTAGGCTATGTTAGTTAAAGGAATAGTTAGACATTTTGGGATTTAGACTTATTTGCCTTCTGGCTGAGAGTCAGATGAGAAGATCAATACCAACAGGAAGCAGTCAGTTAATATCAGCTCTACCTTGACAAGCAACATTAAAATTCTGCCTACACGTTAATGCATCAAAAATAATAATCCAGTAATATCCAGCATGAGTAGTACTTACCTTTGTGTACTTTCAGTCATGATTTTCACATTGTTGCATTACTACTTTAACTTAAGTAAAGTATCTCAGTGTGTCTTCCACCTCTGCTGTTTGTTAACTGATTAACTGACTTCTTCAGGGAGATCCTCCAGGAGATCCAGCGGCTGCGTTTGGAGCACGAGCAGGCCTCTCAGCCGACCCCAGAAAAAGCCCAGCAGAACCCCACGCTTCTGACTGAACTGCGGCTCCTCAGGTATCACCACCACCACCATGCCTCTTTTAGAAGGGCATCTTCAGGATGAAAGAGGAAGAAAGAGCCATATATTAAGGAACTTAAGCAGTAAAACCACTTTGGGGGGGGGCTGTTGTACTTATGTAGGTTGGACTCATTCTTCAAGTAGAAATAATGTCTTGCTAATTCAGGAGGGTGTTTTTTGAATTAGCTTCCCCAGCAGCAGCAGCGTGGACATTTGTCATGCTGGCAGGACGCTGAGACCCTTGGGTTCAGTTCTTGGAAGAGACGCATTACAGCCCTTGTTGTCCTGAATGACTCCTTGTTTGTCTGGTCTGGCCTGAATAATGAATCAGCCATAACAAAGACTGATTTTTTTATTTTTTAGAACAGAAATGATTGGCTGTCCTTCAATGCTGGTTAATTATACACAGTTATAACAGAAATAGAGATGATTTGAGTCATACTGTCTCAGTTTTACCACCCACACAGTTAGAGGATTGCTGTACGTACCGGAATCTGTCATTATGTGTTTTTATGTAGTAATTAAACTTTAAAATAATTAGTTTATATAACTGGAGGATCCATTAATTCCACTTACCGTTTCTCCCAGTTTAATTCAAACATGTCTAGAAGCATTTCTCCGCTCACTGAGCGTGTTTTAGACCAGGATATTATCAAGTACTAATTATTTCATGGCAGGCTGTGCACTGTGTTTGGAGCCCGGCTGGACGGCTCTGATATTGCCTTTATTCAGCCCGGGGTTACATAATGGAGCAGAGGTGTTTACAGTCTGCGGATGTTTGTGAGCTCTTGATGGGACAGACAGACAATGGCTGTTGTGCTTTTAGGATTTTTCAAATTGCAGCTACACATTTTGAACACCAGAGGGTGGTAATAAGCCAGAATCCTCACAGAGAAGACATGTCCAGGTATTAACTGTAACATCACGACAGGGGTGTCAGACTCAAATGACCTGGGAGGCTCTCTCTGTTCTCTTTCTTTAACTATGAATATAAACTTTGTGTACTCTGAAAAGAAGCAACTTGTCTTACATTATTCTCTGCCCCATAGCTGCAGAATGAGTGACGCTCCTGAGATTGTCTTCCTTGCAGATTAGAAGAGTAATAGTCGCAATAAATTAATAGATAATCAGTTGTACACCTCTCTTGAAACTCTGTCCGCTGCAGTAAATCGGCTGGTCACAAGTTTGAATATTTGTGTTGACCAGTTGTGCAGCTCATGAATGTTAAATGTGGATTTCATGTTTATTTCAGCCTCCTAAAGAAACGTAAGTGATAACTGAAAAACAAAAGACAAATGACAAATAAAAACTAAAAAATAAAATCCACCCCTGGATGACAAGGTGTGAAGTAAATGTCACTTTTTTCAGTGCTGAAGGAGCCGTTAAGAGATTAATAATTAAAATAAGGTATTTGTAGCAGTGGCACTGTGTAGATAAAATACTAAAGAAATATTATTATGATAGAAAAAAGCAACAGGAGCTCAACATTATGCAGCAGCATGATGCAAATGAAGCAAAAGCCATACGACTCTACGTACTGTACATCCAACAAGCATCATCTGTGTGTCTGCAACTGACCCTTGAATAATTGGATCAAATCTACAGTAAATATGTATTTGTAATATGTATCCCCAAAAAGGAAATCAAGGCACACTTCTTCTAAATTCTTTCTTTTGGCTTCAGACACAGGAAGGACGAGCTGGAGAGGCGCATGTCAGCCCTGCAGGAGAGCAGACGGGAGCTGATGGTGCAGCTGGAGGGGCTCATGAGGCTGCTAAAGGTAAGACCCTCACCTGTATGTAGAAGATTTAGGTGTGATAAAAAAATAAAATAAAAAAAAGCCTCTGAATCTGTATTAATATCCTAGGATGGTGCATTAACACTACACCTGCTATTCTTCTTTAGCATTTTGTCAGTGCTAATCTAGTTTACATGATTCGGTTTTAAAAGCTTGGTGGCATGTTTGATGAAATGAGATGTTGGCATGTTTTTTTTAAAAGACGTTGCCGTGTTCTTACGTTTTGTTAATGTGCCATATGGTGCATGCAGAAATCCCTTTCTTCTTCTCCTCCTCCTTCTTCTTCTGCTGCTTTAATTCTGTTGCTCTCACTCTTCTTGCTCTCTCTCACTGCTTACCTTTGCTGGCTGATAGGATGAGGAGCAGAAGCAGGCTGTAAGTTGCCTTTAATTCAGTTTGCAAGGCTCAATACCTGGCTCTAGTCTCAGCACTTAGTTTAATGCTACTGTGCTCCCCCCCCCCTCTTCACACAGATGTGATTGAAGGAAGTTTTTATAATAGATTTTTTAAGAAGGATGTAAGGAAGGATAATAGGATTCCACTATCTAACTAGGTTACACTAATCTAGTCCTACTCCGCCACTTGAGAGCTAAAGCTACTGACACATTCTTCTCAGGTCCTTGGTCCAAGCACGTTGAGAGAACTGTGTTTTTCTTAGCCCAAATGTCAGGGACCTGTTCCTTTCATCGGCACTAACAACCTCCCGTCTAATGTGACTGCAGTCTGGCTGGCCATCTGCTGCCTGGCTCGTAGCCATCGACCTGGGCTTGCACCAGTCTCAGAGAAACACACAGCGATCCATTCTCCGTGAGATATATCTCCGGTCTCAGCACAGGCCCGAGTCGCTCACCCTCACATGGTTCTCATTACTCCCCCGATGCAGTAAAGGTGCACTATAGAGACTGCAGAGTATAGCCAGCCAGTTTAGGATGTCCAGAAGGTTTTTTTTTCTTGCCTTGTTTTTGGTTGTTCTCCCAATGAGGATTAAGTTCTTTTGATCACATCTGTGTCTGTGTTTGTTTTAATAAAAGTCATCTTTAGAAGCAAAAAGGCCATCTCTCCCCAGAGCTGCAATCTGTGATTGCAATACGCCATCTTCCACTGAACTGTTCCAGAATTGGCTTTGTTGATGTAGAGATTAATTGGATTCAAGTTTTTTTTTGTTGTTGTTGCTCAGAAGCCCAGATTCACTAAAGGTTTGCACATGGAAGACTATCCAGTATGTCAATAACCAGATATGCCATGTGTTACATTAACGTCACTGCCAAAATACTGCCTGCTGATTTGTCAGCTAGTCTTTTTCCACTTGTCATAGTCACACATAGAAATAATCTACGAATCTCATTCATCTGCTGATATAATATTCATCCGCTGATGCAAATCAAGACTCATAAACATGTTTCAAGACCAACTTTACCCGAATTATTGTGAGACTTTTAAAAAACAGGCATATTGTTGTGACTTGAGAGATAGACTTGAGTTTAAAGTAATAGTTGGATATTTTGGGAAATATGCTTTCAGGGTGAAACAGCTAGCCTGGCTCTGTCCAGAGATCTGCATACGAGCACATCTGAAGCTCACTAATTTTCATGTTAAATCTTTTTCATACAAAAACAAGTTATCAGTATCAATAAGTATCATCTTCTCGTTAACACTAGGCAAGAAAGCAAGCAAGCGTATTTCCCAAAATGTCAAAGCATTACTTAAACATCTGTTTCAAGACTAACCGAGGTGAAATAAACAGATTCATAACAAAAAAATCATCATTTTCCCTCTCCATGTTCTCTGTGGCAGTACATACATAAAGATTAAAGACTGAATTTTCTTTGCTGATGACAATGTAACTATCACGGATGTTTTTATGTTGCAGTCCCAGTCCGGAGGCTCCCCTCATTCTTCCCCCAGTCACGGCGCGGGCTGCTCCATGCCCATGCCCATACGCTCCACCTCGGCTGGGTCCACCCCAACTCACACACCGCAGGACTGCCTGGCAGGGGTGGGAGGCGACGTGCTTGAGGCCTTTGCTCAGGGTGAGAATGCGCCGACTTTTGAACATCAGTGAACATATGTTTCCACTTAAATCCAAAGCATGCCATGATAACACAGTGATTCTACCACCTGGATATGCGCTTCAACTGCCTTTGTCTACTTCCACTTTGACATGATTCCTCTGCAGGAGGAGAAAGTGCACATGTTTTTAATTTGATGTGAAACTGTCTCTGCTTTCCAGGTGTACCTAGAAATCTTCGGAATGATCTATTAGTTGCTGCTGACTCAATCACAAACACCATGTCATCGCTGGTGAAAGAGCTCCACTCAGGTTAGTTTGAACCACATGTTTCAGTCTGTTTTATCATCTGGATTATGTTCTGTTTAAAACGAGAGTAAGAGGTTTGTTTCCTGGGTTATTTATGAGGGAATTTAACATGTTATCACTGAGTGCTTTAAAGCAGATATCTTTCTCTGCTTTTTTGTCATTCTGACACCTGCTTCTAATAACGTCTCCCTCTTTATGTTTGAGTTTTTATATTCCCCGAAAACACTGTCACTGAAATCTCAGGTTTTGTTTTTAAAGTGGATGACGGGGGAGACGAAGAGGAGACCAACATGAGGAACGGCGGGGACAGAGGTAAGTCGACATACACGCTAATGGTTTACTACTTTAATCTGTCACAGTCAGTCGTACTATGTAGAGTGTGCCACTCAAAAACAGAATGCATCTGTCGATCGTAAAGATTGGCCAGTAAAATTCAATATTCCCTTTCTTTTTTTCAGCCGAAGCAGAATGAACAACAAAAAGTAGGAATTATTATAATTAATTAATCTTATATTATGCATATCTAACGTAGCACGAAAGCCAAGAACGGCCGTGGTTGTGCTTCATTTAATTTTATTCTATTACATCGAGATCACAAGTTACTTATCTTGTTATTTTGAGATATCAAAATATGATAACGGGTTAATTTTCTCATTATCTCGAGAAAACACGCTGTTGTTTCCTTAAATACAACAACAGGATGTTTCCTGTAGATAATAGAGTAAAAAATCAAAAGGCCATTTTGTCAAGTTAATGTTTTATCTCATTATCTAAAAAAAAAAAAAAAAATCGTTATGCTGATATAACAAGATAATTAACCCAATATCATGAGAAACCAACCCAAAACATCAGCTTTCTCATCAAAACAAGATAATTAATCCATCATCACGTGATTCCTGAGATAAACGGATGATTAACCCATGATCTCAACGTAATGGGATGAAATTAAATTGCAACTACATCTGTTCTTGGCTTCCGTATACATATATTTATTAATTTTGTAGAAACAAGTTGCCTGAAGTGCATTTATTTCCTGCAACTGGGCGAACAGCAGTTGTTGTTAATCGTGACAGCATTGTTTCTTCATTTGCTGGGCAGCATTTGCATGACACCTTTATCAGCCAATAAAACACTTGTTTGGCTCGTTATAATGAGCTTCTGCTTCAACCCTTCGTTCAAAGTAGAAGGCACCGTGGCACACAGCCACAAAGTCATTTATACCTTCTTTTTTTATTATTATTAATTGATTCAGACGATGCAGACTGTCAGCGGCAGTAAATTTGCTTTTCTGTGTGTGTGTGTGTATATCAAGGCACAGTGAGAGTACCGAAGCACTGAGGAAAAGACAACACCATTCCACCCTGTAAGGACATACAGTCATCAACTGGGAAGAATCAGTAATAACAACAACAACAACAACAACAACAACAACAACAACAACAACAACAACCCCTGGCATTAGCACGTAGAGTAATGCATGCTGTAATCTAACAGGATTTCACTATGTGAAAAAAAACATTTCTTCACACCTTGCAGGTAGCAAGATGTGTCTAATTAGCGAGTGTGTATGTTGTCCTGTAAACAAAAACTGCTGTAATTACCCAATGAGTTCCCTCATGACTGCTAAGGAATGGCTTGCTGTGCTTTCTCTCCCAACGGTTCCTTTGCAGCAGATCATTCTGTATATAAAAATACTGTAAACACATGACCACGGGAACGTCCCACCCCCCCCCCGACATGAAGGTGACCTCCTGTCACAAACACGTTCCCCGTCATTGCTTTTGTATGATTAGCGCTAGTGTTATTATTTTCTTTTCTTTTTGTATCATTCTTGCATGAAGTTGCACTCCATGTCCGGATTTAGGTACTGTACCATGCTATGCCAGCTCTTTGTGGGTTTTATGATGACAGCTGGGGTGTCAGAAGTGTCCTGCCTCAGGATTCACGCTGAGTGTGTTTACTCGCACATCAATATTCTGAAGTTTGTTAAATAAAAAAAGCTCACAATGAAGGTGCCAGGCAACCAGCGAAGGCTCCAGGAAGTCGCTGTGCCCAGGCCAAGAAATAGTCCAGCATATAATACCTCCTAAAAATTAAAACCTGTCCTGATTAAACAAACAAGATGTGATGTATCTAGTGCTGATAGCTAGATTTTTCTTTTACCTTTGGACAGAGCCAGGCTTGCAATCATCTCCTATATGTCCAAAAACTTTGTTTTTGTAATTCATTTTATTTGTAAATCAATATTAAATATAAATGTTACCACTTGATGTATAGTTCAGTAGTTAGCCTAAAGCTAATATGTTTGTTGTAGTTTGACAGGATGTCGAGTGTTGGACTATTTCTTGGCCAAACGCAGCGACTTCCTGGAGTCTTGTTGTTGAAGTGAGGTTGCCAGACGCCAGCCAGGCTAGCTGTTTCCCCCTGTTTCCAGTCTTTGTGCTAAGCTAGGCTAGTCAGCCTCATATTTACTTGCAGACATGAGAGTTGTATTGATTTTGTCATCTAACTCTCAACAGATGATTATAAAATTGTTTGTTGCAGCTTTCACCAAGTGACCAAACACCTCCTGCTTCCAGCATCGTATTAGTTGGGTTTCCATGATGATAATATTTCTGTTATTGTTTGCAGTGGTGTCTGGTTATACAGTATAAACACAACAGGAATACTAGCTGGTATCCAGAATATTCCGTGCATGTAAACACACTCACTGAGTCACACACTGTACTGCTGCTACTGTGCTCTCAGTGAGCCACCCTTGCAAATAAGAGGGCTGCGCGATTAATAGAAACCAAGGGGCTACTACAAACACAGCAATGAGCCGAGTCTCGTTGTTTCCCCCCCCCCCACGTGAAAACTTAACTGAACACGCCTGACTAGCTGGTAGCCTCAGTATTTATTTCAAGTGTAGGGAAGCACCTCAGGATGTTTAAAATAGTAATGAAACTAGGCACTGAGTTTTAGTTGAACACTTGTACAGTATGTGAGGATGTAAGGTCGTAGTAAGCAAGTAGGAAATGCTTTGATAGCTTTATTTAGTTAATCAAGGAATATTGAACATGTTTATGTGCAATGAAGGTAGGTGCTCAGGGACTGCAGAGCTACTCTAGAGAAATAGTAACGTCCTTTAACTGCTGGAGGTTAAAGGTCCGTGATGATTAGAAAATGGAGGGTTTCATTCCAGAATATACATCCACCATTTTACACAAAATAGTCCTCGTGAGTTGAGAATTTTATTCTCATTTCATCAGTCAATTTATCTCGTTTTGGAATGAAACTAAAGATGAAGAGGGAAAACAACAGCAAGTGATTAAACGCTGGGTAAAGAATGTGGATCATTAAGAAGGAGAGAAGTTTTTCTAAAGTGCTATTTGGTCGAGCATGTTGTTGGATATAGTTTGTCTGTGTGTGAATTTGTGTCTTTCACGGAAAAAGCAAAGGTAGCTATCAGCCAGAGAGGATGTTTGTTTTGAGTCAGACAGATTTATCAGGTCTGAGTTACCTTTTACATTTTTATCTTCTGGTTCAATGTTTTTTGTCCTTTCAGGATGGCCATTCATCTCAAATGAAAATGAGCAATGTTTGCTTTTTTAGTAAATGCAATGTGATAAAGGTCTGGGAGCAGTTTTAGAGCGATATGTTCAGTTCTCAAAGGAAGCCGTGGGTAAAAATCTGACTGGATTGAACTGAAAAGCCTGGACGTTTCTTTTGTTTTGTTTTTGAGATTTGTACAGTAAGCCTATCCTATAAGCTAAGTATAAGGTTTCAGCAACCTGTTACACTGTGTCAAAAAAAAAGAACAAAAAGAGGCTCCTCTGTTATCGCCGTTCTAAATGTGATGTTTTCCTTCAGTTCTCTGTTCTGCTCTATGTTATCATTATTGTTATTCTTCTGGTTTACAGTATTTAGTGGAGTATAGTCTATGTAATGAGTTTGTCGAAATGCAGATTCACCGTGCACACTCATACTTGCACCCAAATATAAATCGAAGGTTATTTAAAATTCTGTGACAGCTGCTGTCAAAAAAGTTTAATTTATTCAGCGTGAAAAAAAAAGGTCCAGATTCAAATGCAGAGGTTAAAAATTGAAACTGTCTTCCCCTTTCATTCTGGCATTTGACTTCAGAAGTTAGCTTTTGTTTTTGTTCTTTCAGTTCGTGCCTGTAGCTGTTCTGTAAAGTGCTGTATAAAGTAACCATTCAGCAAATAAGATGATCTATCAGCCTTTATGTCAGAGTTTTAGTCTGTGACTTTGTAGAGATTTTATTTATTTATTAAATGTGTTCAGGGTGGAACCTGATGCTCAGCCTTTACATTTGTGCCAAACTGTTTGCAGACATTGTGTGTCATACAAATTACAGGTATATATCAAAGTATATCTGCATTAGTATGTTGTTGTTGCTCATAGTTTATTCACAGAATGCCTGGAGATGTTCACAGTTAATGTTTTCCACTGCTGGAAAAAAGCTCGCATTTCATAGATAATAAACACAGAAAACACATTCCAAATCTGCTGATAGACAGTCACTGATGTCATTTTAGCCAATGTGGAGGCAATACCGTATACCCTGCCAGACCAAACTCGGGGTAATACAAATAAAAACACAGTCGGTCATACAGAGGTGCGTACATTGTGATCCTTTTATTGTCTGCAGAGAGACAATGTGCAAAGAGGACGACCTCGACGACAGCACTCCCCCTGATGTTATTTATCTATGTATGTGTTCTGTATGGTTCTGCTTCTGGTACACATTTGTTTCTCATGTTGATTTTACAAAACATAGTTTTATGTCACAAAAGCCACTGTCTTTTGTAAATAAATCAAATGTGAGATATATTAAAAAGATTTAAAATATGGCTTTGATGGGTCACGTCCTGATGTGTGTGTTGTTTTATTAATCCCTCACCAAACATAGACAATATTTATAAGTGTTGGATAGTACGGACAGTACATCTTTGAGCTTTAACAGTATCATCTTGATGTACTTTACTTGATATTTTGCACTTCTTAACTCCTCCACTACTTTTAAATGGGAAATAAACAAGTAATAAAGTCATTTTAATTGAATTTTTTGACACAGTCGTATTTCCACTTTACTTAAGTTAAGGATTTAAGTCTTCCGTCGTTGTCATTTATTACGTTGCATCACAGAATATGGGAAATAAAAAGTGGAAATTATGTAGAGAAGAATCCTTTAAACACACAGAAGCATGGAGAAACAAGCACTTTCAAGTGTACTTGCAGGTGTCACATGAATCATGTTTTAAGTGCACTAGCTGAGTCACGCTTTCCTAAATTAATTCATGTTAACTCTATATTGTCATCAGGTAATTTAGATAAGAAAAAATGTGTTATTTCTGTATTATACTGACTTTAAACCTCATCGGGATTCATTGGGAAGCTCTAAAAGTTATGACTTAATATGTGTTATTCATTATGAATTCTGTTTTTAATCAATACAGAGCAAAATAATGTCAGTTAAAGTGAGAAACTATCTACAGCTAATGTTTTAATGTATTGCAGTGCTGGAGGGTAACTAAGTAAATTTACTGTGAATACCATGACCTGTCCAGGGTGTACCCCGCCTCTCACCAATGCTAGCTGGGATTGGCTCCAGCCTCCCTGCAACCATGATAAGGATAAGCGGTTATAGAAAATGGATGGATGTAAATACTATAAGTTAAATGTAGTGTAGTGCTGCAGTTACCAGTAGATTTCCATTTAATAATACTACATTTCACTACATTCAAGAAGGAATTATTGTATTTTTTCTCCCTTACATTGGTTTTGAGTATTTAAGTTGTTGTGTACACATTTAGATTTTACTTAAAAATATATTTTTTATAAAAAATTCAACAAATAAATCATTATTATTGATTGAACTAACCCAGAAGTGTATAAAGTATCTAAAATTAGCTTCACTGGTTATAAGAAAAGTCAGTTTTACTGCTAATATTTCTCTACTTTTACTTTTTGAATATAGGACTGAGTATTTCTGAGTATTTCTGAGTATTTCTTGTGTTCCTTTGTTGTTTTAAATGTGCTCACATTTTAGGTTAAAGTGATTTATTTCTCACAGACTCTGGGGTAAATAAAACTCTTTAATCATTCTTTGTCTCCTGTGCCTGACTTGTTCTTTGTTTCTCTTTGAAACACAAAATGGGTAAACACCTCCTCCCAGCAGGTGAGCCAAAAACACAGTGCCCCTTCCTGCTCCACTTACAAGAAATAAAAAAAACAAACTCTGCCCTTTTTCCTGTCGCTAAAGGCACAGACAATGACCAGAAAAAAAAATACACAGGTGAGATGAGGTCGAGGCACAGTGACTGTATCAGCATCCACCTCTGTGGGTTTCTAGGAAGAGACAGAGCCGGTATCATACTGCTCTTGTCTGTAGGTCATGTGGCATCGTGCTGCTGCTGCTGCTGCTGCTGTCCTCACATGACTCAATGTGAAAGAGGAGACGCCACATCAGTGAACCACATCCGCCTGCTGCACACACATTTCCTCCTCTCCCTCGATGCCCCTCAAAAGCACTCAAATCTGCCTCGCAGAGACTTACCCTGTGTGCCTCTCTGGGCACTCTCACTGTGTCTCCGACTAGTGGGCACGTTTGGGATAGATGTCAGTTGCAGTGGTAGGGTGCTCTGGGGTTAATGGACCGAGAGTGATAAGAGATTTGATATCTTGTTCGAGCTGCACTCTTCTAGGAAATGAAATGAAGCTGTGGCGCTCGGTGAAGATTCTGCTCAGAGGATAAAATCTATGAGAGCGTGTGAGATGAGCTACATCTGCTGCGATACACAGATTTAAGGCACAATTTTTAGATGCACTCTGTAGGGTGTCATTATGTTGTTGCTTTATAGCAACATTGTGCAAAATTCACCACTATGGCAGTGTTTGCATCTCTCACCGTTGTCTAGTTTCTGCTGCATAATTGCCATTTTAGTTTGGCAGACCACTCATGTAGGATAGGACAGTAGTTCCCAAACTTCTGCTTTTAGAAGCTGAAACAATTATAAAGAAATTGATTGCATTATTACAAATACTAAATGGACTCAGAAAAACAGGAACTAAGTTGAATTTGACTCAAATAACATGGACTGCATGTCTCTTTATGCATGTGTCTGGTATGCAAATTAAAAGTTTAAACTTTAGCTCAAGCTGACAGAGTTTTTACACACAAAGGCACACAGATTTCCTGCTATATGTCTCGTAACTCTATTATTTTGGATGACTAACATCACCAAAGTCTCTCCATTGTTTACTTAACTTATTGTTTTGCTTTCTGAATAAAGTTTGCTTTCACTGTGTTAAATCTTGATAGCATGAGAGCACACTTGTTTCTTTATTCAGACGTTTTCACAGCAGATATTTTGACTTGTCATAGCAGGGAAAGCACAGGTGGAACTAATAACTACAATAATGGTTCCGTTCCAGCAATTAATGCAACGCAATGCAGCAATTAACGGTGTTATTAGTTACACTTGTGTCATAGTACAAAGAGCAACATATACACACGCAAAGAATAAATGAAATACATACATGAACGACAAAGTGATGCCAAATGTGTACAAATATAACCACATGCACTAGAATGGGGAGGGGGGATAGTTGAAGTTTGTGCAATGGAATGTGCAAATGTCAGCAAACACTACATAGAAATGCATATATATGCAGCACTGTGTGTGCTCAAACATCTGTGCCCACACAAAAGTATATACACAGTAACCTTGTATGACTTTGTGTAGAAAATGAGACATTAGATGTCAAGAGGTAAAATATGCAGTGTAGTATGATCAGAACAATAAGCAGAGGAAAGCACATGTTTCATTTCACCAGGCCTCAAAGCTGGCCCGAGGCATCAGCTAATTACATGGCTGCTTAGGGCCCCACAGCCACCAGGGGGCCCATAAATGCAGCAAATTAAAAATGGGGAAGTCTCCTCGGGTTCCTGTGTTAATTACGTTACTTTGTGTTTGTTGTGCTTTTATACAAATATTGGAGCTGTACTGAAAACATACTACGATTTACGGGGATAATTAATGTGCACATGTGCAGCAGGCAAATATTTTGACGCATAGAAGTAGTTACCTAGCTTAGTTTACACCCCTTGCATGCCCATTTGTTAGTTATGTCACTTTTAGGATGCCAGTGGGGATAATATTATGTCAGAAATGTACAGTTCCCTCTTTAGATCTTCACGAGTGACTTAGATTTTTGTCCATCTATCCATTTCCTTCTTCTTATCCGGGGTCGGGTCGAGGTGGCAGCAGGTTTAGCAGGCCGTTCCAGACATCCCTATCCCCAGCAACACATTCCAGCTCCTCCTGGGGGGGATGTTGTCTGTCATATGGACTGTTGTGTGACCATGAAATACACATGTATGTGTATGGAGGGTGGTGGTGGTGGTGGGAGTTTCAAACAAATATCCCCCATAACTACAAACAGGCCTGGGCTGGCGCTGCTCAGCCTACACACACACACACTGGCACCTTGGCAATTAAATCAACATAAAACAAATCTCTCTGAGGGGAGGTGGTGGTGAAAATAAGAAAAAGGGCATTCATCTTCGCACACACAAGTCTAGTGTGCACGAAGGTCACATCAGAGGGGAGGCTTAGGACGGCTAGAGTGGTACTTAGGGGCCTCCGGGGCCACTTAAATGTCTCTTAGGTGTAATATTAGTTCAGACATTTAGCATAGAAGTGATCCAATCGGACACTTTAAACCTTTAAATGAAGATTGTGACACATCCTTACGTAGGCCTAGCGGTCTGAGAAGCACCATGTGATCCCAAATTCAAATTCGGCTTTGCGCCTATGTCTATATCTCTTTCAAAGGTATTTTTGGGCTTTTCAAGCTTTATTGGATAAAAACAGACATGCAACAAAGGGCCACATGTCAGATTGGCACCCTGGGCCGCTGCAGCATGGGCTGGGCCTTCGTTGCATGGGGTGCACACTCTACCTACTGAACTAACCAGCACCTCGGTGTCTATATCTCTCCTGTTATATGTCAAATAAAGGTAAAACCTCTATCCAGAATTTAAAAATGACAAACTAAAGAATGATTTCTTCACTTCAACAGTGTTTCCACTGGTCTCCTGGGAGGAAATCACATATAATATCATAAAGAGATCTAAATCTGTCTGTACTGGGGGGGTGGGGGGAGTAGGTGGGGGTCCATGATAATGACCCATAAGTCTCAGACCACCTTCACCCCCCACCACCACCTCCTCACCCTGCCTCATCTCCCGCCCCTCCTCTGTAGTGAAGCGGTTGTCTTTAGGACCATGTGGCAGCCCAGCAAGTAGTGATGGGAAGTTCGGTTCTTTTTAGGGAGTCAGATCATTTGACTCAGCTCACCAAGAAGTGAGGAGTATTCAATACGTTTTTATTTACATTTTTCATAAGGAACACAGGTCATTAACAAATAAACATTACCTGTCTCATCTAACCCCTTACATGTAAGAAGCAAAGAGAAAAAGAGATCAAAACAAGCATACAAAAAAACAAAGACACTAAAAGAACAAAACTGTGTACTCTTCTGCGTAGATTTCTATGGTAATCCATTTATACAGTTACAAAATATATAATTACAGTACACAATAAGCAAATGTTTAACTGAAAAAGTTTTGTTTTTTTTAAAGTCGTTGAGGTGTCATGTGGGTCCCCTCTGTGCTGAGATGTAGTCAAGAAAGGGTTGCCATATCTGTTTAAACCTGTTTGCCTTCCCTGACAGCTCATATCGGATCTTCTCCATGTATAAAGTGCTCAAGAAATCTGTGAGCCAGTTCTCAAAACAAGGGGTGAGCTCTAAAATTACATTTTCTAATACCGATAAAATGCTGTAGCCAATTGTTTTCATTGCATTTACCGACCCTTGTAACTTTCTGAAACCACCCAATCAATGCTCTGACTTGTGTATAGAACCACTCTGCTACACAAAGCAGATAGAAACACCTAAGAAATAAAAAAAAAAATTAAAATAAATATAAGAAAGCTATTGTCACTGCATGTACGTAGCGCATCGTAATACTTTCAAAAAAAAAAAAAAACAGCTCGCGGATCGTTCACTTAAAAGAGCCGGCTCTTTGAACCGGTTCGTTCGCGACGACACATCTCTAGTCTACAGGCCCCCGCTGCTGCAGTGAAGAGCGGTGCATCTGGAAGAGAGCTGGCCGGCTGGGGAGGTGGAGGACGGGGAGAGAAGAGGAAGGAGGCTCCGGGAGCAAAGCGAGACAAAAAGGGTCAGGCCTGGGACTTGGGAGAATCGGGTAACGAACACACAGCGATTCACAGCATTTAAATCCGTTTAACCCGGCACTGGTAGCTGCGCAGGAAGGGTAACCTTTTATGCGAACAAAAAAACGTGAAAGCCCTGAGAGCGGAAGGCGCTCGATGGAAATGGGGAAATAGCGATTTTAGGAGGGGGGGAGAGGCTTTTTTTTTTTTTTTTTTTTTGCAGATATGCTGATTGGACATTGGCGATGTGCACTTGAACTTGACCGAATTTTACAGCACGGAACCGGGACCGGGGGCTCCTGAAAACACTGGCCTCATTAAAAAAAAAATTAACGGGGGGATTTATAGTTGAGTGGCCGTGGCCTGTAAAAAAAAAAAAAAAAAAAAAAGAAGAGCCACAACCCCCTGGGTCATATTGCAGACTTCCCTCTGCTGTAAAGACGTCTGAAACTTTGCAATTTATTTATTTGAACGCATTTGAATAATAAATTTAAAGTGAGTCGATGGCTGGAGTGGAAGCGTGTGGCCTGGTTGGAGCTTGATGTGCGTGGAAATGCGGTGACATTAAACGCCTGTGTGCCCCCCCACCCCCCAACCCCCTTATAATAAATTATTTCTTCAAGATAACACGTTCTGGTTGTTGCCTGTAATTATTCTTCAGGAGCGAAGACTTTGAGTGCTATTAGACCTTGAAAATAAGTCATTGTCATCAATCTAAACACATATGAATCTATATTTATATGCTTATGCTTATGATTTTTTTTTTTTTTTTCCACGAGTGCAACAGTCTTAAGTGTGGCTCCGCTGTGTGTGTGTGCTCATGGCAGCCTGCTGGAGTAACTTTAACCCAGACGCTTGAAGATGAAATATTAATAATATTTCAAAGAGAAGAGTTGATATGATCACAGTGGGTTTATTTTGCGGTGTCATTCAGGGTGTTATGTACACGTTTGCAGCCATTTAATGTCGACTACTATACACCCATGCGCATCCATGTGGTGTAAAAAAAAAAAAAAGAAAAAAGAAAAGTGGCCTAGGCCCTATAGGCATAGTAGCTATACAGTATCCTATAGAGGCCTGTGAGGTTCCTACACAAGACGTGCACTGCACAGCAAAAGGAAGCTAATGCTCAGGAAAAGCCTCTTTATGACAGAAAATATGATGGTTTGAGGAAAGCGTCGCAACACTAATGCAAAACAAAAAAAAGTGGATGGAGGATTGTCTGTGATTTGATTGTCACTTTTCTTTCTCGTCCTATCCAGGAGAGCGGAGAGAAGAGGGATCATCATTCTTTTTTATTTTTATTTCCTCCTTTGAGTTTGATTTGTCCACCTCATCTTCTTACATCGCCCCCCCACCCCCATCCACCCCATCCATCCCATTATCAGACATCGAACCCACAAGCCAAGCTCGATGATGCCGTCCAACACTGTCACCAACACTAACACCGCAGCATTCAAAGGCTCAGACTACGCCGATTCACCTGGAAACAGAATGGTAAGAGACATGTGTGAAATATAAAAGTATGCCTCTGGAATTCCACTTGAGGTATTTATGAGACTCCTCTGAAGCTCGGTATGTTGGTGAATGACTCAGGATTTCTCAACTTTATTGCCAGGGAGTTCAAGGAGTTCATTCAGCAGTCATGTTTTGGCTTTTTTTTTTTTTTTTGAATGACTTGGGCTGAGCTGCTGATTAATTTTGGATTTCACTCTGCATCACTGCAAAATTCAATTTTCTGAAAGGCCTAAAAAGTTGCCAGAGCTGGTTTTCAGAGGAGATTACTCACTGCAGAGCTCATCCAGGAACGATGTAGTACAGTGTGTCATTTAGTATTTCCATAAAAAACATCTGCATGAATTGTGTATTTTTGAGTACAGTTATCACTTGAAATAAGAATTAATGTGCCAAAGTTCATGTGTTAAAACCTTTCCCAATTTTATGAATGGAGTTAATCAATCAGTCAAGCTAATGCCTTATCGAGCTCGAGACTTCCTGGAGTCGACTCAGTCGCGTCAATTCCTTCTTTTTTATTGACAAGATAGTCCGTTTTAATGAAGAATCCAGCAGCGTGTGGTAGTGCCATGTCACCTTTCATGATGCGGACAGGCTCATTATCACAGTCTGCGTGTAACTGCAGCATCACTGATGCTCCACAGAGGCAGCAGCAGCAGCAGCAGCATCACGAGGAGGGCTGCTGTGAGATGCAGCTGTATTATGTGACATTTGCTGTTGTAATGGTGGTTGGTGACGTGGGCGTTGGCTAGGTTGAGCCGGAGCTAGAATGGCTCTACGGCTCTTTTACTGGGAGGGGGGGGATCTGTCCTCTTCCTCTACATTCCCATTACACAGTACTGCCCTTAGTCTTGTTGCCTGGCAACAGACATTGCCTTAAATAACCGGCTACCCAGACGGAAATAGTGCAGCGATATTGACAATGTAGTAGGGTTCACTCCAGGCAACAACAAACCATATCTCAGGCTTTTCTGTTGTTGTTCTTTTTTTTATTTTTTTCAGAAAATATTAGAGTGAAGCTGTGTGTGAAAATGGCGTGTTATTTCCATTCAGTGTATCTGAGCGCTCTTGGCTGGGAATTGGATGAACGGTGCAGCGTAGGCTGTTCCTGCAGGCACCACTGAATTGTGTCATCCGTGTAAGTGGTTCCCAAATGAGCCCGCACACCAGGCTGCACTCAAAACGTGCTATTATCTATGCAAATTCTGCAGCCCTGTAAGGAAACAACTGAAGCACCAGGCTCTCTTATTAGTAATCACACAATGAACGGTGCAAAAACACCTCCCTGCACAAAAAGCATTCATATCTGGATTTAAAATAACCGTTAGTGGTAATCTTTATATTTTTATCCAGAAATTCACTGGTGAATATTCAGTGATTTTAGAGCAATATTTATCAATTATAACCCTGTGGCCATTAATCACAGCATCAGTTACTCTGAGCGCATCTATCTCTTTATGCAAATCAGTTTATCACCCTGGGACACTAATGGTTGATGGATTTATTCCATTTTAGCAGCAAACACTCTCAGGATGTAACATCCTGACCTTTTGAAATGTGTGCCTGAGCTTATTAACATCTTCCAGGCTTTAAGTCGAGTCTGCTGGAATCTGTGCATGCAGAAAAAGAATGCTTTTTAGTATTTCTGCAGGACAGAGAGAGAGGGTGACGAGATCACAAATGTATCTGGCCGGTGTTACGACATATACTGTGACTCATCAGTTTGTGTGATCTGATCAAGAATGTTTTGCCACTGCAAATATCAAAAGCTGCGTTACCAAAAACAGCGACTCTCTAGTTAGTCAGTTGCAATGACAGTGTAAAGAATGGACAGAGCATGCTGAAGAGCTGCTTTGAAGCTGAAAATCTGTGGCTGCCGCCATCTTGGCTGTCCTGCCTCGTCCTGCAGACCTGAGGCGGGCTGAATGACGCCTGGGTGTTCAAACAAGCCATCTGTAAGGGCACATACCTGTCAATCAAAGCGTCCACGCTCTTAATCCTGCATAACTTTAAGCCTTAATATAATTTGAACAGGTGAGTTGTATATAAATTCACCCTCAGTACAGTTGTCATGAACGTGGAAATTAGCTATAGAGACCAAAACTGTTTTTTGTACCAGGCTGTAAACATGTTTATTTCTGGACATTTTAACATGGGGCCTTATGGAGATCGACTTGTTCTGTATCCAGCCTCAAGTGGCCGCTTGAGGGATTACAGATTTTGGCACTTCCACATTGGCTTCATTTCCCAGCCACGGAGTTTGCCGCTTGGTCAGTTATATTATTTATTGTGTCACGCACATACAAGAGCCAAGCCCACATGAACTCATCAGAACCAAAATACCATTACAGTGGTTAAACATTTGTCACACATGACATAACTTCTTGCATGTGCAAACAAAAAAACTCTCTCCTGTGCCAAATGCTGTAAGTATTTAGATAGGTGAGCACACATATTTTGATAGCAGATAGCTGATAACAGATGCTAACCTCGTAATATTTAGATAGCAGTGACACCTGTAAATATTTGATCAGCACGTTTTTATTGATGATCCTTCAGTTTTGACAGGTCACAGATTTCAGTGTGACACCAGAATCTCACAGCTGCATGGTACAGCGTCATAGACTTCCCCTCACCACAAGGTCCATTAAGTAGGTGTTCTGTAGCTTTTAATCATATCACATGATCTTCATCAGCAGATGGAGTTTGCCTAGCTGGAATTGTAGATGTTCAAATTTCCTTATTTCTGAGCAATTTAAGGGCGTATCATCCATGTTGGCTCAAAATATGCGGCTACAAGTTCATTCTTGACCTTCGGAAACAGCAGTTGAAAGAAAAAATCTCACCGTAAGGTTCATTTAGTAGCTGTTCTGGAGCTCTTGACCAGATCACACGATCTTCATCGGGTTAAATCTAACATGGAGAAGAAAAGTCCTTAAAGTGCTCAGAGAAAAAGAGAAATTTAAACATGTATAATAATGTGGCAACGGGGCAAACTCCATCAGTTTATGGAGATCATTTGATAAGATGGAAAGCTCTGGAGCAGCTACTAAATGGACTAAATGGAAGATAAATGAAACGGACAGTGATTTGATTTTTAATTCTGACTTGATAGTTTTGAGATAATATTTTAAAGCAGGAAGACGATGTAACTGCACATGTGCAGTGTACACGGTTGTCACTCTAGATTGCTTCTAAATGGAGGAATTAAAGGTGTTGTACCTGATCCTGGTCGCCCCTACTTGTCTAACAGCATCCATTATACAATGACAAAGTAATTCAGTATCTTACAGTAATCTTCTCTCATGTCATCCTACGCCATAGTGCCTAAGATTAGAATAAAAGTACTTAACAACAAGTCAGCAGAGCGACTCGGTTACCAGACATGTCTTACAGTGCGGAGAGCTCATTTATCTTGGAGGGAATCTCACATTCACTACTGAAGGAATTTAATAAGGACCCAGCCCTCCACCCCCCCCACCTCAGCTGTCAGAAACGGCCTTGCAATCTCATTTGCATTCAAGACCTGGTGCTGGTGGCTCTATTCAGTCAATGTTGAAAACTCAAAGCATCTACATTAGGATCATCTTTTCTCCCATCAACCCCAGGGGTACTTGGTGGTGGCGGACATGGGGCTTTGTTCATGGGGGTAGACAGTTTTATTAATCAAAGGGAAATTGCAGCGGGGTAAGGTTGGGGGGGGGGTGTGGCGGTCGACGTCTTTGTAACGGTGTCAAGAGGGGATTGTCTGTGGAAGGTCAGCGCTGCATCCGTGGAGCTTTCACTTCAGCCTAGTTCAAAGGAACGTGCCATTCAGTTTCTATCTGTCTCATTGTCCACTCACGCTGAAGACACTCAAGGACTCAACCCCCAAAACGTTCAAGTGTTTCAGTGTGGTGTGGTTTCTGTGTGTGTCCAGCAGGTCTAGTATCATTCCTGGTACATCTTTGGTTAAGTGAAACCTCCACTTAGCTTACTGTACGCACAAATACAGTCTTTCATAACCTGGAAAGATACGATGTCTTATGTTCATCCAGGCCTGCCAGTGAGAATTTGACACTCCCAGAGATAAGGGCAGTGTTTCTCCAATTATTACAGGATTACAGGAGTTCAAATCATGATGTACATGATGTGTTCTTTTGTTGTGTTTTTTTGACAGGGTGAAAGCACAATACTGGACATGGACCTGATGACAGAGGAGAAGTCGACTAAAAGCAGTGCCTCTTGTAAAGTTGGCAAGCCTGGAAGAAAGCGCAAGCAGTTCTCAGTGAGTGTTGATCTGACATTTTACAGCTACATCCATTCATCCGTGCATGTTGCTCACAGTCAAGATTAGATATCATCTAGTACTGAAGCACAGAAACATAAAACGTTTTTATTTATTTGGTTTTGTTCAGCAGTGTTCCAAAGTGCTGTTGAAGGGGAGGAGTGGGTCAGTGCCCTTTAAGGGACTTCCAGCCTTCCAAGAAATTCCTTTAGTCTGGGTCTTAGAGGGTTAAGGCCCCAGTATGCTCGATAAGAACTACTTCATACAGAGCGCCATGGGAGCTGAATGCTTACAACTTGTGCCACATATCCAGAATATCCATGGTTCTTTTCCAGCCAGGGTCCTTTGTTCCTCTTTGTTTCCAGTCTGCCTTCTTCAATGTCAAATAAAAGGCAAAAACATCTCCTTCGCCCGGTCACATCTTAAGGCAGCTGTTTTTCCGAAATGTCCACACTCGCGGGAAGAAAGTCCTGCTGTCATTGAGAAGGGCGAGATGTGATTAATCATTTAAATACGGCGGGATAAATGTGCAAACCTTCCAGACAATCTCTCCTGAGAGGCTTTCGTCGTGTTGCACAGAAATAGTTGTGTGAAGAATAAAACAAAGAGGTTTAGAGAGAGAGGTTCAAATCTGGTCAAAGTGTGGGGCTCTTTGGTTTGAGCAGAACTTTGACCTTAGTGTCCTTCGGGAGCAGGCAAACAACCTACTCTGATAATCAGACTGAATTCCCAATTTAGTACAGATATATACACGGTATATTTATTCAAGGGTCTGGAACCAGCCTACCTCCCCCCACACCTTTCCAACATCGGAATTGCAAGGGCTGCGCCGAACAATCGTTTGACAATTGGACTTTCACACACCCCCAGATGTGCGGAGGTGAGGAAGTATGCAGGACCTTCTTTTCATTCTTCTTCAAAACAAGCGCAATAACACAAATGCCTTCGAGGAGAAAACTTCATCCCCCTTCTCCGCCTTCCCTCTCGCTATGACAGCAGACCTTTCACCCCACCATCGTGTGTGGCCTTTTTGGAAGAACTATCAACACTTTTACCACATGACACATCATATGAACAAGTTTATTTTGAGCATACTATGGCCTTAAGTGTCACTCGGTGCACCAAATGTCTTTGTTTTTTTGCTAAGGAGCTTAAAAAAAATATCAAATATCTGCACGTCAGCTACCTTTGTATCAAAATAAAGGTAGAAACACCACATAAACTTTGTACTCATGCATAAACATCACACAGACTCCGGCATGTTTAATGCAGCACTACACTAACACCATTTGTAATCTGTTTGTGATGTCTTTTGTAGTTAAAAGCCCTGATTTAATAATGACTCTTGGGCCAACATGTATCTGGGCTTTTTGTTTTTTTTTCCCAGAGACGTTATCATTTGCATAAGCCTCTGTTTAAAATCATGTTAATTAATTCTCACAAGCGATTACAAAAATATTTACAGATATGTATGGTAGGGTGCCGGAGGGTGTGTGTCAGTGTGTATTTAAAGCAGCTGAGTGGTACTACCAATCAGACAAAGAAAAGCTATAGTCTGAATCAGGGCGCGAATGTTTTCACAGCTGTGGGGGGACTGACCACATGTACCAGACGCTCCAGTCAAATAGGTGTCTCGTTGTTGTTTTTCTTTTCTCTGAATGAGAGTCACTACTTTCAAACTTAATACTGTATGCGGCTCGTAAAGATGAACTGGATTCCTAGTGTGAGTCTTTTTGTCTTCTTTTAACTTCTGTGTTAATTATTAAATGTCAGGTAAAATGGGAGGTTGAGCAGGCGGGTAGCTGTTAAACGGGGTTATCACAAACGTCGAATGACTGCTTGAAATCAGCCAACCAACGTATTTATTCATGCACCTCACTACATATTAACTGACCCTGCTGCTCTTCACTATCACGAGTTCAGGCTGTAACGGTCAGTGCCTTCAGCTCGTCTGCTCATCTAGTCTCAATTTACAATTATGGCTCAACTCAACTCA
Source organism: Argyrosomus regius (assembly GCA_946959425.1). Lineage (NCBI taxonomy): Eukaryota > Metazoa > Chordata > Actinopteri > Sciaenidae > Argyrosomus > Argyrosomus regius. The sequence continues at coordinate 4,604,362 of OX336887.1, read as the reverse complement.
AACTTTATTTATAAAGCACATTTAAAAACAACTGAGGTTGACCAAAGTGCTGTACAGGTTAGTAAATATAATATACATATAATACATATAATGCCATAATTACAAGAAATTAAGATAAATGCTAAGATACTTAAACTTGGTTAAAAGCCGGGGAGAAAAAGTGTGTTTTTAGGGAGGATTTAAAAACCTCAAATGATCCGGCAGATCGGATGTGCCAGGGAAAGTTATTCCAGAGCCTAGGGGCCGCCGCCACAAAGGCTTGGTCACCTTTGGTTTTTAGTTTTGTTTTAGGGGCGACCAGTAGCAGCTGACTAGAGGATCTCAGAGTTCTGGCGGGGGTGGGGATATGAAGAAGCTCGGTCAAATACTGGCTGCAGCTGACCATTATTTTTTATTATCCATTAACCTGTCCACCATTTTCTGCAATAATCGATCAGCTGTTTGGGCCATGAAATGTCAGGAAATGGTGAAAAATGTTGGGCAGGAGTCCCACCGTGTCACCGTTTCATAAAGCCCAATGTGATGTCCTGAAATCTCTAAGTTAAGGACACTGACAGTAAGCTGACAGGAAATGTTGGAATTCGTTGGTGTTGTAGGGTGCTATAAGAAAATATAGTATAAATAAAATATAGTGTGCCATAAAAGTTATTTTATGTATTTTGTACGAATGATTGGGAAAAGTAGAGTGTGTATTCTGTCGTCTACCTTTATAACTCGTCTGCCTCTTAACCGCTGAGCAGGTGAGGTTCAGTGGGTTCATCTGAGCTTGTCTGCTGCTGCACACGATGCCGGTGAGAGCAGTAAGACTGAACAAAGAGCAGCAAAGTTGCCGTAAAAAAATGAAACAATGAGCTGAAACACGGTAAAAACGCTCTGTATTGATTTGTTAGCTTGTCAATGCAAGTGGCACCTCATCCCACCGTACATTTGATCCATCGTGAATAAGAAAATATTGATGAATGCAGCTTTAACAGTTTATTAAAGTTGTTGTGTGTGTGTGTTGTAATGCTGCGGCAGCAAGTTGATTTATTCTGACCTCTTGTCTGCCTGTCTGAGGCTCCTGATTTACCGACTGTGACCTCTGACCTCTGGCAGGGGCCACATGTAGTTCACTGGGTCACTTATCTGTTGCGTAATTCTTTCAGTGACGGTTGTGTGTACTATTTGTGTGTGTGTGCGAGCGTATTCCCTGAGTTTTTGCATGTGCCTGTTTGCTCTTGTGTGGTTGTTTGCCTAAACCCCCCCCCCCCCCACACACACACACACACACACACACCGTGCAACCTCTTTTTCTCGTTATGAATCAGAGTCAGAATATTAATGCCTGAGCTTGTTTGTTTGTTGCTTTCATTCATCGTGTCAAACAGATTTAATAGAGCGCCGCTGTTTGTGCGAGCGCAACTGTTTAACATTTACAGTTAATTTGTTCTCAGCTACTACAATGATGAAGTCATTTAGAGTTCTGCGGCCTGCGAGGAATGCTTCAAAACCAACTTTGGCTTGATGTAGCTTTGTTTTACGATACAGTACAACTTTCACTGAGGGCTATTTTGCAGATCTGTTCCGCATAATTTGCATTGCATTCATTACACACGCGTTTTATAGGTCTCTGGGTCACGTTAAAGCTTGTTTTATGTTGCGTTTTTCCTCTTCAATCTCTCTCGAGAACGGGGTCACGTTTGACCTTTTAGCTTCCTGCACGCTGTTTGCTAAATATTGTCTGCTCAAAGACAGATGGCCTCCTGGGGCGTTTGCTGTCACCTACCTTAAACGCTGTACCTACATCTGCAGGAGATGAAACCTTCAGCGCTGCTCTCATCAATGTTGACAGTCTGATCTCACAAGACGTGCTCCACTTTCTGCTCTCAGTGACCCAGTAATGGGATTGTCTGAGAAAGTGTGATTTTTACGGCTATTTTTAGGCAGGAGCAGAAACAATATCGCATTTCTTCAAAGTGTGGAGTTAAAACGAATCTTTTCTAGGTCTTCTAAGACAGTTTTTAAAGCAAGGTGTAAGAACTGAATGTCTGCCACTGTAACTTAAAGTGCAGCTTTAGATGGGTCAGCTCTGTTTGACTCTTACTCCTCTGCTTAGAATGAAATAGTTGGACTGGGCGTTCCAAAACTGGACAGAGTGAAAAACTTCTTTGTTGTCAAACAGCCAACATTCCTGACATATTTCCGTGCTGCTGTAATGATAAATGCACGGCTACAGGAAGCTCAGTAGTGTACCTGATGAACTCTAATGTAATCCCTTCCCTCACTCGCAAGTTAATGACTGTACAGCAGATTTACTGGCACAGCTTTGAAGTTTACAACTCCAGTTTAACAGAGCTGAAAGGGAAATGCCATAATTCACTGGCTAATAAGTGTAGAAGTTGAGCTACATGTTTGATTCTGTCCAGATAGGGCTGAGGAGGCTTTAGGGATGAAATTAAGCTGATCTAATATGAAATGGATGAATGCTTTAATTCACATTTTCTTCCAGATAGACAATAGAGACTGAAGCGCGCTTATCCTCGCTCTGATAATGCCAGCTGTTTTATTGTTGCTCACTAAGATGACCCTTTTTTCAAGCACGCTGGATGATTTGTTGTAACTCCTGAAAGATTTTGTTTATTGCAAAGCCAGCTACAGTATATCCACTGATATGTCATAACTGCTGACAGCCACAACATCGTTTTACACCTTGGAAACATTCAACTGTAACATACTGCTACAGCCATAATAATAATCTCTGAGGCTGATAGATGGCCAGGATGTTAACATTTCAACCTCCTCTTCCCCTGCCTGCAGGTCGAGAGCTGTGGCTCTTTCAAAGGCAGTGTGGGTGTGGGCAACAGCTACACTGGGGCGGGTAGGCCGTCCATGGCACAGGTCCACAATGGAGACATGGGCGGGCACAGAGACAGGACGTCCGACGCCTGCTTCCCTAAACAGGAGAAGAGGGAAGTGGAGAACGGGATCCCCAGAGACCCTTCCTCCTGCCGGGCAGAGGACAGCTCCCAGGGTCAGAGCCGGAGCCCGTCCCAGGAAAACGGATTCCTGCCAAGCCGCGAAGAGCAGGACTCGGAGAAAGACAAGGACGACAGCCTGACGACGCCACGTAAGAAACGAGGGAGGCGGAAACTGGAGCGCCCGACGAAATGTGAGTTTTTTTTGGCTTCTGCTTGTTTGGCTGAGCTCTGTTTTGATCCGCTCTCTGTGGATCCAGCAGGAAAAGTCACGTGACTAGTACAAGATGTTGAGTAATGAACTGTAAATGGATGTCAGACACACAGAGCATGGCACTGACACAGCCAGGATTAGTAACACTGAGGCTAAAAGTGTTGCATTCACGCTGCTGCACAGTGCTGTCAAGGAGTAGAGATCAGGGCTGCAGCGTAAACAGACATAACTACAATGTTTCTACTGGTGAAATTCATCTTCTACATACTATATTGAATATGACGCACGCTGAGTTTCACTTCTTCTGAATTGGCACTGTGTGGCTCAACAGAGGCTTTCAATATGCACAGCTAGTTGACATCTGAATGTGCAGCATGTGCCATGTGACCAAAATAACATTTGTGACAAGAGAAAAAGAAGAAATGAAAAAGGAAGAGAGAAACAATAAATAGAATGAATGTGAGATCATGTAGAAACATTTCACCTGCCACAGGGACAGAGACGTCTTTAGTGTGTCCAGCAGTTCATCAAAACATGAAAACATACACAGATAACAACAGCAACTACAATCTGAACACTCCAAGTAATATATTACTTTAGAAGTAACAGATTAGTTTAGAATTTTCCTAAAAATATGACGAGGACATGTTCTGTCCACAGTGATTGTAACTATATCCAAAAGTATTGATTAAAACTAACCACTTATGTAAATGGACTGTACTGTATAACGCCTTTTCTAGTCTTCCGACCACTCAAAACGCTTTTACACTACATATCTCATTCACACACATTCACACACATTGATGGCATTAGCTGCCTTGCATTTGGGAGCTAACCATTCATACGCATTTAGGAGCAATTTGGGGTTCAGTATCTTGCCCAAGGACACTTCGACACGCCGGGGATCGAACTGCTGATCATCTGATCATTGGCGACCCGCTCTACCTCCGAGCCACAGCTGTCAGAGTCAGAGTGCCAAATGTGAATCTCTGCTTCTCTCTGTCACAGTGAAATGAGCCGCTGTGAGTTTGGGATTGATTTGAAACGTTTTCTTTTTTTACATTTCTGAAACACGATTAATCTGGATGATAAACGTCAGATTAATCCATTATAAGAACAGTTAGTTGCTCTATTTATGTGAATTTTGTTGGCCAAAAAAATGGCGACATTACTTGTTCTAATGCAAAATGCACCAAAATATTTCTTCCTGGAATAATAACGATAACTCCAATGATCAGAAAATAACCAGCCTAAATGCAAACTATCACATTTTTATGGCAATAAATCATTTTAAATTGAGTTTTGGTCCCGCAGACGTGATTCTGCAGCAGCCCCAATGCAGCAGTAGATAACATTAGCGTGTAAAGATGATATAAATCAGGGGGGCAGTGAGTGGTGCTGACAGGTAGTTTTTAGTCCAAGATGGAGATTAACAATATCACTTAGCCGCTCCCCCACTCTCTGCTTTTCAGCCCTATCTCTCTCTCTCTCTCTTTCTTAGCCACGTGTCTCTGTCGCTCGTCTCTCTCGACCACAGAGACACCGGCTATGACCTTGATGAGGAGTGCAGTAAATAAAGCCCGGGGAGGAGCGACTCGTCTCCTGGCAACGAGCCTCTGTTGGGAGCTGGCAGGTCTCTGTTGTGGCCGCCTCCCTGTCGGGGGCCCTGCCAGGTGGATGGCGTCTTGCCCAGAACTCTTTACAAACTAAGTCTGCACTCTGTTTTCACCTGATCTGTGCTTCTAGGATCTGTTACTTCACTTCAAAGCACAAATCTGGGATAACCCCACTTGGTTTTTGGTGTAAATGGATAAAAACTGGTTTTCCCCGAACCAGGTGTGCGACTCTGCTCTTTGATCTGGGTTCGGGTGCAGTGCTGCTCGGCTTTAGTATGATAAAGTAAACACAGAGTTCATGACAAATATCTAAATTTCACATATTTAGCCTCATGAAAATGAATACATGATACATTTTAAAGATGTTCCTACCCTCGGGGTTCCTGAACAAATACAAGTCTGCTTTATATAATCTGCGTAAATAAGCAATATTGTTAAAGTGATACCATTCATCACGTTGCACACTACTTTGAATTAAATGAGGATATGGAAGAAGAAAAAAAAAACCCTAAGATGAAACAGGAGAATGTGACTGGATAATGTTTTAGAGTTCAGGGGACAGAAAAGCTGTTAAAGGGGCAGTCCACAGATTTAACACATTAGGGATAATTTCTCTTATTAGAGGGAGGGTTAGTCAGCCTGTGGAAACATTTAAAATGACTCTGTATTTCTTGTAATGACGCCAATTTACACGTACAGAACAAGTACCAAAGAGAGCACATGAAAGAAATATATAAAAGAGAAGGAGATAAGAAAAGAAAAATACGATTCTTTTTTCAGCTCCGTCTCTTGGCCAAAGTGAAGTCTTTTCTCAGTCGGCAGGATCTCGAGAAGGCTATCCACGCTTTCATCAGTTCCAGACTGGACTACTGCAATGCCCTTTACGTTGCCGTCTCCAACTTGTGCAGAACGCTGCTGCCCGATTTTTAACAAGCACGTCCAGACGCGAACACATTACCCCTGTGCTGCCGTCACTCCACTGGCTTCCAGTCCGTTTTAGAATTGATTTTAAACTTCTGTTGTTTGTTTTTAATGCCATTAATGGCTTGGCCCCCTCTTATCTGTCAGAGATTGTAACTATTCGTAATTGTGGCAGAGCCCTGCGCTCTTCGGGTCAGATTTAAACAGTGGGCCGACCGTTCTTTTGCCGTCACTGCTCCCAGACTGTGGAACAAACAAGCCCCCTGACATTCACACCACTACTGATCTCAGCCTTGGCATCCTGGCCTTGCTGTAGATTAAATAATACATCTAAGATAAATTAGCTTAAGCAATTTTTCAGAAATCCTACCTACATTTATAAAGCCATTGGCTTATAAATATGTCATCACTTGAGGTTTACCAAACAGAGATGGTCTAATGCAAATATCTATTGATTTGCATTGTGAGAAGAGTCAGTATTACTGTATGTCGCCCCCAGTTTCTTTCTTAATGAGCCCCGTGTTGCAGAAGCATGTGTGTCAGCCTGGTGACATGTGTCTACAACGAATAGTCAAACACGGGATATGTTTGTGTGACTAAACACAATAGTTATTTGACTCAAACCAGGTTATGAAATCTTTCACATGTTGCACCCTGTATACTACACAGGCCACAGTGGGCCATAGCCAACAACAGAACCCACAAGCTGTGCGGTTAGCTCTCAACTAGACTGTCACACATAGGCAAACTAAGGCTCATCCAACCAGCACGAAAAACAACACGTGTTTAATGACTCTCTGGAACTCGTAGCACCTACAGTAAAGTCATTTTATATTTAACAGTGACACTCTTAACATGTCACCCAGTCTGTGAGAAAAAAACGGTTTTAAAGTCAGGTATAGCTTTGGTATAAAAGGTCAGCTGACTTACAGGAAGTAATGTTTTTTTTTTACACTTTCAACAAAAGCAACAAACTGCAGACTGGTAATCAGCAGAAAGAGGAACTAAGTAGTCGACACTAGCAGTGTTAGCCGCAAAGCCAAAGAAGAGACGTGCAGAAATTCAGATTAGAGGTCGGCTCTGTGTCCGCAGCTCCCCCAAGACCTGCAGCAGATGTTAGTGACATGTTTTTTTTCTCTCTCTCTCTCTCTGTCTTTCAAAGCTGCAGGCGGGCATCGGCAGTCACTACGAATGTGTGAACATAGTGCAGGAGGGGTAGTTTGTTGTCTGCAAGTTTCACATGCACACACAGTTTGACATCAGTCTGTAAGTGAATCTGACGCCTCTGCCGCGCTGAAACAACATTTATAGGATTTGTTTGAGTCAGAAAGAAAGGCACTGTGCAGATTGCAGGTCAGTGAGCCCGGCTTGGCATCTGTGGAGCAAAAAAAAAAAAAAAAGCAGCAGGAGTGAGAGCATGTGCAACTTAAAAAAAAGAAGGGGGCCACACAGACTTTTAATTCAGATTACATCAGCAAAAAGTGCCCACAGCACTGCCCAGAGTTTAATTGCTAAGTGATTTCTGGGAAGTGCAAAAAAAAAAAAACTCCACTCACTGTTGCGCCTGCATGATGTCTGATTTACCTCAAATGCACCAAACAACATATCGGACTGTGACTCAAATATACATGCAGGGAGAGATATTAATCCCCCTACCAAACAAGTTTGAATAGAGGGAGTGGTGGTATATTCATCTCAGAGAGATGAGTCCTTGGTGGTGGTGGGGGGTGGCGGTGTGGTGGATCGATAGTCGGCTAAACAGGGTTTCTGTTATCCATCTGGAGGGCACAGGAAGGATTTGAGCTCCGGCTGGAGTGGAACTGAGCTTTAGCAATACGAGAGCTGGAACCCACTCAAACTGGCAAGGTATACTCTCTGTGGGCAACGTTAGCCAGCTCCCCTCACAAACCCAATGACCTTGGCAGTCCACACTACCTCACCGATTTGTTATATAGTCACTTATTCCCGATGAGGACGAGGAGACCAGACCAGAGCGGAGAGGGATGGAAAAAAAAAAAAAAAGAGCAAGGGGGAGGAACCGGGGGCTCAGCTACACATGGAACTAACTTGAAGAGGCTGCTAAGAGAGCGGACTATTGTTTGGACAGGTCTGTAGGGTACTTCACTGACAAGCCAGAGTTGGCTGTGCAGAAAACATGCCATCGAAAGTTGTCCTTAGCCTCTCAGGGCTCAAGTGTTATGATAGTGTTTGGGCTTCGACTCGGCAGATAGTCATGTTTACTCAGGCTGTACCATCGTGCTAATTTAGGGTACAGCTGCTTGAATGATGTGTGTATACTCTCGCTGGTGTCATATCACTGAGCCCGGGCACTTTTAGAAACACTTGCTTACATTGAAATTAAACATTATGAAAGTAATACCAGAAGTGTTGGTGTGAGCTCCTGTGATCAGGCTGATTTTGGCTTCCTTATCTATTTTTCTGCCGCCGCCGCTGCTGCTGCTCCTGCGAGTGAAAAACTTTTCATGAATCATGAATCCTGACTGCTGTCCTAGTGTTTCAGTTGGGTGGTATCCATGCTCCCTGGCTCACCTCTCGCTGCTCCACTGAACACAGGAAAACAATGCTGTTTAAGAATGAATAACATGCCCGTGTTGTTGTTGTAGACCCCCACATCTTAATCATGGCCAAGTTAATGGGAAATCCCAACTGGAGCTTTTATTGTGTTCAAGACATTTTTTATTAGATTGCGGTTTCAGTGCTCGTTTCACCAAATATTTTCTGTGCTATTTTTGACGATCTTTACCCTCCTGCTGCATCTCTCTCGCTTTTGGTTTTGCAACTTCCTCTGCATATATGGGCATTTTCTTTCCTGTGGAAAATATTTGTCTTATTAAGAACCTGCTAGTAGTATTCAAGAGTTTTGAATCCTTACACTAGTGCTGGAAGAAGTATTTCATTTCATGTACTTTTATACTCCATTACAGGTAAAATTCCTGCATACTTTTTAAGTGAAAGTTTAGAAGTGTAAGCAGAAGTGAAAGTGCTTACTATTACAGCTGAATGGATTAGTCTCAGTCTTCTGTGACAGTAGAGTAGACTGATTAGTAGACCAGTATTAAACTGGTCAGGCAGTCGTGATGGACATTTTTCACTATATTCAGACATTTCTAGATGAATCAATTAAAGTAGCAGTCTGTAGGATTTAGTGGCATCTAGTGGTGTAGATAGCAACCTAGTTATTTCAAAATACTGTGGCTTCGAAACATGATATTCCCGTGATATCTAGGAACAGTATTTAGTTTGTCTGTTCATGGCAGACTCCGTTGAAGGGAGCCCACAGCATCCGTACATTTAAAAGGTTCATTCTAAAGTAACATAACAAAGTCTAACAAGCCTTATTTCCAGGTGTTTACACACGAATGAAAGTTATGCATATTATATTCCATTTCTTCTATATTCTGCAAACAGAGGGCCTTGAAATTATAAGATCATTTACAGATTATTTTATTTTTACTTTTTTTTATTTTTATTTAATGGCAGTACAGGCAGTAACATACATAAACATGCCATATACACTGACAACACACTGACCAAAGGACAAACAGACAAAACTAAACAAAACAAAAAGGATGTAAATATACGAAAATTAAATGTTATAATTATACATTTACTGAAAATCATTTTCTGTTATGTATTTCTACTTTGTCTTGATTTGTCGCGATGATTTTTTCCAAAAGAAATTGGCTTCACACTTTATTTAAAAAAAACAAACAAATTCAAATTCCTTTTTGATTGAGCCTTAAATATAAATATTTTCCCCAAAAGAATAATTGTATTTACAATCTGTGGGCAATTTGCATCAAATACTCCCAACAAAACATTTACGGGTGTGAATTCAAAATTAATATTTATGGGTCTTAGCCAATTTTGAATATCTAACCACAGTCTGACTACATGTGGGCAGTAAAAAAATAAATGTAGCTGATCCTCCACTTCTTCAAAATTTACATAATGGAGAGTGGTCCGTGTTAAAAAAGTTTAGTTGTTTATTTGTAGCCGTAATTCTGTAGAAAATCTTAATTTGGAAAATTCTAGAGTATGAATCGATTGATATTGTATAAATAGATCTAAAATAATGTTTCCAGGGGATCAAAGTATTAAACTCGTCTTCCCAAAAGGAACAGACTGCATGTGGAAGACCAATCATTTACAGATTAATCAATACTGAAAATAATCTGAGGACTGTTCTTCTTCTCTTATGGAAAGTTGCCGTTTTGGAGAGCAGCGTATAAATTATTATCAACATGTATGGAGCACTGCGCACTGTAACTGGTCGTGGTAAAGCTACATTAAGAGTATTATTATATACTGCGCAACTATCTGTGTCATATAGATTGTGTGTAGTGCAGTGAAAACTCCAATAATTTCTTAGAAGTATAAAAGTAGCATAAATGGTTGAACTCATGTAAAGTACAAGTAGCTGGTAAATGTCTCCTCAAGGTCCGTTTAGTAACCGTCATGGTGCTTTCATCACATCACATGATCTTCTTCAGCAGATGGCTCAGTTGTCATGGTTGTATTGGGGACTACCTGTCCATTGTGTACTGTAAAAAAATTGAAGTCTAACAGATACATTTCTATGATACTGATACAAACTCCATCTGCTGATGAAGGCCATGTGATATGACTGAAAAGCTCCAGAGCAGCTACTAAACAGAGCTCAAAGTGAGATTATTTTGTCATCTGCTGTTTCCAAGGTGTGACTGTGCATGTAAATCAATATTGTACTTAAGTAGAGGACTTAGTAAATTACTTTTATCATTGCAAAACATAAAATATTGACTGGAGTAATGGCACGGCAGTTTTTGTTGGCGGTGCCACCATTTTCTGTCAGACAAGTGCCAGCTTCTGCATCACATAACTCAACTGCAAGCAAGAAGAGCCTCGTGTCTTGGTCCTGTTGAGGCTTTTGGAGATTGGCAGGGAGATTATATACGGCCCCAGAGCCACAGTGAAGTGAAGCAGTATGTTGTTGCCTTTACGGCTCAGTGTCAGCGGCGTTGGGAGGGGCCATGCTAATAGCAACCAGCTGTGTGTCTCATGAAGGGGGGATATAAGGTCAGAAGTGTGACATTTGCCAAAGTAAACCTGGCCCCTCTCCACACTCATCATAACCTGGGCAGCCACTCCAAACCCTCTGGGTTGCATCAAACCCTCATATGGCACCTGAGCGCACAAGCTCCCGTGATCCCGGACGATATTCAACTCTGAGCACGCACAAGGAGTTTCCCCCCCCGAGCCAATATCGCTCAGCGTTTTTTATTAATTTGACTTTAATTTGATCAAACACACGGTTAATGGGATAATGTGGAGGGTGAGCGTAACGATTTGGGTTAATAAATGTGTCATATGGTTTATTGATGAATGCGAGGCCAGTTAAGTTTAATACAGATACGAGGATAACCGATGTGGTCAATTTCCACTCTCCTATGAATGATTCAGGCCATCTATTGTGTCGCTGTCTTCTCTCTAGATGTGGAGCACAAGGAGGAGGACGGGGGTGATGCAGTCAAGACTGAGGTAAGATTTCTGCTCTATTGAGTCTTTGTTTTCAGGCTGACGTAACTCTTGAGGGTTCACACTTACCAGGGCTGTAGCTTCCCTTCTTTTTTTTTGTTTTTTGGGTTGAATTACCTTTCCTCTCACAAAATGTGAATCCTCCACTTGCCAGCATGATAGATGGTTGTTGTGAAGCTTGAACACAAGCAAAAGTGCTTTTTTTTTTACTCGGAAAAGGACGTTTGTAGCATAAATACTCCATCATACTGCTGGTATGTTATAAGAACATTAACACGTCCAGTGTTGTTACAGCAATTTTCTTCTTTTTTCTATTAGCTATAGCTGTATGGTAGGTTGTATACTTGACATAGACATGTTAACGTGTTGCATGACTGTACCTCGGCAGGAATTGTTCGACATTGTGGGATATATATTTGTTTTCTCGCCGAGGGTCAGATGAGTGGATTTATAGGTAAACATGAAGCTAAAGCCAGGAGCTAGTTAATAAGACTGGTGAAAGGGAGCAACTGCTTGCCTGGCTTTGTCCAAAGATAGTATGGTGGATTACGGCTTAAACAAATGAGATCTAACACGTTGATTTGTAAGCTTTAGAGATGATCTTAGGCGTATTTTGTTACCTTTGGGCAGAGCCAGGCTATCTGTTTCCCTCTGTTTCCATTCTTTATGCTAAGCTAAGCTAATCGGCTGCTGGCTGTGGCTCCACATATGAGTAAAGTGTAGATCTTCTCATCTAACTCTCTGCAAGAAAAAACACATTAAACTTTAAAGCTTATTTCTGTGTACCGTTAAACTTTTCCGACATCTACTCTCTGACTGTATCCGCACCATAGCTTGACTAGAAGCTTTGCACAGTCGTCTGTATTCAAGGCTTCTTCTTCAAGGTCCAGAAAAAAACTGAGTTAGTTCTCTTGCCTTTGGACTTGGTGAAAGAAATGGTACCTAATGGTGTATAGATTTGAAATATCAAATACACTTGGGAGCTTCTCGTATCACTTGGTGCTAGTGACCTTGAGACTGTTGCCAGGGAGTTGTGATTAGACAATGTGGCATCACTTCGTGCTGCCTGACCAATCACAAGCTGATAGCACCATACGGCGCACCAACATGTGAGTCATCATCTTTTTAGAAAATTAGACGACCCCATCGCCTCAATTACTCACTTGTTAACTAGAGTCTGTGCCACAGGCTCTAGTGACAGATTGGATGCACAGATTTTACTACAAATCTGGATGATTCCTCTAAAAGAACGAAAAAAAAAAAACTAGTAGCTAACTTTTTTTTTTTTTTTTTTGAACACCTTAAACAGGCAGGTCGAGGCAGGCTGCGAGGGGGAGTTGGTTGGGAGATCAGCCTTCGTCAGAGGCCCGTGCCCAGAATAACCTTCCAGGCTGGTGACCCTTATTACATTAGCAAGAGGACCAGAGAGGAGTGGCTGGCCAAGTGGAAGATGGAGGTGAGTACCCCAGCTCTGTCCCAGCCACCGTAGATTACAGGGTGAGTGACAGGCGTGGACCAAAAGCTGCCAGGGTCAAAGATAGGGCTTGTGGTGTGTATTCACGGCCAAGTGTATTTGATGGGTCATTTGATATCTCATGAAGGTACCATTTATTTCAGTGGATTTTTTCCAGGGCTCTTGGCTCAGTGCGCTCCTGCATTTCCTGACTTTGTTCTTGTCTATTGTATTAGAGGAGAAATCACATGCAGCTGCGTTGATCACATCTGTTTGATGCCTTGACATGATTAATGCTTCCTGGATACAAATGTTGTTGTAAATTCAGATTTGCATCATTCTGACTGCCTTTGGTGTTTTGAAGCTGTGCAGAATCGATGCTACATTAAAGGGTCAGTTCACCTAAATCACCAAGGAACATGTTTTTCCCGTATCACATATTTTTATGCCTAACGGTAGCGAGCCATGCAGATGGTCTCCTACCAGAAACAGTGTCTGTTTATCCGTATAATCCACGGGCTTTGTTGGTGTTCAAAATAAGAACAGGCCCATGTTAAAGCCCTACAAAGGGCTGCGTTGGTGGGCACGTGTTGCCTCAGGTATTGGTAAGATCAGATGCCGAAACACTGCACACATCGGTTTATCATTTGACGATGACGGATTTTAACTTTTAACTCACGAAAAGTCACAGTTGAGAGGTCAAAAGTAGAAATGGGTTGTTGACAAATGGGCAGTAAAGTAGTACATTTTTTTGTCAAACATCATTTTTGAATAAAATAAACATATATTTATGTAGTGTGAAATCTGACATTTGAGAAAATATAAGGGGTCAATAACTTTGTCAATTCTTTCACAGTTTTTTTAAAACATTTTCACTCCCAAGAGTTGTTGGGCTTTTTCAATAAATGCAATAAACGCGAGTCAAATTTTGCTGTCAACCTTTCAAAACTGTTGAAAAACATATAACAATTTAATATGAGTAATGATTATATCTCTACTAATGCAATATTCAACTGTTTTTTAAAGGTGTTTTGAGATAGAAACGCATTTTTGATTCATTTATTTGTGTCACACCATAGGACAATATGTCACACGAAAGGACAGAAATAGTAGTAATTAAAGACAAAGTCAGAGGTATTACTTTAAAGTATGTTTATTTAATTTAGAAAATGTTAAACATCTTAAATCTTGAATTAGTAAAATGTTTTAGAAAAGGTTTTAATACATTAAAATACATGTTTGGTGTTCTCCTCTCCTCGTCTTCCTCTCCTCCTCCTCCTCTCTTCATCCTCACTAACCCCTAACCCTAACACCTTGAAAAGCTTGAACTTTGAATTAATAGATTTGAAACAGTTTAACTATTTTTTTTTGGCTATTGCTTTTCCTCCTGCTCCTCTACTCTGCTTCCTCTCCTCCTCCTCTTCTCTTGCTGCTCTCCTCCTCTTTATCCTCCTCTCCATTTTCTCCTCGTCTTCTCCTGCTCCCCTCCTCTCTTCATCCTCTTCTCTTCCTCTCCTCCTTCTTTCTTCATCTACTTCTCCTCCTCTTCTCCTCCTGCTCGTCTCCACCAACTCTTGTCCTCTTCCCTGATCTTAATTTCATGTTCTTCAAGGTTTACTGGTTGAACATAAGCTCTACCTGTTTGAAGAATTCACAGACAATACATTATAATCTATTGTTTATTTATTTATTTTATTCATTCATTCATTCATGTATTAATTATATAATGGCTGCCTTTTTTAAGGCAGCATTTCAAATCTAGTTACTTTCTGCATCGTTCTCGTAGGATCTCCTCCCTTTTCCTTGGATCCCTGTTCATTTTCTGTCTATATTTGCGTGTTCTCTCTCTCCCACTCATGTTTCTCCCTCAATTCTTTCTGTCTAAAAAAAAACAAAACACATTTTACATGACACTTTTATAGCTCTACAAATTTTCTGCAAAAACAGGAAATATTTTAATTAATGTAATTAATACATTCAATATGGAAGGAGGAATAAAAAATGAGTTTTGTCCTCCGGAGTGACAGCTATAGGTGTCACACCGGAGGACATTTCTGTCACACCAAAGGACGTTTCAGCCTTTTGTGTCAGTTAATGGCTCTGCTATTCCTAGCTAACTTGTCACGTGCAGTTAGCAGTTATCATTTGCATAATTTTCCACAATTATGTAGTTTAAAGGACAACCAATCTGAACAATTCTATAGTGGTTTGAAAAAGTTGAATATTTGAAAAGTGCTGGAGACAGTCACACCAGAGGACAATTTTGAGATTTGGCTCAAAATTTTGAAAAATCTAATAACAAAGCAGTTTTTATAACAGCAGGTCCATGTAAACAAAGAAATGTTTAACCATTAACTGCATTTTAAATGATGGTAATACTAATTACATTCATTTTTATCTTATGGGACAATGCAAACGCCATGTCATGTCAACAACCCAAATACCGCGTACACATTACAAATGAATCTGCCCGTACTGGCCAGGTTGAACTTCTTTCTTTTTCAGATGAACTCGGGCTAAAGTCGGTCTGAACACGGCTAACTGTCAGAGTAATACTAATAGTTCATCTCGATCTTGGAAATGGTACAGTAGTTGACAAAAGCAATCTCACTACAGGTTTCATTTAGTAGCTATTTTGGAGCTTTCAGTTGCATCACATGATCTTCTCAAGCTTCTGAACAGATGGACCTTTCAGTGAGATTGTTTCATCTGCTACTGTTTTCAAGGTCAAGAATGAACGCCAACATGGATGAGAACATCCGAAAGGGTTTAAAGAAATGGAAATTTGAATATCTACAACTCCAGGACAACGGCAGACTTCTCATAAAGATCATGTGATTCGATGGAAAGCTTCAAAACCACAACGAAATTATGGACCTTGTAGATTGCTTTGTCAACAAACTGGTCTTTTTTTTTTACTACATTCACAGTGATCACACGGATCTCCTGTTCAGCAAATGTGGTAACTTCTCCGAGCTCTGATTTCCTTTTGGACCATTAATAAAAAGCTTCTAATGATACAGATGTTGAATCGTATAAATATGAAGTTCCCCACATTACTCATTACTTAGTCATAGTTAAATATGACTCCTGGTAGTAAAGTGATGTAGTGCAACTTCATCTGTTACATAATGAGGAGTCTCCGTAGTATCAACATGGGGTCTTCCATTTCTTCTGCCTCCCCGCCCCCCCTCTCTGCTCTCAGAGAGCAGCCATAAAAATGTCTCCAGGGAGGAAATATTGCCAAATTAGCAGGACATGCCGGGGTCCCACAACTGAAATGTCGTAAAATACGAGGCAAGTAGGCAGTTCACGTTTTTTTCCAAACAGAGGTGGATTTTCTTATACAGGGTAGCTCTACAGGGTTCAGATTTAAGGGGATTTGCAAGATGCAAATTTTGAGTGTGCCTGTTTTTTTTCTCTCCCCTTTTTCTCATCTGGTGTTTTGCAAGCTTTGATCTGATTTGCACAAAGACTGATTTGTTTTGGCGTCAAAGCCCTTTTCCTGAAGAGTAACACCATGCACAGGCTTCAGTTTTGGTTCTGCTGCTCTGGACACAGTGCATTTTTGCTGTTGCATGTTTCTGCAGCCGGGAGGACATGGTGGCTGAAAGGGTTACAGCCGTCTCGCACTTTCTCCAGGATCTCTCTCTCTCTCTCTCTCTCTCTCTCTCTCTCTCTCTCTCTCTTTTTTTTCATGTGCCTTGTGTTACAGTGGACTTCTCCGTCTTTCTCCCTCTCCGTTTCCCTCCCCCATTCTTCTCCTGACCCCTCCCCCAGCTATGGAAATGAACTCTGTGCTATGGATATGAGGGTGAAGATGAGGTTTGCAGCAAATTTCCAGCCCTGCTTGCAAGACAGCCTCTTGGCTCGCTGCCAACATTTTGCAAGTCCTCTCTAGCCAACCAGAATTCCTGTCGGCAATCACCTGACCCTGAATTCCCAGACAAAGAAATGTTCATGCTTTCTTTTTTTAAGCGATCTCTTCTACCCTGAGAGTGGGGGTGAAAAAAAACTGAAGCCCCACACTGGATTATGAGGGTTGCGCGCTGGTGTGTATGGGTATGTGCACTGCATTGTTTGTTTGATAACACGGGGAGGATAGTGTGCATGTTTGATTAGGCTGCTTACAGCGAGGGGAATATGCTGACTTCAGGTATTTCCACGAGAGTTGTCGTGAACCATCTGCTCTGCACGGCTTAAAGGGAAACCGTCTCTTTAAAAGAGAGAGTGAGCAGAGCTTTAGTCGTGTTTGGGAAAAAAGTTGCTTGCATGAAAAAAGTTTTTCCCGCGGGGTGAATATGTGCTGAAACTATTTCCTGTTTCATAGCAGCACCTAAAAATGTCAGAGTAGCATAACTTTGTTTCAGGTCAGATATATTTACCTTGAAAAAAAAAATGTTGCTGTGTTTTGAGAGCCACCATGATTTTCACCTTATATAACATTTAAGTGGGGGAAAAGGTGAAGTTGTTGCACAGGCCTCAAATCCATTTTCCTTCCTATCACTGTGCACTTTGTTCTAGTTTGACTCTTTGGACACACTGTAGATTTACAATAAGAAGAAGTAATTTGATTACTTTGATAGATTTTAAAGGGCTTTGGAGTAAGCCAAGCAACCTCCTCAGGGAGTTTTTTTTTTTAACAACTCCACTTGTGGATTCATGGGGAATTCTGTTTATGTATTCATGGCTGACTCTGTAATATTCCTAATTATCTCTTAAAAGGACGCAATACAATGAGAACCAGATGGCCTATTTTAGTGTGACCCCCCCAAGGCCACTCATGAAATACACAGGCTTTGTAGAGATCGGTGCTAAAATCAGGCTTAATGAATGCAGTAGCCACATTTCTGCACAACACAACCTGCCACTTTCAGGCAGCATTTCCACTTTTCATGCAGACTTTTTTTGTAAGCTTTAGATCCGCTTTTGCAGCCTGATGCATGTCGAGTTAACTACACCTGTCGTGACTTAAGGAAGTTTTTATTATTTGGAAGCAGCCCCGCTCCAGTTATGAGCTTAGGTCTTTGCACTGAAGACATATCTCACTGTTATCCATCAAACAATTACACAAAACAGTCCCCGCTGCGTCTCTCCTGCCTGTTGCGCATGAGAGACTACTGCATTCAAAGGTCAAACTCTTTTGTGTCGCTTCAAAGGCTCGCTGTCACGTTGTGTGAGGAAGTAATGTTCAGTGACAGTTTATTTCATCTAACTTTTACCTTCAGTCAGAGTTTGCAGGATGCTTGTCTGTTTCGGTGGCACCTGAACTGCTACTTTAACGGCTTTTTCTTCTCTAACATTTGATTTTTTTTGGGATTTTTTTATGCTTGTTGTCTTTGAGTCTTCAGAGCTAACGGTGTTTCATCTCAACGACTGCACTTTTGACTCTCTGAGGAGAGATTTTCCTCGTAAAGTTAACAACCTTCATAATAGGCAGTTGTCTTCTTATAAATAGCTGACATTACGCAATAAACATGACCTTTTTGTTAACACGTACAGCCCAGATTAGACACTAAAGTATCATCTGCACACCCTAGAGACCAATATCTCTTCTCTTTTTTTTTCTGCCTGCCTCCCAGTGCACTCTGTCACCCCTTGAGCCCTCAGGGTATCATGCTGCACAGCTCTCTAAGTCAGATTATCCCTTATTGTGCACCCAACATGTTTCTACACTCTGCCAGAGGCCTGTAGAGCTTCTGTTTTCACTCTATCTATAACAGAATCCACAATTACTGTTAGTACAGTAACGCAGGTTTGGTTTTCCACTGTATTCGTATGCAACATGCGTTTTTTCCATGCGGGAAAAAGTGTAGATGTTTTCACTGTGTGGTTGTTCAAACACATTTTCTCTGCTTTGTTTATACATCTACAGTATGTCCGCTGTCATTTTTGGTATTTGTCTTCAGCGCGGCGTGACAGCGGATATAAGTGGTGGTATTTCTGAGCTGTCAGTGACGGGCAGGCGTGCGTAAATGATAAAGACCGCATTGTGTCTCTACTACCTCCTTTCCTATTTTCCCCTTTAGACTCGGAGGGCCTGTCTTGCTGGTGGAGCTGCACACACACTGTGAGGCCCCCAAAAGGGGGGCATTTACAACTGGGAAGAAGTCCAGAGACAAATATCTGGTTCTTATAGCCACTGTACTTTCTCTCCTCCCCCACTGGCATTTTCAGCGTCACTTTCTCATTGGCTCGGAGGAGAAGGAACCCTGGAGACGGTCTGACCCCTAAACACACCAAAATGAGCGCAGTAACAGTAGCTCGGGTGCTTTATTGCCATTTATATTTTCTCCCGGTATACTTGTGATTACTGGTCACCGGTGATGAAACACAGAATTGCAGTTATTCTCAGGTCAGCTCATTTCTCCCCGTCCACACTGGCGACTCCTCGCTCTCCCCACATGTGATTACAGATTGTTTCTGCCCGTACACATAGCGCATTTAGCAGTTTAATTGACATTTGTTATTTTTTGCAGTTTACCATCTGGAACCACACATTCAAGCAGGCTGTCGAACACTAACTCCAATGTGCTTGTGCTGGAGCCAAGAGGCCTAACACATATGGCCAAGGGCTTTGAACCATCCATCCAGCGCTACAGTACAGATATTTATAAACCACAGCAGAGCCTCTTGATTGAAGAGCACATGTTTCTACTCTTCTGCGCCGAAAGCCCTCCCCATGCTGTCTAGGCACCACCTCCCCTTAAAGGCGCTATTGTTTACGAGTCACACTGGGAGAGAGGACGGAGGATTGTGCTATACTCTCTCTCGGTCTCACTTTTTTTTTTTTTCCCCCTCCTCTTCCCACACACCACAGTCCACCTCTGGACATTTACAGTGTGAGTGTGAGATCTGAGAACTTGAGAAAGACTTGAGGAAAGTAAGCACAGCTGTGCAGCTCCGCTCCGCTCTCACGTGGAGCCTATAGTATGACTAACACGTGTTTACATATGGGACTGCAGATATATATTCTGTAAGTGTGTGTGCGTGTTTTTGAAGAAAAAGAGTGAGGGGAGAAGAAAGTTAACATGTGCGTGCATGCAGAGTCTTACCGTGTGTGTGTGTGTGTGTGTGTGTTTGAGAGAAAGACATCAGAATGAGTGCAGCTGTTGGGGATTTACTGTGAGAGGCTTAAGTCCCGGCTGCGTCTCGTCCTCTCTGATCGACCTAGCGGTTCAGTGTCAGGTACCACAAACCCAGTGAACTTTCCGCTGCAGCTCTGGACACTAGAGAGTTACTGTATACCGTGCTGTTGATGAATGGGCCTTACAGTCAGAGATAAAGCCATGTTTACAAAGGCTGTCGGGCTCCCACAATCGAAATTCTGCACGAACAAAGCAGAGACAATGTGCACAACTTGTGGTGTACAGCTAAGTGGCTACAAATACTATCAGCCTATATTTATACTGTATTTGGTAGTAATGCAAATGTATTGAGAGTGCTGCATTAGCCATGATTCAGACAGAATATATAATTAAAGTTCAGTCGCTGGAGTGATGGACACCATTACTACTTAAAGCTGGTTAATAAATATCTTTAAATTAATGGGTGAGATATGGGTGTAATGTGAAAGGTGTCGCTCATAGCGACAAACTCACAGAGAATTATCGCCCATTTCTACAGTTCCTCTCAGCTCTACGCTGCATTATAGCATGTTTTGGTTTTACAACCTGTGATTTTAATGTTTTGGTTAACTCTCATCGCTCTCATCAGCCCAAGCAGACAGCTGCTTTCAGCAAAAAAATAATATAATATGTCAGTGCTGTGTTCACGGCTTATTCAGGCGCCTCCAACTGGCCAAAAAATTCAGTCATTTTTAGAATTTAGCAAAAATGTACAAGGCCACCAATCAGATGAGACGCTGGAATCACTTTGATCTGTTTGTTGTTTTTTGTGCAGATAAAATTCAAGGTGTGGCTAGCCTAGCTTAGCACAAAGCTGTCTGATTTGACCTGTTACGTCTTGTTTAACCACTATTCAGCAGGTAGGCATTGAAGCTATCTCAACCAACAAATGCTGCGTCACAAACCCTCAGTACTTTGGGAGTGAAAAAATGGATTTATCAGATCTATTTGTAAGCTCTTTCTTTCTCCTTTGACTTTTTTGTTGATTTATTTCCGTGTGTGTGGTCACCAAGTCGGCTTCCATTTCATCCTTCTCTTCTTTGCAAAGTTCAGCATTAGCCAGGGAGCAAAGGTTAGCTGGGCTTTGTTGCCGACATGAAAGGTTTTGTCTGGGTTTTCTGAGGTTTCAATCTGCCTTTCATTATGACCATATTCTTTGTTTTCCTTTAAGAATAATTTACTGTCAAGTTTAATCAATTTCACGGGTCTTTTAATCTAATTAGTGGTTAGAGAATTTTGCCGTACTCATAGATGTGTAAGCAGACGTTAATTGTTTTTAATCCTACTGTACAGTTCATTTTCTTGTCCAGCTAATTGTCTTCATCTGTTAAATTGAAAAAGTATTTCTGTAGTTAAAACATGACCCTCGCTCACTGCGGTCACCCGGGCTGTGTTGCAGGCAGAGAAAAAGGCCAAACTGATGTCAGCGATGAACGCGATGAAGGATCACGAGGAGAATGACAGAGAGACCCAGAGAGAAGAAGTCTCAATAATCAAACACCCGTCGCCTTCAAAGCTGCAGCAGCAGCAGCAGCAACAGCAGCTGCAGCAGCAGCAGCAGCCTCAGCTGCACACTCAGTCACATCCTCAGTATCAACAGCAATCACAGCCGTCGCTGCCACAGCAACAGCAGCATCAGCTGCCACCTCAGCAGCAGCAGCAGCCTACTGACCCCGCTTCCCCCACTGTGGCCACAACCCCTGAGCCCGTCGCCATCGAAGGTGGAGACAAGACATCCCCCAAGTCTGCAGACACTGAGCCTGAGTATGAGGTAAGGTCATTAACCCGTGGACTAACAGGATTTTACAGCAAAGATCTCCATTAGAAAAATGACTTAGTTTAAGGCCGGGGTTAATCCGTGTTGAGTAAATCACCCACTTGAGTTTTGGGAAATGTCAGCCTCAAAGAGATAGAAACGAGTGAAAGAGCAGGGGGAGTTAATATATTATTAGAAGCAGTTCTCTTTCAAATAAAACATCTAAAGATATGAGTGGAAAATATATAATACTGCATTCATAACATTTTTGGACTCAAACGTTAACCGTGTCAGGTGATGTGCTTCTTCAGTACACTTTAAGAACAAGTATAGCTGGAAAAACTACAGAAAAATGTCGATGATGACATTTAATTTCTAGTTATAAACATTGTTGACACTACCACTGAGTATCTGTGTTACAACATCACCTCAATATAGAATATTGTCCATATACCACATGGTAATTTTGTATATTTCACTCACTGTAAGCAATATGTACTGTAGCTTTGACCACAGTCGTTATACAGTAACAGTGAAGAGTGATGTTAGTTGAGTAAATTTCCCCGACTTTGTACTTTATCTTTAAACTATTTTCACATTTGAAGTGCTGCAACCTCAGACTAGCAAAACAGACTTTGATGTGTAAAGTCTATGAACTTGAAGGGGGGAAATGAAGAGTTTTTAAAGAAATGAATCATTAACCATGAATCAAGCAAACATTTCTGGAATGCCAGGTTTTATTTCCAGCTTCTCAGATTTGAGGAAGTGTTGTTTTCCTTTGTCTGAAGTGACAGAGCTGAATGAGCGAGAGGTCGTGTGGGTTAGTTTTTATCTGTTTGACAGCACCGGGAAGTTGCTTGCAGTCCTCCCTGATCCATATTCTTCATATAAGTTTACAATCTATCTATAATTTTGCCATCCAGTTGCCCATACTGTTACTATTTCTTCTATACATCCTGCGTGTGTTGCATGTCTGTCCGTCCTCGGAGAGCGATCCCTCCTCTGTTGCTCTTTCTTAGGTTACTTCCATTGTTTTTCCACATTAACAGTTTTTCCTACCCAAATCAAGGGTCCAAGGATAGAACATATCGTATGCCGTGCAGACTGTAAAGCCCATTTATAGGCAAATTTGTGATTTGTGATATTAGGCTATAAAAATAAATTTAACTTGACGTGACTTTACCAAACAGAAACAGACTGTTTTACAATCAGGCGTTAATGCAGAGAGGGATGATTTGTCTTATATGTTGACTGCAGGATGGTCGTCATTATGGCATCGGCGAGCTGGTTTGGGGGAAGCTGCGAGGGTTCTCGTGGTGGCCAGGCCGCATCGTATCCTGGTGGATGACGGGACGGAGCAGAGCTGCTGAGGGAACCAGATGGGTCATGTGGTTTGGAGACGGAAAATTCTCAGTGGTGAGTGCTTGGAGCCAACATTAATATTGCTGTCAGGTGATTTTTTTTTGTTCACCATTCACCATTTATAGTGACATCCAGACACTGTATAACGTTTTTATTTATTTTATTTGCTCAACTAATTTATTTTCCAGTATAAACATAATCGTTAATCTCCAGACACCACTTCCCCACTTGCCTCAACAACACAATTTGTCATAACATGTGAAGTAAGCGGTAGTTTTCTGTGTATTTCACAGGTCTGTGTAGAGAAACTTTTGCCTTTAAGCTCCTTCAATATTGCCTTTCACCAACCAACGTACAACAAGCAGCCCATGTACAAGAAAGCCATCTATGAAGTGCTACAGGTGAGTATGACATGAGTGTAGAGTTACAGATGCAAGTATAGTCAACTTAAACCTAGAGAGGACATTTTGTCAAAAGCACGGTACACTGTGTGTACTTTTACTTCTTTATAGGAATACTTAGACATTTTCAGAGAGTTAAATGGGAAGACTGACACCACTTTCATATCTGTACGTTAAAAAATGAAAGCCAACTTAGCTTAGTGTAGCATAAAGACTGGAAACGGGGAAACAGCTAACCTGGCTCTGCAGAAAGTTCAAAAATACACCTAGCAGTCCCTCCTACAGCTCACAAGTTAACATGCTGCGGCTTGTATGTTTAATCCATACTCAAACAGAAGAGGGACTTAGGTACTGGAACTATTTCTTCTCATTTAATCCTCTGCAAAAAAAACAAAAAAACAATATGGTGTATTTTCCAATATGTCAAACTATTCCCTCAAGTCATGAAAATGCTATGAAAATTCAGTGTAATTATAACTGGTAGATAAAAACTGTCATAAAAATAACTGAGATATGAATTATGATCCCTTTTTGGGAGAGTAGGCCACACAGAAATCAGTGGATGATCATTTCTGTAGCTATATCGAGGATGAACTTCACTCGTAAACGTTTTTTTTATGTGTGCGTAGGTGGCTAGCAGCCGGGCAGGCAAAGCCTTCATGGCCTGCCCCGACAGTGATGAGACAGAAACCTCCAAATCAGTGGAAATGCTGAACAAGCAGATGATTGAATGGGCTATGACAGGATTTCAGCCCACTGGACCCAAGGGCTTGGAACCACCAGAAGGTAAGACAAAGTCGACTTTACGAAGCTTTTATTGTTCATTATATTGTTCATAGTTTGTTGCCAGCAATAAAGTTTTGACTTTTCCCGTGTTTATCAACTCAGCTATCATTTCTCACATTTCAAAGTTCCTAATGGACAGCTTTGACAACAGATTTTTCTAATTAAGCACATGATAATTCATAATGTTGCCTGTAATATTAATTGTCTTATATGCTGTGCACCCCAGAGGAGCGTAACCCATACAAAGAGGTTTACCCTGAGATGTGGGTGGAGCCCGAAGCAGCAGCCTATACACCTCCTCCTGCCAAAAAGCCTCGCAAAAGCACAGCAGAGAAACCCAAGGTCAAGGACATAATTGATGAGAGGACACGAGGTAAGGTGCCTCATTTATTATGTGAAATAGGAGTCATGAACTCTGTATTCCTTCCCATGGGGAGGACTCAGCAGCAGAGTTGTACCATGGAGTAAGTGGTCAGAGAAGTAGTGTGTGGACAAGAGGTCCATTAGAGTGGCAGGTTTAAGATGAAAGTGAGTGATGTGACAAGGCAAAAAGGTCTGGGCTGCTCCAAAGACAATGAATAGATGTTAGAGTTTATTACCAAACATGCTTTATTGATATTACTGTAGGATGAACATAGCAGACACCAGTATTGATTTAGCCTGATGTTAAGAAAGCTATAAACTAAAATCTGTTGTTTAACCTGTAGTACAATGTTTTTATGTTTGTTTTTTATATCTCCGTTCTCTGACATTCATGTTGCATCTTATGGTACTGCATTAAAACTGCACACGTTAAGATGACTTTAGAAAATCTCAAATGAATATATCAAAGCGCAATGCTTTGGAGCTCTCTCTATAATTTATTGTTGGATAATAATATGAACATCAGCTCTCATATATCAACCAATTATCTACTCCTGCCCAGACTCTTGGAGTCAGATCCATTAGCATCTGATTATTTATCTAACGTTGACCCTGGACTAGATGATTTAATGAGGCAAGAAAAAGCTGTAAATATACTCCAGAAGCATTTAATGCATCTTTTAGTTGTGCTGTTAAGGGGTGATAATGTTCTATCTTTCTGACATAAAAAACTTAATGGATTTAATGCCGAACATTTTCTCTTTTTATAGCTCCTACTAGAATTAGGTGTACCACAGGGGTCAATTTTGGGACCTTTCTGGTTCCTAATTTCAATAAATGATCTGCCTAATGTTTGGAAATTATCATCTAATATTTGATTTGCTGATGACATTAGTATATTTCATTCTCATGGAAACACCAGAAACCTCAGGTTGTTGCAAAAAAGTCTGATTTATTATACAGATTTCTTTTAATTTAATTTGTGTAGAGAGCGCTGACATTCTCATGATTTTACATTTCATGATGTGCAGTTTAAACATTAAAAAATAAATATTAAATAGATAGCTGTTTTTACCAGTTCAACACATCTAGTATCTTTTACAGCTACCAAAAGTGACATAGTTATCAGCTATAGACGGCTTTCTCAAGAACATAAATGTCTAATTTTAAATGTCTCACGGAGGTACTGTAATCTGGAATTCAGGTCACACTTCCTTCCAATTTTATCAGACCATTTATAAGAGTCTAGTTTTGGATTTACACAGACGATTATTTGTCGTTATGTTTTCTTTTCTTTTAATCTGTGTGTGAATAAATAAGCTAAAACCGCTGAACTAAAATTCGAGTTTGAAAGGGAAAAAATTTGAAGTGTGGATTCGGTTAACCTACATTTCTCATCAGTTGTGTCATGTGGTGTATTTTCAGAGAGGCTCGTTCATGAAGTGAGACAAAAGTGCCGCAGCATAGAGGGTAAGTGATGTGTCCTCTGTGTGCTCTAGCTTGTAGCAGCACCACGGGGCCTCTCAGGGGATGAACACCTAGACGCCTTACGCTTGCCCTTGTTGTTGACAAGCAGAAATGTATGCGCCTGTGTTGATTAAACAATAAAAGAGTAATGAAGAGGATTTTGCTGCTTTACTGGCTCCCTTGTGAGTTCTTTCTAAACATACCAGCTAAGATCATTATATATCCGCCTCTCCATCACAGCTGTTATAATAAATAATTTCATTGAAGTGAAGGTGGGAGCGTTGCAGCAGCAGCAGCAGCAGCAGCGTGTTCACACCTCTCTGACCTCCTGTTAAATACTGACATACTGCACTTCTGTCTACAGACATCTGTATCTCCTGTGGAAGTCTGAATGTCAGCCTTGAGCACCCGCTGTTTGCTGGAGGAATGTGCCAGAGCTGTAAGGTAAGCTGTGATAGAGGTCATTAAAAGTCTGGGGGCTCAACTCCAACTAGTGTCGTTAAAAAATCACAGCTCCTTTCATATCTAATAATAAACTGAACATATTTCCAGCAGCTCCTGATGTGACCCCATAAAAACTTGATTTTTTTTTTTAATAAAACATGTCAACCTTCTCACCGGTTTATTTCGCCTCCTTTTGACAGAACTGCTTCCTCGAATGTGCATATCAATATGACGACGATGGTTACCAGTCATACTGCACTATCTGCTGCGGAGGACGAGAGGTGCTCATGTGTGGAAACAACAACTGTTGTCGGTGAGGTTTCTATTGGCTTCTATTGTAACCACAATAACCACAATGTTCCTATCAACAGACCAAAAGTCACTCGTACAGGGTCAGGGTACAAGCAAGCAGTATGCTGTACATGTGCATTGTGTCGTGTATCTAAACCAAGTGCACAACTGTCGGGTTTCCATCCAAATGTGGTGCAAACTTCAAGCGTATTTCCAGCAAATTAGCAAAATAAAATGCAAATGAATGCGCGTTTCCATCCACTACTGTTATGCAAATATAAGGAGCTGAATGCATCGAGATAAATTGTTGGTGGCAGTAATTATTCAGTCGTATGCCATTAAAACTGAGGGTGCAACAAGATGATGTACTTAAAAGAGAGGCAGTCAAACGGATGGAAATGAACTTCTGATTTACAGGAGAGGAATGGTGCATAGCAGCAAGTAGATCTTTACATAAGGAGTAGATACTGTTATTAGGCATGGCATGTGTTAAATAAATAAAAATAAGTCACACATGTAGAAGTGAGAGACGTGAAACATGATATAACCTGACACAGTGGGTTCTTAGCTATGCTTGAAAGACGTGGAATTTTCCAAATTACTTTTTAATCTGCTGAGCTCTGTCTTGGTCTTTACCCAATCTGTCAAACTGGAACTTATTTCTGGAGGCTGTAAACATCCACCATAATAACTGAAAAGGCGCATTTTTATATAGCATGTTGTGTACTCGAGATCCCTGAATACACAACACAAATTACTAGTTAGTGAACCGAGGCGTCCACCCAGAACTTCCATAACTTTGAGCCACAACGTCCTCCCGACTAATCTACATTTCCATATATAACGAAGAGAAGTTCCATTCTGCACCTTTCTGCAGAGTCCTCTTGGAGTTCGATAATATCCATCCAATATTTAGTTTCCTTTACATATTTACCACATTCTGCCACAATTTTCAATGTTCAAATTATATTTATGAGCCGTTATAATTATCAGATATTTGTTTCAATTCTAAAAATGTGACCGCAAAATCCAAACAATCCACATATGGTTCTCTGTGACACTATTCAATCTAGATTTTTAGATAGAGAACATTTTTCTTATTACTAAATATTTCCAGAAGTTCTGTACCCTCGAGACAAATTGTTCAAATAAATGTCCATAGGATAAAAATACACTTCTTCATACAAATCAGTCATTTGTACATGTACAGTTGTTTTTCCAGCACAGACAGCAGGATTGTGCCATCCCTGCACATATTGAACACATAATAGAGGCTTTGTAGTAACGTCACAAATCTCATAGCAGTGATGTCAGGCGCCATCATGGAGGTCCAGTGGAGGGGCGACCGATCACAAATATTATATAAAGTGTGGTTGTATGTCAGTTGAATAGACCACTGTTAACTTATAAAGACATAAAGTCTGATAAAGTATCCTCACACAGACGCATGCAAGTCTAGAAAAATACCATCGCAAACAGATTGAGCCTTGTCAGTCACATGTCGGAGCCCAAACAGTAAACAATGGTTTTCTGTGTGTTTAGATGATGACACTTGGATGACATGTTGACCTTTTAAAAACTTTGTAGGAGCATAACATAGACTGATCATGTAATTGTTTTTTGGGTGGTGGGAAGACAGGAAACGGTGAGAGTTTGTCAGGAGATTAGTCAATGATTTTCGACTTCACTTCCTTGTGTTAAATAATAATCACAAATATATAGTTCATATTTTTGAAAGGCTTAATAATTTCCTAAAAGAGCTGGAGAATGTAGTTTGTAACAAACGTTACTAGGACTGGTGTAAATAGTGGATTTATTTTGAGCTACAAATTAATTTTGGTACAACGGTGTGGCTCTTTAATGTGTTTTTAGTTATTTTTGGACAACAGTGGAGGTCTATGACACAAAGATATATTAGGCTTTAGCTACACAGATACTTAATTCAGTTTTTGGTCTTTTAATGGGATTAATTAACACTAAGGAAATCATCACCAGACATGTTTAGCAGCATGTCGCAAACAAATTAAAACAAGGCACAGTGTGCAGAGAAAACTGTCCCTGCACAAACATGTGCTTCAGTAAAAATAGCATTTTGTTCTACTAGATACTCGGCAGATGTATCATTACATGTACTAATTAACCTCCTCGGCCCGTGTTCAGGTGTTTCTGCGTGGAGTGTGTCGACCTCCTCGTTGGTCAAGGCGCGGCACATGCAGCCATCAAAGAGGACCCGTGGAACTGCTACATGTGTAGTCAGAAGAATGCGTCTGGTCTACTGGGGCGTCGCACTGACTGGCCCTGCCGTCTCCAGAACTTCTTTGCAAATAATCACGACCAAGATTTTGTGAGTAGTGCACCTTTTTTTTATGCCGTAAATTCCACTCATTGTCTCCCCGAGGTAGTCTTTTTTCGTACGTGTCTCAATTTCTTCCCTCTCTTTCTCTCTTGGTGTTGCATTTCAGGACACACCAAAGCATTACCCCCCAGTCATGGTGGAGAAGAGGAAGCCCATTCGTGTCCTGTCGCTATTTGACGGCATAGCAACAGGTTAGGCAAGAATTTGATCAAAGGCTGCGTGAGATGCCCTGTTTGTATCAATTTACACCGAATGCCCCATTTTTGTTGCTAAATGCAACATTTTCATCCTTTTAGTTGATTTTTATGTCACGATATAAACTTTTATTGGACTATAAACCTAAAAAATCATTTAAATTTGGTGCTTTTTACAGTTTGTTTCTAGTAGTAGCTGTTCACACCCAAGAAATCATCTAAAAACACCATCATAGTCATTGTAAGAGTGTATCAGTCAATATGTGACAGCCATCAGAGCGTTATATTGATGAGGGGAGAGTGATTTAGGCCAATATGTTTCAGATATGAGTATTAAACAGAAGATTTGAGTGGTCATTTTCAGTTCTACTCAGTGTTTCAGTCAGAGACAGAGCTACAGTCCTTAGTTGTGTCTGACCTTTGACTCGTGCCTGTGCAGGGCTGCTGGTGCTGAAAGAACTCGGCATCGAAGTGGATCGCTACGTAGCTTCTGAAGTGTGCGAAGACTCCATCACTGTGGGTATTGTCCGGCATCAGGGTCGCATCATGTATGTTGGCGATGTGAGGAACGTCACACGCAAACATGTGAGTTTATTTTTTATTTTTTTATTTTTTGCTGAGGTGGTTGTGTGAAGTGCACGTGGTCAAATCACACATAACCACAGTTAACATGCACAGACTCTGAACACAGCACGACGTAATGGGTGCTACAATTACAGACGCGTTGCTAGGAAACCACAGGAAATCCTGCAAGAGCGTGAATTCTCGCATGTTCCTTGACCAAACCAGAAACACACATGCGTCAAAAAGAGTTTGCGCTGCTAATAACACTGCGATCTGAGCAGAAAAATGGCATTTGAAAAAGCCATATTTGGATGAGATGAGATGGATCGGTTGGAGAAATGAAGGCAGCATGGACTGTAAACTCAACGGAAAGAGCTGAATCACTTTACCTCCTGACTGTCAACAACAACGGACCCAGACTGGAACTGACTCAGTCTAGCTTGATCCAATCAGTCGTGACGCCACAAATCATATTTATAATTAACTCAACAGTCCTAATGTGCGTCTCTAAGACTGGTTGAATTTCTGGTGTCATTAAAACTTCATCAGGAATGAGTTGAATGTAAAAAACACCCCGCTTATTGTCCGCTTTGCTTTAGAAAGACGTGATCTAAAATCATATAAAACAATTCCCTCCTGTCCGATGGCAACTGTACTATTAATATTTTGGGGTTCATTGTTTGACACTGCTAAATGTGTTTGTCTTTCTGACAGCAGGACTTGAAACTCTGAGGTGTGAAGTTCCTCTTTTTACTATTTACATGCAACATTTTTGTGAATGAAACTTGGCAGATGTCACACAAAAAAACACACGCCTTCTCCTCGTGAACAGGTGGCACCAATCAGGCTGAAACGAGCGATTTACGACAAGTTTTCTGCGGTTAAGAGAGTTCGGTGCGTCTGACTTGGAAACGCTCGTACGGGCAGAACAATGTGAGAGAAGATAAGAGTACAAAAAATGTTTTCTAGCGTGAGACCCGATGTCTCCTAATCAGCAGTGACTAACTGTAGTGAACCAGAGCTGCACAATGACTCAAACATAAAACCTGCAGTCTGTATGTCTGACTATCAAGGTTAACATGGCAGGGAGACAACAAAAAGGTCATGAACTCATTAAAGGTAGAAACTGGAGACTAGAGCACAATAAAGACATTTTTAAAGCATCCAGCAGACTCTACAAAAAGAATTGAAATTGCTCTTTTGTCAATAAAAAGTATTTGTTGCACAATATACCTGAAAGTTACAGGAGTGTAATACTGGATCACTCTATCTGACAACGTATCATTATCTATACTGTCTCTGTCTTTATCTCTTCTGTTGTTTCTGACTCTTATCTGTATACAGATACACGAGTGGGGTCCTTTCGACCTAGTTATTGGTGGAAGTCCATGCAATGACCTCTCTATAGTGAATCCTGCTAGGAAAGGTCTTTATGGTAGGTTTACTGTTCACTGTTATGACTTTCTTTGCGATACTAAAGCCTTCAGCACTGTTTAATGGCTCTGTCTGTCCCGCAGAGGGCACCGGGCGCCTGTTCTTTGAGTTTTACAGGTTGCTCCACGAGGCTCGGCCAAAAGAGGGGGACGACCGGCCTTTCTTCTGGCTCTTTGAAAACGTGGTTGCCATGGGCGTCAGCGATAAGAGGGACATATCTCGCTTTTTAGAGGTCAGCCCCCGTCTCTGTCTGTGTGTCTGCTGAACTTGTTGCTAAATAACTAGTTTATCTAATCCTGCAGGTCATAACTTGGCATAAGTTTTACCAACTAGTTGGACTGTAGTGTAGATATGATGGCACAGTGACATAATGATTGATGGATTATTAATGCCCCCTTGTGGCACTAATACATCTTAAGACACAGATCATTAGATATACATTGATGCTGACATTTTGACACTCTATACTGTACAAGGATTTGTTTCAATACCAGTAACACTGTGCATCTTACCTTAGTTCATCTCTGACCGGTGTCTTCTCTCTTC
The DNA here is from genome assembly GCA_946959425.1 of Argyrosomus regius. Lineage (NCBI taxonomy): Eukaryota > Metazoa > Chordata > Actinopteri > Sciaenidae > Argyrosomus > Argyrosomus regius. Next base: position 4,572,575 of record OX336887.1, on the reverse strand, counting down.
TCTCTCTGTGTTACTTTTGGATTTCAGTGCAACCCAGTGATGATTGATGCCAAGGAAGTGTCCGCTGCCCACCGCGCCCGCTACTTCTGGGGTAACCTTCCTGGCATGAACAGGTTGGTGTGTGAATGGTGAGGGAAGCAGCAGCCTGTGTCATATACACAAGGAGAAATGGAATAGTGACTGTGATGACGACTTTACGTTATGTGGGATGACGTAACGGACCAATCAGCAAGCTTTTACAACTATCTAAGGACCAGTGTGTATCATTTAGTGGCATCTAGTGGTGTAGTGACTGATTGCAATCTTGCCGCCTTACCTTCTCCCCTGAGCATGTAGGATCTATCTAGAGACAGAGTTTAGTTTGTCTGTTCTGGGCTGCTGTAGAAACACGCTGGACTGATATAAAAGTCTCATTCTAAGGTAACATAAAAACATAACAATTCAATGTGTTTTTTTTCTCATTTTCAGGCCTTTGAGTGCTATGTGCAATGACAGGCTGGACCTTCAGGACTGTTTAGAACATGGCAGAACGGCTAAGGTACAAAACAAATATATGACAACAGCATGCATCGCCTGGCAAAATGTCAACATGTTGGATGATCAGTATGCCACTGTGTGCTTATGTTTCAGTCTGATGTCTTTACATTCCTAATATTAAGTCTTTTGTCCAAAGCGACCTATAAGTGCATTCAAAAATCTGATTCCAGTCAGATTCATTATATTTTCAAGAAAACACACATTTAATTTGATTGCTCCGAGCAGGACTTTGCACACGGGCGCCTCCCAGTGGCAACAAGAGGCAACAGTTTTAGTCCATCAGTCTATTGGAAAAAATTAAACTACACATAGATTCCTCGTGTTTATCAAATGATCTGTAAATCTCAGGTTTTACAGCTTCAATGTGCATCAAACAATGAAAAACACTGAGTTAAACTCATGCTCTAACATTTGTCTTTATCCCTTTTTTTCCTCCATCAGTTCGGAAAGGTGAGGACCATCACCACCAGGTCTAATTCCATCAAGCAGGGCAAGGACCAGCACTTCCCTGTCTACATGAACGAGAAGGAAGACATCCTCTGGTGCACTGAGATGGAGAGGTATGTAAACGTGAATGTATCGTCTGTCAAACTACCTTTCACAACTCTTTCAGTGATCAAAATCTCAAAATGATCTTCCTGTGTCTTCCTCTATCCTGCTCCCTCTCTGTCTGTCTGTCTTTCCTCCTGTGTCTGGTTGGTTTCCCTGTCAGGGTCTTTGGCTTCCCAGTCCACTATACGGACGTGTCCAACATGAGCCGACTGGCGAGGCAGAGGCTCCTGGGCAGATCATGGAGCGTTCCGGTTATCCGCCACCTGTTTGCACCACTCAAAGATTACTTTGCCTGTGTTTGAGCGGCGGGAAAACTCACTCGGAACCATTTAGGAACTGCAACTGTATGTTGTGACTAGAAATAAGAGCCTTGATCCTCAAATTATACTCTCGTATAATTTGCAAGCGAAACATTGACGTAGATTTCACATTATTTCTTGTATTTGAATTGTAATTCTTATTCTATTTAATTTTGATATGTCATTTTACCTTTTAGCAGTGTTATCAAGTATTGTTGATTTGTTTGTGCAAGCTATACTTGAGACTATGCTTTCTTCTCAAGACACTGAGACGGAAAAATGCTAAACATGTATTTTAAGGGAGACGGTAACGCGATGGGAAAGACCCCGAAAGATAGGAAACGGTTTTTGAGATATGTGAAATGTTTCTGCTGTGTGAGCGTACTGTACGTCGGGGGCTGCGAGATTCCCACCTGCAGTGCAGCCATGCTTCCAGCTACTGAGCCTCACAGAGATGTGAAGACAAAAAGGCGATTTTTCTTCAGTGTCAGGAGAGCTGTGTCTCTAAGAATCCAAAACACCAGATCACATATACCTCTTTGTTTACAGTTTCTATACACAACTGAAGGTAATAAAGGTACTACTGTAATATGGTTACAATACCATGGTGCTCTAAGATGATAGGAAACATCATAGCCCATGTGGCACTACAACTTCAGACAATATGGAGCTCTTTCAGCTGATGTGTTTGATGTTTTTACACTTAATGGAAAAAAAAAAAACAGTTCTGTTCTGTGCCGTTTTTGTTCACCTCAAAGGAAACGCTGGAGTGACAGACAGTAGACTGCAAAATAGAGACCATCACCTCTTTTCTGCATTTTACAGCTTTTATACACAGTTTGTACTGGTGCTCATTTAATCTCTCAGCCTTGCCACGCTCAGGCTCACTACCTGGATCTGCACAAACAGAAAGTGAAGCTTAGCCACATGGGAAATGATGTTTTCTGTCATTCAAAGAAGAAAAAAAAAAAAATACAACCATAAGATCAACGTCTGTGAAACTATTTTTTTTTTCTTCTAGTTTCATCCTGACCAATGACATTACTGTACAACTGTTAGCAAGTGTGGTCGCTGTAAAGGGAGGGAGGTTGACCAGGCCGGGTAACTCTGCTCCTCAACTTCCACCTCTGTAAACTGAAAAAACTGAAAAAAAAAAAAAGGTGCAAATCCTCAACAATATGGTGCGGCTTCACAAAGTTCTTCTACCTTTTTATAGCAATTTTGTGCTGTTTTATCAACATTATAAAGCACTTTTATATGTATACTTTCTTTTTTTCTTGATATTTTTAAAAAAAAGATATTGGTTCTTGTGAATTGTTTTTTTGTTTCGTTTTATGATGTGAACTGATCTACCCGCGTGTAATACTTTTTGTATACAGTAGGGCTGTGCCAATAGAAGTGAAAGAATGGATTTTGATATGTGAATCCCATGTTATTTGACTCATTGTACAGTAGATGGATTGACATTTGTAACCCCCAATCCCCTTTTCCCCTTTCCTCCATCATCCATATTGTTCTCTGTCTGAAAGCAGCGATACAGTATGTTACTACCCAGATTCAAAGAATGTCTATTTCTATCAAGATTGTAAAATGTAAGACAGAGTTAAAGAACTATGTCATGCGCTTTGTATAATATTTTGTCCCCTGTGAAGGACAGTTGGCCCTGATAAATTGTAGTCGTCATGTTGACAAATTTTAAGTGCTGATCCAAAATTTGGATCACGTTCACAAACTAAATTCTCTTGATTGTAACCTCTAAGCTAAATATGGAGGATTTAGGCTGCAGTTTGTCAAAACGAAAAACTGACACAGTGCTCGGCAGAGACGTCAGCACTCAAAGAGTAAAGAGGGTAATAAAAACAGATGCTATCGCTTATCTATATCATATTTAAGATTCAAAATTTGAAATTTAATTTCTTAATGTAATTAATTTCTTAAGTGACCTTATTGCCATCATTTTTGTCCATGCACACCGGGCTCAATATGAACTCTTGTGCTTTGTGATTTTTTAACCAGATGTTATTCCCCCTCTCCTCCTCTTATAATGCTTAACACCCCCTCATGTTTGTACATTTTGTACATAGAGTTTTCCGGTTGCTGTTTTCAATTTTGTTTTTATCTTTTTTTTTTTACGTATGAGATGTACAAATATAATTCTTTGCTAATATATATCATCAAATTAGGACAAATTTTTAGGTTAAAAATCAAGTGACAAATTTGATTCAAAACTTGCTTTGAGCATTAGCTTGTAGGGAAGACTCCAAGTCGACTTTATCGTACTGATTTGTTTGTGTCAAGTGAATCCAGATTTAATGTCATGTGATCTTAATAGTGGCCTATGGACAGCTTTAAGATGAATGGTCTCAACTTCACTGCACAGCCCTACACGGTGGTGTTTGTTTTGTTTTGTTTTTTTGGCTTCTGTTTTCTTTTGTAAGACTTTAAAAAGAGGGATTGTAGGTGTTTCCGATGGTGCTAAACATTTTATCTAATCAAGAAAAATATATTTGATTGGAAGAGAAATAAACATGTCTTGACAATGACTGTTTTTAAGTTCCTTGTAGTAATGGAAAAAGAACTATTATTTCACTCATATAAATATATTAACAAAGGCATTTTAACTTTGTACTTGAAAAAATAAGGATAACAAATAATGAAAGGTTTCCTATATTGTTTTAGACTAGAGATTGCTGTAGTTGGTGCTTATCTGTGGGAAAATCTTGTGAGAAAAAAAAAAACGGTAATAAGTTTTACTGTAGCATAATGTATGCTTAATACGCATTGCTTCTTAATCCTACATTCCATGCCGTACTATTCTCCATGTCTGTTTCCAAAATGTTGTTTTGAGTTGATTGTTTTGTTTTGTTTTTGTTTTTTTTATCAGAAACAACATTTCATTTTTACTGTTCAAGCCAGGTCAATAATTCTATATTCGGTGATACTGTTGACACTCTGTGTGACTTTCTTTCTGTCATAACTGTTTATGGCCTATACGCTTTTCCTCAAGACCAGTTCGTACAGCAAATGTAGCAGTCATTCTCCACTTTGAATCCCAACCCCCCCCTCCTCCTCCCATACTTATGTTTAGTGTCCAGAGAGAAGATAATGGCTCCGTATGTACTTGTGCTGGAGAACACTTGAATAAATGTATTGTTTTTGTGCAGAAATCTGCCACCTCCTGTCCTTTTTTATAAGGCGAGACGCTACAGGGGAAAAACAAGTTTTCATGCACTAGTTAGTCTTTGAGATTTTGGACTTATTGACTCCATAACGTGTCTTCTATCAGACTAGTGGAAAGAAAATGGCCAAAATATACATTTAGGCGTTTATTTTATAACTTTGAAATCTGCAACTTTGCCCAAAAGAACCTGGCTTCAACCAATATTCAGTTTACTATTCTGGAAGCGTGTATGTCATACCTTTTAATGAGAGAATGCCTCAACTGCATATTAAAAACATAAAATTTCAGGAAACTTACTGTCTTAATTCAAGTAATCAACCCACATTTTCTGAAACATGGTTTCAGATCTCAAGCGTTTCTGTGTATCATCAAATATTCATTATTAAATGTGCTACAATCGAAGTTAGTGTTTTTGAATTAAACTCTCAAAAATGACTTCATTAGGACTGTGTGGTTTGATCAGATTGAACTGACAATGGCCTGACAAACTGACTGAAATGAAATTTCATTTAAATGTTTCTTCATTCATGACTGGTGTACAGATGTCCCTTTTTTTTTACAGTTCAGTCCTGCCCACATCATGTTAGAGTGAGGAGCAGAAAATCTTCAATGTGTAAAAAACAAAACTGTTCAAAATTTAGTTAATTGTGAGCTCATTTAGGACTCCAGGAAAGCTCATATTAGGGGCCTTTAATTGTGCTGATCACAGTGAATATATGATACGGTACTTTTAGTGTGCTGGAAGTGCACACGCTCACAGGTGCTTTTAATTAATCTAATTACCACATATTTCAGCCACAGAGGTCATCATGACAGGTCACAACAGAGACGTCGTTAATGTTATTAGTAACACCTGTGCTCAATATGTCTGCCATGAAAACGGTCTGTCACACACACACACACACACACACACACACACACACACACACACACACACACTTTAAAACATTTCTTTTCTCATAATTATGACTTATTATTACATAATATGTAGATACATAAAAGACTGACTCATAAATATGACCATAATTATCTCAAAATGATGACGTACTATATATGTTACTAATAACATTAAGGATGGCTCTCCTTTCATTTTATTGCTATTAAATGTCATATTTATGATAAAATAAGTCAGAATTATGATATACCATCTCACAGTTATGAGAAATCTTGTGATTATTATGATATAATAAAATCAGAATTTTGAGGAGAGAACCACTTTTCTCAGGCAGCTTCTATTCGCACACGGTCTCATAATAATGATTATTTTAGATAATGGATCATTTCAACCGTAATTAATATTCATATGACTCATGTTTTGGCTACTAATTGTCTCGGGGCTGACAGGGGAGAAGTGGACATTGATATTCAGCTCCTGTTTCCATGCCATCATGCCCTCCAGCAGGAGATCTGTTACTCACTGTCTTGACACATGGGTCCTCACCACCCTCTGTGCTTTAAATAAGGGTGTTGCCATGCAGCTCCACCCTGATCAGACCTGAATATGACGCCACTCCACAGCCTTTCATTCAGCCATTAATCTGACTGAGTTAATGGGCTTGCACTTAGATTTCCTTCTAATGCCATGTGCTCATAAATATATTATTTATTTATTTATTGTTTTCTTCCATGATAAGTGTTGTAGATCCAGACCAGGTCATGTAAGATGAGACAGAAGCAACACCAGACTTAAAGCTCATGGAGACATTTAAGCCATGATAATAGTGATAATAAGACATTATAATAATCTAATATGCAGCCTCACTCTCCTGTTATATTGATGTCACCCTCCTCCTCTGATAGTGGTACAGTCTCCTCACAGTGGACACGCCCTAAGTCCATAGTAATTGGTTGCTTAGGCGACCAAGCCTTCACTTAGCGCTGCTGATTGGAGCGTCGCACCGTCGCACGGCTTGGATGCTGCGAGCTGCATCAGGTTCACCGGGTGGCACCGGAAGACTGGCGATTTGCCTACAAAATAAAAGCATAAAAAAGTGTCCAGATTGAGAACCCAGTATGTTGATGCCAATGCAATGCTCTCAGAAGACAGTTAAGCTGCTGTGATATTTAGATTTTATAAAAATTGTGCAAATTATTTAATTAGATTAATTGCTTGTAATTGCTTGAAGTACATATTTGTGAACAGTAGGCTATTTACATATATCTTAACGGAGCTATTGACTATTTTAAAAATCTACTTGACTACAACAACTTTAACTTTGAGAGTTATTAACTGGTTCATGTTACTTTATAAATACTTCACATGTTGCATATGTGTTGCTATTTATTTACTGTTTCTATATTGTATTTTTGTATATATTTTTTTGCATATGGACATTTTGTGCATGTTGTGTCCTCAATAAAGTTATATTATATTACATTAAATTATATTTAAAAAATGATGACTATAGTACATCTGCAACAGCAGAAAAACTGTCCATCCATCCATTATCTGTAACCGCTTATCCTCATCAGGGTCATGGTGGGACTGGACCTGATCCCAGCTGACTTTGTGTGAGAAGACACCAGGTCATCACAGGGCACATAGAGACAAACAACCATTCACACCTACAGACAATTTAGAGTCACCAATTAACCTGTTAAGTGCATGTGTTTGGACTGTGGGAGGAAGTACCCAGAGAGAACCCACAAACTTAGCAAAAAAAAAAAGGCCCCAGCTAACCACTATCAGACCAGTACACAGTATTTTCTTGCAAAGTGCATGGTGAAAGAAGGTTTCCTGCACAGATCTATAGGGGCTGGTTGTTAAAGCTGCAAAAACCACACATGGGAGGGATGGATTTTTGACTTTTGAATTGCCACCAACAGCTCTGATTTGTTTGGATTTTATTTAGAAAGCCACAACAGGAAGTCTCTTCTTGTATCTACAAGCTGACTTGACTGTGATGATGCTGCGCTCTGCTGCTGGTCCCGGCCCGGCCAGGAAGGCATCCATCTGGTGTGTAAGTGTGTGTATGTGTGTGTGTATCTCCTTGGGAAGTGCCATCCACAGATTGTGTTGCATTCTGTTCCTGTCAGAAAGTAACCACAGAGCCGAGTGGAGGATCAGCAGCAGTAGCAGCAGCAGCAGCAGGCCCATAGAGGAGGTATGTGGTGCACATCATCAGTTTTATTCTCTGCGGGGAAATGCTCTGCTTGGAGCCGGGGAGACTTTTTGTTTCCATGCCATCACCCCCCTCCACCACCTGGGTGTCTGCCCTGCCTGCTGTGCCTGCCACCCTCCCAGGGTCTATACACACCCTGAAGTACAACTACACCTCTCAACCTGAGCAGGTGGAGAGCTGGGTGTTGTTTTTTTTTAGTGTGAGGCCACTCTGCGCCGTCACATAGCAAGCTGCTCTTTATTGTGGAGGAGGGAGAGGAGGGACTGAGAGTTAGGGAGGCGGTTTCTAGGTCGCTAATGAAGGCTGTGCAGCCGATCATGCCGGATGGAGACCGGTTTCTTTGTGTCAAGTCGCACAAGTAGAAGTGTCATCATTGCACTGCGATCACACTGTTGCAGCATTTGCCTGGATAATAAATCTGTGTGGTGTTAATTGGCTTATACTTGAGATTGCATGTGATTTGTAGCTGGGACTGAATTAATTTTGAATGCACAGATATAGAAATATGACCAATATAGTAGCAGGGCCTGTAGTTTTACTCCAAAATGACTGTTGTTCATGCTGTAGCTGCAAATATTAAATCATAAATCGATTTATGTTTTTTTTGTAAAGCACTGATTTATTGTGCCAGTCTTAAACAGGCAACATCTCACCTGTTTATTATTGTCAACTTCCATACTGGTTAGTGAGCAATAGGCCCTCTAATATAATAATAACTTTATTATAGCCTGTAGCTGCTTCCAGCTTTAAAGGTGCAGAGGGAATGTTGTATGAGTGCATCGCCTTCCAGCTTGTGCACCGTTAGTATTAATGCACGGGCATCCTCCACATTATCAACCATCAGATCTGGATGTGTGAAGGAGTCCATGCCATGCAGTAAAGTTGCCGCACCCTCATACGTACGCATCCTTGCATGCACGCAAACAAGCACGCACGCACGCACGCAGGATGGGCACACTCACACAGTACATCACAGCATGCATTAACACAGTGGTGTAAAAGAGGAAGGGAGGAGGCAGATCTTTGTTTTTGATACACAGATAATCACTGAAAAGAATCAGTTTAGCCAATAATTGATTTAAAGGAAATGATATTTTGCCTGTGATCTGTGTGTTGTTTAGATTAGAGAGTGGAACAGAGTGGATCATATCCAGAATTTTAGAAATAGTGAGGTCATGAGACTCCACCCTCACCCTCATCACAAAATTCAACCCCAGCAGCTCAGCAAATTAACTCCAGGGTCTAAATGCTGATTAAATGTCCACACTGACAGGAATGCAATGTTGGATATTGAATCCATTATTTATCTTTTTTTCTAGTTCAGAACTCATCCAATTTAAATCTATTTAGTTAAAGGTACTGGAATCAGACTATAACATACCCACCATGTTTATAAAACCACATTTATAATAGTTGAATTCCAAAAATATTGCAGACAAGACTTCATTTTCCTGCATCACAGGATGCTGAAGGGGTCAAACTATCCAGGATTTTGCCAGAAAAAGAGTAAAGAGTAAAGAGACAGACAGAAAAGAAGACAGGGTAGAAAGAGGGCAGTTGGACATGCAGCAAAGGTTGAAGCAGGGATGTTACATTTATATGTGCTAACCACCTTTCCACCAGTATAGCTCAGAATTTGTTTTAATATATAATATTTTATGTGATCATCTGGCAACCCCTTAGATGTGCCTTACAACCCTCTGTGGGGTATCGACCCGCTGGTTGGGAAGCACTGTAATAGAGAACAGTACAGCAGAGCTGTTTGCCACCTCGACTTACTCAGTTCTTATTTTTCTGCCATTGTGATTCGTTCTGTAAAGCTTCATAGTGAGTGAGCATCATTATGCTCCTTTCAAAATAATGGCCTTATTGACACTTGTCTGTGTTATTGTAATCCACAACTGGATTCAGCTTCTTTCTATTTACCACAACATCTCTTCCCACTGGGACGTCAGGTCACAGGCGGTGACTGACACAGCCTACTCAGTCCTGTAGCTGATGTCAGTCACAGCCTGACAGACTGACCACAGAGCAGCATCACTGATTCTTGTCTCTGCTAGACTTACTGCATCAGAATGAGGTACTAGAAAAAGATCTTTTTGTAATATTTAGTGTAGATGAAGTTGCTGTAGTTGTAACTTTTAGTTAGTTTACTACAGTTTAGTTAAGTTAATTCTTGTTTTCCTTCTTCCTTACAGAGCTATAGCCATGTCTTCCAGCTCAGCGATGGTGCGCATCCTGATAAAGGGTGGCAAGGTGGTGAACGACGACTGCACCCAGGAGGCAGACGTCTACATCGAGAACGGCATCGTCCAGCAGGTCGGGAAGGAGCTGATGATTCCAGGTGGAGCCAAAGTGATCGATGCCTCGGGAAAACTCGTCCTACCCGGTGGCATCGACACCAGCGTCCACCTGGAGGAGACCTTCATGAACGCGAACACGGCGGATGACTTCTACAGCGGTACCAAGGTAACGTCCTGCTGGAAATAGAAAGAGGAAAGAAGAAAGAAGGGTTCAGATTGGAAGTAGGGCGACAGGGATTGTCCTACTTGTGGAGAAGAGAAAGTTAATGTCACAGCATGTTTTTCAGTCAAAGCATGAAATAAGAACCATGTTCCTGCAGAAACTTGAGTGCAATTTTTGTGCTAAATTAGGTTTGCACCCTCTCTAACAATGATATTGCAAATGTGTTTTTCTATCCACTGATGCTAATTTTAGCCAACATGTCAGTGATGCTTCTTCAGCCTGGTTTTGATGAGATTAGACAGCTTTCTTAATATTTTTGGCATCAAATATGTTGGTTATTTTAGAGCATTAAAATAAAAAAACAGCATATTCAAAATGAGTCAGACGAGACAGACGATGATGACAGCAACAGCTTAGAAGGCTGTGTTTCTTGGAAGTGTGGGCAGTCATTTAGTAGTTACAGACTTGAAGATGTTCTCACAGCCGAGCCAGCCGTCTTTGAGATAGAGCCTTGACAATTAGTTGATTAATCAATTAGTGAATGGTCAGAAAATGAACTAGATGCTAGGTTGATAATCATTTAAGTCATTTTTATGCAGAAATATCAAACTTTCTCTGGTTTTAGCTTCTCATATGTGAAGATTTTCTGGCTTTCTTACTCTTCTATGATTGTAAACTGAATATTGTTGAGATCATGGATCTGTAGGTTGTTGAAATGCTCCTCAGAGCCAAACATCACCAGTCCTGCTTCAATCATGAACCAGACAAACAGCAGACAGAAGTAAACATATAATAATAAAGAGGCGTTTAAATATAAGAACAAGTGCAAACCAGGCCAGACTTGTGATAGGCGTGTGATCTTTCACACTTTTCTGATATTTTACAGACAAAATAATTCATTACTTATTCAAGAAAATAATCCGATTCATTGATAATGAAATCAGCTTTCAGTTGCACCCCCATTTGGCAGTTTAATGCATTTGTTTCTGGAAGTGTCAGAAGGCTGCAGAGTCTGTGTTTCACCAACATCACACAAAGATGATTTGGCACTTTGCTGCTGGCGAGGCTGCAAGAAAGTGTGGATCAGAGTCATCATGGCCGCTGATAAGACTCGGGATACCCCGCTCTGCTCCAGGGCACCATGATGACTCATCACTCTGTAGCACTGAGATGATGGAGGCTGAGAGATGACGGATGCCGGGCTCCAGTTGTTTCAGACAGACCGTAACCGGTAGACGCCGGTGGCAGACACTATTCTCCACTGTTCTCTCTATCCTTACCCCTCATTCCTCTCTCCGTCCCTCTCTCCTTGCCCCTCCCCGCCTGCTCCGCTGCCGCCATGCTCCAGAATAACTCCAGAGACAAATGCAGATCAGTATCTGTTTCCATGGATACCAGGGGGCTGCTGCAAAGACTGCTGCAAAGCCCTTTCACTCACGCCATTGTGCTTGGAGACAATGGTCCTCAGACCCACGCCCCCCTCGTCCTCCCTCCCACTACACACACTACTCAACTCTCTAGGGTCAGCTGACAGATGCTCAGTGAAGCATGCACTTATACACAAAACACACTCTGTCTTCATTTGTTGGGGTTATTAAGATTAACTGTAGTTTGAGTTTAAAACATCTAAATCTGTTTTCTTTTTTTTAGATTAAAAGTAAGAAGTGCTGAAACCATATAGAAATTATAGTTATTGGTTTAAATGCCTCTTGATTATACTGTGAGGGGCAGTCAATCCTGTGCTTTAACTACTGAAAGATTTATATTTCCCTCAGCAGTCGTCTGCAAATAACCATAAAGATACGCATCAATGGCAATTGAAGCTTTTATTTTTATGATTGGAGCAGGAGCTGCGTTGATTAGTAGATTACTTCAGTATTTATTGGCTTAATAAATCAATATCTTCTCCTTCAGCATCACTTGATGCCTCAGTTTAATGTTCATTTCAGTTTGTTTAAAGTCCGCACATTTCAATTAACCTCAGTTCAATTAACAAAAACGGAAAAAATCAAGACGTACTAAAAAATCCGGACATAAAAAAGTAATTATCACCACAAATGACAAAAAAACATAATAAAATATATACCCAATAGTTTAAAAATATTTAATAGAATTAAATCCTGCACTTGAGTGCTCATGTTTTGCATTTCTTCCAGGCCGCTCTAGCCGGAGGTACAACAATGGTGATCGGACACATTCTGCCAGAGAAGAATGAGTCTTTGCTGGAAGCCTACGAGACGTGCCGCAGCTCGGCGGACTCCAAAACCTGCTGTGACTATGCTCTGCACGTGGGCGTTACTTGGTGGGGACCCAAGGTACTTCAACACTGAGCTTTCTTCTCTGCATGATCATATAGATCCCAGAATCACTTATTTTTAACATTTCATCAAAATGTGAGCTATGAGCAGCCTGTAATGTTGAGATTTTACTTCTTTTAGTGACTTCCTACAATCCCCAGAATGCTTTTTGACAGCCTCCAGAGATTCAACACTTACGTGTTACTTTCAGTTATATATGTAGGTGGAGAGATGGAGGCCAACATCTAAACAAGAGGGCCTTTTATGCCGGAACAAAGGGAAAGTTGTGTCATACTTAACACATGAAATGTCATGTGGCTGTGTTGCATTGTGGTTAATTGAGTGCCTCTTTTATTAATGAATTTCTAATGGTATAATTGTTGAACAGTGGTTCAAAACAGTGACAGAAGAAAGAAGCTCTTGCTGTTTGAAATAGATATTTTAGACTCCACTTATCCGCAGGATTCTTCTGTGTGCACGGACACTTGGTTCAGATCATAGAGCTCATTCACGCTTTTGCTTCCTGCAGGTGAGAGCTGAGATGGAGAAGCTGGTGAGAGAGAAAGGAGTGAATTCCTTTCAGATGTTCATGGCCTACAAGGACATGTTCATGCTGAGGGACAGCGAGCTCTTCCAGGCTCTGCAGCACTGTAAGGACATCGGAGCTATAGCAAGAGTCCATGCTGAGAACGGGGAACTGGTGGCAGAGGTGAGGGGGGATGATTTCACTACTTTCATGTTCACATTTCTGTCTATTATATACAGTATATTTATATATACAATATATATTTCTCTTGCCTCTTCCCAGGGTGCAAAAGAAGCCTTGGACCTGGGCATCAGTGGCCCAGAGGGGATTGAAATCAGTAGGCCTGAAGAGGTATGATAGTCAGGATTATCCTCAAGTATCACCTGTCAAGATAAATACATTATATCCAGACTCATGTCAGGAGTATTAATATTATATATGTAATGAAATAAATCCAGTCACTATCACAGTATCTCACTATAATTGCTCACCGTCTTCTGTTTCTTTACAGCTGGAAGCAGAGGCGACCCACAGGGCGATAACCATCGCCAACAGGGTGAGTGAGACCTCTCCAGCACAAATAAAGAAATATATCATGATAAGTCAGTCAGTCTATGTCACATACTGTATTTTGTGTGGGTTTTCTGTTAGGCCCACTGCCCGATCTATCTTGTCAATGTGTCCAGTATGGCCGCAGGAGACGTAGTGGCTACTGCCAAGATGCAGGGTAAGGACTATTTTCTGTTACAATTATAATCATCTAAAGCTAAAACAGAGATACGGCATGTATGGAAATATCTTAGGAGGTGTAGAAACTGGACAGTAGCTCCATCCAGTTCAATTCAGTTCCAATTTTTGATGACAAATCTGATTTGGTTCTTTATAATCTGTGAAATCCAAATGAACTGGGACCCTGTAGGGACTGTGGAGCAGCACTGGTGGACCACTGCTCACATTTTCAGCCTTTTTTAGGAGAAAGTGGGGCACTAAATGTCTATATCAATATTTAATTTCTCTCTCTGTATTTTGGAGATATGTCTGAAGGTTTCTTTTAAAAATTAATTATATTCTTCTGTGGAAGTTTGTTCTTGTTTCCTTTTTCCTGGTTGTGTTTCCTTCTTTCCTTATTTCCAGTTTTGTTTAATTTCCTTGTTTTGCTTCCTTCTGATCTCCTTTCTATCCTTTCCTTCCTTTCCATTTTTAGTTTCCTTTTTGTCTTCTTTATTTCTTCGTTTCCATGTTGCGCTTCCTACTTTTGAGTAACTTTAACAGAAGGACAAGGGTGAAAATTACGGGATGCAATGAGATTGTTGAGATTGATCTGCTCTGTTTTCCAGTTTGTCTGTTAAATTTATTACATTTAAAAATTAAAATAGTACTTTTATGATGTTTTAGAGTGAGTTATAGTTCATCTCTGCCTCTTCCCATCATTTGAATGAGTGTGCATCCATATTGTACTGTCTGATCACAGGTAAGGTGGTCCACGGTGAGACAACCACAGCCCACGCTGTGCTGAACGGCATGCAGTATTATCATCAGGACTGGGCCCATGCTGCTGCCCATGTCACCGTGCCTCCTCTCCGCCTGGATCCAAGTACTCCCAATTTCCTGATGAGCCTGTTGGGAAAGTGAGGAAAACACTATAAAAATCTAGTGTGTTGTTTAATGGTTTCTTCCACCGCAGCAGTAATAAATGTGATCTTGTATCTCGCTCCGTTCGACCACAGTGACACTCTGAACGTTGTGGGGTCTGACCACCGTCCATTCACCATCAAACAGAGAGCCATGGGCAAGGATGATTTCACAAAGATCCCCCATGGGCTTCCTGGCATTCAGGACCGCATGAGCGTCATCTGGGAGAAAGGAGTGGTATGTGTAGCTCTTTTGTTCCTGTCTGGCTGCCAGAGAACTTCCACAAATAGGACATCTGTTTTGGTTTGGTGGTTATAGATTTGAACTTTAAAAAAAATGAAACTCAGACAGCAGAAAAAACATCTGCTGCTTTTGTTTTCTCAGTCAGATTATGTGTGAGATTAAAGATTAGAAACATATTTGAAGTTGTGTCTTTGTTATAATTCACAGATTGGAGGTAAGATGGATGAGAATCGCTTTGTAGCAGTCACAAGTTCAAACGCAGCCAAGATCTACAACCTCTACCCGAGGAAAGGGAGGATCATCCCAGGAGCAGATGCTGACATAGTGGTCTGGGACCCCGAGGGATCCAAGTATGAAACTCGATCCATCCATTCATCGACCGGCTTGTCTCACTGTAGCTTTTATCTCGACCGTCTGAAGATGATTAGGTTTTTGTCTGATTTAACCAGGTCACCCTCTCTTTTCCATCCCTGTCTGCAGGACCATTTCTGTGGATAACCAGGTCCAGGGAGGAGACGTGAACCTGTATGAAGGGCTCCGTTGTCACGGAGTACCCCTGGTCACCATCAGCCGTGGTCGTCTGGTCTATGAAAATGGCATGTTCACGTGTGCCGAGGGCTCTGGAAAGTTTTGCCCCCTGAGAACCTTCCCGGATTACCTTTACAAGAAGATGGTTCAGAGAGAAAAGGTGATCAGACAGAAGTGTGTTTGTTAAAAGCAGCGCTTTGAGACAGATGTTCAGGTTGAAAGCTCTCTTAAGTGGACTTTTGATGGAACTTAACTACCGTTGGGAAGGACTTTTATTCTATATAAAATATATAGATATAGTTTATAGATTATAGTTGTTTTTTCCTTCTCGACTCCTTCTTTATATCTTATGCTTCCTTCTTTACTTCTTTCCTGTCTCATTTCATTTCCTTTTTTTTTCTTGCTTTCTTGTTTTCTTGTTTCATTTGTTTTGTTTCCTTGTTTCCTACTTATCTCCATTATTTCCTTTCCTCCCCGTCCCTTCTTTCCTTTCCTTTATATCTTCTTTATTTCTTTGTTTACTTGTTTCGTTTCCTACTTTTGTTCCCCTCTTGTTTTCTTTCCCTTCATTGTTTTGTTCTCTTATTTCCTTATTTTCTTGTCTTGTTTCCTCGTTGTTCCTTGACTGTCTGCACTACAAATACCTTGAGTTGGTATTAGGCAGCGGGATAAAACATTTCAGGTTTTCTGGTCATCAGAGTTCAGCCTCTGAAAAAACTCACCACATTTGCAAATCTGTATAAAACGATTTCAAACACGTTTTTTGTTCATTAACCGGACTGTGTATGTGTTGATGTTGACCTACCAGTGTCAGGCTGTGAAAGCTGTCGAACGGGAGCCCTACACAGGTGAAGTTGTTACTGTTGCCAACTCAGGAAAGAGGGATTTCGGGGCTTCAGATCTGGACACTCCGACGCGCCCCTGCACCAGGCACGGTGGCGTGAGGGACCTCCACGAGTCCAGTTTTGCCCTGTCTGGTAAGAATCAACAGATCCATTCAGATATCAGTGACAATGTCTGTTTTTCTTTCATATAATGAAACTACGAGTGTAGGAGGGAGTATGTTCTCAACTCAAAAACTCAGGTTTTCTTTCACACACTGTTAACTGGAGTAGTTTTGCTAAAACTTGGAAGGATGCTTTATTTTCTCAGAGCATTTTGGACTTGACAACATACACTAACTGGCCTGATGAGGGCGCCATTCTTAAAGAAATTTGGAGGGACTGTGTTTCTTGTGGACCCCATTTAGTCTACAGTTGTCCCAGTAGATGCCTGAATTTTCAGCTTTTCATTAGACAGATCTGACAGATTTCCAAGGTACAGAGGGATTATCCTCTTTTTCAGTAATATTCTTCACATTTCTACATATTCAGACTCAGGACTGAAGGAGGAGTTGCCTAGTACACGTTAAAAATGATTTCTGGGACATTTTAATGTGTTACATTTGAGAGATTTTAGTGTAAGAGCTGACAGGAAAATGTGGACAGAGATGGAGTATGACATGCAATGACTTGCCGTTTACGGTCGGCACCAGTACACCAGTACACATTCTGGCCAATGAGGAATGGTTCTTGAGAGTTTTTTGGCATAAAATGTACAATGCCTTGGTGCACTGCGATTTATTTTGCCTTGAAAGTTGGCATAGTTTTCTTTGTTTGAGTATAACCATTATAAAGACAACAAAGGGCCGTGTTTTATGCCATAAATGTGTCCTTTACACCCAAATACTTACCAGTAACCGTAAATGTTTAAGCAGTATTTTAAAGTTTTTTAAGTATACTGCATTGCTTAAATCTGCTGTGTAGAGAAGCCTTTACAACAAAGAGCTACAACTGAGCTGCACATAAATACTACCAGGAAACTGCTGAACCCATGCACATGTTCTCCTCCAGGTGCTCAGATCGATGACAAAATTCCAAAGAGATCCTCGGCCAGGATCCTCGCCCCACCTGGAGGAAGATCCAGCGGGATCTGGTAACCAATCGGGACGGCCATTACATGAAGCGGAAGATAGATACCTGAGGGAAACACGTGGCCAAGCGAGATGACTTGTTTTTCTTTCTGGAAGCTTAGAATGTGTGTGAGGGTCATGAAGTCGTGTTTTTTTTTTTTATTTTGAACTCAGCACAGTTACATAGGACTGTAAAGCGTTAAACAGTATGACATTATCGTAATAATATGGATCAAGGAAAAGTATTGCTCGGTGGTTATAGCTACCAAATTTCAGTCAAATGTTAACCAAATATAAGCAGCAAATAATAAAAAAAACAAGTTGCCAATGAATTACTTTGGCTGTTGGATCACATTAGGGGAAATATCTTACTTATAGTTTTAGGAATGTGAAGGTGAGTCATGGTTTTTATGATGCGATTGTGTTACCTCACTGTAAAATACGATTTTGCACTTGTATCATGTACTATTTAGATGCCTTTTTACATGATTTAATGTCACAAATATCACAAATGTCTTTTTACTGCGAGCCACGGTGAATGAAATGTAATAAATTATTACAAGGACGTCAGCATGACATTAATATGTCATGTTGCAATTGACCAATTGAGGAAAAATATAACTAACCTTTTTAAATGTGTTTGGTTTTATTTATTTTTTATATTTCATTATTTGTGGTATTTTCCGTTGATGCTACTGTGTCACAATTACTTCCTAAATAAGAATTTGTTCAGTAGTTCTTCGTTGTCAGATCATGTTTACAGCCTTATAGCAGAATGGACTTCTGTTCCACCTCCCACCCCCCACCAAATGTGAATGAATGCAAATGCTGTGTGTACTGTGCATGGTCGCATAGTTAGAACTCCTGTAATAAGCACTGATGTTGCTCACGTTACGCATCCATTTTCCACAGAGAGCAAAAAGTCTCACCCAAACTGCCTTTTTCTCACCTGAGAACACTGACACCCCACACAACACATCATCGTCCCATACTGCAGGTGCTGTTCGCGACATGCCGAACGCTGTCGTTTCTTTTAGAGTGGGCACTTTTTACTGCTTTGATGCGCTCTGGTCTGTTCAGACTGACACTTCCGATGTAACACACCACTGTGAAGCATGTAGAGAAGGTGATCCTCTTTAGAGTTGAAGGTAAACAGCAGACATGTCAGTGAATTGATGCCATTTTCTTCAGGGGATCAAACGCCATCACACTCAGCATCATAACTGGAAGGCATGCTTGTTTAGCAACTTCAGAAAAGCACTGATACTACTACTACTGTATTTTTACATTTGTTTTTAGTTACAGAATATTTCTTGTGAGTAATTGTCTTAGTAATTTTGATCATGTTTAGACCCAGTTATGTTCAGGAGATCATCATGTTACCAGTAAAAGTCCTACATTATTGTGTCTTCTGGACAGATTTCACTTTAGAAGCTCCAGTGAATCTTTTCGTGTCTTCCCCCCTCCCCAAACTTACACTGGTGCTGAACAATGTGTCATCACATTGAATTCCTTTTATCTCTTATTTCGTCTTGCAGCTCTTTATCACATGATTTGAGTGCAAATAAACCACAATGAAATCTCCAGTCGAATCCTGTGTCTGATTGCTGACCCGTGGTGGAAAAGGACATTTACTTTATATTAGTTCTTCCATTTTTATGCCACTTTATATGGTTTATATTCTACTTTTTATCCCGCTGCATTTATTTGACGCCTGTAGTTGGCGACCTTTAAAGCAGTGGTTTCCAAACTTTATGGCCTGTGACCTTAAACAATAAAGGTTGGGGTCTCACATATCAGATGTCTATGAGCTGTTAGCAGTGTCACCAATAACTGATTTTCCTTCTTTATATATCCTCAAATGTAAAAGTTTTATGTGAATAACTGTTTAAGGGGCACCAGAGGTAAATCTTTCCTCCATATTTATTCATCACACAAACCCTCAGATTTATCTTGGGCCCAGTTGGGAATCATTGGACTGTACTAGCAAAGTGCAAAATATGATAATATATCACTCACTTTCTTGCAAACCTTTCATACTTGAAGTACCTTTTGCTGTTAGAACTTGATTAATTGTCAATCAACTATTTTTTCAAGTGAACCTTCCCCTATTCTCTACATTCAAACTTGTCCTATATAAAGATGTTCTTCTCTCATCATTGTAAATTAAATATCTTTGGGTTTCAGACTGTTGATTGGACAAAACGAGACATTTTACTTTCAGCTTTAAGAAATGTTTTTAGTCAACAGTGACAACATACTGTATTTGTAACAGTTCATATAGATTATAGTACGGTCTAATAGTACTGTAGTAAAGCCAACATCAACAATTAGATCAAGAAATGGAAATTAGTCCAATCAAGTAGATCTATGATTAAGTCAGAAAGTGAATCAGCAACAATTTCCATAATTGATTAAATTATAGTAAATAATACCAAACATTCCCATTGTTCCATCTTATGTGCTTGTATATCGATGATCTCTCTGACTGTTGATCAGACAAAACAAATTAATTGAAGACATCAGCTTAGTATTTTCTGATACTTTATAGACAAAAGGATTAATTATGATCAATCAGTCCTGCATTCTTCAAAGTCCAACATGTCTGGTAGGTTGGGTAAAGATCACAAGGATGATCAGTGGACGGGGTAGTGGAGGTCATGGTGGTTTAGTGGTGTGATGGAGGAGGCGACTGTGATGAATGGATGGTCTTCTTCTGTTTTGTATCATTATAGACCACATAATTAATTAATAAAATGAGAAATTAATCACCAGATTAATCAATAATCTATTGCATTAGCACTTTTACTTTGAGTAAAAGGTCCGAATATGTCTTCCACTACTGTTGCTGACTTTGAAACAGATCAATAAAACATGAACATATCTTGTCACAGTCTGACCTCACCAAAAGAACCTCTGTCACCAGCATGGCCTTTAAAAAAAAAAATCCAAGCAGACACATCATGTGTCTCTTAGCTGGAACAGGCCAAAGTCCTATTTATAATGAACCTTTAACAGCATGGAGTCGGGCGCATGCGCGGTAGGATCTGGATTGTTGCAGCCCCAGACAGGGCGGCCCGTTACCAAGCACTGCACCGCGCAGGGTCTGACAACGACGACAGCAACGGGCATTGACATAAGGACTACTGCCAGCGTGATAACAACACAAGACACCCGTGAATACAGTGAGTATGAACGCATGAAGAATCCACCGAGCCGCTCTCTGTCTTTCTTTTGCGTCTCTCCTTTTCGTGCGTGCGTTTGCGTTTTGGGGGTTGCTGTGTTTTATTCCCATGCAGTGAGGATATATATATATTTCCCGTGCACACACACACACTGACAGTCCTGAGGTATTCTGGGAGGCCTGTAGAGGGGGCCGCTAGCAGAGCAAGAGCAAGCAAGCGTTGCGGGTTTTTAACCAAAAGGCACCACGCAAAAAAAAAAAGAGAAACGGCCACATTTATTGTTCTCGGCTCGGGCTTGTTGTGTCAGCCCCTCCGCCCATTTCTCCTCGGTAGACTTCGGGGTTTTTGCACCCTGGATTTTTTGCTGCAGTAATTATCGGATCTTTCTCAAAAGGCCTGGTAGATTTTTTTTTAAATAGATACTTCTCTTTCGATGTAATAATCCATATGCGTTAGAAGATACACCCACTGCAAGATGTGCGCCTCTTTACGCAGCTGGACCTTGTGTGTGTGCGTGTGTTTTTTGTCTTATTCCCGGTTATATTCTTGGTGATATGTGGTTGTAAGTTCTAATCATGTAATTGTAAGGCTAGCCAAGCCCCCCACCACCACCCCCATGGGCGACTGCTGGTGTAATGCACGCTGCTTGAAGGTGCATTCACAATATTATTATTAGTTTTCACCAGAAATCACTGCCCACATTGCGTGATTCAGTGTGGGATTTGGTGACATGCTGTAATTTCTCTGTATCTGTCACCTGAACACACAAAGCAGAGTGTGACCTTTATAATCATGATTTCACAGTTTAAGTCTTACTGTGCACTTTTACTGCAGGGGATGTCAAGGTGTTACAGGCCTATTTCTTTGACATGGCACCACTGGAGGCAAGCAAAGTGAGCACAGAGATGGACCGGTGCTGCCAGATGTGTAAAGCTGCTCACAAACATCAGGATATTTCTGTTTAATCTAGTGGTGGGGGGAGGATTATGCTCGCATAACACATCTGTAAATTAAAAACTGAAACTAAAGATGCTTCTCAGGCGCTCAAGTGTGTTTCCCCACAGGCCCGGTGGGCTTCACGGGCTCACAACTGCAACGGTTTGTGACCCAGCCCAATATCTCCACCTCTCAAAACCTGAGGGCATGAGGGAAAAATGGTAGAACCCTCCAGAAAGTGCATTTAAAGGGTGATTCTGCAACTTTTCCCCCAGCACTTAAAATTTAGATTTATGTAAAAATTTCTCACATAAATATATACACAGTGTTATTACACATCTACACATAACAGTAGTTAGTAAATTATGTGGTTTAACAGAACTTATGATGCATTTTATGGGTTCAGACACCATTTTTCATGTCTCACAACTGTGATCTCAACACATAATGAGCTAACTCAATTTGTTATTGATTGTTTCATCTAAATATGACTTCACACTTTTTTGTTCACTTTCACTTTGTTGATTTCTCATATAAATATGCCTGTCCCTCACTGCAACACTGGGGAAAAAAAGCTGTAGTAAAAGTTTAAAACAAATTTAGTTTCTATGGAAACAGAAGTTATAAGTGAACACATTGATGCATATCATAAATTAATATTACTGTTGAATTCATGTGTATTTACATGACGTATTAAGCTGCTATTGTGTTGCAGCAGAGACAAAATCAATGTGAATTATATATAAAAGTGGAAAATAAACATGTTCCACATTAAAATCTTAACGCCTATATGCAATTCTGGGTACCTGTTTTAATGTTTTACAGACTCTGAGGGTGAAGATTAAAATTCATTGACGTTTTTAGTCAATAGTGATCTCAGCTGCAGAAACTTATATTTGTAACAGTTTATATAGATTACAGTAAGGTCTAATATAGAAATAAGAAAAAAAGAAATGTCATTGTCCAGAGGTGAAACAATGTGTTGATCAATCGACGAAGCAACAGAAAGTGAATCAGCAACAATTCTTGAAGTCATTTGTTGAAGTATAATACCAAACGTTCCCGTTGTTCGAGCTTCTCTGTGAGGATTTTCTGACTGTAAATTGATGACCCGTGTTTTGGACTGTTGATCAGACAAAACAAGATATTTGAAGACATCAACTTTTTGACATTTTATAGTCAAAAGTATCAGCTGATTGATCAGTTATGCAAATCACTGTTCACAGACCAAAACAAGTTTATCAGTTCTGCCTTCCAAGATGTCTGGTAGGTTGGGTAAAGATCGTTCGGATGATCAGTGGACGGGGTAGTGGAGGACATAAGAGTAACTGTGTTTATCTATTTTCATACAGTGGTCAATCAAAGACAGATGAAGTAGTCTGAAATATTCTGATTTGGTTAAAGCGTGTTGTTCTTTGACCTAAGAACTAAGTCTGCTGAAAGTCTTTGAGATTCAGCTAAAAGACGACAACTCTCTTGTCTTCTTCTGTTGTTTGTTTCAGGTAGGGGATGGCAGTTAATGTGTACGCCACATCTGTGTCCATTGACAACCTCAGCCGACATGACATGCTGGCATGGGTCAACGATTCTTTGCATCTCACCTACACTAAGATTGAACAGCTCTGTTCAGGTAAGGCTGAAGTTTCAATTCACTTCTGCTCGACGGATCAGAAAATCAGAACAACACAAGAAAAACTAACTGCTGTGTCTTTGTGTTTTCCAGGAGCTGCATACTGCCAGTTCATGGACATGTTGTTTCCAGGTTGTATCCTTCTGAAGAAGGTCAAATTTCAAGCCAAGCTGGAGCATGAATTTATACACAACTTCAAAGTTCTTCAGGCAGCTTTTAAACGGATGAGTGTTGACAAAGTCAGAATACTTTTTTATCATGTTCCACTATGATTTTGACCAGATTTATAATTTAATTTCTTTTGTATCATGTAACACCACATGGAGCTATTCAAGCATTTCCTGTTTCCGCCCTCCAGATTATTCCTGTAGAAAAGCTCGTAAAAGGGAAGTTCCAGGACAACTTTGAATTCGTGCAGTGGTTCAAGAAGTTCTTCGACGCCAACTACGACGGGAAGGAGTATGACCCTTTACTAGCCAGACAGGGGCAGGACGTGGCCCCCGCCCCCAACCCAGGTGATCACTTTATCCACAGACCAAAGAGAAACGCAGGTAAACCAAAACAGTTCTGCCTTTGCTGCACGGTCTTCCTGAGCTTTGGATGGCTCAAAAGCGCTCCCTGCAAGCAAGTGAGTGTGAGCAGCACGATTCTCACAGAATGACTGCTGTCTTTCCTTAGATCCATCTCACTGCCCGGCATTCACAAGCAACATGACACTGTGTAGGTATACGACGACTGAGTCACTGGTGGGATGCAGCATTAGTGGGGTTGGAAATCCACAAAAAGTCAACTCCAGTCGTAATTTGCTTCCCCAATTCTAATTGATCATGATCGGTGTGATGCCAGAAGACCTTCAGAAATATCAAATGCAACTACTGTCTGCAGTGTCCTGCATCAAGCAGCTGATGCACCACTGCTGCAGCTCCATTTTCCCCCCCCTCCCGCGAAAGCTGGACTGATCAGAAAAAGAGTCTTATTTTTACTAACAAGAGTAACTTCAGCCTGAGCAGCCTTGCTATGTCTCTGTGAAAGCTTCTTTTCTTTTTTTTGCTTGAAGATCACGGCCAACAATCTAATAATCGAAGCCTGCTTTGTGACTCTGTCACTTGTAAAGCAGCGTCGTTGTAAATGGACTGTGATAATGCGTGTTGGCATGTTTTGAGTTTATTTGAATTACCTCTGCTGAAGCACTTATAGAGGTTTTGACTCAAACAAGTGTGACATTCAGCTGTTATCAAGTATTTGTTTTTATTTAGAATTTGGCTTTTTAATCTGGCAAACCAAATGTGTGTCATTCATATCAGTTCTGTTGTGAATTTTAAACCCTTTCACAAAAACGACATATCAAAGGCGCAACATTATGCTATAAGCTGATATCATCAGCTCTCTATAATGTGCTACATCCATCGCCACAACGCTACAAAGCCGTTCTAAATGCAAAGCAAATCCATTTTTATATGACATGATAAACATCTCTGATCATCTCTAAACCACCACAGGACCACAGAGGACATCTCCAACAGTTCCCAAAAACATGCCAACACCACAGCGGGTCCAACACAACACTCCAGCCATGAGGAAGAATCCATCTTTGTCTAGAAATGGGGGAAGTGATGCTGAGATCATGGAGCTAAATCAACAGGTAGGGTTGTATGGAGAGGTGGAGGTGGAGAGGAGAGGTTAAGAGCACAAACCGTGTTGTCTATCTTATGATTTTTCAGTCTTGTGTCTATGGATTCATACCAGATGACATGTTGACATGTCACAGTAGGAAAAGCACGTGTGTAAATAATAAAATGAATGAATGATTGTGCCTGCTGGCTCATTGTTTTTTCTCCCTTTCCTTTCTAAGTTGATGGAGTTGAAGTTGACTGTAGACGGACTAGAGAAGGAGAGAGACTTCTACTTCAGCAAACTACGGGACATTGAGCTGATCTGCCAGGAACACGAGAGCGAGAACAACTCCGTTCTCAGCAAGATAATCGACATTCTCTACGCAACAGAGGTATCTATCCGCTGTCAGCAACAAATCCAGGCTGCGCTGCAGCATTTCAATCAGCATGTTCTTCACTGAGTGAATTACTATGCAGAGCTGAAATCTCATCCACCAGGTTCTGTAAGGGTGGTAGCTTTTATATCATCTATTGTTGATGCCATATTTCTGTTTTTAGACACCTTTAACAAAGAAAATATTGCATAACTCCTAGAAAATTGTGGGTTATTGTGGGTGTGATCTATAAAACACAGCAGCACCACTGATGTATTATTGCATTCGATACTTTGACTAGCTGAGCCAGCTGAACATGAATGGGCTAAAATCATTTAATCATACGGCTGCTCTAGACTTTCCAAATGTTATTAGTGCAAAAGTATCAAATTCTGATCACAAAAATTCATTTCTGGGGGTTTGTGACCCTCAAAAAATGTGTTCACCCATTTAAAGCCACACTTTTTCAAATAATTGCATATGGGAACATGCTTTTTGGGTCAATCGTGTGATAAATGCAGAAGGTTTAAATACTCAATGTGGCCTGTACACCAAAATTGCCTCATGGTGCAGCTCTGTTCTTGGAGGCTGGAGTTGGGGAACAAAAAAGTTGAAAGAAAATCACATTAGAAAAGAGTTTTGGTGGATATTTGGTGGATTGTTCTTTAACTTTTTTAAAAGTTAAAAGTTTATACAGTGGAGGCCATTTTTTCTTGGGCAGTAAACCCCGGGAACATGTTTGTTTTTTATTTTTTATTTTTAGAAAGACTGCTTAAAGTAATGCAGAAAACCTGATTAATATCTTTTTTTTTCTGTTTCTCAGGAAGGCTTTGCACCTCCGGAGGATGAGGACCTCGATGAACAAGCTCACCTGGACCAGGATGAATACTAAAACCCTTCATTTCCCTCCCCCCTCCAAACATCTCCATCTTCCCTTTCCTTTTCTATTTGCCCTCATTTGTTTTCTACTCTCTCTGCACGCTCTATAAATACTCACCATTATCCCTGCTCTGTCTGTCTTTTCCTTTCTTTCTTTCTCATATGTATATCTGTTGGTAAACCTCCCCCTCCCATCCACCCTCTGGCCATCTTCATACTATACACAAATACTCTGCATCATCATTTGCTGCTCCACCCTCCCTGCCTCCACTTTACACAGTAACAATAACAGTGATGTACGACATATCCCAGTTATTCCAGCATGAGTAACGCAGAACCGAGCCTGGCATGGAGGTTGTTATGGCAAACAGTGAATTTTAAGTCTGTAAATATTACCGACATTGTGATTTCTGAGAGCACAATGTGTCCGCTCGTAATGGAGTTATTTATTTGCCTTTGGTGCGCTGTGATACTTCTACTTCTAGAGCACAGAACAACGCTGCTCCAATGTGCCATCAAGACACTCCCAGAGCTACTAAAAACTGTAACAAAAGTGACTTTTTAAATAACATTTTCTTATTTATTTAACTTATATTTCATTTAGATTAACTTTCTGTAGCAGAATCGGTGCAAAACCTACTGTACATGAATTGAACGCTGCGGCCATGTGTGTTATTTCAGTTACGTTTTGTGCTCGAGTCAGCATCAAGCTTTTAAGTTTCTGTTACGGTGGGTTCACGGCATGTAGAAACGCTGAAGGAAATTCTTTGCTGTGATGACTCAAAGCGTATGATCAGTGCTCTGCGATTATTCGTTATTGATCAGCAACATATCTGAGCATGAGAATGTTACACATTGACTGTGAATGAGTGATATTTTGTATATGTATGTATTTTGTGTGGAGATTTTGTCTGATGTCGCACGATCCCGGTTGACTGCAGTCGTATCTTTTGGGCCGACGTGCAGAAAACCTTATAAGTTTTAAAATTTAGAGATTGACAACATGACAACATGGTTATAGATTGTAGCAGTTCTAATGTTTTATTCTAAAATATGAAGGAGCCTGACACTGAATTAATACAGACACATTTTCATATGACAGCTGTTATCATGTTTTTTTTTTCCTGCTGATCTTGTGTTTATACTTTTAATTTGCCGTTACAGGTTGCCCATGGTGTGTATGAGTTGTAGTTTGGAAGAAAGTCAGTATAAAGAGATCTGTGATCAGTCGCATCCAGATAAACCGAGGAAGTCTCCTTGTCCTTCCCCCAGCTATTTTTTTATTTTATTTTGCAAACTGGCTGTTGTCTGCTCTGGAACTCGCATTCATCGACCATGTAAACATCTACAGAACACTCATCTTTTGAGTTTTGAATAAATAAACAGTTGTGAAATAAATGTTTGTGGTTTATGTGTTTCTGTGGAGATATGCAGCTTCAGGTAAAGGAAAGTTAGCATGGGTCACTAAACCCTACAAAGCATAGGGTTAGTTAACTTTATCTGTGATTGTATGTAATCCTATGATAAGAAGAGGATGATTATATGCCAGAGACCTCTTTTAGTCTGCAGGCTAGCGTTTCAATGGACATTTTACACCTCAGAGCATCAGGTTGGCATCTGCTTTTTGCACCTATCTAGTTCCAATACAGTCAGTAAAATCGTGATCAGTGTAAAATCACTTCCAGAGCCATAATATTACAACCACTGACAAGTGAAGTGAATAACACTGATTATCTAGTTAATATAGCACCTGTCAGTGGGAGCCAGCAAGTGAATATTTCGTCCTCAAAGTTGATGAGTTAGAAACAGGAAAAATGGGCAAGCGTAAAGATTTCAGTGACTTTGACAAGGGGCCAAACTGTGATGGTCCAAGGAAGGAAAAGTGGTTTACCGGTGTTTCAGTTTAATGAATGACCATGTTAACAGGCGACCACTAACCTGAACAGAATGCGTAGCTGTCAAACAAAACACCAAAGATGAATCAGGTATATGTTGTTTTGTTTTGACATTGTAAGGTTAAAAACAAAGTAGGCAATCAGAAGGACAGGTACATGTCTTCAAACCACAGACACATTTAGCTAACGGTCACCAGTTAACATGGTCACATGTTAGACAGAAACACTGGCAACAGAATAGATAGATAGGAATAAGAAATAGAACTGGAAATAGATATTTAAAAAAAAAAACTATATACAAATAAATTAGACTGCAGAAAATGAATGAATGAAAGTCACAGCATTGCATTGAGGCATGTGGGGAATGAAGGTGGTCCAATCCAACAGATGAGCTACTGCAGTTTAAATAACTAAAAAAGTTCATGCTGGTTCTGATAGAAAGGTGTGAGAACACAGAACATCACAGTTTGATGTGTGTGGGGCTGTGAAGTGGGACTTACACAATATTAAGCAGTGTATGTAACCATAACTTAACCATGACACTGACTTTTGACAACTAAGTTAGTTGCAAAAAACAGCATGAGTACGAGTCCTTCATCAAATCCTTGGTTTCTGTACCAACAGGACCCCGGTCCACTTTCAGCCGGGGGATTAGCTCAAATGGTAGAAAGGCTCAGGGGCCAGTTTTTACGCTCCCTCACGCAATGGAAAAGACACGCGAAAAGCACGGGGGACTTATTGAATAGTGAAATATCATAGACAATGTCCCCTGTATCTCTATATAGATATTTCTGGCGTATTTTATTGAGTCACCCGCCGTGCACCTCGCCGTGAGCTGGATTCGAACCTACAACCTGCCGGCCAAGGCAAAGCCTGGGTCACTCATTCACACAACAGGATAATATTAAGATTATTGCGCCCGTGGAGCAGCGCATTAACGTTAAAACCATTTTATTTGAGCTGTGTTTGTTATTAATCATCAGCAAATAAAACATTATGAATCAAAGAGTGCTATTTACAGTGGAGCCGAGTAGAAGGGGTTACAGACATATACTGTATATACAGTACGTGTATATATCTCATGAGAAAGCAGTAGCCAGTGTAAATAACAGATCCCATTAAATCATGTTCTGAATGACACAGGTACTCGTGTTGTTGCCGGTAAGTTTGTTTGTCCGTTGCCATGAGAACGTCTCCCCCTAGTGGTCTCGCGAGATCACGGTACCAGGTGTTTTCCTGAGGTATTACTCCCGATTTAAAATCCATAGCAATTTGATGTTATTGAATTGATTAATACTTCTTAATTTGTATTTATTATGAAGACCATAATGTTTATTTCTGTTTCTATTAATATAATGATAACATTAAAATGTGCTACTATGGGACAATATGGACAGTTTTTTTTTTTAAATGATGGACACACTGAGTCATAAATGTTGGTACAATAAGATTTAATGAACACAAGATCTAAAATAAATAAATATTGAAAAGAACACACACACACACACACACACACACACACAATATATATATATAACTATACATATTATCTGACAAAAGAGGGTGCATATCTCACATTTTTGAAAAACTTTTATTACATCTTTTCAGGGGACAACACTATAGAAATGACACTTTTATATAACTTAAAGTAGTCAGTGTACAGCTTCAACTGTATAGATTTACTGTCCTTTGAAAATAACTCTAGACACAGCCATTAATGTCTAAACAGTTGGCAACAAAAGTGAGTACACCTCACAGTGAACATGTCTAAATTGTGCCCCAAGTGTCAATATTGAGTGTGACCACCATTATTAACTAGCACTGCTTTCACCCTCCAGGACATGGACTTCATCAGAGCTGCACAGGTTGCTGCTGGAGCCCTCTCTCTCCTCCATGATGACGTCACAGAGCAGGTGGACGTTGGACACCTTGCTCTCCTCCACCTTCTGCTGCAGGACGCCTCACAGGTGCTCCACTGGGTCTAGGTCTGGAGACTCAGATTATTGTAGAAAATGTTGAATAATTTGTACAGTATTAATAGTAGAACTTAGAAAAGTAACAGCACACATGTCATGAATGAGCTGCATCTGGTGATATAATTTTTATGGTTGTAGGACAGGATTTGTGGGAGTAGAAGCGAGGTGTGGTAGAAAAATAATAATAAAGATAATAATAAAGAATTAGTAATAATTAGTATTAATAAATAAGTAAGTAATAAGTAATAAATAATAAAATTATTGTCAAGCACACTCAATTAATTGTTAATTGTACATATTTTCTTAATCTGAGTTTATTGGTATACACCACATAAAATTGTGGTAAAATTTCTTGTCATGGCATTAAAGCCAGATATATATATATATATATATATATATATATATATATATATATATATATATATATATATATGGACATGTACATACGTTCAATAACAGAGTAATACACTACTTACCACAGCAAATTGCAAGCTATTATAAGATATCAGATGACTTCAGTCACCACAATCAATTTACATAACATGTATCATTTAATTGCTGAATGAAAGACTATTGTTTAATCATAATGGTAAAGTTATACCTCCTAGTTCACTCGTTATAGTTAGTAATTGTGTTTAAAAAAGTATAATATTAACAAGTCGTTAGTATTAGCAGCTAGTACAGTAAAAAAGCTAATCAATGATAGATGACTGACCTCATTATGAGGAACAACAACGTTTGATTAGAGAATTTAAATAGAATGTATTCAGAGGATTTCAATGTCTTATTTATTAATATCTTACTTCACTGTCCTATTCAGCTGTAATTTGCAAAATCTTGATCAAATACGTTTTGTGTAACACGGGAATCGAACAGCTGTTTAGCTCGACAAGTACGTCACTGTCGCAGCCGGGGGATTAGCTCAAATGGTAGAGCGCTCGCTTAGCATGCGAGAGGTAGCGGGATCGATGCCCGCATCCTCCAAAAGCTTTTTCACCACCGTGTTTCAAATAAACTCTCTAAAGATCTAAAGAACTTTAACGGACTACTTTTTAATCCTGCAAAGTTAGTTTCTCGCTCCATGCTTTGAGAGCCTTTCACTAAAATAGCATTTTTTACTGCGTCACTGAGTTTAAACAAAAAAATATCAAGCATGTCCATTATCGCATTCGGCATTTTTACTGTGATATGCAACTTTTGCATGTCAAAAGCTCAACTCTTTTGTCCTTAAGATAAGCCTACCAGTCAACTGGAGCTTCACCGTCCATGAAAAATGCAGAACTCCGATGATTTAGTGTGGAAAACGTGCACGAAGGTGAATTCAGACAGGCTCAGTATCATATCACTGAGAGAGAATTAACAGCAGTGATGTAGTTCAGTTTAAGACCAGCAGATGGCAGCACAGCATGTGTGTTATGGGAGAGAGGGTCAGTGGAAGTTGCATGGTCCCCAGCTGTAGACACTGTTAACAATCAAATATTCTGCATTAAAATTAACACATGAAATCACACAAAAATCCATGAAAATAGAGTTTTTTCTCTGATGGAGAGACATGATCAGTGATGTCATCGGGGGATTAGCTCAAATGGTAGAGCGCTCGCTTAGCATGCGAGAGGTAGCGGGATCGATGCCCGCATCCTCCAAAAGCTTTTTCACCACCGTGTTTCCAATAAACTCTCCAAAGATATGTTTACCTCCGAAACTATAACGAGTTTTCCAATTTCCAACTCGGCCCTTCGTCTTGAGTGAACTTTAACCAACTACTTTTTAATCCTGCAAAGTTAGTTTCTAGCTCCATGCCCCATTGAGAGCCTTTCACTAAAATAGCATTTTTTACTGCGTCACTGAGTTTAAACAAAAAAAATATCAAGCATGTCCATTATCGCATTCGGCATTTTTACTGTGATATGCAACTTTTGCATGTCAAAAGCTCAACTCTTTTGTCCTTAAGATAAACCTACCGGTCAACTGGAGCTTCACCGTCCATGAAAAATGCAGAACTCCGATGATTTAGTGTGGAAAACGTGCACGAAGGTGAATTCAGACAGGCTCAGTATCGTATCACTGAGAGAAAATTGACAGCAGTGATGTAGTTCAGTTTAAGACCAGCAGATGGCAGCACAGCATGTGTGTTATGGGAGAGAGGGTCAGTGGAAGTTGCATGGTCCCCAGCTGTAGACACTGTTCACAATCAAATATTCTGCATTAAAATTAACACATGAAATCACACAAAAATCCATGAAAATAGAGTTTTTTCTCTGATGGAGAGACATGATCAGTGATGTCATCGGGGGATTAGCTCAAATGGTAGAGCGCTCGCTTAGCATGCGAGAGGTAGCGGGATCGATGCCCGCATCCTCCAGAAGCTTTTTCAGCACCGTGTTTCAAATAAACTCTCCAAAGATATGTTTACCTCCGAAACTATAACGAGTTTTCCAATTTCCAACTCGGCCCTTCGTCTTGAGTGAACTTTAACCGACTACTTTTTAATCCTGCAAAGTTAGTTTCTCGCTCCATGCCCCATTGAGAGCCTTTAACTAAAATAGCATTTTTTACTGCGTCACTGAGTTTAAACAAAAAAAATATCAAGCATGTCCATTATCGCATTCGGCATTTTTACTGTGATATGCAACTTTTGCATGTCAAAAGCTCAACTCTTTTGTCCTTAAGATAAACCTACCGGTCAACTGGAGCTTCACCGTCCATGAAAAATGCAGAACTCCGATGATTTAGTGTGGAAAACGTGCACGAAGGTGAATTCAGAAGACAGGCTCAGTATCATGCGAGAGGTAGCCTGATCGATGCCTGCGTCCTCCAATTATTTTCAAAGGTTGCTAAATTGAGTATAACGCAGAGAGTAAACAAACAAGACTTTCATAGCCATATTAGTGATAATAGTAGTAGATATGAGTGATTTACAGTAAAAACAGCACTGAATCGCACCAGAAATTCAACAAAACTCTAAGCCAGACACAACACATATCAAGATGGCTAAAGGAAAAGATCTAAGTAATTTTGAAAAGGGGGTTCATGGATTTCATTCATGCACTGTTTGTTTGTTTTTAACCTTACAGTTTTTAGACAGAGTGCACACAGTTTAACACTGTAGGATGACTTAAATTAATCGTTTGTTTCTTTGTCTTTGAGTTACTGTGATTGTTGGAGAAGTTATTTCCTGGTGGGTGACATCCTGGTGGCCATGTCGTGTGTGGATTTGGGTTTATTTTTGCCTTGTATTTAGTTGTAGTTGGTGCCCGTTCTGTTCACCCCTTGCGTATTATTTGGTTTGGCCAAATCAGTATATATGTTTGCTCTGCATCATTTTAGTCAAGTCTGTTTGTTCAGTTCTACTTGTGTCTCTTCAATATTCAACTATTTTAACTTTTTGTATCAGTTTACAATTACAGAAACATTTGACTTACAACAATGACCAATAACA
This sequence comes from Argyrosomus regius, assembly GCA_946959425.1. NCBI lineage: Eukaryota > Metazoa > Chordata > Actinopteri > Sciaenidae > Argyrosomus > Argyrosomus regius. The sequence goes on along the minus strand of OX336887.1, from coordinate 4,539,314 downwards.
ACTGCCCCTCGTTACTCTTAGCAGCCAACTGATGGGTGAACGGCATCGTAGGGAGAAAAAGTGATTTGATATTCTGCTTAAATAATGTTTTGTGTTTTGTGGATCTCAGAGGGCCAGGAGCTTGCTCCCCCTGAAGAAAGTTAAATTCATCAATCCGGCGCGCTTTGAGAGCAAAATAAGGAAGCTAGATCTAAGAACTTTGTGCTCCTGTACTGGTTCCTGTACATGTGCAACATGTCTGTCCGACCGGGCAACTGGGGCAACGTGATCAGAGAAGGTGAGTTGATCATCGATCCTAGTTCTTATTGAAATTGTTAAAATTATTTTGACAATGACGTAACTAAGTAACTGTTTGAATTGTAGTTTTTTTTGTACTTTTACTTGGGAAGTTCTCAAAAAAAAGTGATGATTGATTGTTGATTCTATAAGCTGAAATACATACACTACAATAGACAGGCATGGTTTTGAATGACAGTTGTAGAGGGGGATAGATTTATCATGTCCAGTTGTTGGTAGTGTTGGAGAGGAGGTCCTCTCTGAAGAGCTGGAGGTCTTCAGGAGATTTTTAAAGGTAGAGAGGGACGCCCCTGCGAACTGGTAGGAACTGGTAGGACGTTCCACCAACGGATGAGAAAAGTTTGAATTGCCCTGTACTGAGTGTCAGGTGGCAGAGCCAGGTGTCGGTCATTGGAGGAGCGTAACATATGCCTGTATGAGGACATTCAAGTAGGTGAATGCAGAACCGGAGACTATACTTTCTTTGTAGGCATGTATGTGAACAGATGACCGGAGAGATGATGTCAAGATTAGAAACATTTGTAGTTGTCATTTTATTCACAAATTCAAGTCAGACAAATACTGCACACTGAGTTCACAATAAATCAGCACAAAGGTGACAGTCTTACCTTCCAACAACCACAACAACCTCAAAAAAACAATAATAATAATAATAGTAATAATAATTTAAGCAAGATAAAACTAACCATCATTGTGAAATAATAAGAAAATTACCTCACTACATTGCAGTAATGGTTTTAGCGATTACATGTCAATATGAGAATGAGTTTACCTTATTGCGTACTGTAGCCGATCATCTAAAACTTGAGGGTGTCTTTTGTCAAGTGGCAAAAAACTCTTTCAAGAACACAAGGACAACTTACAAATGAAATGATTTCTTTGTGTGAAAATAGTGTCAAATCCAGCAGATACCTCAGGCCCCCAACATTTTCTTCACCATGTAACCCGGCATGTTGTACAGGAAAAGACCCAAGATGGCCAGGATGAAGAGAACAGAGAGAATCTTGATGGTCAGCCACCTGTACTGGTCACAAATCAGGTGTTTCGCAGCTTTGAAAGGGATGAGGAACCAGAGGAGGGCAATGTCTGGACGGCTGGTGGAGCACAGAGACAAACAGGGTGTTAGAAACTATGGAAATTATAAATTCAAAAATCCATTTGTGGCGTAACAGTACTGGTACAATCATCGACAACAACAGCAGCAAGGACACGTTAGTGTAGCAATAAGTACTAATCGCATAGTAGTGACAGTTGTAGAGGGGGATAGATTTAGCATGTCCAGTTGTTGGTAGTGTTGGAGAGGAGGTCCTCTCTGAAGAGCTGGAGGTCTTCAGGAGGTTTTCAAAGGTAGAGAGGGACGCCCCTGATCTGGTAGGAACTGGTAGGACGTTCCACCAACGGGGAACAACAGACGAGAAAAGTTCGGATTGCACTGAGCGTATGGGTGGCAGAGCCATGCGTCGGTCATTGGAGGAGGTAACCTCTGCTTGCATAAGGGCATTCAAGTAGGTGAATGCAGAACCGGAGACTACCGGAGACTTTGTCGGCTAGCATTGGGGATGTGAATTTAATGCGGGCTGCTACAGATAGCCAGTGGAGCTCGCTGAGCAGCGGGGTAACATATGACCTTTTGGGTTGATCGGAAACCAGCCGCGCCGCGGCAATCTGGAGCATCTGAAAGGGTTTCACTGTGCAGGTTGAAAAGCCCGTCAGAAGGGCTTCCCAACCTGCAACAGAAATCAAGTCGCAAGATGACCACAGCCTGTACCAGGAGTTGGGTAGCATGTTGAGTCAGGTAAGGCCTGATTTTTCTTATGTTGTGAAGTGCGAAGCAGCACGACCAGGCAACAGAGGCAACGTGGAAAAGAGGTTAGTTGGTCATCGATCATGACGCCTAAGTTTCTTGCTACTCTAGTAGGGACAAGAAATAGGGAGTCAATTTTCATCACTTCTTCTCAGACAGGTTTGAAAGTTACTAATTTTAAGGACAACGTACTGAGCTAAATTTGTCATGCTAACAAGAGAGGAGGACACTCCATTTAAGTTTGCTTTTAATCTTTTTAGGGTTTTAAATTAGACTTGGTTGGGATTGGTTGGATGTATTCTTACTGAAATCGTTAAAATCATTTTTGACAGTGATGTAACTAAGTAACTGGGATAGATTTAGCATGTCCAGTTGTTGGTAGTGCTAGGACAAGAGGTATTCTCTGAAGAGCTGGAGGTCTTCAGGAGTTTTTTGAAGGTAGAGAGGGACGCCCCTGCTCTGGTAGGAAAACTTTGCCCTGAGCATACGGGTGGCAGAGCCAGGCATCGTTCATTGGAGGAGTGCAATGATCGAGAGGTAACATATGTCCACATAGGGCATTCAAGTAGGTCGGTGCAGAACTGGAGACTACTTTGTGATCTCGTTGCTTCGGTTGCCCGGTCATGTCGCTTCGCACTTTAAAATACTGGAAAACTCAGGCCTTACCTAACTCAACATACTACCCAACTCCTGATACAGGCTGTGGTCATCATAGTTGGATGCATTCTTTTTGAATTAATTAAAATCGATTGATTTTGACAGTCAAATTTAAAGTAACTGTTTGAGTTGTAGTTTTTTTTAGTACTTTTACTTGGAAAGTTCTCAAAAATTTGATGATTGATTTTTGATTCTATGAGCTGAAATACATAGAATATAATGGACTGAGGCTTGCTTTTAAGCCTCATAATTATTGATGAAATAATATAATTAATAATAATAACCACACAAACAAGGACAGACACAGATGACAGGACAACCGGGGAAATGGATGGTTCAGAAGTCAATTTATGCACAAATTTGAAATATCATACATAGTCACATAAACATTGTCTAAGCAAGCAAACCTGAACTCCGATACAAGCCAACTATGCTAAAATGCTCAATTTATTTATCAATAAAACTGTTAATGTCTCCCAATGATTGTGTTTTCATAGCAATGGACATTGAATGGGTATAAAGTAAACTCCATTTCATTAGACAAGAAAAAACACTTAGTTATCACAACAGTAACAATACATTGAGATTTATACACATTAATAACCAATAATGGATGCACTCAAGATTTATTATTAGTAATGCTATTATAATGGTGCTCTTTTAATAATGATTCAGGTATTTTGTTAAATGGTAATCTGCAAAACGTCCACAAAAACAATTCTAATTATTACTGAATGAATGCACACTGTTTGAAAAAGTTATGATCCGCTGGTTTTTTAACTCAGGCGCCCAACATTTTCTTCACCATGTAACCCGGCATGTTGTATATGAAGAGAGCTATGATGGCCAGCAGAAAGAGAGCAGAGAGAATCTTGATGGTCAGCCACCTGTACTGGTCACAAATCAGGTGTTTCGCAGCTTTGAAGGGGATGAGGAACCAGAGGAGGGCAACATCTGGGCGGCTGGTGGAGCACAGAAACGCAAACAGAATTATTGAATGACATAAATAACATACACAGAGATGGAGGAGATGCCTACATATAAAGTACTGATATAAACCGAGGGAAGGAAGCCTGCTTTCTCCACACCAGTGATGATATTCATTTTTGGTGTGGAAGTTGAATGTGGAGAACACACATAGATAGATGTGTTTGAGCACTATTACTACAGACCAGTCACTTGTATGTTAATGGTCATATGGTGAATGGTAGCTCATTCTTCTTGTCCATACTGGCCATAAAATGTTCTCACTTCATTGTGACTCTGCTGTAAGAAATAGAGGACAAAATCTAACTCTAAAGCGAAGCTGAAACTAATATGAGACAGTAGTTCATCAAGAGGTTCAAGTCCCCTCTGTTCCATCTGTCCAATGTGGCATAAAACAGAGTGGAGTGTGAAAGTCATACTAAAAATATAAACTGTGGAACACACCCACTTGATGTGACTACTCAGATTGCTGAAGTCTCATATTAGCTCTGGCTAAACTTTGAAAAACAGACAGAGGACAGCAGATTTTGTCCCACATCTCTTTCAATGAAGTCGCGTTAGGCAGTAACTCCTTCAGTGTACATATGCACGTGCAAGTATGATATTAAAGGTCCAGTGTGTAAGATTCAGGGGGCTCTATTTACAGAATATGGTTGAATATCAGTGTATAATCCTAAGTATGACCTAAAGTTTGCCATATTTCTACAGTAGCCCAGAGCAGACAAACTAAACACTGGCTGGGTGAGGCGACAGGTTTGCACTCAAAAACTGCACCACTAGATGCCACTAAATCCTACACACTGGACCTTTAAGATCAGTTAGATCTTTTCTCAGGTCTCTCATCCTCATTTCCACACACTGCTTGGATGTAAGGAAATGTCTGTGTGGGGTTTTTCTTCCCAGTTTTATTCACAAATTCTGTCCATTTTGGAAATGCAAATGAACATTCATATAAACCAAAATAAATCATAAAAAAAAAAAAGTAGCTCAAAATAATTTGACTCCAAGCTTCTGCTGTAGCTCCATTCAGTTGTTGCAGCTTGTTCAGCTTGTAGCGTTTCTTCATGAGCTCTTGAACAAGTGAAATGCACCCTGAATTAACCAGGACTGAACTTGGATGGAGTTCTTTCTTCCCCCAGTAGTTGTCTATGTCTTCAAAGCGCTGCACTGAGATTCTTGAGTGCACAACACTGAGATTTTTTGCTATTATGAGTATTATAGCTAAAATAGAATAGAAAATCTACTTAAATAAGTAGATAAGACAGAAGAAAAGCAGATAAGTTCTTACTGCTACTACTACTTCAAATAAACACATTTATCTGCAGTAATACGATATAATGTGGATCTACTGGGCCGCATCAAATCTTTTTAACACTAAACTGAACTTGTACAATGCTTGATACTCAACTAATTATGAAACAAAATGTTCTAGGCCTATTAACATTGAGAATCTACTTTTTGTCACCTGATAGCTGAGAATCAATATGAATATCAAATTAAATAACCTAATACTGTGGAGAATATGCTTTCCTAAAAGCATTCTCAAAGCATCTTACTCTGCCATCGTTTTTATTATGGCTCATAAAATTACTCACTGATTACTTAAATGATATCACTGATTCCATTTATGTTGTAAAATGCTATGCCTGAAGAGAATCTGTGGACAGAAAGAATGAGGAGAGAGCGTTAGAAGCCGTCTGGTTAGTGAAACTGCTGGAACCTTCTGCAGACCTGTCTGTGCAACATCTCAAGCTCCCAGCATTTTCTTGACCATGTAACCAGGCATGCTGTAGAGGAAAAGAGCCAGCATGACCAGCAGCAGGAGAGCAGTGACAATCTTGATGGCCAGCCACTTGTACTGGTTGCAGATTAAGTGTTTTATGGCTTTGAAGGGAGTGAGGAACCACAGAAGGCTGGTGTCTGGGCGGCTGGAAAGATAAAAGACACAGATGTTCAGTAATACTTTACTTTGCTCTCTTTCCAAGCTAAATTTAAATGTTATATCGTTAACATTACTGAGATCGAGACGGACACAAAGGCAGAGACAAGACAGAGAAACAATTTACAGTATTTTGAGAACTTAAAGTGGAAACAGACAAGTTTTAAAGCGCCCTAGCGTCTCCAGATGTTGGAAACACTCGGGCGCGAAAGTAAAAAATATTTAAATTACTTATCCTGCTGTGCAAAGACGAGAACGCTTTCTGTTTTCAGACTCCTAGCTCGGTGAAGACATGATAAACACCACTTTGCAAATAACAGAGGAGAAACAAGTCTTCGCGCAAACAAGTCAGTAGTCACTTAACGCTAGAACAAAACATTAGCAGAAAAAGTGCAAGTTGGTCGTTCATTCATTTATATACAAGTCTTGTAAATCGAACCTTCATTTTCCTGGGAAATATTGTGCCTGGTGGCAGACAGAATTGCACACATGGAAGCGAGGCTTACAGGGAATCTAAACTCAGATGGTGTCATTCTATTACGCATCACACAGTGCAATCAACATTAACTTCATAATGATAAATTAAAGCAAAGAAAAATTGTCTATTTCCACTTTAAAGATGATTCTAGGTCGGAATAAACAAAAGATATGAAGAAACAGCAACTTACCACGTAAAGAAAGAAGATCGTAGGTATAAGTCCAGATCTTGGTTGAAGTAAAGTATGTTCAAATGTCTTTCCTCATTTCATGAAATTGCTTATTTTGGTTATTATTTTATGTCATTTTAGAATTGTTTATGCTTGTTTTATGTTTTTTTTTTCTCCATGACTGATTTATTTTTGTATTTATTTATGTATTTATTATGATTTATTTATCAGAGGATTTATTTTGTTACTTCAGGCCTGTTTCGCATTAGTCATTGTCAAGCTGGACTTGCAGAAGCAGAACAATATGTATGTTTGCACGTGTGTGTGTGTGTGTGTGTGTGTCTGTGTGTGTGTGTCTGTGTGTTTATAGCAAGGGTGAAAAGTAGCCAAGCCACAGAATAAACTGAACAATGTTAACTGAGAAAAACAGATCACAAAAGTGTTCAGTGATAAAAATGCAGTCGGTGGGATGTTAACAGAACATCCTTCATACTTGGGTTTCTCCAGGGGCTCTGGTTCATTGCGTCCTTCACCCGCTGGGCTTTTCTCTGCTTCCTCGCCTGTCAGAAGATGCAGCTCTGCTTCCACTTTTCCCTAAAAGGACAACAAAGATGTTTTAAGCTATTGTGCAAATCTTGATACATCCAGTCAGTTCTTTGTTTTGCCCTTTTGCTGTCATAGCCGCAGTTACTTTTCACATTGACCCACCGTGAGTTCAAACTCATCCTCTTCATTTCTGGCCACAAATGGCCACCAGCCTTTGATCCTCTTCTGTTTGAAGATGGAGACCATGGGCATTTCTCCTTCATTTGTCACCATCTCAATGGTGCACTGCTTGGGAGTCTTCGCACCACGTGGAAAACGGTTCAGGTCCAGCTCAATTGCACCTATAAAGAGACGTTATTTAACTGAACTGTCGTGGTGGAATGAATGAGAAGCAGTTAATAGACAGACCCGTGTCTTCACAAAAAAAGGTCTGATGAATCCCTTCACTGCACCTAAGAAGTCATCTGCAGAGAAATGGTCAGCGTCCCACACTTGCAGATTCAGACGAGCAGGGATCTTGTATTCAGTCTCGTCCCAGGCAAACATGGACTCTTTTTTTGAGATGACGATCTTCTCTTCAGCCATGAGGTAGTCGAAGGGGTAGACGAAGCGCCAGTTGAAGTTGCCCTCTCCAGTGATGGAGTGGTAGTGGACATCTGTGTCCTGCTTGTCCTCCTGCTGCCCCTTCAACCAACTGTTACAGTAAAAAGGTGCAGGATAGATTCACAGTCTTTAACAAAGCAAGCATGGCTTTTAATAACTGCTTGTTCTCTTTGTTGTGGTCTAGCTGGAGGAAATAACCTAAAAAACTTGTAGAAGTTATAATTACCCTCGCACAAATATGTCACTCGATTTCTCCCCAGTGAAGATATCATCATCCTCCAGAACGACCTCATCTGTGTTCCAGACGATCACCCTCAGTTCAAACCTGGACAAAAAATATGATAAGATATATTATGAACTAATCAATAATGATAACAATTAATTAAACCTTTTGGGTAGTACTCTATAAAGTCTATATAAAAGCTGTAAATTGACAGGTTTGACTAGAGAACATACTTCTTTGGTTTCCTTGGTGAAATGTCAAGTGCGGGGCCAGGTGCAGTCATGTCTTTAGGGAACATATCCACCCACATCTCAATTCTCCCCTGAAGCCATTGAACACAAGGACATAAAGCTTTAAAAAGGATACAAACAAAACTTTATAGTATAAAGGTTCATTAAAAGGTGTAGTTGGCTCGGTTGAGTACGATGAATGACATACTTGTTCAATTCCTGGTTTGTCAGGGTGGAGCAGTGGTCTGGTTTCCACGTGTTCTGGGACAAGTTTGCAGCCGGCCTTTGGGATTTCCTGCCAGTGCTTCAACACGGTCAGAGCCAGATGTTCATCGGTCTGCTTCTTCAAACCTGAAAAGGGTTTAGAACAAGTACCGAAGTAGAATCATGCAAATATTGGTTGCTTGATGGTAAGTGATTAGTTGAATTCAATGGGAGAAACAATAGGGTATGACTTAAATGAACGTTTACCATTTTCATCCTCTATCTCAGTCGGTGCCATGAACACACGATTCTCCACCTTCACTCTTCCTGGAGGGCCGTAGTGAGGCCCGTCCAGCTTGCCTTCCTTGCACAGCTTAGCCAGGATTTGGGTGGGTTTCATTGGGTCTCGCCACACATTGTAACCATGGCTACAGACAAGAGCAAAAGCAGTTACACTAAATAAACCCTACATTGTGTAATATAAATAGACCTTGTTTATAAAACAGGCTATGTGACATATATGTGTGGTTTACCATCCACCACACAATGCTACAGGGAGTTCTGCCTTTGATTCTTACATGGCGTAGTTACTCGCGATACCACATGTGGCTCTGTGTTTGCTGTAGAAACGGTTCTCAAGGTCAATTTTGGTTTCTCCAATCAGATCATCGGTTCCCACCAGGTCCCAGTCATAGATTGATACAGTGAGTGTGGAATCCATTGGGAATGTGGCCTCCACGTCAAAGGATCTGATGAGAAATGAGAAATATGGCATTTGTCAGGACATATTTTAAATATGATATAGGAATAACTTGTTAGATCATGTGAGTAATGATGCTACTCTGCTACTTACTTGCCAAACAAGGGGTTCAGCTGTTTTGAGATGTAGTTCTCTTTGTCTTTGATCTCGTTCTTTCCAAGTCTGATTGCAACGTATGGATCAGCTTTCCCGTTAATGTCAGCTGGGTGCAGATCAGTCGCCTACCAAAAAAAAAAAAAAAAAAAGGATAACTTAAGCATGGGGTAACTAGCCTCTACTGAGATATCAACTCATTAAAATGCAGTAAAGTGAAATACACATCGCCTACCCTGATCACATAGATGCGGACAAGGATATTGATGGGATCGTTGTGAGGAATGTTCTGAAACATTCCCATGTTGGAGTCGATGTTCATGTCTCTGGGCATGTCATCCGACACTTTGTACATGCACATAGAGCCCTAAAAGGAGGCGGTTACAAAAAATATTGGGAAAAACACATTAAATAAAAATAGTTACATGACATGTAAAGCATTCCACGCTGTCTGCAACTGTTAGCAACAAACTTTTTTAAATAAACAAGTGGCAAATGTTTATGCAGACAACTGATTCAACCGAGGTACGAATAATTTAAACATTCGGTTCTTACTTTGAATTTTCCGACAATTCTGTCCTCGTCCAGCACATTTTGGTCGTCATCATCACCTCCTTTTCCTCGGAACAGGTTAAAACTGTGCAGCCAGTCCTCAAAGCTGTCAAAGTCAGTCTCCAGTTCCTTTGGGTACACCTTGTTTGAGAACACAGAAATGATGAGAAACGATATTCGGTTTTAAATGATCTCTTTCCAGGTTACACTTCAACCTGTACAATCTTATGATGTACAATTGCTTTCAGCTGTAGTGTAGCTGCCGCTCCAGTACCTTCAGCTCATCCAGCTTTGGCTTTCTCCTTTCAAATGCATCTATTGACTTCTTCTTGTCCTTCTTCCCTTTTCCTCTCTTGGTGCCTTTCACAGGAGAGTCATCAGGTTTGATATCTGAGTACAGGTTAGCGTTGAGGACGGAGTGAAGAGGGGGAGCGGGGGTGGGGGATTGAAGGAGCAGAGCACTCGAGACATGAATTCCACATGAAAGTTGCCAGAAACCAGCTGTTAGTGCAAATACAAGAAGTATACCATTGAATTGTATACTACTGAAGTATACAGTTCAGTGGGAATACTTGGCGGCCTGAGAGGATCCTCCAGGAAGGCAGCTGTGTAGTCTGTCTCATCAACTTGACTGGTTCTTGTCATTATCATCCACAGTCAAGTCATGACTTAGTGACATTGTAATATGCACTAGTAGATACTACATCTGTATGTCTGATATATTTTGTCACAGTATAAATATTTGAGTCTGTGCAGGCTGGTTGGCACAGCACAGCATCAAACATGTGTCAAGTATATTCACTGAAATAAATGCTCATCTTGTCATCTGGCTGCAGTGTGTGTATTTATCATTTTTCGTTGACAACTTTCATGGCAAGCATATAAATGATATGCATATATGGGAGAGAGAAAAAGTGATTGTCCCACATGTGGAAATTTGGATTCATGTCAGCATCTACATGGAGGCATTCTTGAGCTACGAGGATCTAAGAAGTTCACTACTGCACTGTAGAAGAAAACAACAGAGTTAGTGAGCTCGTAAAAGATGAACATGCATAAACAATAAAGAAAGTAGCTGAGAATATCTGTTGTGGTGTTCTTCTGTTTTATGACCCTTGTGACACAGACACAGATTTGCTACTTCACGACATTAAGGCGATGATACTTTAGCGCTGACACAAACGCATGCTGGATGATATCAAACTTTCAAACTGATGACATAAACAAAACACTGCTCTTGTTATCTGGCTTTACCTCCGCCATCTGCCATGTCCATCTCATCTTTCTCTTCTGAATCTGAGAAAGCAGCTTCTTGAGCCCTGAGAGCCTGTAAGGAGCAGAGGTTACATTTTTAACAGGATTCATCAAGACAAAAAGAAAATCCAGTTTCCCCAAAGATACTTGTGTCATGGCTGTGTTGTTTTCCTGTGACTCACCTCTGTCAAAGTTTCAATGGAGGCGAAATACTTGGACCACCAGTCCAACATGCTCTCGTCAAGTTCCTCCTCTTCAATCTCATCACCCTTCTTCCTCTTCCTCTTCTTCCCCTTTCCATCGTCGTCCTTTTCACACAAGACACATTAAACATGTTGTCAGTGAAGCTTTGGAGCTTCTTGCAACAACATAAAGTCTTTAAATTTTGATATAATTAATTGCAAAGCAATTTGCTTACCTCAACTTTGACCACCGCATCAGAGCACTGAGTAGAAAACCAGATTGCATAATGTCAAATAATGTGTGTTTTCATAATCATTATCGGATTTGTTGTTTACTTTTTTACAAATGTTTGTCAAGATGTCTGTAGAAATGTTTAAACAAATGTCTGCTGTTTTAAACGTGCCATTTAGGGGAGAATTATTATCCAAACTGGCTCGAATTCTTTGAGTATAGGTCACATAAATTAAAAAAATGAAACTTACAGAGTCTAGTTTGACCACAGTTTCCATCTTCTTATGACCAGCATCAGAGTCCATGCTGACAACAATAATTTCCTCTGAAAGATGAACAGACAGTGTTATTTCACAGGTACAACAACAACATACATTTACTTTAGGTTTTAGTTTATACCTGTTGTGGTCCAGTTGTTGGCCTGCTTGTCATTCGGCCTGTAGATGAATTTCCGCAGGCTGGTGACAGCATTGGAGCCAACCAGAGTGTAGCGCCCAAAAGCCCTGCAGTCCACCACTCGGATGTTCAGCGGCGGGTGAAGCAACTCATTCTCAGGCAAATCCTGACACACGAAATCCAGAGTTAGTTTGATCGATGAGAGTAATTTGTTTTTGAATGTCAGCAGCACACTCGATGCTTCTTTTCTAACGTGCGCGGAATATAAATATGGAGTAATTTAAATGATAAAATACCACTTCAAACGACTTGACAAGAGTGCTGAAGTTGGGGTTTTTCTTGTAGTTGGGGATGAGGGCAGACTGTACTCCCCTTCCAGCACATTCAACGTCCACACGAGGGCGATCCACCTGAGCCAGATTCACCCTCTTCAGGTCCCTCAAGCCCCAGAACAAAACCTGATGGATGGGAAGGTTCAGTTTTACTTCCCTTTTCTTACTTAAATACATTTTACTAACACTGATTGAGTTAAAACTAAAACAAAGTCTTCACCTCAATCCTGTATCTGCTGAGCACTGGTCTGATCCCCAGCGGTACAGGCAAGATAGGGCCTCGGTCATAATCTGTGGGACCGTCTATGGGAGGCAGGTCAGCTTTCCCATTGGGGCCAATCTAAGAGACCCACACAAGAAATCAATTTCAATGTGATCTGTCAACTTTAGTGTTGTAAACAGGACCCTTTATGTCAAACAGCTTAACCTGCAGCAGTTCAAAGGCTGCCAGCATTTCTCCAGCGGTGCAGTTCCCACGGTAGATCTGATAGTACTCCAGCTGGGGAGGGAAGCGTGGTGGACCATAGTGCTCGTCCGCCATCTTGACCACAGGCTTGGCGAATGTTCTGCCCATGAAGTCAGCTTTACCCTGGAAGCATAACGATGAATGAAACCTTAAATATGCACACACCATAAAGCGTGAATTCTGGTTTGAATATTTGAAAGAATGGTCTTTTTTTTTTAGCCTACCATATCCAATCCGTCAGTGTTCATATTACAAGGTCGCTTATGGTGTAATCATTAATTATTTGTCCCATCAGCAGGAAGAAAACATGGCCTGAGATGCACATGTTTCAAGGCATACTACATAAAAAAGCATTGAAGATTAAAGTAAACAAAAGCAACATACCTAAAATAACCAGTGAACTGCAAAACAGACGTGTATTAATAAAATCTCAAAAGATCACTGAATGTTTACTTCATGTTTTTAAAAAAAACAGAAATCTCTCTTGCAGTTAGTGGTTATGAAGAGTCTTAATTCTGCGTTGGCCACATACAAAAAGCACAAAATTTCACTTAAAGGAATGCAACAGGCATAAAATGATCAAAAGAGGGTCCATCTATCCTTATGGACACATCTTATTCCTCTTGCATGCCTTTCAGTACTCTCTGCACACATTGCAGTGCTTCTACAGTTTATCAAGCCATCAGAATCCACACTCTACTTATCCAAAGGGTCATCCAAAACAACGGTGTTATTGCCAGGAGCAAATATAGAGTCGACAGTCAGCAAAAGCATTCTTTCAAATATAACGTATATGAAATATACCTGTAAATCAACTTAACCATTTTACTAAAAGAAAAGCATAGTAAAAGACATTACTCAGGGCATATCACACACTGGCTTTAGATTCATTAAGTGACATGTTTAGTTTTAGATTTCAAGTGAAAGACAGGCAGACTCTTAAATTATTAGGATGATAAGGATGGGAGATTGCTATCTTGAAATTCAAGCTGTGCGAAGGGAGACTGTTTGCTCGCATTAATACAAGTGGAAACAGACAGGCCTCTCTATTTCAAAACAACCCTTACCACTGTGTCTTGATCATAAATTTCGATGACGATGATAGGAGGGTCGTCTCTCAGTTCGGTGGCCTCTCCAAACAACTCCACGTTCTCGAAGACCAGCAGCTGGTCCCATGTCGGGCACAGAGTCTCTGCCAGCACCTGGGAAGGAAAACAAAACATTTCATAAAGATCTGCTGTACAATTAACCCTATTTTAGTCTGACTTTCTGAAAAGCCTTTTGCCCGTGCTCACCTCAGTGACCTGGCTTTGTGTCGAGAAGAAGACTCTTGCAAAGGGATCAGACAGACCTGAGCTATCAGCAGCAAACAGGCTGCGAGCTTGGTACATGTGGACCCTCAGCTGGAAGATCTGTTTCACTGTGGACAGATAAATGAATCAGAATTATCTAAATTCTATATTTCTATATCATTTCATTAGTAAAGTCTTTATTTCAGAGTATGTTAAGTTAACATAGAAGAAATACTGAATTGGTTGATGTTCTTACTCATGTAGGTGAGGCTGATGGGAGGTGAGCATGGCAGACCAGGTCCTTTGGACAGCTTATTTTCCTCAAATCCATTGGGCAGGCCATTCAGGTAGTCTTTGCGTTGTTTAGTCAGGCCCAGCCACAGGTAAATCTCTATCTTGGACTGGACTGTCCAGCCAGCAGGCCCGAAACCTTTCTTACCAGGGATCTTTAGTACGAGGGAAAAAAATTTAATATCCAATCATGGCAAAACTGTATGGTTATGGAAAGGGAATATGATGAAACATTCAAATTACGGCAGATTTCTATTGTGCAAACTCACCCTCAGAAAGAGTGTCTTGACTTTGCCACAGTCCTTTCCTGTCTCCTCCTCTGTGTTGGAATAAAGGATGTCTTTGGAAGGAACGCGTGCATACGCAATGCGCTTCCCGTTACTTATCATCCATATGAAAACATCAGGAACGCTGTGTTGAGGCTGCAGTAAGAAAAAACAATGATTCAAGCATGTACAACAAACGAAATCATTTGTGAGTGTTAGACATAATGTTGTCGATCTTACTTCATCAGCCAGGAAGCGCAGCTTTGTGAGGAAGTTTTGAGACAGCTTGATTTTGTCTCTCACTGTGCTTTTCTTCACCTGTGACCTCATGGCTTTAGCTTGCTGCCCGACGGTCTCCTAAACCCAGAAATGGCACTGCATTTAGCAAGACAGTCCAAATACTAACAATCAACAAGTAGATTAAAAAAAACACAGCTCCTCCACATACCACGTCTGCCATGCACAGCTTCAGTCTCTCCCGGTCAAGTTTGGTTCTGCCAGACTGGTTCTGGTCCTTGTTTGCCAGCGCAAGGAACTGACTAAAAGAAGTACAGCTCAGTCAGTGTCAAAGTCTACATTAATCTATTCAACTAAACATTCAAAACGGATGTGTAGTTTTAAATTTGCGGCTGCAGACCTGCAGCCCTGGCTGAGTTCCTCAAGGACACCTCTCAGTCTGCGCTCAGGATAGGCCTTCTCTGTCTTGATGATCTCCTGCACGTCGTTCAGTCCATCCTCCTGTAGTAGATATGGAAGATGTTTAGGCTCACTCAGCAAAAGTTTAACACTGTAGTCAACTGCCAAAAGACAACTGAATGCTTTATACTAACTTCTTGTTCATCAAGTTAGTGGTAAAGTGTATGACTTGCCAGTTTATCTGCAATGTTGTCTATAATGTTGGCATTGTACAGCCTCCTTCTCTGGTCCTGCCACCAACTTTTGATGTAGATGCATGGCTTCCTCTCGAAATACGGCAGGTGGAAGTAGTTTCTGAGGATACAAATAAGGAATACATTTCATCAAAATGGAGAAAAAACATCTGGTTAAGATTCTAGAGATATGTTCATGATGCTGTTTACTGTTATTTGCACCGTCACTCTATGATAATCATATTTTTGCTCTGACCGGTCAGTGATGACAGGTTTCATGGGAGGAGTAGTCGCCACTGAGGTCAGGTCTCCGTCATCATCCATCTCCTCCTCACTGGAGTTGTGGATCAGGTCACTTTCCTCTTCGTCGCCATCCCCCTTCCTGCTCTTCGTTTTCGGCTTCACGACCCCATCTATCTCGTTTCCATAGTAACCTGTCACAAAGCATCTTCGTTACCAGTCACACCCTTAAATCTGCAGCACCTTTAACTCACAAGCATACTTCATTTACTTGCTACTGTACTTGCTTTCTTTCATATGAATTACAGCAACAACAAGACTAAAATGTTAATAACTTGAAGTAATGTTATTACTAAAACTGCCTTGAAACAAACAACAACTTGTTGACATGTTGGGACTAGAACAAATATAAAAAATACTACTAAAATTACACTGATAATGTGTCCAAAAATTCAATTTTAGCATCAGGATGAGACAGTGAGAGACATTAGGAAAGTTAGATAATGGGAAATACCTATGGTGACCTCAAAGTTGATGGGCTTATCACCAATCTTTCTGTCAATCATTGTGGCCTCCAGAAAAGACCCAAAGAGGAAGAACTCCTCAACCTTCCCGGTAGCAGTCTGTGAAATAAACAAGTGCGAGTATCTGAATTAGACACTAAACAAGACACTTGAATCTACCTAAATTTGACAGCTGTTTCTCTGTCAGAACATATTAAGTATCACAGTGGTCCTGACAACCATGTGATACAAGCTGTCGGACAGTGAGAACAGAATCCCTGAGGACTGTGCACAATTGAATTTACATTGTCCACCAACAATAAGAAGCCACAGTATTGTAAACAGCACGTTAATAATGCACCAGGGGGACTAAATAAAGATAATTAATAATTCACAATAACCGCAGCACCATGACCTGTCAGCAGGGGTAACATTTGGCGTCCTTTGCATGGCTGCCCATCCGAGCAGGGACCCACCTCTGAGATGTTGGGTACTCCCTCCAGCTGCACCTCTGTGGAGCTGGTAATCTCAGGCGAAGAGGGGTCCAGGATCTCCACGCCCAGGCTGATGAGCAGACGCGCCCTGAAGGACACTCCCTCTCCGAGCCCTTCGTTTAACTCCTGGTACTCGTCCATCAGGGTGTAAGTACGAGTGGAACCGTACATGTTAACCCAGGCAGGTCCCAGTGTGGGGAGGAAGCCTTAAAGATAAAGATAAAATATAATTTGCTGATCTGATTGCAAGGTAAAAAAAACCTGTATGCTTATTCATCACAACTGGGTAGACATTGCTCAAACTCAAACAATTAACCTGGAGGATGTATTTTTAAAAAGCTTCTGTCCAGGTCAAAACAATGTTTCACTAATTCAGGAAGTTTTGGAGAAAGAAAGCAAAGATACCTTTGTCCCCATCGTTGGAAATCTTCCGTAGGTCCAGGAAGTGTGTTCCGATAGCAACATCATTCACTTTGTCTGAGTCACGGATCTGGATCTTCATGCGCTTGCACAGCGGTGGAAACATCTCAGTGAAGACAATTTGCTCGTTCCAGATAGGCTCATAGCAGCTCTTTTGAACTGATGTTTTCCCCTGTAAACACACATCACAATGTATATTTTAATCAACTCTGGAATTTTCCTGCCAGCGTTATTTATATTTTTTGTTTGGGATCCGTACTACTACTTACTTTCTGCCCTGCAAATTGTACTTGAACATAAGGATCAACCAGGTCTTTATTTTCTCCTATGAAGGCCTTTTTGACGTTGGCCATGATGCTGGTGTTCATTCTGGGAAGCCCTTCAGCTCTGTAGATCTTCAGATAATAACGAGCCCACTGTCGCTCTGCGGGCACCCCATCTGGTAACAAGAGATTGCTGAAAACAGAAAAGGGGACACAGTTAAATAAGGCAACAAACAAGATGCTAATAATTGAATTTCTGAAGAATCATGTACAATAAGACTTTAGTTACCCCTCTATGTCATCTTCATCTGATTCATTGGCCTTGTGTGGAGTCTTAATAGTGTCTCCTTTGGCCACAACTGCAATATCACACTTAATGTAGCCTTTGCAACCCGCTGCGATGTCATCAGGGTCAGACAACAAAGCCCACTTGTGGTAAAACTGATGTTCTGCAAGACAAACAAGAAATTCACAAATTCACTGAAATATTAGTATCATCAATTCATAATAGCAAATCTGATTTTCTTTGATTCTTTACCAGGCTGGGTGTAGATTGTGCCAACATCCAGTTTAAAAGTTCCAACCAGTGTTCCACTACGCAGAAGATTTTTGGAGTGAATTACCTAAAGGTTCAAGGAAATAAACATTGCAACATTGAATACACTTGCCTTAGCAAACAAGGAATCATATGAATCAGTTTTATGTTACCAAAACTTACGGACAACTTCAGGATTTTGTCGAACATGACATCTGGAGGGACGTGGAAGTCGAACACAAAATACTGGAGAGAGAAAAGTGTTAATGATGATACATAATGAGCTTTTTCCCCCCAAACAGAAGTTAATATAGATATAATATGTTGTAATAACTGACTTCATTGTAGTATGGGCAGTTGGTTGATTCCTTCATTGAGGTGTACTTTTTATCCTCTCCAATCTCCACAGAGACCATTGGATCCATGTTCAGTCCCACCAGCTGCCTGGCTTCAATCACAGTCACGCTGACCTGAAATCAAGTAATTGACAGAGTGACTGAACTGATTATGTATTACAACGTAATTTTCTGAATAAATATGATGGGTAAAACTATCTCTTACTTGGTAATCTACTGGTCTTCCAGAACTGGGCTCCATCTTTATGTCTGGCTTTGATCTGTCAGATAATGAGGTGTCAGACATGAGTGACAATCTTCAGACAGATGAACAATAACGATACAAATGTTTTAAAAGGCAGCCACATGCACAACAGAAACCATGCTTGCCTCTTATTTGATACATTGGTGGTGACTGCTGTGACTGAAGCCAGCGAGATGGTGTCGGGATCTGGGCCTCCTCCCATGAACTGACGATCCAGGTTCTCTGTCTCCAGAATAGCTGGCTCATCTGGAGATCATATGAAACACGCTGAATCAGGGCGACTTGCACTAAAATTAAAGTACTTAAAAGTGGTGACCTGCTCAAACATGTGTGTTTTATTCTGAAATTCATCCTGGGATCTTTTCATAATAGTCCTGGTGACCTGGCATGACAGGTGAAAATAGGCATACGTAACATTCAGAAGCAGAAAGTGTAACACCTTGCCCTTTAAAGGTCAAAGATCAAAATCAAAGTATGTAAAGTTAAGTAACTGCTGCATTTGTATTTTCTGTGATAATTGGAAGTTTGACAAAATGGTCTCTAGTGAGCTGAGGCAGGCTAAAAGGGCTGTAAGCCAATAGGAGTTTGTAATATCAGCCAGGATTTCCTTGAGCTTAATTGACCTAATCTTCTGACATCCATCTTAGCTACTGATACCTCCGTGTCTGTCCTCCTTGTGTCCACGGTGCTTACTGCGCTTCATGGTTCAAAAACAATTCTTTATGTGCTCTGTGAAAGAAATTTTAAAAGATGCATTACTTCTTTTACACACTTTTATGAGGAAAACATTGGTATAGATGCAATTTCCTAAACATCTGCATTATCACTTACTTTCACTTCATTTAAAACCAAAGAAACTTAATGTTTATGCATGTTAATATCATTTTCCATACACATTCTGCAGTCAGAGCAACGCTTCTCCTGTCAGAGCTACAACAGACTAAACCGTCACACTCTTCTTCAAAGTCTTGGAGAAAGAAAGAAAGAAAGAAAGGAGGCCAACAACTAATTGCTATCAGTTCCAAGAGTGACTGGAAAATGGCTAAATTATTAAGAACGTCTAAAACATTTAATGCATATTTATTCAAACATATGAGTCAGGAAACATATTTTAAAGTGTCATGAGAGAACTAAAGTACAGCATGTATGCTATAATTCGAAGAGGGGGTGTTTGTGTGCCGCCACACCCTGGTTTAGGCTTCAAAAGGGGCTTTCAATTATTCAAATCAGCTGACCTTAATACATCAATTAAAGAGGATACATTTCACATGCTCTGTGAAAAATAATACACTTAAAATAATTAATCTGCTATAATTAATCAGCAATGTGCCCTTTGCACAGTTTTAATCTAAAAAGCTCATAGTTTTTCTGAAGTGATCATGCAGGCTAATTATTTCCAAAGGTGTACACAAACGACGTACAACCATCCATAAAGGGGTGACACTTATTTCCTAAATGTTTTGTTTACTTCTTCTGAATGTTTCTTTACATTGTCAGAGTTGTGTGTATTACTCAAAAACAGAAAACAAAGGGAACACACATCGTAGCTATGCACCATATACTTTAAACATTTGTCACATTGCTTGAAACTTAGTCAAAACCAACAGCACAAAATGAGAGCAAAATAATGAAACACCCTTATGAGCTGCAAATCTCACAGAAAGAGAAGTGTAGTTTAGTTTTATGAAGTTTAGAATAACCAAAAAAACATGCAGTTCAAAACAACTACAAAAGCTAGAATGTCCAAATGAGAGTCAACATGAAAAACATTTGCTAAACAACTTAACAGAACAAATATTAGTCAGCAGAAAGGTCCCAAAAGTTTCCAAAGAAACTGTCTATCAAGTATGCTGCAAAACACTGAGACCTAAATTCCAAAAAGTTTGATGATGTTGCATCTAATCTTTGCTTAGATGATGTTTCAGATGAAGTAAAGTAATGTTAAAATACATACCATACAAGAAAACGATGCTCTTGTCTCCCTCCTGAGTATTTCCAAGAGGTTCCCTTCAAGGAAAACAGCGACTACCTTTTTTTCCCTCCGAAATGGAAGCAATACTACATAAACATTTTAGACATTTACACAGCCGTAAGAATAAGTCTACAAAGTAAAGTTGTACAGAAAAGAATTGGGTTTGTCCAAGTCCGAAGTTGGGCTGAAGTGATGTGATACACCAATGAATAGTGCATGAGTGCTGAACCTGAGACTGGTAACTATAACTAGGGACCGCTGAGAGACGTCACAGTGAGCGGAGTCTGCCAATCCACATAGGCTGTGCACAAAACAAAAGAAGAATATTAAACATATTTCTTCTTAAATCTTAAACGATCCTTTAAGATGGTCGCAGAAAAGCCGACAAGCAACTTTTACATACAAGCCAAGAGGCCTTTGAAATAATACAACTGATAAATTGCAATTGTATGGTGCTTCTTTATAGTGGAGCTCAAAAAGCCTTGTCCTAACAAAGGTAAAGAAAAGTACAAGATGTTGACTTTTGTACCTTTGAGAGGTTATATTTGCACTCTGTTTCTAATTGTAATATCAAAACAGTACATTGCTGGAAAAATTTCCAAATGTGTGAGCATTAGGTAATCAGCACATTGCCATGTCATTAGTGATAGAATTTCATGGAAGTAAACAAAATGTCAGCCCAGCCTAGTTGGAAGAATGCTCCCTTTTTAATCTTTAATAGGGTGCTGCTCCAAATTGGGTCTCGGTGCAGACACACAGTCTTTTGTCATGGAATCACCAAATGGTGTCAAGTCCTTTGCAATGCCTTGTGTTTCAAATCCATTTAGGTTTTAACCTCAAGGTTTAAAAAGTGACCTCAATTTTGAATTACACAAGCGCTGTTGATAAATTTTTCCATAAGGCTATTTACATGAATAAAAAAGGATAAAAAAAGAAAAGGTGTTATGATGTTTTTCCCCACAAAAAGTGGTGTCAAAAGCACTGATTATCTTGCATTATTTTGCTGATTTGAGGCATGCTTTAGCAACTTCTATTCAATGCAACTTCTATTGAATGCCGGAGTACAACTGATCATCTCATCAATTACACATACAGCCAGTCTGTAAGCCATACGTCAAAGTCTAAAGTTGCTGGTGTCCGATGAAACAAGGCTCTAAATTATTTAAGCTCTCCAGTCAGTGTTGCATGTGGCATCCTCATTATGTGGCGGTATCACTGTTCACAACAAAAGAAATAATTTTTGCTTAGAGGGAATAACAGGGAAACATGTTAGCATTATTGTTAAAGTGGGAGACTACCTTTGTGTTTCAGCCCCTTAAGTAAATGATAGCTTTCCACATTCAAGGATACATATATAAACCAGTATGTAGGAGATGTGTATTAAACAAAACATCATTCTTAACTTTATGCAACTACTTGCATGTCTTTATCTAGACGTGTAACATGTGCATACTTTTCCTGCCCACTCGGATGGAAGTGTGTGATACTCTCAGTGACACCAACCTGGCCATCCTGTTGAGGGATTCTGCCCTTAATTACATGATTCAATAACGGCCAGAAGGGTTGAGGAGATGTCCTAGTTCCTCCGGGATGGCCGGTAACAATGTCACCAATCGTGCAAGGTTACTAGTCGCCCCTGTAGTCTAATATACTAACCTCATTCTCTGATGGGTGTTGTCATCGAATGCAACTTTAAACACTTTGAAGTTGACATCAGTCACCAAACTGATGCGCCACGGTTGACTTCTCTGGTCTGATAAAGAACAAAAAGCAATTCACTTGATTAAAAACAATTTTGTGCAACCTTTACATCAGAGAGTCTCTCAGCAGAGAAGAGCTATCTCACGTCCAAGATATCAGCTGAAAAACGCAAACATTTAATATCTATGCAATATAAAACTAAGTTTTTATTTATATTTTGGGTGAATAATTAGGTAACACTAATGAATATGCATGAGCGAGCAAACCAAGCCCTTAAATTGACACCTTTGACAATGTCGTCTAGGATGAGCCACGGAACGACATGATACCAACCATGCAATCTTATCCCATGTAGGTCCAGTGTCCAAAGGCCTTTTTTGGCTGTTGGTTGTAGGCGGGTTATCACCATCTTGTTTGTGCTCCAGTGATTCTGTGGGCACACCACCTGACTGCGGTGTAGTGTGTCCTTATGACACATTTCAGACTCTCTGATGGGGGAGTTTGGCGAGCCTTAACAGTGAAACACAGCCAGATGGCATTGTTATTGTTACCTGGGGGAGCATTGTACTAGGCAGCAAGCACGTAGGGCCCAGGTGGATCTGACCTGAAATGACCCCAGGAACTTACTTACTATTAGTTATTCAAAATCTGAATGATTTGTTTGTTTATTCTTTAGTTTGAAAGCCCTCTGTGTAGACAAACCCTTTCTTCCTGTTACTTAAATGGCCTATTTGTGGCACAATTTTAATCTAATATCATCATGATGAACATGGTTAGCTCAGCCTCTTGCAGAAATACAGTCTGCCTATATAATACACCATACTTACTGTATATGGGCTTACCAGTTGTGGCCACTCTAGTGAATGGAGGCCCCACCTGGTGGCCACAGAGGTGTCATGCTTGCCTATAGGCTTGCACTATGTACTGTTCAGAGGTAGCTGGAGGCAGTTAAAGAAGAAGCTGCTGCTTATATGCCTTTTCCAACAGTATTTGAACGATTTTGTAGTGTAGCTGTTAGCATTATTCGCTGATATCCATTTAATCTGACGTTTTTTTGTGCCAGTTAGCAGTTGAGTCTCACGCGCATGCAATGACGTACGATGAACCCTTACCCAGAGAGGTCAGAGGTCAGAGGTGAAGGGTCGACGAGCTTATCAATAACGGCAACCAAGTTATTAAGTCAGGTATTTTGTGTAATTATGTTACCTGTATTGTAGTGGTGAAATGCAACTAAATAAGTGTTCACACGTTTAACAAATAGACCTTTTTCACAGCAGCCATTTTGACATGAAATAGTAAACACAGGTGTTGCCAGTGATGCTAATTAAGGTTCCGTTCCATTCAGGTCAAACAGAGTCAGGATGCTGCTGTGGTGCATGTTGGTTCACTGGAAAGGCTCTGCTGCAATAAATGGAACCTTAATTAGTATCATTGGAAACAGCTGAGTTGACCCGACTATTCCATGTCAAAATGGCTACTGTGAAAAAGGTTCTAATTAAGCTGATATTTACTTCTACAGCACTACATCTCAGAGAAATCTACCTTTTACCCAACAGTAATAAAGTAGGCAAGCATCAGCTTCCATCACCTGCCCACAGTGGCCATGCTTAAAATGCTGATGTTTCGCAGGTGTAATGAATACCATGTCCACCATCTGAGTTTAGCATTAAACATAAAGTACAGCTGAGGCTGTGTCATTAGATGTCATTAGTTTTGCAGGTATTTGGCAATGGCAGCGTTAGTAATTTGGTCATAAAGTAAAAGGCAAATTAAAATTTTGACCTGCAGATGGCACTAGATGTAAAGCAAGGGGATCACTAAAGTTCTAAGACTTCATCTTGATGAAGACACAATGAGCCTGAATGTAATACTGTGCAAGAAATCCATCCAATAGTTGTCAAGACATTGCACTCACAACCGCAAATATGAGCAACAAAATGATTCACTTCATCCTAAAAACCATGTCTGTACCAAGCTCTTTGCCAATCTGTCAAGTAAATGTAGACCAAAGTCAGTCAGATTTATTCACTGCTGGCCATAAATGTCTGTACACATTTATATGAAAATCCATCCACAGTTTAGTCAAAATATACAACTTAATATGGCTGAGTGGTTGACATCAGATCAGTAAAATAATTTAATATCTACATATAGGAAGTTTAATTCTTGAAAGACTTCAGTTTGGTGGATCTTTTTGTTGATTTGCTTCTAAATAAAAACATCAAATTTTGATGTTGGATTTAAGATGAAGACATTTAAAGGCCAGGCTGACTTCAACTTGCTCTCTAAAAAGAAAGGCCTCCATCTAGTGGTCATACAATTTCATTCAAGGAGGAATTATGGGTAAAAAAAACACACACACACATTTTTTTGCCTCATCTATTGAGGCCACTGACTCCATTACAGAGAGGTAATGTCCGAGCAATGTATGTCACTGCCACTGTTGTCATGGTAATCGTTCATGAAGAGAGGCTCTCAGCTTTGCTTCCCTATTTTTTTCTGTCTCCAGGAAACGCTGCATCTCCTCTGGCCACTTCCATCTAGCAAGCAGGCAGGCAGTGTGGAGGGGGAATTAAAGTGACACAGCTATATTATGTTGAAAGTAAAGCAGAGCAGCTCACAAGGGTGACATCTTTAAAGGGGGAGTAGCCTTTTTATAGACGAGACTCATAGAGGATCAGAATCTTTCCAGACTTCCACAACCTTAAAGGAGACAGGAGTCATTTTCCTGTGTGGATAACCTCTCCTTATCTTCCCTTTCATATCTGGATAGGGAGGATAACTGGATGCTTTGTTTCTCTCTGTATTGGTTTGTAACGCACAGATGGATGAGCAGCTGATGCAGAGGGCAGTCCCTTACACGGCGCACTTGGAAAGCGAGGACCCGAAGGCATCTTGAAATAGAAATTCAAAAGAGAAAGAGGAGGAGGAAGAGGAGGAGGAGGAGGAGGAGAGAAAGAAAGGAGGGGGGCTTTTGAGTGAGAGCACTGGTATGCCAGGCTCAATACCTAGCATGGCTGTGCAGAAGAAACAGAGTGTCATCCCCTCATCGCAGGGGCCACTTTCTTCACGTACCATCGAGAGCCAGAGGAAGGGGAATGGATCTGAAAGAGCGGGAGGTTAGTAGCTTTCATCTCTGCTTTTATCTGAGGAGGATTTGTGTGGTTTCTGAGCAAGCCGAGCATTTCTTGAAGCAAAGCCAGCATCACTGTAGATCATATATACAGGATCATCTGATCATATTGATGACGTATGAATAAGATATATAGATTCCTTTTAAGAAATCATTTGTTTGTTTGTTTTTTACAATTGAGCATGGCTACCATAAACATGAGGTAATCAGGAGGCATCTGAGTACACAGATTACATAATGCAAATGGAATGAGCATCCTGACGTTGTTTAACCCTAAAGGACTTCATCCATGTGATTTTTTCCCCCCCTTATAGTTCATCAGTCTCATGTTTGTGCTTCCATGTCTGGACCCTTTTCTTTGCTTGTTTCACTCATCTTCATGAGGACTGGTCAGGTGGTAGCATGTTCGCTTCGCCTTTTATACGCAGGCAGTTTATAATGGCTCTTTTATTTGCAGCTGACCCCAAGGCCATAACAGTTTATAACAGCCATCATTTGGGATTATTTGATTTTTCAAGCTGATCTGTTTTTGGTTCGTATGTAACAGCCCCCTCACGTCATCTGCTGTGCACACAAAGATGCATTTAGAGGTAGAATCTAATGTATGTGTGCAGATAGGAGAAAATCAAAATATCAAGAAAATATTGAGAAAACCAGCTTGAATATATCAGTGGTAACATGCTGTTTTTTTCCTCACTTGTAGACAATATCAAACCAAATTCACAGGCAAAGAAATCAGCCTGTTCTGTCAACAAGTCTGCCCAAATCTGCAACACAGCCACTCCACGGGCCACTGCAGGTTTGATACAGCTCTATTATTAGGATCCTGGACAGTGACTTTCAGCATGACCTTCTTTTGTAATTTATGGCATCAAAGCAGTGCCTACAATGTATTATTTTGGTGTCCTAGTGGCTAACGGACCAAACGTTGATGAGAGGCTGAAAGCAGCACGAGAAAGAAGAGAAGAGCGCCAGAAGTTACTCGGTAGGTGAACTCCTTTCGCTGTAAATGCATTGTCCTCAATTTCTATTGAGATGAACACACATAACTGATTTGTCTATTTATACTGGTTAACTATCTTTCCCCAGCCTCTCGGGAACTGAGCAGGGTGGAGCGGGAGCAGCGGGCCAGGAGATATTATGAGCAACAACTGCAGCAGCGTAAAAAGAAACTCCAGGAGCAGAGGCTCAAAGAGGAGAAGAGGCGTGCTGCCGTGGAAGAGAAGCGCAAGCAGAGACTGAAGGAGGAGAAAGTGAGTTTTGAGGGTAGAAATAAAAAAACAACTTTTATTTTTAGTGACACTTTCATGGCTCTGGATTGAGTGACGTCAACACTGAGGCTTGTTTTTTGTTGAATTAAGGAGCGATATGAATCTGCAGTGCGTAGGACACTGGAGAAGAGCCAGAGGGTCCAACAGAACCTCGGTCAAAACTCGAGAGGAAGGAAGCTCACCAAGAATGGTGAGTAGAGATGGACATGTTTTGTTTTTCTCTCCTCTCTTTTAACACTTTCTAAACTCATAACACCACACTTAACAGTATCTGTTCTGTTCTGTTCTTGGAGTGCCTTATCTTCTGTTTTCGCTGCACTTAAAACTTTATACTGATCAATACGCTAGTTCCACGTCGCTTACCACTGACAACATGGGAGAAGAACTTGGTCAGTCGCCTCCTTACCCCCACATGCTCTTATCTGGCCAGAAGCAAGAGTGCTGGTTGTCAGTCAGGAGAAGAAGGTACTCTCTCCTCATGATGACAGAATGCACGCATTTGCTTTAATATTATGGCAATTCAATGCTAATAGTTTGTGGATACTACTTCATCTAATCTTTCCAGGCTCTGATTACTAACACTGCTCATTTTCCTCTGTGTGTACGCGTCGCTTCATATTTCCATCTGTTTCCATTATCTGTCCACATTTGCTCCAATTATGGCACAAATCACTGGCTCAGTTGTCCATGTTTGTCGTCGTGCAGTTTCATACCACTCCATGAATACCACCGCCACCGCCATTAGCACCACTTACAAACCCCATTACCACTCTGGTTCAGTCCACAACAGACCATCTGCCTCCGCCAGTCTCAACAACAGCGAGCACAGAAGCATCAGTCTGGCACAGGTAATTCCAGCTGTTCTTTTGCTCTTACATACATGTAAAGAGACACATACGTCTTTTTTCAGTCAGATTTTTGTGCTGAAAGGGACAGGCTATGTATTACGTAAAAAATTAATTCTGATAACCATTTGTTTTTCTTCTTTCTGGTTTAGACCAAATCAGCAAGACAGCGAGACGCTAACAAGAAGAATTCAAATGGTGGCTCAAATACTAGATCACCTGCCGTCAGCACCAGTGTCAAACCAGCCACAGTTACACAAAGCAGAACAGCCTCCCCCTCACCTGAACGGTAAGTGTTTGTCCACCGTGCATGCATGGCATTAGTAACAATACTCTGAACAAAGTGGGACACCTGCTCTCTTCTGCTGGATTTTAAAAGGACCCCCCGAAGATCAATCAGCAGGCATTCAACCCCGCTGCAGATCGAGCTCCCATCGGTCCCCGAGGAAGATGTTGCCGTTTGTAGTTCTGCCCTCTCTCCTGGTAACTCAAGGCCTGTCAGGACATCAGCCGAAGGTCAGGAGGAGAAAACGAGGCATGAAAATCCACCTGAGACTCCGTGTTCAGACGTGCCCGACAAAAAAACAGAAGCTATAACCAGAACAGCAGGAGACGGAAGTAAGCTTAAAACAGAACAGTGCAGTATTTAAGGTGGTATTTAATGTTTCAGATATATAATGAAGTTTTTCTCTTCAGGTCCTCCCCAAACGCCTCCTCGTTCAGCTCCACAGCCTCCTGAAGTCATGTTCAGGCCTTCAGCCGGGACTACAGACCCAGAGGAGGCCTCACGTCTCCTGGCCGAAAAGAGGAGAGAAGCCCGGCTACAACGGGAGAGAGAGGAGCAGGAGCGCTTGCAAAGAGAGGAGGCCGAAAGGTAACAAGCATCTCCACGAGACAGAAACACTGCAGCGGCAGGCCATTAAGACGGTTGTATTTTTATATTTGGTATTTCCAGGCGGAGTCGTGAAGAACTAGAGCGCAGGAGGGCAGAGGAGCGAGCACGACAGCAGGCCGAGGCTCAGCGTCTCATAGAGGAGAAGAAGAGAAGGGAGGATGAGGAGCAGAGACGAGCTGAGGAAGAAAGAGCTCTGGCTATGAAGGAAGCCGCCCTTCTGCAGAAACAGGTTGGTGCATGAGTGAAATTGCAGAAGGAAACACATCTGCACCTACAGGCGTCCCTGTGGATTTGTTTTGCACATTTATTTTTAATGAAGAGTCACCATTCCCCTTTTTTTGTGTGTTTTTGTCTAATATAGAGAGAGGAGGAACAAGCCAGAGAGAGGGCAAGAGAAGAGCAGATGAAACAAGAACGAGAAATACTCGCACAGAAAGAGGAGGCAGCACGGCAAGCCAGAAAAAAGGTTTGAAAATGTTTGATGACAGCTAATAAGTACGGATTATCTGTGTTCATCAAACGATTAACATCAAAAGTTCTGTCTTATTTAAGGGACTGAATGTTTTTCACAAAGCTGTTTTCTTTTCCAGCGACTTGAGGAGATCATGCGGAGGACCAGAAGGACAGATTCTCCAGATACGGTGAGATTTACTGTTTTTAAAAAGTACATTGCCCCTGGACTCATATGACGCACGCCCAACATCCACTAATAACTAACCAGCTCCACTTCTAAGAGCCAAACAGCTTGTCCTTGACTAAATATGTTAATACTTTTTTTAAACACAGAAATCTGTCCCAGTAAGGACTTCGTCAAATGAAGCCCAACCAAAGGAAAACACAGAGCCTTTGCACAATGGCACTATAGAAGATGCCATCAAGCTGCCGGTGGGGACGAAGACCTCACAGCTGGGGCTGAGCAATGAGGAGGACATGGTACCTGTTGTGGCCTTCAAAGAACGCAGATCTCTGAGGACTCTCACAGGCCTGGAGGAAATCCAGACCCACCAACGAGCAGGTGAGACACGGCCATTTGAGAACGCTTATCCTCAGGGAGGAAAATTAACACCAAGCACCAATCATGTCTTTGTCAGGCAAAACCAGACAGCATTCAAAGCAATGAATGTCAGATTTTGCCTGATGAAGACCTTGCAGATCAAAACGTTTTTGCAAATTGTATCACAAACTTCGCTTTTCAGCTCCTCTGAAACATTTTATTGACTTCATTTTTTTGTCTCTCTGTTGTGAATTTCTTCAGAGGTCATCTGAGCACCTGCAAAGTGGGCAGACTTTCAAAGATTGGGAGTTGGAGAGCAGCGATTTGTCTGTGAAACACAGAAATTGCTGCAGTACGGCTATTTCGCTGCCCCGTTGGCACCTTGAAAGAGCATGTAAAATTACAGCCTTGCCTCTCACTGAGGACGTCAGCATTTTGGTCACTTTTCTGTGTGTAACCAGTGGCACAAATATTGGGTAAATTATTTATTATTTTCTTCAGTACAGCAGGTTTCTGAACTAATAATGACTATCCAAAAAAAACAGTAGATGTAGACAGTGGTGATGATAGTTTGCAGGCAAATGCAGTTTATGGAGAGTGTTGCCTCTGTGAAATACTAGGAATAGCCATTCTAACAATCACAACATAAGTTAGCCATATGCTTTTTGCTTATTCCCGATATTTCTTGCCATCTAAGCACTTTCCTTTCCTCAGCTTTTGTCGCTGTGGAATTAGAGTATAGCTCAAATGGTCCTTTCCGCTAAGAACACAAGATTTTAGGTTGTTGGTGAACGCTCACTTCCTTTATGAATTCCTATCTTACCCTTTGATTTTGTCAATTATAGCAATCACATATTTCAAAGCTGCTAAGGAACTTAGTTTCCAAAGACTTTGCTTCAGTTTTGTGAGTGTTGTGTTAGAGAATACAATGCACAAAGCCTTTATTGACAGTTGCTTTGATTATTGCGCACTATCACTTTACAAAGCAAAGTTTGAGGCGAAGAGGTCAAGTGAGTTTATTATAATAAAAGCATATAAAAACAAACGTATTTGATCTTATAGTTTAAGTATTGCTTATACCTGTCACTTGTTAATCTGTTAAATATTTGAAATATATGCCATATTTAATTAAAGTTGATACTATGCCGCACCTCTGCCTTGTTTTTCACTTACTTTGTTGACTGTAAACGTAAACGTAAACTCTGATGTAAAATAAAAACATTAAAACACCATATAAAAGCGCTGCTTGTCCATACAGTGCATGAATGTAAACACCTAGTACAGTTCGCACTGTGCACATCCTTCAATATTTGGACCGAGAAAGTCAAGGGTTAGCAGAAGATGGAGACAGAGGCTGAATCATTTGCAGCAGTCGCCTGGTTTCCTCCGTCTGCGTATGCATGTTCCTGAGCTGAACCTCCAACTCACTGTTAGCCAGCAGGGATGAAAAGTCTCCATCTGCAGAGGAAGACGGCACAAAGCAGGATAAGAACTGCTGATTTACAATGCCTTGATTATTTTAGATTTTCTTGGGACAGATACTACGATACGATGATTTAAACTGTCGCAGTACAACAAATACAAACCTTTCTTGAGGTTGAATATTGTAACAATGCCAAGCTGCTGGAACTTCACATCTTTATTTTTAAGAAACACCAACAGGTAGCTCATCATGGCAACGTAGTGGGGTCTCAGCAGCTGGATCATCTCCTCTGGGTATGGAAATAGTGTGATACCATACAAAATATAATGATATATATTATGCATAATATATAAGACCAAAGATTTCTGTTAGTAAGTAATATTTGCACATAACATTACCAGTCATTTCTAGTTTGCAGATGATGGCCACACTGTTGTACGACAGCCGAGGGTTTTGTACTTGTCCTGACAGTTTCACTAGTCTTGAAACTTGTTCTGACGTTATTGTCAACGACAAGTTAGACTTAACTGGACCTGAAACAGTGACATAATGTGAGGGATTATGAAAATTATTTATATAAAGCTGAGTGAGTACAGCAGATATTCTAGTTATATATTCCACAGCTATATTCAAATCAGAACAGACAAATAAATACTAATAAATGTCCAGGTCACTTACCCCAGGTCATCAGGTGATGTAAGTGTGATGTCACATGCAGCAAGATCTCATCTGACAAGGCAGGAGACAGAAGGGCGCAGAGGAGTCCTGATAAACACAGACTTTCCATCACAGCCTAGATAACAGTGATGAGATTCAACATGACTTCATCAAGATATTCTCTTTCTCAGACAACGTGCACAAACAAATCATGCATTTACTACTGGCATGTACACATGACATGACATCATGAACAGCAGCCTCGGCGTACCTGCTGACCCATGCAGGAGCTACACAGATCAGTGATTATCTTGCAGCTGTGTGTGATTATAACAGGGCTGGATCTGTGTCGATGAAGCAGCTGACCAATTTCATCCAACAGTCCCTCACTCACCAGGACCTCCTGGAATTGAGCAACGGAAAATAT
This sequence comes from Argyrosomus regius, assembly GCA_946959425.1. Taxonomy (NCBI): domain Eukaryota; kingdom Metazoa; phylum Chordata; class Actinopteri; family Sciaenidae; genus Argyrosomus; species Argyrosomus regius. The sequence continues at coordinate 4,507,819 of OX336887.1, read as the reverse complement.
TATCAATAACGAGATTGAATAGTTGCCTCATATCTGCAATCATGTGACATCCAGTTATCACTATTTCAGGGAAAGGAAAAACAATCTCCCCAATGGATTAATATAGAATTTCACTGTTGATAGTCCAACTTGTGTGTGGGAAATCGTACGTTGTTTGGTGGGTGTGCAGACAGTGCAGATAGTAGTGTTATGGCTGACTCAGGAGAGGTTTTCAGCAGCACCTTCAGGGGCAATACACAGTCGAGCTCCATCAGCTGCTCCTGGATCAGAACTGCACAAACAAAATCACAAACAGCATCTGCTTTAGGTTACAGTGCCAATTTCTGTTTTCATTGTTTATAATTACCATTCTTTGAGAGAGTTTGTAGGCATCTGCATGCTTGGGTTGAATTCTGCAAATCGAAAAAACAAAGAATTATTGAACATTGTCGCAGATTTACCTTCAAATTCAACTATTAGTCTTTCTAAGTTCACAATTACCTTCTGCACAGTGGAGGACATGAGTGTCAGAAGAGACTTTAGCAAAAAATGACCCCCCATGCTGAGCAACTTTGGGTGGTGCTCCTGATCGGCAGCAATGTTGCACAGAGCGGTGCAGCTGTGAAACTGAACCTTTGAATCGGAGGACTGGAGCAGAAGTACCAGCACTGGAATGGCTCCTGCTTCACATAAGATCCTTGTTGACCAATCTGGAAGAAGAAGAGACAGTTTTGGAGAATGTTATATTCAAGCACTGAAAAGCACATAAACGCAGCAGCGTGAACACTGAGATTTAAAAGGAAATGATCCCACCTGACTGTGTGAGATGTAACAGAGCCCAGGTTGCGTTCTGTTGCACCTTTGGGTCGTAGGATTTTGCTAAAGCTAACAGTGGTATGACTCCATCCACCATTACAGCTTCCCTGTTTGACTCTGTATGAAAGGAAAGAAAAACATGCACCCATATGCTCAGCTGATATAGACAGAACTTTAGCATTACGTTGTCTAATTAGTCTTTAAAACTTGAAGAAAAGCTTACTGTAACACTATCTGCAGAGCTGGTCAAATTACTAACACACATATGCATTGATTGCTGTTTTCTATAAATTATCTCTATTGTTTCGAGACATGTGAGAACGTGATGTGAAAACTTTTAATAATAAGACTTGAATACAGAGTGCCCTGTCTGTACAAACCTGAGGAGGCCAGCATGGTGACACAGGCACATGAGTGACACTGAGCGGTGGCATCACCAGACTGGAACATCTCCAGTATGGGCACCAGCATCCCCATTTCAGTCACTAACTCTTTGCACACTGAAATGAGATTTCATGGACAGTAATTACAACCATCTGCTTCAACAAATTATGTGAAGGGGGGTGGAATCTGTGTTTCTCTATCTAAGTATTCTAACTATTCAGGGAGTATTGCATTTATCTAAACATATGCACATACAGTATGTACAATCATACTGAACTTACACAGACCTTACCCCACATTTTACCCTCCCCTACCTCCCCTGGGACCAAGAGCACAATCAGAAGGGAAACAAAATGAAATACTAGAGGCAAAATACTAAAAAAACAAAATGAATAATTCAAAAATGATAATAAAAAAGTAATATTAAAAATAAATGAATAAAATATCAATCCAGTGACATGGCATGTCAGAGTCAGTTGATACATTATTGATTTGACCTTTTAAAACACTTTAAATAGAAAGGAGAAGTTAAGGTTTATGAATAATGAATGAACCAAAAGCAATATTTTAAATGCCTTGTCTCTTACCATTATTCTTTACTAACAGATTGACCAAGGACAGAGAGGTAGTCTTTTGCACATCCAAGTCAGTTGATAAAAGTAAGGCCATGACCGGCTCCATGAAGGCATCTGGTAAGGGAGATGTCACTGTAACACACAAATGGAAGGGACAAAAAAAAAAGACAATAAAAAGACAACAAATGTTGTGGTTAGAAATTTCTGAATCCATTTGGTCAGAGATGACAGGAGGATATGTTTCATAATATAGAATATGCACTGGACCAAAGTTAAAGTATCCTGATTCACATCTAATATAGACCTCATGTATGACCAATGCAAGCAGACCCAAATGACTCTAATCCACATGTAATGAGATTGTCCAAAATAATCTGTAATAATCAAAACAACTTGTCTTTTTGCCACAGTTACAGCCAGAAGAAAAAGTTTGATTAGACAGAAAGATTGTAATCCTCTCACATTTACACAATAGATTAGCAACATGCTATATTTTATTTAGTTGGAGAAGATTATGCATACTGTTAGAGGGTCAGCTGACAAGTTTACATTCAACTTTTTCTTAGTCCTGTTTACGCTTTAGGCTCTGATAACTTTATGGCTGTGTAAAGTGGTATGTACTGTGTGTATGTAACTAGGAGTGTCAGAATGTGACACAGGGGAAAGATCCCTGATATGCCTCAGTGTTCACATTTTTCTGCTTCCCTCTGATGCTTGCTTCTGTACATGTCAGTGCCCAGGATAACAGGATGTACTGTACCGGTCTCCCCCCCTCGCAACTTATCATCTATTTATTTCTATGGCATTTATTTCTATTCTTCTGGTTTTATTTGTTCTTTAATTCCTTGCATACTTTCAGTTGTATACCATCTGAATGTTGTCATGGCTTGGGGGAGGAGGGATATCAGCCCCAAACATGTATACTGTGAATTGACCAACAAGATGAACACAATCTAAATTAGCTGCCAGTCTCACCGGATAAAATCAAAAGTTAGTTATTAACATGAAAGATTTGACTGGTGGCTAGTTTTGAATTCATTCATTCCCAAAAGAGATATCCCTCCCGCATTTGTTCTGCCAACCTCAACCATGCAAACACAGGAATCTGTCAACTGCCACATACATGCAAAATCCAAAATGCGGCCACACATTTGCACATTACTGGACATAACCTGTACTTGTCAACGATGATCTGACAAAAGAGAAAACTCACAGTGTGAGCCACTTCTGCTGCAGTTAGGAGTTTATCATAATAAAAGGATATTATACTGTATTAGTGTATTTTTTTCCTTTTTAATGACACTAAAGCCCACATGTGCTGAGAATAATCTGCCATCAGAGGGGGAAAAAAATACAGTTGAAAATTTGCATAATACTGGTTGTACCCGTTAGGGAGCTTATCTCTCCAGTGAGTGTTATGAGAAACCAGAAGTGCAAACAATAGTCTCATTTTATGTGCCACCGATCTGCAAGTCATGGCGATCAGGTAGATTGTCAGAAGCAACAGAAGCTCTGTTTGATTTCTTTACTCACAGTGATGGCTAAGATGTAAATAATACATGGCTGCAGTCATTTGTAGATCTCTGTCTTCTGAGGTTGCAAGTCTGTGCAGTGCATGTAGACTTTCATTATTAAGTAGTTCAGTTTCAGCATCTGAGAGGAGAAACATAAACAGTGATGAATATTCACTAACTCGAGGGTTGATTGGTCTAAAAAGAACACGGTTTGCTTATTGATTTTGTACATGATTTGTGGGATTGTATCAACTACTTGTAAATACAATAATAATACAACAGACTTTGTTGTCTTCATTTACAAAGACAATGCTATGGAACGATAGAACAAAATAATTAAAACTAATCTAAATTCAAATTACACATCTATATCAACTGGATAAACTAAAAATCACAAATAAAAGTGTGCTTTTCGTCCACAACAATGCTGTCTACAACAAGGAAAATGAACGGCCACAATCTTCCTACCACACAGAAGGTGTACGTAGTGCATATCTTGAGTGGTCCTCCTCAGTAAACTCCTCTCAGGTGCAGTCTTAAAGCAGGTGCACTGTGAAATTTCTCTGAAAACGTCCCTTATTTCCCTGCAAACGTCCCTGCAAAATTTCAGCAAATGAGCAGTAATTTTCCTGAGCAGCCAGGAGCAATTTTCACAAAAGCCAGAAGCCATGGCTACATCCTCAGTGGAGAGAGATTCGGCACCTGTTTTTGCACAACCTGCACTTAGACACGCCCACTGGGACGTCACGTGACTCTAAGGTAAACTCTTACTTCATTGTTACAGGACATTACATTGTTCAGATCCTTCACGCAGCTCTTATTAAAGGGCCCGGAGATTTTCAAATGAAATTAAAAGTGTGCGGATTTATTAGCTGGCCTTTTATATATAAATTCATATCGTGCTAACAGTATTTAAATGTAGCTGGTAGGTGGTTCAAGTCATTTCATGTAGTGTAGCTTTACACTATGTATTTTATGTCCAGATCTCATGTTTTGCTTGATAAACCTTCATCTAATAGACTTATTAGTTTTCATTTGTTGTTGTATTTATATATTTATTTATTTGTGGTATCTTATGGACTACAGCCTCCTCTGTATTATGTATATTTGTACTGTATTATATGGTATTATTATCTCACTCTTGGGGAGAGTTTTCTGTGCTCGAATTGTATAAAACAAACAATAAAATAATATTCAATAGAATTAAATATAAATAATGCACTCACGGTGCTTTCATTTATTCACATATTGTTTTCTGTTATTTATTTTTTTATACGTAATAATAACGTAATGACGTAAATACGTAGATAGTTACGTAATTCAGATTTTTCTGTCCTAGCATTTCATTGGTGCGTTCGTTGTTTTTGTGTCAGTACGTCACGAACATGGCCGGCACGCTCCGCCCTGGCTCGTGCCTTGTTGTGGTTGGCTTGGTAACCGTCCCGGCGTTGTTGCTGAAGTTGGCAGATAGCTCAATCACTGCAGGGTAAATACGCACAGTTATCGGTTTATTAACCCATATTCAGCTCTTTAAACAGGTCTGTGTGTGTATTTGGTTCATTTTAAGGATCTCACTGTTTGTTGAAGAAGCTAAATCTTACCGTAACAAACGCTGTACGTTAATAATGCCAGCGTTAGCACTTAGCAAGCTAACTAACACGGCTAACGTTACCTAGCGGTCAACCAAACGTTGCTTTTCCAAACGTTGTTTCAGCCTCAGCTGAGCAGATATAAACCGTTAACAGGTTGTGGTTTTCAACATATCTGCTGTATTCTTGTATGAAACACTCAGCTGAAACTTAACTGTGTGCGTTATAATCCGTCCAAGTATGATCCAGCAGAGATTTTGTTGTGCAGCGTTGACGTTATCCCTGTTTTTTATTTTTAGAATGAAAGCCTCGTACCCTGGATTACCCGGCGTCTGTATCCAGAATGACAGACATTAACGTTACTGTGCCCGAGAATGCCAGCAGCAGGTGAGTGTCCTGCTGTCCACATAAACACACCAGTGTTAGAAGAAATACTCTGATCCTTTACTAAAGTAAAAGTAGTAATACCACAGGATAAAAATACCTTGTTACGGGTTAAAGTCTAAACAAAATATACTTTAATTATCAAAAGTAAAAGTCCTTATAAAGCCAAATACCTTCTTTTGTAAGTATGAGTATTGTATTATTATATTTATGATATAGGTTATTATTTAAGCAGTATTTAATGTTGTAGTATATTGAAGTGGATCATTTAATCTATAAAAATACATAATCTCTTAGTTGTTGATCATGTTTTGTCTGCATGTAAACAAATGTAGTGCAGTAAAAATACAATTTAAATCAGAAATGTGGTTCTGTATGAATAAAATGTAAAAACAAGTACTTCAAAATTGTACTGAAGTACAGAACTTAAATGTAAATAGTCAGTTTAAGATACATTTACCCTTCACAGCAGCACAGACAGTTTTGATCATGTAGTATTAATTCATATCAGTGTATTAAGACCACATATACTTTGCCCTTGAATGATGAGTGCAACCTTTTTTACAGGTGAGAGTGAAGACCGGGCAAAGACCCGGGAAAGATTCAATGAAGTGTTCAAGAAATACTCTGAAACAGACAAGAAGAAGGTGAAGAAGAAAAACACTGAAACTCAGGAGACCATTGTGGTATGTGTTTTAATATGTGCAGTTCTGCCTTCAGTTGTGGTGAACACCACATCAAACTTTAAAGTTCTGATAGTTTAGTGTTGAAATACTAACATACAGTATATATTTACATTTCTTTGATCTCCTTTCCTCCTGTTTCTTTTAGCTTCAGAATCTAAAAAAGAACCTCAACCTTGAGAAGGACACAGAGGATGATGAGACCATCCTCCAGAACACATATCACCCCGAACAGGGCAGCCCTCGCTACACCAAGAATAAACGAAGAGAGAGGGAGACAGCGGAAAAGGTTAATATCAACAACAGTAGAAACCAAGAGGAGATTCAAGCTTCAAAGGGCAAGAGGAAAAGTAAGAGGGAGCTTCCACCCCTCCCTGTACCAGAAGACACCTCAAGTCACATCCAGGAGGATGTGGACGCTTCCAAGTCTGAGATCGCTTTGGAGCCAGATGATTTAGATGGTGGAAAGGAACCAAAGAGAAAAAGTAAGAAGGGGAAAAGCAAAGGAGCGACAGAGGCCAAGGAGGAGAGTCAGGTGGAGGACACAGAGGACAAGCTGCTACATGAATACCAGCAGCAGATTGCACAGGAGGAGCAGAGGACTTTAAAGAAGACTCGAGTCAAGTCTGAGGAAGATAGTGTTGTCTCCCAAAACGTTACGCTAAATAATGACGTCGGAAAGAAGAAAAAGAAAAAGCTGAAATCTGTAATCACACAGCCAGAAGCAGGGTGTGTATATCTACTAATATGATATACATATGTTGTTTTTAGACTGTTGAAGTAAGATTTAATACTTTTTGGTCCACTAGGTATCAAGATGAAGATGCTGACCAGGATGCTGATGTGGAAAACGAAACAGAATCCAAGGGAAAGAAGAAAAAGAAGAAGACAAAACATGGTAACTGGATGTTCATTGTCAGGAAATCATTTAAAAAGTCCTATTTTTTGATGAAATTCATGTTTTTTTAATTTCCAATTTTTCAGTTGTCAAAGAAGAGAGTGAGACTGAGGCGGAAGTACCACAGCAGCCAACATTTGACGACAGCCTCGTGCTGGGAGTGTACATCCACAGAACAGATCGCCTCAAGAACGAGCTACTGATCTCACACCCCATGGTGAAGATCCATGTTGTCGATGAAGTCACTGGACAGTATGTGAAGAAGGAAGACTGGTGAGAATGGACACTCTCAGACACCTACAATACTGAAGTTCAGTGTTAAATTCCGTGTTAAACACATTGTGTTTTGTGTTTTCACATTGGCAACAACTGTCTGTTCTTTCCTTTGGAGCATAGAGGGTGGTAAAATCATTGAATGAACACAATATACTGCACACCACCCAACTGTGGCTTCAGTATTTTTATGTATTTGCTTGTAAATTAAATTTCTTTGTCTTGTTTTTTATAGCCATCGTCCAGTCTCCTCATTTTATGAGCAAGACAACGTTGACCACATTCTCCCCATCATGACTCAACCTTTCGACTTCAAGAAGAACAAATCAATCATCCCCGAGTGGCAGGAACAGATCATCTTCAATGAACGCTTTGGTTACTTTGTTCAACAAAACGATGAAAGCCCCAGAGTGCTTCTCTTCTTTGAAGTAAGAGACCGTTCATTTAGACTTATTTGGCCAGTTTCAATGTCGCTGTCAGTAACTCTTTTTTTCAAATGTTTCATCAAGATCCTGGACTTCATAACTATGGAAGAAGCAAGAGCCAACGTTGACGTTGACAAGCATGAGCGAGGATTCAGAAAGATTGCATGGGCATTCCTCAAGGTACGATATTTTGTCTGGTTATTTAGAAAGAAAAGGTCTGAATTTGTTTTGAATTGCTCTCATATATTCATTTCCTATTTTCTCCTGTATCTTCTAGCTTGTCGGCACAAATGGTGTGCTGAATATCGACAGTAAACTTCGCCTCCAACTCTTCTGCCCTCCACCTCGGGCAAAAAGACAGCCCAAAACAATTGAGGTGGTCGAGTGGTGGAGGAAGCACCCCCGGAACAAATACGCATCCACTCTTTATGTTACGGTGAAAGGCATTAAACTCCCTGAGCATGTAAGTTATAGCTGCTGTTAATTATTTCTATGTTTTGAAGCCACAAGTGGATTCAGTAATTAGTTGAAGCTGAGATGGTTTTCGTTCTGCAGGTGGACCCGAGTATTCGGTCCATGATGGCACTGCAAGAGGAGAGGGGCAGCACCTCCTACAGCGAGCTGCAGAATGAAGTCACTAAGAAAAGCCTGACACAACCGCTAGACAGCAAACCACCAGTCCTGAGATGGAGCAGGCTGCCTGGACAGGTTGGTGGAATTAAGAACTTTTATTTGATAAAACAGAAGTCAAAATAATATTTTGTTTTATAGAATTCTCTGTACATAATATTTTTGACACAGACTTGGAAAAAAATGTGATCCTAACCTTGAAACATGGTTGACTGCATTGAAACATTACCCGAGTCTTTCTGTTAAAGGTCTGTCGGATTCCCAACAAACTCATGCTGTCATTCCGCGGTGGTCAGATGGGCTGCTTCACAGTGCTCTTCTCTCACGCCGGGACAGTACTGGCTGCTGCTTGTGCTGACAGAGACGCGTTCCCTGTTGTAGGTAAGCAACACCTCGTCTGTGACGCTCCTCTTGACACCTCAGCAGAAATCTCCAGCTAATTAACTTGCTTACAGTCATGAACAGCCCTGGGGAATGGCTTCAGGAGCCTACAGCTTCTAAACATATACAAAAAAATGCGTTGTTCAAAGAATAATTTCTTCCTTTACTGTTTCAGTGTATGAGATTCCCTCTGGAAAGGTTTTGGCTGCCTTCAGTGGCCATCTGAAAATAGTCTATGATCTCTGCTGGTCCAGAGACGATCGGACTCTTTTGTCTGCCTCCTCTGATGGAACTGTCAGGTAAGTTTCTGTTTGTTACATCACAGAAATATCAGCGATTGAACAGTTGTCTATGAGGTGGCACTGCTGGTGAATGAATTGCTGTTCTTTGTGGCACCTCTAGAGGGAGTCAGTACTCTTTGTAATAAATGACTCACTCTCTGTCTGTTGCCAGTGACACAGCATGTTTTTAGTAGTGATTTTGTGACACAGGAGTATTATTTAAAGAACACACTTTCTGTGTTTGCATTACATCATCGGCTTTTCTTGCTCCCTCAGAGAGTGGAACGTGGAGAGGCTTCTGGGTTCGGCACAAAAGGTGCTCCCTCATCCATCCTTTGTGTACTGTGCCCAGTACCACCCCACAGCCCAGAACCTGGTGGTGTCCGGGGGCTACGACTCTCTGGTGCGAGTGTGGAGACTTGATGTCAATGATGTGAACGGCCAGCTGCTGCAGGAGTTTGAGGGCCACAACAGTTTCATCAACACGGTTTGCTTTGACTCTGAAGGTGTGGTGTTTTCACTGTTGCATCTTTGTATAAGACTATGAACCCTATCACCTATCATAAAGTGGCAGCCTGCTTATGGTGTATACCTCTCACCCAGTGCATGTTAAGATTGGCCCACAGGCACCTGTACCCTGCATAAGATAAGACTGAATGCTGTCCCTTAACAATTTATTTCCCTCATATTGAATGATATAAACTTATGGTGATGGAATTTGTTTGGATTGTAATATACAGTTCATAATCATAAACCAAAGTCCAGGGGCAGTAAACTCTGTTGCTACATCTAAGAACCTGAGATATCCTCCAGCACTGAGATTATCTCTTAATCATAAGCTGCTGCTGCTGCTGCCCACACTCTGCACACTCTGCACACTCTGCAGCAAGCATGCCACCTGAAATTTCTGTCTGTGTGTGAGCCTGCATGTGTGCACTCCAGCAAGTTTTTGAGGTGGTTATATTTAGTATTTGTACTCTTACTATCTATTGTATAGCTAATTTTGGTGCTCTGTTTATGAAATGTGCAACTTCTTTTGTAATATGAATGAAGAACGTTGTACTTTTCTTACAGTGTGTGTTCCTTTTGTTGTAATTAGGAAGAAGAATGTTCTCTGCAGACAATACAGGCCTAATCATTGTGTGGAGAACTTCAGTAAATGACAGCAAACACCGTCAGCCATGTCATCGCTGGTGTATAGAGAAGGTACACAAGTATTTAATTTACACGTACACACAGTGTGCTTTGAAATTTGAAAGAAATGTGAAACTCTGCGTGTTTTCATCTCGGCAGAAAATTGACGAGAGTGACCTCGGCGGCATCCCCATCAACATGATGCAGCTCCATCCAAACGGACGGTGCCTTCTCATCCACGCCAAAGACAGCGTCCTGAGGATGATGGACTTGAGAATGTATGCAAGATAAAACAAAACTTTAAAAGTACCATCTGTAATTACAGGTGCTGCTGCTGATACGGTGTAGCCACTTCAGTTCCAAAGAGAAAATGTTGATTTGTTGTGAGTGGAGAGAGCGGGTGCATTCGTAGGCTTTGTGAGTACATGATAACTAAGTAAAGGCATTAACTTACTGCCTGTGTCCTGGAGAAGCATCAGTTTTAAGTCCGGCATTACCAACACATCATACAACCTTTCACAAAGTTGACAGCGCAGAGCAGCTATTAAAGTTTATGTTATGAAGATTATGTAGCTTGAGTCATCATCCTGTACTCACCATTTCTGGGTTAGACAGAATACATTACAACAATGTTCCCAGAATTGCTTACAAATGAATTAAGCTTATTTTATTGCCTATTTTCTATTTATATGTTTTTAACAATTCACCTGGATCTTTCAGCCTGGCTGTGAAGAAGTACACTGGAGCAACAAACTACAGAGAAAGGATCTATAGCACGTTCACACCATGTGGGAACTTCATCTTCTCTGGTAGCGAGGACGGGATGGCGTATGTCTGGAATACAGACACAGGTGAGAATCATGCCGTTGTTTTTTTCCTGTAACAAAGAGGCCAATTTTTCAACAGTTCCAGTGGCTCCAGCTGTCGGCTCTTTTGTCTCCTCAGGTGATCAAGTTGCGGTCTACTCTGAGCTTTGTTACCCCACCGCTCTCCACAGCGTGGCTTTCCACCCTCACGAAAACATGGTTGCTTTCTGTGCCTTCGGTCAGAGCCAGCCTGTCCATGTGTACCTGTACGATCGCAAAGGTTTGTGAAAACACCTGACTCTCATCAGCTGTGTTCTTATTTTAGGCATTAAAATACAAAGTAAGCTTAAAAATGTGTCATCATTTATCACACAGTTTCCCAGCTGGAAGTGCATAATATAAAAGCAGCATCGAGCGTGAGCAGATCAGTTTCTGCAGACACAAAAACCATCAGAAACACCCCTGATCCGCCAGCGTTACAGGACACATCCGGCGCGACAGCCATGGATCAGTTTGCCCAGGCAACGAGACTTGCAATGAAAATGCAGTGTGTTAAGGAGCAACTGAATTCCGTACTTGTAAATACTCACTCTTTATTACTTTTAGATTCAATTCAAGAAATTTAAATTCATTGCATACCAAACCTCACCCTTTCACATCATTTTTAGGAGCCACATCGGAGATCTTCAACTTCAGGATACATTTATGAGCAAGGTACTGTATGTGTTTTTAGTTCTGAGCTGCTGCACAGTTTTATATAATGAACATGGTCTGCTGGATTACATAACCTGTGTTTGTGGACCAGTGCTGTCTCTTTAATAAGGTACAAAATATTGTGTGTTTTATGTGTCTGGTTTGCAGACAAAATGGGGATTGCTCACACAGGGAGGAGCTTTACATCTGATTCTGGCTCAGTGAGTTTTTGTTCAGCACTCTTTAAACACACCTTTGTATACTCAGTCTTTATTCAGGTCATAGGTGGTGATGTAAACTAACAGGCCCTTCATGCCAACATTGATTTTGTTCTCTAATCTCTGTCTAACCCAGCTTGTTCTCATGTTAGTGCTGAGGAAGGAAACACCACAATAATAAGTCTAAAGTAGTTGACCTCCGTACTGTACAAGAAATTAAGCACTGACCAAGAAAAATGCATTAGGAAGCCTCGAAGCAGGTCTACATGAAACAGGAAGTAGTTATTAAATGCTATTTTGAAATAAAACAAATTTCTATGCAACTCAAGTCCAACTTTTTCTTTTTTTTAAGATGGGATTAAACACTTCGTTACCTCCTCCGTCTCTCCTGTCACCGCACTCCAAGCTGCAGCTGTCTGGTTCTCTCGCGGAGCAGCTTATCCCCCAGGCAGCTCTGAGCACCCAAAACCGTGAGTGGCTTGTACAGTTAATCACACCGTTATGTGCGTTTAACCAATGAATGAATGGCTCTACTGCAGCCCTGTGCTATGTGAGGTCAAATATTTCTTAAGATTATAGCTGCGCGACGTATAGCATGTGGGGACCACGACCAAATGCTTCCAGCATTGTGGTTTAGAGTCTCCTTAAGCATGTACACCGTACACAGAGACAAAGACGGACCTCTTGTGATTTTCACATGTGTCCGTAAGTGATCTCTGTAAACTCAAGTCACTGTCTTGTGTTACAGTTCAAGATGAAATATTTACTTTGTTGTTGTTTTCTTGTCATTTCAGGCGGATTCAATCCAGTCGGTCAGCGTCTAAAAGGAGCTTCGTCTTTCAGGCTACAGTCGGTAAGGCTGTTAAAGCTGTTTTTTTTGTCAACTGAACCAGATGAACAATACAGAACTGATTAGTTAACTGCTAAGGGTGTCCGCCAAATAACATCAAAATGACTAAAGTTGCTACATCAGGATTAAAATAATGTCCTTTCTCTCCATCAGACCCTTCCTGACCACATTTCTTCAGGCACCCATGTGGAAACAGACCCAATTCAACAAGTAGTAAGTGATCCACACCGCAGCTGTGAGCTCAGTCACATTCAACCTCTCGTATTCAATCCCTCCACCTTTGTGTTCCCCCTCTAGGTCGTCTCGCTGTATGACTACAGAGCTAATCGATCTGATGAACTGACCATACGGCGCGGTGATGTCATCCACGTTCTGTACAAAGACAATGACAACTGGTGGTTCGGGCGTCTGGACAACGGGCAGCAGGGATATTTTCTTGCTTCTTACGTAGCAGATCAGAGTAAGTGGATTATATTTTCTGTGATAGACAAGTAATGTATAATGTGTACGAATCCAAATGTGGTGCAGGATGCTGAGTTATTTTATATTGTAGGAGATTACAATGAGGGGGTACATGCACACTCTGAGGAGACTGCTGAGAGGTCAACACCAACCAGGGTAAGGAGACAGAATAACACAGTGGCGTCGGTCCTATGGGCTTAAAGGTGAAATCGTGTGGCTGTTGTCTAATTGCAGCTTTTCTTTCTTCTTCCTGTGTCTGTTTGGTAAAGTGATACTTCACTTCAGTCTTTGTTTTGACCGTCAAATGATGAGATCAAATGGATAAAAACACACCTGCTCAACGACATCTTGTTCCCAGTTCCTCTTTATTCTACATACTGTAGCTGTGACGATGTTCTGATCAAAAATGGTTTTCCACAGGCACTTTTTGTGCATGCATGCTTCCATGCTCCAGTGAGAGAGATTTAAAAGACTTTGGGATAAAATGCATGATGGTTGTGGTCTATCTTTCAGTATCTCTACGGTGGGATGTCTTCTTCCTTATTGTCATTTTATTTTTTCTCCTTTCCCTTTTCAAGGTATCTGCTGCAATTAGCTCTTCTGGGGAGCTTAGGTTTCTCTCTGAGCCGACTCTTTCTGACACCGAACCTGAGTTGACTGATGCCAGGTAAATGGCTCACTTTGCTTAAATCCTCCTGACTTCCTTCACAGGGTCATGGTTACTGAACACAGCATGAGGCTCCAAGTGTTTCTTCCTCTTTAAGAAAAGGACTACGACGCAGGTTTATGTTTGAACACGTTTTAGAAATGACAAATACTGACTGTGAACTTTTCTGCCCAGAGCTAGAAGGAAAAAGAAAGTGAAAAAGCCGGAAGTCTCTGCACCTTCGTCTCAAGCCACGTTTTCAGATGCAGACGCTTCGGAGTTGACCGGCACCAGGAGGAGAGGCAGATCATCAGACAGGCCTCTGCCAAAGAGACCTACGGGCCGGACTAACGGTGCCTTCGAGCCTGACACGTGAACTCATGGACGATTGGTTTTATATTTTTTAATGACAATTAACCATGCAGGTTTGTTGTATTTTTACTGTTTTGTTTTTTTATAATTAAGCAGTCAGTATATTCATATTCTGTATTAATGTGTATTAATACAGATTTGTTAATTAAAAATTTGTCTTCACGTTTACATATTTATTGACATAAGAATAAATTGTGCACATTTTTACACCTATATAGAAAATATTTCTGTAATATTGTAGTTCTATTTTCTTAGCCTGTATGAGATTAAAAGTTTGTATATAACACTTCTTCACAGCTATACAAATACAGATTATTCATGCTTTGTTAATATCTTTCTATAGACCATCATGTAAAGTCACAGTTTTGATATCTAAAATGTTTAAATAAATACGCTTATGAGCTGTTTTGATCATGTTTGTGTTACGTTTCCAGAACGTACCTGTAAAACAATGTGTGCGCTAATAGGAAGCATTCTGCTAGTTGCAAACTTGAATATAATCCAAAATTATTGAATAGTTTATGAATTATTTTAGAATATAGCTCATGTTTCAGTGGATCACTTTAAATATTAGTCTTTTAGAGAAAATATAAGTGCATGATGTCGGCTCAGGTCACCTTAAACATCGTGCCACTTGCATGGTGTGTACTAATATTATGATAGAGTAAATAAACACAGTGAGTGTTTTTCATTTTCATATTTACTCTTTATTCAAATCAGTGCAAAAACCTTTCTCACAAAAATGTCAGAGAAAAAGGCACAAACATACAAAATGACATAACTGCAATGCAATGACATAATGCTCCCGGTCATATTGAATTGTACTGTACATTCATTGCGACCTGCGTAATACTTAATATTTGCTTCTTTTAAATTATTACAAATGTTGTCAGCAGCTCTTGATGTGTACCACATGAACATGAAATCCAACTCGTGATGTAGAAAAATAAGATGATTAATACAGCAGAGGACAAAAGGCACATTTAGTTTGTGATCTGGACTTTAAATGTTCTGTGATTTCCAGTGGTCGAGTCTTTATTCAAGTTACTCATTTATTCATGTTAAATTCATCCAAAGTGCACCTTGAAAGTTATTAAACAGTATAAAATAATGTATTTAAATCCTAATGTCACAACTTCAAGTCAGTCATAGGGTTGTACCGCTTTTGGCTGTTAGACAGTACCTACTACAGACACATAAATATTTATACGGCTGCCTGCAAATAATAGTTATTTTTATTATTGATTAATTTGATTATTTTCTAGATTCATTCATTCATCATTTGATCTATCAGAAAGCAGTGAAAAATGTCCATCCCAAGTCCAAGGTAATGTCTTTAGATGTCTTGTTTTGTCAGTATGTTCAGTTTAATATGACGTAAAACAGACACAAGTAGAAAATATTTAAGAGGAAGAAAACTCTCTCACTTAAATAATTAACCATCTATCAAAATAGGTTATTTTTCTGTCATTGCAGCTTAAAAACATCATATAAACATAATACTGTTACGAAAAATAAGCCAAAAAAATGTTTCCGTGAACAAAGTAAAAAAACAAAACACAAATGATTAATTTAAAAAAGTTAAAAAGCTATTAATAATAACAATGAAAGGAAATCACAGTTTGTGTATTGTTCAATATGTTGTCCGTCCACATGCTGCTGAGGCTTCATTCGGTCAGGAGAGGAGTGCGTTCATCTGTTGGTCGACTTTCTTCCCGGACGCTTAAATTCAAACATAAAAGTGAGCGTTACACCCGACTGCACACATAAACGTCTAAATAACCTTCCATGTTGTGTACGGTATGACGCATCTAAATATAATGTATGACATACTTAAGATAAATCTGATTATCTTCAGTTGAGGTTAATGATTACCTTTGTTGCTGCCGGCGTTCAAAGAGATAATACAAGCCGAGGAGGAAAGCCTGAGGACAGAGTGGTCATTGAGTTTCATGTGTGTAACTGCTGAGAAATGAGAATGACAGGCTTCTTTCTCTGTCAGGTTTTATGGTGTGTTTGACCCCAGAATGACTGACACAGGCTTGGAATCACATTTCTCCATCCTTAAATAAATGCCACGCAAGTACAGCATTAACTTTCACAGTTTCATGCTGCCTCTGTCACACTGGAAGCATTTCACAGGCCTGACAATCAGCCGACATGACTAAGCCGAGTTATGACTGCACCTAATCATTTAATGATGATCAAACTGTAAAAATGGGATCTTCCAAATTACAAGCAAGTGAGAGTGTCCCTACAATTTCCATGGCTTTGTGTGTCCTTTTCTGACATGGATCATCATGCAAACGCCCGAACACTGAACAAACTGATACTCACGGCAAGAAACGCCAAGCCTGCTTGCACAGCAGCTGCCCACTTGAAGTTCAGATGTTGCGTGATAAGGCCCCCCACTACTGGGCCATAAAACATCCTTTAAAAGAAATCAAAACATTAAAAATCAAATGACCAGGAAACAAGTACCAATCAGAGGTCACAACTGGTCTAGAGCTTTTCGACGTCAGTAGAAACCAGTTAGACTTACCCCATGGACCAAACTGCCCCAAATAGCCCAGACACCATTCCAAGAGTGCTTAGTCCCTCTTCATATCCCTCTTCACTATAAAGAGGAAATGAAAAGAATGTGGAGTATGTGTTTCACATTGCATAAACGTAGAAGAAAACATGTGAAGCCACTCACTGTGCACACATGATGAGCTCAGGGAACGTAGGAATTGTAGTCATGCCCAGAGAAAACCCAATAAAACCAAGCATGGCGATCACCAACCACAGCTGACTGCACACACAAACAAACACACACAAACAAAAACAGAAAAACATATAGGTCAATACCTTGAGTACACTGACAAGCACAATGTATCAATTAAAGGTTAAAGTAAAGGCTCTGTTTATCAGGATAAAGGTCTGAATATAAGATAAGTCTTGTGTTATCAAGCTAAAACAAATCTGTTGTTCATAGTTCCTTCTTTCAAAGCAGAGACCGCATGCTCACCTTGGGATGTAAAGGAAAGGGGCTGGACCGAGCAGACAGAAGCCAAGTGCTGTGGCGATACCTCCTGATACCATGAACCAACTCCTGGTGGCCTGATGAACACCGACACACAAGAGATTTCTTTAAGTTTAAAATGCCAAACGTATATATAAATAAGTTATCCACATGTGCTTTGATACTCACAGGATATTTATCAGTAAAATACCCTAACAGAGGCGAGGCCAGACAGTACGGCAAGGACAAACCAAGCATGATGAGTCCCACGTAGCCAGCCGAGAGACCGAACTAGATAAAACAAAGACAGGAAAAAGTCATTCACATGAAGCTCTTTCTTTTTACAGTTCAAAGTTTATCAGAATAAAGGAAATTACCGTCTCAATAGCAAACAGGGACAACGTGGCATCCAAGAAGCCCAGACCTGCACTAAGAGTGAAAATCACGTAGCAGATCAGGATTATTTTCACTTTGGTGAAAAGTCGAAAGAATGAATCCTTCGAGGGATCGGCATCTGAGTGGACAGAAGCACAAAATATAGCTCATGGTTACAATCAGAGAACGAAATAATGATTCAAATGACTGAAAATGAACAAATCACATGCTGAAATCTCCAACTGATACCGATGGATGGCAAGATGTATATGTTGAAAGGAACCATAATCAACAATAAACATCCAAGAAGCAAAAAAGGGACTTCATATCCAAATGACTGGTAGGCCCACCCTCCGACAGGTGGCCCCAGAATGAGACCAAGTCCTGTGAAAATCTCCAAACTACCCTAAAGAGAGAGAGAGAGCACATTAAAATAGGCATTTTTGTCAAATCTGGGAGCTTAAATGCTATTACTACTGTATGCCATCATTTATTTATTAAGTTATGTCACTGGGAGACGAGGCACACACAAAACAACCCTAACTAGAATGCTTTTTCTGTTTGCTCGTGACTCTAATGTCTAAACAACAATACTCGTCTGCACTCACCAAAACAGTTGCTACATTGTTTGGGAATATTTTTGCCGTCAGAGCAATAGTGGAAGTCATCGCACCAGCAAAGCCCACTGCGTCGATGGACCTCACTATGAAGCACAGAGCAATGAAAACGGGTCCGTCGGGAACCCGGTCGAGTAATCTGCAAGAAAGGAAAGAAAAAGCAATAAATGAATGTTGACGAGGAATCAAAACAGAACGATTGAAACAAATCCAGGCTGACGGAAGATATTACAACTAGGAATCATAGTTTTCACACCACATGAAATCACAAATCTGCATTTATACACATATAAATAAGTAGTCATTTTTTGGATTTTCTTACTGTCAACAAATCCCATGAAAAGACCAACAATGTCTCTCAAAACTTTAAAACTTTCCCACCCTGTCTTTGGCTCTCAGCCCCAGTTCCATTCATTCCTAGTGAAGATGTAAATCTATGAAAATGGGTCAAATATATTGTTTTGTCTATTTTAAAAAGGATAAATAACAACCCAAAACAGCTGGGCACAGCAAACACTATACGAACAGTAAATAGTGAATTTGAAAAAACGGTGTACATGGATTCAAATCACAATAAATCTGTGCTTTTATTAGTTTGATAGTCAGACAACAATGGAGCTGTTTGACACAGAGAAATAAGATATATTAATATCATGCTTTGACGACACAGACTACTACTTGTTAGTAGAATATTGAGTATTTCAGTATCCAGGTTGCTCCCTGAGTGTCTTCAAAAGCTCTAAGAAACTTGCTAAAATATGTTACAGTTACAATATTATGAGTAACAACTGTACAGAGTATATTTCTGTGGCCATCATTATTATTGATACACTTACCCAAACATAATGGTGCAGCCTGACGACACAAAGAGTCCCATAACGAGCATGAACTTTGCACCAATTTGGACGATCTGATGCAATGACAAACAGAGATTAAATTACTGTTCACCTGGGTGGCAAATCTCACTTCACGTGTGATGAACTGATAAAGAAATACTGCCGTATACTTACATATCTTCCCAGTATCAATGAGCCAAATAAATTGCAGACAGCGTAGCAGCCAAATATGAGTCCAACGACAGTCTGACTGGCTCCTTTCTTCACTGCCTGTGCAGAAATATTAGTGTTAGACATTTATATGTCTGTGGAGAAACAATTGTGAACTCCTCTGTGTAAAATTAGTCATCAAAGAACTGATCCTATGAATTGATCATATGTATTTGTTATTTATTTACTCTCTGTCACTCCACAGTGTCCTAACCTTTTGCAGTTATTACACATGATGTCTGCCTGATCTTACCTGAGAACTTATGTCCAATGAGATTAACAAAGCCAATCATTCACTGGCCTTCAGGGAGGATAGCACATGATTACTCATTCATTCCACTGAGGAGAGACTAACCACAGAGTTTGTGAAAGGGAGCCGGTGATGGCTGTGATCTACCGCTGAACTTATGACAAACTGTGGGCTCTAGGCACATTGTCTATCTCATAATGTGACACACCTTTCTTCTGTTTGTAGCTATTTGCATGTTGTATCACATCTTGTAGCAGCATTAAAAATCTGTCTTTGTGAATACAGACTGTTTATCAGTCTATTTGTTATCAGATATCTCGAAACCTTATTGTGAAAAGTCAACAATCTGTATTTTAGCACAAGTAGTAATAAACTGAACATTTTCTGTTATTAAAATGACTCATTTAAAAGGCCTCTGCAGATATTGTGCAAATTGTTGTTGTGTGTCTCTTTTATTCTGTTTTGAGGTCAGAACATCACATCACATGTCTTATCTGACGCTCTCATCTTGCACACAGCCTCCAGCAACAGAAACTCACTTCAGTCCACATTAAACAGGACGTTAAAATGTTACAAATAAATGCTATAAAACGCATCGACAGTGTTAAACAATATATGTATGAATGTATAATATGTTGGCACAAACTGTACTTCACGGGCAAAAAGACAAACTCTGTGTAGAAGGCAAATAAATGTGTAAACAAAGGAGCAGGAATATAAGGTGTAAATACTAAAAAAGTATATCTCAACACATTTTTGGCAATGTTTGCTTTTGTGGTTCTGTAAATTTATATCGTGTTTAAACAGAAAATAAATAAATGTGGTCAATGTGGCAGAGGTAATATAATATTGGGTAGTCAGTGTCCTATTAACCTCATTGACTGACATCAAACTCTAGTTTCACTTACTAACAAATACTAGTTGTAAATTCAGGTATAAGTCATTAATAAGAACAACTTTTGTGTTGCCATTTTAATGGATTAAATTAGTTGTAACTGCATTATTATAAAACACCAGCCAGTGGGATTCTTACAACCTGGCAACCTGAATGTGCTCTTAATGATGCCTTGTAAGTAATCTATGAAACTTAAGCAGATTGTTTACTACCTATTAAAGCTAGCCTATTTAAAGTTTTGCTGAACAGTGGTTACTGTAGTCACAAGTGGGAGTTACGGGATGAAGCTTTAGTTTAATTCATTTGTTTTCTTGTCAGGGAAAACCTGTTTATATGAGCTTGGCTTAACATAGGAGGCTCATTTTTCACTGTAGTCCCTGGCCTAAAGGTAAACAATCTCAAACACACTGTAGTGCAACACTACAAGAGTACAGAGGAGTCAGCATGTTTGAAATATCTATCTAAAGTTTGCTAAGATTAGTTAAGATTAGCCACCATACTGGTCATACCACACCAAGTAAGCCTGCAGCAGCAAAGCCCCGGAGTGTGTTGATGTTGACAATGAATGAAAAATGTATTATTTATTCTCTCAAGAGGTCCTGATTAAAACATTATGACCTTTATTAAAGAGCTGTGCTGTACTCCTGTACATTAACACGTCACTGGTACACTGTGACGTAGTTGAGTTTGATCTTACCTCATTAGGGAAAAATGGTCCTAATATTGAGTAACAGATCATTGAACTGAAGTTGACAGATGCCATTGATATTAAGGTGAGAATCTGCTGTCTCGTCATCCTCGGGGGAGGATCTGTTGATTCAGCTGGAGTGTGATTATCTGTCATGAAAGAAAAAAAAGGGAAATGAACAAAAGTGAAGGAACAGAAAAAAGGAAAATGAGGTTTGACATTGTTTTTAATGTCGAGGACACAAAGTTCATGATGGAGTTCATCGCATTTTAAATGCCAGTGAAGGCTTCATTCAGCTTGATTCAAAAAAGTTAATTCACTGTTATGAATAATCATTAAACCGTGACAGGAGTCACCAACCTGTTTGCTGAAGATCAAGGTCCGGGTCCATTTTTTATGTTTTATTTCCAGGGTTTCGTTTTTAAGATGAGTCCCGAGAACATCAACAGTCAACCAGCCCTGAGACTATCTATTCAGCGACAATGGACCACAGTCAGACTGGACACAACAACACTCGCTGTGTGTGTGTGTGTGTGTGTATTTCCTCAATGTCGTTCAGCGTCAAAACATACAGAAAACGCACATTCCCACGCTGCCTTCAAAATAAAAGCCCCACTACGCAGCTTCCGGTGGTTTAAGCGAGTCTGCCTTTCAAATTAATTATGAATTAAATCTATTTTAACACAAAATACAAGAGCTACACTATTTATTTATTTTTTATAATTTAATATGTGATTTAATTTGTGGGATTGCTTAGTAAATCTTTGTTTTGTGTGTTTTGTATTGTGTTTTTATTGTGACAAACATATTTTAAAACTAAATGTTAATTAAGTTAAGTTACTATCACAATATTCCTGATAAAAGAAATTATAAATACAATTTTTGGGGGGGCTTTATTTCCGGTGACGCTGATTATCTTGAAGGCCTCGTGACTCCTTGTAATCTCAGGGACATTTTTACCCTGAGTTTGGGCTGTAAGGCTCTACTTCCCACAGTGAGGGCTTATACACTCTTTGCAAAGGAGAATGGTCTGCCTGAAGGCAAAGGCTATAAGAATTGTGGCACTTTCTAATTTGTAGACTGTCACAGGCAGTGTAAAACCAGGTAGACACAGTATAAAAGTAGGCCTATTGGATAAATTCAATTTTGGACTACATTTGGAATATCATTGGACTACAAGTTTTGATATATATATAATAAGCCTACATTAATTTTACTGAATTATTTACTATTGTTAGCAACAGTATGATTTGTTTTTATGTGTTCTTATTATGATCTCATTGTCTTGCAATAATAAATATGAGTTTTTAATGACTACCACTATAGCAAAGTTTTACAGTATATATTTGTAAATCTAAAAAAGTGCATTAATCAAATTATGTACATATTAATATATAATAATTTATCCATATAGTTGTTATTATTTGTTTGATTCTATATGTTTAATTACACAAATATCTAAATATACTGTGAACTTTTACATTTTAGAGATATTTTTGTACCCTATTTTTGTAAAAAAAAAGAAAAAAAAAGAAAAGAAAACTGTCATTTATCTATTTTTATTACTTTTTAGCACTATTTTTAGTACTTAGTATTATATTTATTTTTAGTATTTATCAATCCCTTTATAACTACAAATGAGGAAGACTGTGATGTGAGCTCCTGTGATCAGAGTGAAAAGAGCCAAACTGGAAATAAAACAACAGAAACCATTGGAACAATGTATTTTTTATTACATTTTGGCCAGCCTATAGGTCAATGTGAACCTATGGTCATATCATATTTGTTTCCTTCACAAAATAAGAGAAAAAAACAAACAAAAACAAAACAGGCAACCAACTATTCATTAGGCAGTATTGCTGATAACTGACACACACTGTCGCTGAAGTCTCTGAAGCTGCGTTAAATGAAAAGCTGTTAAATGAAATCTCTCTGCACTAAATGTCCCGTAGCCTCTCTCAAAATACTTTCTTCATATACTTTAAAATAACCTTCTATTTGCAAATGACAAATGTCCAGACATTTCCATATTTGTTTTTTTTATATATTAGCACCAAATCTACATGAATCTCACTCTTACTAACAGTTAATCTTATGAATATGTTGTATTTGATACCTTTGCATGTTTATTCTCATTCTTTTTTTCTACAAGTGTAACATCAAAAAACTCTTGGTACCATGTTAAAGCAAAGGTGAAGTACAAAATTACTGAAATCAGCAACATATAAGCACAATTTTCTAAGCATATAATGATGTTAAGTCATTTACTAAATACACAGCGCAAGCAGCTTTGTATTTTCTTTTGCAAGTACAACATCAGTTCTATGTAGTAGCATTATTGCACACAAGCTCTATCTAGCTAAAGCAGCACTGATTTCCAACGAGGCAAACTACTGATGCAGTAGCATCATAAACACCCATGAAAACAACACAGAGCCAACCAAGTTTGAGATTCACTGAGAGGATCTCTGAACAATTTTTTCTTTGTGGGGGATGGGACGGCTTTCTAACCATCTACCAAACTTCATTTCAGCCAAAATGGATTTGGCTATTCGGCACACATTAACTTACTGTGAACCATTACTGACGATTGTAGAGGGGGAGTTTTGGAAATTAAAAAGAAGATGTAAATTTACAGATTAAAAAAAAAGAAGAAGAATACATTGTCAGATCATAAAAGCTCTGACTGAAAATGATTTGCAGTATCGTGGCCAAAGGAATGTGATTCACTATGTTCATTGCACCACTTCATAGAAGTATCATGAATAGAAAATATACAAACTACGGTTTAAACTGTACTCAACTGTTTATGTTGAAGTTACAGAATCAATATATTCTTCTATTGCATGTTCAGCAATTTTAACATAATGTAGAAGACACTTGACAAACATAACAGACTAAAAATCAAAACATTGCCTTGAATAAATGGGATTTTGAATTAAACAATCAGTTTGATATTCATTGTAAAACCTTATAATTAAGTGAATTAATAGTGCAGTGTTTGTATCAGATATGGTATGGCTTTGTGAACATTTATTTGCAATTTTGAATACCACCGTATCTCACAACAAAGTAACCCTTACAGCACAAACATATATAAAATATTAATTAATTTGATATTTCTTGAATCAATCATGTCTTTGGCACCACATATGGTACTAAACCTCCAGATTCCTTTTAAGCAATTCCCAACATGTACTTAGTTAACCTTTTGTTTATCCAGGGAAGGCTGACTTTCTTTTTTTTTTTGACTAAATAACATTTTAATAATAAATAAAATTAGCTCGAGTACATTCAACATATGAACTAGAAATTATGGAGTAACTAGTTTAGTCTCCATGACCAGTGACCTAGACTGACTTTACCTTCGACAGACTGACTGTAAATGATCTGCATGTGCAAGACCAACTTGTACATTAATCTATTCTTTAAGAAAAGAACCACCACTGACACTGGCACTGACATTTTCCCAGCTATAGCCCCACACCTGGAGGTGTAAGAGCGTTGTGGCTTATTTTTGAATTAGTCTACACAACAACACAAAGTAATCTCTTCACTTCAGCCTTTGAGTCACGTTGGCCAAGGCAACAGCAAATGCCTGCACTGCTGAGAAAGGATACTGGAAATCCAAGATATAGGCATTCCCATCAATTCGTCCAAACTGCATCACCTGAAAAAAGACAGAAGAGAGGAAGACATTTTGGAAAGCATGTATTAGCCAACACATCAACAACTGATGAATCATTTCAGCTCACGTTACCTGTCTACCATCCAGCTCAATTTGGAAATTCTTTGCTGACTCCTGCGTGACTCGTCCTCCAAAGTCAAGCTGGTAGACCTGGGTGGCTTCGTTCCACAATGGTTGTTTATTGGCCATGACATAGACAAATCCTTGACTTCCCAAACTACGATCCTCTCTCTCATTTGCCTTGCGGCACTTTATCTCCTCCAACTCACTCGCCATACGCATGCTGCGCTTGTTCTTCCAGCTCTTCTTACTACTCTGGTTCTGGTTCATGAGCTCATCACCGCTGATAAACAGCTCCGGCTCGCTCTCTGAGCTATCCTGGAACTCATTCGTGGTCCTGCTCATCTTCTTGGTTTTGTTGAGTTGCTCTCTCTGACCCTTGGGCTTCTTCTTCTCTCTGCTCCCGAGCCTTGGGCTGGAAATGAGAGTGTTGAAGTCAGAGAGCGCACGACCTTCCTTCCTGGACTTGCCCTCAGAGACGGTGGGCATGTTGGCCTCCTCGGCTCTGCTGTCCAGTCTTTTGCGGCTCTTCTTGTTGAATCGCTCTGACTCCTGCGGCACGGGGCTTTCATTCAGAGATGATGGCTCTGGAAAGTTGTTGGCCGACTCTGCTAGATCCTCTGTGGCACTTTTAGATGGCGGTAGCTCAGTAGGTGGAGGAGGAGGCGGGAGAGGAGGTGGTGGAGGCGGTGCTGTGGGAGGAGGAGGGGAGAGAATCGGCTTCTCTAAAATCTGATGAGTTTTGGTAGGGAGGGGAGGTGCTGGAGGGTCTTGCATGGGAGGCGGACAAGGGTAAGGATTCCAAGGGTGGAGGTTGACAGGGTGCAGCTGAAGTCCGGCACATGAGCTGGCTCCTGGATACATTGGAGGGAGAGGGCAGCAGGCCAAGTTAGCAAGGTTTGGAGGATAGCCTGGTGGCAAGACCAAGTTGGGCTCCTGCTGAGCAAAAGGGACTGAACCAACCACTTCATTTGGAGAGCACTGTGGTGGAGGGTTCTGTAAGGTCTGAAGTGAGGGGCCACTGTGACTTACACCTGGAGGAAAAGGTGACAGAGATATCTGGTAACCTGATGGGAAAGTAAGAGTGCTCGTGCTCGGACTTGTTGGAGGTTTAGTTGTGAGGACAAATGGTAGCCGCGTCATGTCCAAGTGCTGAGCTTGACTGATGATGAGTGGAGGCGGTTTATGAGGTCCTGGTGGAGGACCCAACATTGTTTGTTCCGGGGTGAGCCAGAACTCCTCTGTGGTCGAGGTGTCCCACTGGTAAGGCGGAGGGCGTTTAACTGTTAAACTGACATCGCCGAGAGTCAGCTGTCGTACAGACTTTTCAAGGTGACACTGCTGATTTAAAGTCTCATCTTCAGTAAAAGCAGAGTTAACGTACACTGTTCTGTCCCTGCTGTTGTCAACAGCACCCAGCAGACTGTAAGATGACTGAGAGGCCAGAGGAGAGGTGCCTTTAGAGTGCACAATGATGGTACTGTGATGTGCTCCTTTCCCTGGTGGGAAGTCCTGCCTCACCACCGTGCCACCTGCAATGCCACTACTTGTAGTTCCACCACCGCTAACGCTGACGCTGGTGCTGCTGCTGTTGCTGCTGCACTGTGTGCATGTGTACAATGCAGTGGGCACTCTCTGCTGGTAGGTAAGTGCAAGTGCACTGTTTATTTTAGCCTTGGAGGGAAGGGTTCTTGAGCTTTCCATCATCTGTGGCACTTTAAGTCCCACGTCTCTGCGGTCACGGCGTAGAGTGGCGTGAATCAGGCTGCTATCAATTCTCTGAGGAGGAGGAAGTGTAGCAGTTACTTGATTGGCTGGATCAGGGTAAGGAGGGGGGTCTCCACTAGGTATTGAGTAGCGAGGGACAGAGAGACGGCTCAATGTTGCTGAGCTGTAGGGAAGCTGAATCTTTTTATTCTCAGAAGAAGTGACTTTCAGCGTGGCCGAACCATGGACAGCATACGCATTTTGGTTGCGAATGAGGCGCCTGCGTGGCCGACAAACCTCCTCCACATTGCCACTGCTGTCAAAGGTTGTGATCCTTTCATACCCCAGAGGTGTTGGGTACTGTAAGGTGACAGGGTGAAGCAAAAATTCATCCTTCTTGAGGCAGGGGTCTGGTGCCAGAACACTTGGGCTGTCGCAGTTTGTGACAAGAGTTTGAGGCGTAGTGGCAGCTGTGGCTGCTGCAGAGACTACGGTGCCCGGGTATGGAGGAGGAGGATTAACCTTCCTCATCTGGATCTCCATAGATCCATCCATGTCAGTGAAGGGAGGTAAAGTCCTTGGCATACTTGGCTTAAGAGTGTGTCCATGATCGCCCCTGCTGAGCCCTGGCTCGGTGGTAGGAGGAGGAATCTGAGGCAGAATATGAATCTGTTGTAATGAAATGGTTGGATAGCCAGTCGGAGGAGGCGGCAGCGACATCTGCATCTTCAGTTGCTGCTGCATTTGTTGGTGCTGCCTCTGCATCTGTTGATGTTGCTGCTGGATCTGCTGGTGCTGCTGCTGGAGCTGCTGCTGCTGCTGCCTCATCTCCTGGATTTGTTGCCGGATTTGCTGCTGCTGCTGTTGCATCTGCTGCTGCTGTTGCTGCATCTGTTCATGCTGCAGCTGCATCTGTTGCTGCTGCTGCTGGATTTGATGTTGGTGTTGAAGTTGTTGGGGTGTCACTTGCTGCTGATTTTGTTGCATTTGTTGGTGTTGCTGAACCTGGTGTTGATGTTGTTGCTGCTGCTGCTGAAGTAGTGCCTGCTGGTGGTGCAGTTGCTGTAGCTGTTGATGTTGTTGCTGTAATTGCTGTTGTTGCTGCTGTGCTTGGGTCTGAAGGTGGTGTTGTTGTTGCTGCTGCTGCTGCTGCTGTTGTTGTTGTTGATGATGAAGCATTTTCTGCTGCTGCTGCTGCTGCTGCTGCTGCTGCTGCTGCTGTTGCGTCTGCATTTGTTGTGACTGTTTGGACTGCTGTTGGCGAGGCTGCTGTGAATGAGACCTCTGCGGGTGAGGCTGCGGCGGGAGATGGTGAGGTGGAGGCGGGGGAGGAAGAGTACCAGGAAGAAGAGGACCCATCTCCAGTCCATTGAAGATCACCTGGCCAGGGTTTGAGTATCTAGTTGGCACTGGGTACGGTGATGCAACTGCATCCTGCCCATGATCACTAACAGGGACAGACGCCGCTGCTGCCGCAGCTGCAGCTGCTGCAGTCGCTGTAGGGTTGGTCAGGACATCGAGCTGAATATTCTGATTGGCCAGAAGAGACTGAACCAGGCCGATGCTCTGAGTTGGAGACATGGCCTGAGCTGGGCTGTGGATGGGAGCGATGGGAATGTTGACTGTGCAGGGAGGATTGTCTCCTGCCACTCCAGATGGCCCCATCACTTCATAAAAACACAGAGAAGTGTGTAAGTGACATTTAGGACATGCAAAAAATTAAATTAGACAAAATTCTTAATATTTTTTAAGTTTCTTAACTAAAAATGTGCTTTTTCCTATTCACACCTGGTAAATCGTCCTCATCCTCACTGAACACGTTGGGGTTGAACACCGGCAGGCTCATAAAGTCATGAGAAATCTTTCGTACTTCTGGAAGGTAGATCGTCATCTGTCTCGGTTGCAGATGAAGCAAACTTGTCTTATAGATGACTGAAACACAAAGTAGAGGACAGTTATTGTGACTGTTACATTCATCAAAATGGTGACATACTGTATAAGGGTGATTTTTAGGACATTTACCTGCACCAAGGTTGGTTGGGAGAAAAGAGGCGAGTCCAACTATTTTAAATTTTGTCCCCCAAATGTTGGATGTGACTTGAGCAAGGTAGTTGTGCTTTAAAACATGAAGAGATGGACACAAGAATGAAATAAAATGGTATTAACATCATAAATGCATTTTTTTTTAATTTGTTTTGATTCTGACATAAAAGAAGTAACAAACAGAAGAACATTTTAGGTAAGAAAATATACACTATCTGAAGCATTTTGTGACACTACGTTTACTTATAAACACTTCTACATTATAATTCGATTATAAAAAATTTCATCATTACTCATTACGCTATTATTAGTCAAATAATGCAGATTTATACCTCTGTGATCCCATCCATTGAAAACTCTCGACGTGTCAGACTGGGAGAGCGAACTGGAGGCTTCTTTGTTGGTAACCGTGGCGACCGTTGGCCTTCCTGATTGGCGCGTGAAAGTTTGGGAGATTTTCTCGATTCCATGTTCATCCTTTGAAACAAAGAGGTAAATAATTAATCATCTTTACTTCTGAAATATGACATCTTTAATTTATGTAATTAATCACAGTCGTGAACTCAATTAGCATGGCGACCAATGCTACAGAAATATCTGCAAACACTCTGTGGTTCAGGCCTGTGTAATGTGTAAAATACAGAGTTCATTTATGTTTATGATTTCTGACATGTAGAGTTTGGGTGACCTGTTTCCTCGGGATAACTTCGGTGACTTCTTCCCGACCCACTCGTCGCTTAACTCAATGTCACTGGAGTCAGAGCAGTTACAGCTGTCAGTGTATGAAATCATGGGATTCACACACACCTCCTCTGGAAATAAAACCACAAAGCAGAAAAGGTGAGTTTGAACAGAGTCCTCATGCATACTAACATGGTATTAAACCTCTGAGTAAACATGAAAAGCAAATACATGTTTGTTGGGACCACAGGCTAAATGCAACCCTAGTGCCTAGCCAGGTCGTGGTACACTCTATTCCTGTCTCAGGCCTCAGACTGTGTTACATCAGAGAAGAGCAGTCATCACCAGAGTCTGTACTTGTTCTTACTCAAGGTGAATGATGGGCCCACCACATAAATATGCACATTTTTAAAATGGAGCAGAAGTTTAAAGAGATTAACCAGGCGCAGATTTAATTTCAAGTTGACAAGGAACAAGATTTCTGACCTTTGGGCCAGTCTGCTAACATTAGGAATCTCAAGTCGAGTGCTTTTTACTTCAGATGTACACTTGGGGAAAATCTGCTTAGTCATTTTTTGCCAATAGTTAGATGAGAATATGCGAAAATGCATCTTTTTGTAGTATTTATATATATTCTATTATATATATATATATATTCTCTCGTTGTCATGGCAACACCAGGAAGTCAATGGCCAAGAAATAGTTCCACCAACTCCCCATAAGAACACAACTCATGTTACATTTCTGTGTATGTACACAATAAACAAACAACAACAACAAAATACAATAGTAGGTGGACTTTGGACAAAGCCAAGCTAGCTGTTTCCCTTTACTTCCAGTCATTAGGCTAAGCTAAAACTTCTGCCACCACACCAATACAGGTGTAGGTGTAATGGAGATTCATTTGTGGTTACAGACCTCACTGTGGACTACTGTCCAAAAAAATAGTCCCTATGAAAAC
This sequence comes from Argyrosomus regius, assembly GCA_946959425.1. Lineage (NCBI taxonomy): Eukaryota > Metazoa > Chordata > Actinopteri > Sciaenidae > Argyrosomus > Argyrosomus regius. The sequence continues at coordinate 4,477,811 of OX336887.1, read as the reverse complement.
TATAAGAGTCTGTAAAGTCCAAGCCCACCCGCTTTGCTGTCTGTTTTTGGATCCATAATGACAAACTCTGGCCGTAGTTTACTGATGCGTCGTCCTTTGAGAATGGGTACCAGCCCTCCTAAATATTCTAGGTAGAGAGTGTAGCAGGGTCCGCCTGCCTCAGGGCTGTCCTCTGCTCGCTTCATAGTGCAGTGGAGCCTCTCATTCCCAGCTGTGGGATAGCTGACAAAGTCACGGATGTTGTTGGGGTCAGGGATTGGGGGCTAGAACAAAGAAAGGAAAGGGCTGTAGAACTGCTTGACGCTCCAATGAAAACAGTCAGCAGTTTTGCATTATCACAGTGCAACAATGTTGGTAAGAAAGCTGCCTATGAGTGTTACTGCACAGAAATTGAGCAGAGATCAACGCACCTTGATGGTGGGTATGAAAGCAGTGGTGACATAAGAGCAGAGCAGCGAGGGCATGTTCAGTTTCCCCACATCTTTCTCCTCTCGCAAGGCGCTAGCGATGCCTTGCTGGCATAGAAGTTGGAGGCTGGCCACCCTGTGCTCCACACGCACCACATACAGCGCCGGTCCACAAGCGAGGAACAGACGAGAGTCTCTGTGACCCCAACAGATGGTGGTGATGGGTCTCTGAAACAGTAAAGAACAATCAACATTCACTGGCAGTCACTCACTTACGTAACAAGGACATTTCATCACATCTCTTGTACTACTGGTTCATTTCCAACCCTGTCTGTCTTTCTTTTGTATTTCAGACCCTTAAAATAATTATTAATTTTATTATAACTTATCATTGTGATTATTTTGTTGATTATTCAATTAATCATTTGGTAAATAAAATATTTGGTAAATCGTGTGCACCCTACTGCATAGCTGTTAGCAATATCTACCTGACTTTCACAAACTATCATTGTATAGTGTCCATTAAGTTTATGTTACATGAGTTCACTGAGGGTTTTTTAAAAAATCTTATCGTACTTCATATTTTTATTTGTGTCTATTTTGTCGTTTGTTGTTGTGATTTATCTGTAGTAGCAGCTGTAACATTACTCTATGTATCTATTGGACCCTCAGTTCTCAGTCAGTTGTAGTTATTGCTCTTATTTTTTAAAATCTATTTTATTATTTACCGTCTCTATTGAAGCTCTTAATTATAAAGTGCTTTTGTTTTGAAAAGTGCAACATAAATAAAGGTTGTGATCCATTAGTGACAGACAAAAACACTGAAAAAACTGACACACTCCTGAATCAACTCTTTGTCTCTCCAAAATAATCTCAAATATAGCTTGAAGAATCGTTATGCTTATGATTATTGTAATAATTATTTTATTCCATGTTCTCTAGGGATTTACTGTACCCCTAAATTCAAACAGGACTAACCTGTGCTGGAGTTTCCAACGTGTAGATGTGTTCTCCTTGAACATTATAGAACTTAACAAGGGCGTTCCTCATGATGGATGCGCAGGCAGAGTCGGCAGGAAGCCCGTGTCTCTCCATGCCGGCCACAGCCAGGAGGTCTCCCTGGGAGCACCACTGGGCCTCGACATCTGTGGAGCGAAGGAGAGCATAAATGTCATGTGTTATGGATCATGATGAGCGCACTTCATGAGCATGCATGTAAATGTCACATTAAAACATGAATCTTTATACCTTTCAGCCCTGAGCGAATAACAGCAGGAGAGAGGTCATCATAGTTGTTCATTAAACTGATATCTCCTGATAAGAAGGTGACCGTCAACAAAGGTTTGACTCTGCGCACTTGGAGGACCAAAGAAAAGAAAACAGTAAGTACATCAGCTTTCCACATCCAACATAAGGAAGCAATATGAGCAGAGGGGGGAGATGTGTTTTTTACCTAAAGGCAGAATATTGTCATCAGAGTCTGTGTCGCTCTCTGTGCTGTCCTCAACCAGGAAATCAGGGCAGTTCCAGGACATGCTCACGATCCCATCAGACTCGTGTAAGAGAACATGGGCAAGCATTCGTCCGTGACAGTCCATTACTATCACCTGACCATCTGCTGTACCAAACAAGACCTGCGGGGCATTGTACATGAAACTTTAATACCTGACATGATGGAAATGCTCTGGAGCTGCAAAAAAAAGCCCATTATTCTGTATGAATTGTTATATTCAAGTCATCTTGTATATGAGTATAGCATTTGTAGAGAGAGGAAAAGACCTCACTGCAGAAAGGTTAAATAACACAAAAAGTGCAGCTCTTAACATTTAAAATGTACCTGTTGATCATCGGGTGTCCAGATGCCACAGGTGATTTGACTCTCCAGGTTAATCTCCGAGGACCAGTGTCTTTGACCGCTGACCGAGCCAACTAACACGAAGCCATCCCTGTACGCGATGAGGGCTTGAGTGCCATCATGTGACCAAGTGAAGTCACTCACCTGAAGGGAAAGAAATGACATTTACAGGACACGGTCATCAAATTATAGTCTTAGTGCTTTATGAGATATTCAGGTGATAACAGAAAAAAAAGTGTCTACCTGGGCTCCTCTGTCGTTCACTAACTCTACAGACCATCTTCCTTCATACTGGATCCACACAAAAATACCTCCTTCCATATCACAGGTGGCCAGTTTCTGAAAGGGTTCATTCCAACGCACCAACACAACCTGCAACATCCCCAAAACACTGTTACTATTTTTTAACAAACACAGGTGGCTTTCTGCACAGAGGAACATTCATGATTAATACACATTACGAGCACTGACTGCTAAAAAAAAGTTTGTTTTGGCTGAATGTGATTTAAAAATCCACTGCAGTTAGACGTCAGCATGCAGAGGAACTACAAACATAATGTTAATGTTATCTGAACCTGTAAATCTGATGTAACGGATCAGCTGAAAAATGTATTTTTACAAAGCATGCCAAGACAAAACCTATTATAGTGAATGTGGCGCACATTTTACACATCTACATATCTAATTTCATTTTTTCTGTTTTATACTGCATACAAAATACCTCATATAACATTGATTACTGCATATGTTTCATATTTTCTATACTACATTTCAATATGTTAATGCACATTTAGGTCTATTATATGCCAGACTATTGCATACTTTCTATTATTTTCCTGCTTTTATACATGCTGTATATTTAAGAGTTACAATAGATAACTGCTTTTCTATTTTACCTCTGTTTTTTTTTTATGGTTTATATCTATATGCATATTTCTTGATTCATCCTCTTTGCTGCTGCAATGGTTACATTTCCCTGTGGAGATCTTTACAGCTTCATCTCATTTTGTCTTATTGTCAAAGACAGTAAACACTGATGTCTGCAGGATTTCTCTTTATGTATTTAACTCTCTTTCAATAACAACATATTGCAAAAAAAAAAAAAAAAAAGACAGTCATAGTGCTCGATTCAAAGCCACACCTCACTGTTGTGTCCTCGCAGATTAAAATTGATTCTCTGAGGTGTAGTTCTGTCCCTCCTGCAGTGACTAGATGTAAACGTCACCCCAACAACTCCTCTCCCGTTCCCTGTGGCGAGCCAGCCCTCCTCATAATAGCGCCTCCGGCAGACCGGCTTGTCTTTTTCGCTCTTGGGGACCCGGCCTTTCCACGAAAGGCAGAGGATGTTGGAGTCGCTGCACAGGATGGGACCATGTTCCACAGCAGCCAACATCCCTACTGAGTGACCAGGCTGCTAGGTAAAGCAGAGGAAGAGGCAAGTTGAAGTAAAACCTTTCTGACCTCATGAAATCAGATTTAATCACCATGTGTCTGTGAGCCTAAATTTACTTAAAACTGGCTTCTGTTGATGTTCAGGAAAGTTTGGGTTCCTCAGACAGGGAATACATTGCCAACAATGGTAATAAACTTTACAAGAAGAAGTAAAACAAACTATTAAACAGCTGAGATTGAAAGTTCATTCTTGGGCCTTGTGGTTACTGTTTCCAAGGTCAAGAATGAACATTTAATCTAAACTTCTAAACCATCTTATGCTCAAAAAAAGGGGAATTTCAACATCTACAATTCTATGTTGGTGCTAAATAGATCTTGTGGTGAGAAGGCTCATCAAGATGAATGGGCAACGTGATTAAATTAAGAGCATGATGGTGGATTTAATGTTAAAAATCTGCTAACTAAAGGTGAAAAAGTGAAAGAAAACCACCTGAAACAAGACCCACCAGTAACTTACAATATATCGACTTATAATGTATACCTACAGATGCCAATGGGCGTCAAGTTGCTGAGCGGGTTCACGTGCAGGCATCAGATTAGTGACTGAAACAAAAGAGGCTCAGGCGCTCTTTGTTTGAGATATTCCATCCAAATGAGCTTCCTTTGAGTGAACAGAGCTTGCAACAGTGAATCACTAAATGTGCCCTTATACCAGTAAAATCACCATGGCTGCTGCTCTCTAAGCTGTTGTTCTATTATTCACTGTCTATGGAGCAGCTCCAGATGACATCATCACTACAGTCTGTCTTTTATATGGACAGATTCACAAACTAGAACTTCGAGTATCATTGAAATATCACATATATTCAATTTTAGGGCCTTAACAAAATGTTTGCAGTGTTTTCATGTCGGTTGAAATACTGTCTTCTGAGTACTGGCTTTGTTAACGTAGGTTAGCTATATCTCAAACTGAGTCCTTTAATTTTAAACCTCGTCCAAATTTACTGAAAAAATAATGTCCTGAAGGGCTCACATGTATATTTTAAAGAGTTAAAGATACATTTCTAATAAGAATATCTTCTGAAAGTGTTTATCCACTTACACACCAAACCCTTTAACCCTTTAACATACAGCTTTGTCATTTTTATGGTTGTTAAATCATCTTATTCCGCTGCCTGACAGTATCGCAACTTCTCTATCCTGTTTCATCTCTTCATTGAAGCTACATTATATTTATAGCCTAGAATAAATTAGTCAAATAAATGTTTTTTTCCTATCCATCCTCTATATATCATTCATATCTTTTGAATCATATATAACACAATTCACTGCAATAATCTGAATAACTTGGAAACTTCTTTGGAAATCAGCGTCTGTGAATCTGAGCAATGTTTGGCTGAACAAAATAAGTTTATTACTTGAGATACAGAAATTCCACATACCTCATAGTTCCTGGGCATGTTGAGTCAAAATTCCTCCATTGAAGGTGTCCATATTTCCATTCAGATGATGCACTGAAGGGTAATGGCTGCTCTGCTCTTTGTGCTTAGCAAAAAAAAAAAAAAAATCTAAGGGGAAGTAAAATGCATCATACAGCCAGATGTTGTCCAGCTCTTCATTCACTTCACAAATGGAGCAGCACGAACGCTTCAGAGAGCAGCTTCTTTCATGACACTGGTCCAACCCATGTCTTCATGACAAGATTGTGGCTCTGGAGAATCCTGTTGCAATTAAGAAGAAGATATTCAGCAAATAAGGTAATATAAGAGGGTGGCTCTTGCTTAAAATAGCCGCGTTGTCATTCAGTGCATCAACCTTGAAATTCACAGTTTTTTCTCAGTCTCTATGCAACAGCAACACTGCATTGGAGATCAGTGCACTCGCAGTCTCCATGGGTACTGATACTGTCCGCTCTTCCTATTTTACGTCAAACACCAGAGCAGCCAGCCAAGGCAAGGATGTGAACTCCTGTATTCCTACATTTAAAAAAAAAAGACCATTAACGTGTCCTAATGCAGATGAGAGAAATGAAACATTTCAACCAAACAGCGGTCAGAAGCATCAATTCACCTCTTGCTTTAAAGAATGCAGATTAACAATCCAATAAAAGTCCTGTCATCTCCCCTGTGAAGGTCTCTCACTACATTACACATTACATCAATTACATTTCTCATTCACAGGCGCCTTGTAGCCTGTATCTGACCGCATGCAGCAGTCTGAATTGGACAATTCTGACGAGACCAATGAGCTGCGGTGGCAAATGAAGAAGTGCTTTCATCAAATGCGCTATATGGATAAACATGATGCGGCTGTACGTACCTGACACGGCTGTAACAACGCTGATCCAGAGGCGGTCGGCGCACAGTGCGGTCGTGTTGCCAGGCGCTTCTCCGCTGGCGCACTTTGGGGTTGTGGCTTTAAAAACGGGTTGCCATGAGGCAGGTAGCACGGAAAAATGGACCCCGAACTTCAAGTCTTGTTAAAACGACAGCACCAGCACACCCAGTAAGCCTGTCAACAATCCCTTTAGATAATTATTGACAGTTTAACCAAAAATGAATACATTCTGATTTGGAGTCTGGTCCACAGGCTGCTATGTTTAATATAAGATTCATTGCTGCACCTCAAAAGGGGGTTTCTTTCATAATGGCAACCTCACACGGCGCACCCCATCTTTGTGATGAAGTTCTTGACACAAGACCTTGATGTGATGATTGTGCTGTCCTACCCTCCTGCCGGTGTTAATTATTATTAATTAGATAACTGATTGCACCATAACTGTCTTACAGTTTATACATAAGTATCCTCTGATGACATTAGACTTTATAAACTGATTAAACTGAAAATGAATTCTATTATTTCCTCTTTATTTTTTTTTTGCACAAAAGCACAAGCACTGAAATAAAGTCATCATTAAATCTTTATTGTGATATTAGATAATATAACTGTGAAGCACACCGTGTGTCCCTCGTCTTTACGTGATCGGAGTAAAATACACCCTCATACTCTCTTTACCTTGGACTACATCACGGGTCATGAGATGCTCTGCAATGGCCACAAACAACTGTATCAGAACTGCAATGATTAATCGATTAATCAGTCATGCCAAATGCCAAAAACTACCTTGCTTGTTTCATCTTCTCCAGTGTGGATTTGCTACTTGTCTTCAATTTATGTCATTGTAAAATGAAAATGTTTGATGTCTCCTTATTGTGTGACACTCCATAGAGAAAACAACTAACTGATTAATGGATGAACTAACATACAAATTGAACCTATTATAAAAAAATATTGTTAGTTGCACCCCTGATATCTCATAATATGATACTGCAGTTAAGGACACCCTGATCTAGATTGAAAACTGTCTGAAATGGTCTGATTTGTGCCTTATAAAGAGCAGACCACAAGCAGAAAGTCCCATGTAATCCCTTAATGTCCTCCTTTTTTCAGTTCTTGTTGTATTTACGTGGACAGATTCAAGTGCAAGTCTCTTCAAAGGCATGGATGACGCTGTCATATGCAGGAGGGGGAGTCTGTGACGGTAGGAAACCTTTAAGTCCATTGTTACCCAACCAGAAGGAATGTCGTTTATTTGGCACAAGGGATGCCGAATCCGATTCCGAGTTTGAAGCTGCTGTGTCCTCAGGCATGGTGACCTCAGTGTCCTCTCCCATGTCCAGGGCAGGTCTACTTTTCTTCACTGGGCGAAAGGTGGAGGTCTCTAAGCCAGGTTTACTCCCCAGAGGGCCCACTGGCTCCAGAGATGGCTGTCTGTAGACGCTTAGAAAAGTGCTTCTGTAGAGGCCCATCTGGTTGCTCATGGGGTTGTTTGCTTGTGAAGTGGTAGATCTCTTTTTAGAGCGTCTGGTGATTCTGGCGGTGGCCTGGCGCCTGGATGCCCAGGTCAACAGAACGTAGACCAAAGCACCCAGCAGCAGGCCCACGAGCACGGATAAACAGAAAGCAAGAATCATATCTCCTGGAAAGGAAGAACATCAATGCAGAATGTCAGAAATGGGGAAGTACAGAGTGATCAGAATAATGACTGGAAATGTTTAGTGCAGTGTGAGGCAGGATGCACTGTGTTGTGCTAAAAATGGGGGGGGGGATTAATTCTCCAGATGGCTGTTTCAGCTGCATTTCAAGTTAGAAATAAAATCTTATTCGTATAGACAAGGAGCTGTTGCATGAGCTGAACAAAGTACATCTCATAGGTGCCAGATTCGTTCTTTCTATTGATTTTTTATTGCTGGATACTGCTATACCGGGCACGGTGTTATATAAAATCTTACATCATACCTGCGTGTGGGTTCACTTTCTATACAGTATCATTGTGTTGAAGCACAGACAGACCATATCATTGGTCTGAGTCATGAAAAAAATAACTTTTTATCATTTGATTCTCACGTTCTTCTTGAAATAATGTGGGAGAGTACTTTAAATAGTTGCTGGCTACAAAAGTTGTTCGAGGCAAGTATACATGCACCTTTCTGCAACAAGGAAGTTCAGACATAAACAGGCATTAAGATAGGATATAAAAGTGAAACAAGGATTTTAAAGAATAACTTATATAGGAGATAAAAAATAATCTAAATGGAAGAAACAGAGGTAGAAACTGTCACAGTGATACAAATTGAGAGACTCGGATTTAACTTAATAAATGTCAGTGGCAAACAGAAAGGTTTTTAAGCTGCAGTTTAAAAGAACTGAGAGTTGTTTTCTGGAAATTTGTGCCTAATATGTGATTTATACTAATTGTTTGGACTCTGCAGACAATAATAGATAACCAGAGTGTTCTGCATGGTACATTTGTTAATTTTAATTTAATATATTTTGTCCCTAAACTTATTGAGTGCTTTATTCAGAGCTCATTTGTCGTTTGTCGATTTTCTAAATGCGGAGACATCAGACTGAAAGTAAAGTGTCTTTCAATAATCCTTAAAAATCCAGTTTTGGAAATTTAACTGATTTTTATGTGAAAATATCATTTGTTGTATCATTTAAAGAACTATCACAACTGCATTTTTTACAATACAACATTCTCCTCTTACAGAGTACCATTGCAAAACAGTCCCTCGATCTTTACAAGAAACAAATACAGATACACTCACCAAGATTAAAAGATTTTAGTATCTCCAAAACGGGATGTGTTTCATTTTGTGCCATAATTCCACCATAAACTGGTGTTTCGATTCCACACTGACTCCGAGCAGACAGGCAACAACACTAAGCTTTTTCCAAGACAGGCTTTTTGCTTTTTCTCCCCCCTCTACAGTGTTTGCTATGGCGGAAACTTTGCTGTCATGCTTCCTTCCCTCTCTGGCTTTAAAATTAGCAAGTGTATTGCTTATCTGTGTGGGACATAACACTGGGAAACAGGGTTGTTTCCTTTTGCATCATTTCCTTAGGATCAATACTCTGCAACAATGGCTTTATTGGCTTGCTTAGGGAAAGGCATGTTTCTTGTGTTCTTTATAATTATACATTTTTTGCTATACGCAGGGTGATAGAATAGAAGTATGGTTAAATAAAAAGAAATCAGAACCATTGCAACCTTACCTCTGACGTAAAAGGCCTTGGCAATGTTTCTTGACAAGGTTCTGGATAAGTTAACTGTGAGAATCGAACCACTAGAGAGTCTGCAGCCTCTGTGGGGACTTCCTTCAATTGTTGCACTGTTCCCACTTCACCTCTGCCCTCAGAGTCTTCAGGCCAGCATTATCACAAACCGGCCTAACAGCTGATACAACACACAGATACAACTATTCCCTTTCTGCAAATTTCTAAGGAAGAGGCCATAGAGAAGTTTCTAAATGAGGGAAGTTCTCTAGAAATTTAATTGAGACAGTCATGTTACAAAGAAACCCAGCAGGTGGCGCTAACGTACTTGCAATGAAGATTCACAGTCACTGTGATCCATGGAGGACAGTAGCCTGGAGGTTCCCCAGAAACATCATATAGCTGCAGGCCCTGAGGGTTACATTTCAATTGGGTTAGTGAGTGAGTTTAAGTCTGGGGTCACAGGTTTGTTTGAAATTAGCAGGAAAGTCAAAGTAATTTTCAGTAAAAACCTATTGGTTTTATATAATTTACAGTTTACAATAACTTGAAACTTCCAGAATTGCATCCTTTGGTGCATAATTTGTTTATTACATAATCTTGACTGTGTAGCGGAGCCACCAGCTGGCCTGTAAAGGTCTCTAACCGCAGGCTTTTGTACAGGAACAGAGAACAAACTCCCTGCAGTAACCTGCCAATGTCAGGTCTGGAGAGAGTTGATGTTTCTGCTGCTCGCAATGAATTCACGCTTTGCCTCAAATATTACAAATTTCACATTGCTGATATTGAATTTGTCCAGTGAGTGTTGTCCAACCAGTTGGAGCTTACCTTTTTTTTTAATCTGCTGAACACATGAGGGTCAGGACTAATGAATCAATGTGTGTGTGTAATGATCAAGGCTGTGTAAAAAGTTAAATAAAATAGTCAAGGCTGCAATAAATATCACTTTTAGAGTGCTGAAATATTGAGAACAACCTCGAAACCTTTTTAGTATTCATAATAATAACTATTATAAACGTATTTTATATCATGAATGACTCTTTTGTATGTTAGAAAGTAAGAAACCTCTGACTTTGTATTAAAACTTATTATCATTTATAACAGCAGAAGTACTGGCTTATTATAGAAAGTGATAAACAAGAGCCCCTTTCTTTATTAATGACTTAACGAATGGATTGTGGTCCAGATGGTCTGCAGCTCCTTTCTCCTCTCATTGGTGGGGTCTTGCTAATTAATTAAAGACCAAGCTAAAAGGACAAAGGCGGCGTTAAGAAGTTTTGGTTGCCAGGTTGTAGCAAATCCTCCTCCACTATCCACAACACCGCCCCCCCTTAATTTTTGTTTCTGTTGATCCCAGCATCAAATACTTTTCACAGTATACAAATGGGACTAGTATGTGTAACCAGAGTCAGTTTAGAGTCAGAGTTATGCAGGGGGTACATATCACAGGAAATGGAAAACAAGGCCTGCCATGAAATACACCCCACCTGCATAATTTTGTTCCTTTTTACTCCAGCATCAGGTACCTTTAACAGCATACATTTGGTGCCAGTATATGTATGAGTTTGATAGGTCTGACAACAGAACAGTCAGTGGTGGATGGCGGATTTATTTATTGTATTTTATTTTATAAAGCAGCAAGAAAAATATTTAATATTTTAAAAACACGAGTATTTGATGGAGAGAACATGTCCTTTTAATTAACATTTTTATTATAGGTGATATTCTGGATCATTGTTTCCACCTATATGAGCAGCTTATATACAGTTAACCCAATTAAAAGCACATACTTTTGAACCTATGAATTGCAAGAAAAGCTTTAGCCTTGTGAAACGCCAAGTCAAACACATTCAACTTGCTCAAAAAGGAGAAGACTGTAAGTAACCGATGTTCTTCACAACACTGGAATTCCTCTCTGTCCAGACAAAGAATGAACCCTTTTGTTCCTAAAAATGAGGAGGACAGGAACTAAACCACACATTTCAGACCCCTCCTCCTCCAGTTTGTGCAGTTTGCTGCCAGCAGCGTGTCGCCTCCTCTTCTTCTTCTTGTGGTTACAAACTTCACTTCACGCCACCATGTTTCATTTTCGGCGTTACCATTGGCAACAAGGAAACACACAGACACTTCCTATGTGAAGTTGTCATGCCCTGCAGACCCGAGAGTGGTAAGATGATGAAATGTCACTTTGCATTGCAACTCATAACGTTATTATATAACTCATGGTTGTCAAGGTCCTGTTTATTTAAGCGTTAACTTGTGTTTTTATCAGCGTTCATGCTTTTTAAGCTCGTTCGTCAGAGTTTGTGGCGCTTTAGTAACTTCCTCCCGTGAACTGGCGCTAATAACGACAAACAGCTATACAGGTATCTGACTTTGCTTGATAAATTGTTGTTAAATGTTAGATAACTTTATAATAATAATAATAATATGTGCACTGCAGGCATAATTTAGCTGTTTGAAGTTGTGCCTAACTAGCTGACTTTGGCACTTTTTGGGGATAATTCAAACATTTACACTCAACAATTTAACTTCCTTAAAGTGCTAATGTGTTAAGAAGTTTGCAGCACTCACATTTTCATGCAGTTATTAAGCATTTTTTACTTATATATAATGAACAGTTGTTGCTTATCTTTGTGCAACTCTGTGTTTATTTCTGTCCTCCTGTTAATTTCCTCTTTTTGCTCAATGAAAGTTCATCATATTCATTTTCAATGAAATGCCTTGTCAGCATACTTAGAGCATTTTGCTTCCCGTGTAAGCCATAAATGTATTTATGCAGGAAATGTGCTAATTTCTAGGTTTAATATAGGACAATTTGCCTCTTCTTCGGCACTCAAGAGGATGAGATATTTGGGTCGTTTCATAAATCAGACAGGTGTTACTAATAACACTAACGATGGCTTTAATTCATTACAGTGTGACTGTGAGCCAGCATGTACACAGTACCAGGACACAGAGCCTGAAGCAGTTAAATGGAACTCAGCCATCGTTAATTTGATCATTTCCACCTGTGCTTCATGTCAAAAATGTCCTCTGTGGAAAAGGCTCATTGAACGTGCACACAGACTCTTTGGTCACCAGGTAGCATGTAATTATTTCTTATGTAGTCTTGTGACAAAACTACAAAAAAATCAACTACATTGTTTGGTGTACTAGATATGGGAATTTACTTTAATTTACATGTGAAACTTACTGAAATGAAACACTCTTTGTCACACACAGACGTTCAATTCCTCTATTTTTATTTCTAAAGTACAAAGGGCTATGGTTCCTAAAGTAGTCTTAACAGGTGTTCAACATGAGCGTGTACTTGCAAAGAAAGATGTACAAGTAAAGAAGTTAGTTGGTCCTACAAAGAGGCCCATGTGAGCACGGTGAGAAAAACAGTGTAGTAAAATAATTGCTTGACACAAGGTGTGGCCTCACATGAAACCGTCTTAACATACTTCTCATTTACAGGCAATGAATGGAAGAAGTGCTTCTATTGGACAGTAAACCTGCTTGTCCCTGCATGAAACCTGAGATTCAATTGGACCTGGTCCTGCAGTGGAATTAGAAAGAAGGAGAGAGGAGCAGAGAGAGGGAGGGGCAGAGGGGATGTCCCACTCAGGACAATTGTGAAGGATCTTCTGCTCATAGCATCAGTGACCCACCTTTCATTACAGCTGCGGCGGGACGACATGGCCTCTCCACGGCACGCCGGTCGATCGTCTGTGGACATTGCTAATGTGATGCAAAAACTGCAGAGTAAGTGTCACTCTTTTGCTCAGCTGGCTTACAGACAAAACGCTCTCTCCTCCTGTGCTGCTGTACAGTAATATTGTGCTGATTCAATGCTTGGGCTGCAAGCCCATCTGAAGTTTGCCAGCTTTTTGCAAGGCAGGATGCTCACACGCACATGCTTACACACACACACACCCACACACACACTTAATCACATAGGGGAATTTAGGCATACAGTTGGAACACGTATTAATAAAAAAGAATCTATTTATGTTAATGGGTACTCGTGTACCCATCTCTCTGCATTGTGAATAATGTTTTTTAATACTTAACTGGCCTGTTCTCGAGTACTTGTAGCCTTTGAGAGCATAATAGAATCAGACATTTTGGTAATTTGATTTAATGTCCACATAGTCTCTTCTGTCACTTTATTTTTTCCAAGATAGTACATAATCTTATTTGGAATAATAAGAAAATTAATGTTCATTCTTCTGATATCTTGTGACCCGACCACAAGACACGACATTGTTTGGTGGCCTAGATAGCGTAATTAAGAAGTTATTTAGGGGAACATGATTTCTTTTATTAAGTGATTACTGCAAAACTAGTGATCTCAACACATGGACCAGAGTTAGTTTGTTGCAAAGAGACATGCAATTTCACATCATATCATTATTCAAGTCAATAGCATCAAGTCGGCAGGAAGGAGAAGAAGCTTTTTGACATGTATGATCATTTTACAGAAACTTTGTTGGATTACTTCTGAAAGTTAAAAAGTTAGTTCTCAAAGAACAAGTGTGTAGGATTTAGTGGTCTAACAGTGGAGTTGCTGATTGCAGCCTCAACGTCTCACCCTTACGCATGAAAAGCTATGCAGAGCCAATGTTTGTCCATTGTGGGCTACTGTAGAAACATGGCAGACTCTGTGGACGAGGACCTTCAGTGTCTATAGATATAAAAGGCTCATACTAAGGTAACAAAAGCATGTGATGCTTACTTTCAGGTGATTATACACTAATGAAAACATAGTTATCGTATTATATTCCCTTTCTGCCATAATCTGTAAACAGAGCACCCTACATCGTACACACTGGACCTTTAATTTCATTGTTTCTTTTGGAGCCAGGCCAGTGATCATCAGAAACATTTAATCTGGTCTGAGTCTTGACATGGGATACTAACTGACAACAACTCTGGCTTCAAGAATTCACAGACAATGCACTGAACAAGACTAAAACCTGACACCCTTTCTGCCCTTGGTAAGAGAATGGATCGATAGTGGGAGATTCTTTTTGTTGGTGTTCCCCTTTTGCTACAAGGGCATTGGGCCACTACCATCTACTACACTAATGTGGTCGATTCTGGCATCCGCTTTGGCTCAGTTTATTTATGGATATTCAGTATACCAGGAAAGTTAAGTTAAGTCATGACTTGTTACCATAGCAACTGTAATGAAACATTTGTCTGTGGTTGTGCCAAACCTACCCAGTTCCTGCTTTTGAGAGTTTTGGTTTCCTCTGCACTGCAAAGCTATTTCTATTCTCTTGTGATCAATATGTATTCTAAAGAGTGTGAAATGTGTCATGACAAAAAACTCGAACGTCAATATAAGCTTTTGCTAATCAACAGACTAAACCTCTTCTTAGCTGCAGCTGAAAAAAATGATCAGATTTCAGATAGTAAGGAAGAAGGAAGAAGATAATAAGGAACACAAGAGAGATGTAATCGCTAAATGTGTCTTTCCGAACTGTCATGCAAAATCAGAAAACTGTGAAGAGTGCACAAATGGCATGATCTGCAATGCAAAGTGCCAGCCACTATTTGCGTGTTTCATGTCAGGAAGTGGAATTTGGTGTCAGGTCACATCTGGAAGATATTAGTGTGCCAGTGGTTTGAGGTGATCTGTAGATGGTGAGCAGAAAGGTAGTCTGGGCTTTTTTCGCTGGTAGTCAAACACAGCTTCCTGTCATTAAATGCATCCTGAAGAGCGGGTTACTTCAGACGCACTTTAACTTGAGCAAAGACCCATCTAGGTAGATGAATTATTGACACTAGCAGACATGTAGTCTTGTGAATACACACTTATTATATTGCTAGTGTTGATGGCAGCATTTTGTATTAAAACAGATTAATAACCAATCTTTGGGGGAATGCTAATTTCAACTTGTTGTTGCTATGATCATGCCATGGTAGTAGCAACACCCTGTGGCCTTGAATGCCCTCAGGGTCTTCCTGGAGTGTGCATGACAAGCAAGTTGCTCTCATTATGCCTTGGCCCATGTGGGTTTTTTGTGGGTTTCAGTCTGTGTGTCAAACAGGATATGAAGAAACACAGCTGGAGAAGTTTGTGGTGACGTCTCGTAGTGTGACGAATCCCATTCCTGATCACACAAGACTGATATTAGCCAAATCAAATGACAAATGACATATATGAAAGGGCCCAGACCCAAGGGGGTGTCTTCAAATGTTGTTGTTTTTCCGTGTTCGAGAAACTGGAACTCCCCCAAAGAGAGCTGCTTCATTTTTAGACAATCGAATAATAAATTAATTATTGACTATTTGTTTCAGCTCTCTTTGGTAAAAGGCCTTCCTGCTCTGCACATGCGGCCAGTAACACACGATTGCGCCTTTGTTGTAAAAGGTCACAAGCTAAAACGCTGACAACCACTGTGGCAGATCACACCCATTGTTTCACCAAGGGGGTGGAGTAGTTACATCACAGTCGGAGTAAAAGCAAGTAAAAGAAAGACAAGCGTGCATGTTGTCAGCTGTAAGAGATGCTTCTACTCTACAGTGTCAGTAACAGCTGCCAGGGACTCACTGATATGATCTCATGAACAGAGAGCCTAATTCCCACTCCACACTAAGCCAAGCTGCCTCAGACTGTTTGGAATACTTACTATGGCAAAAGGCAGCAAACATAATATCTTATTATCTTTGTTTTTTCATTACATTACAGTGTTGTCATATTGTTTCAATGACCAGGAAACCATTCAGTAAGTAATAAATCCTCATTGTCAAGAATCTCTGAATGGACAGCTACACAATCATTTCTTACCCTGCCTGAGTAGGGCTACTCTCGACTAAATGGAACAACAACAGAGTGAGTGGGCTTTTACAGCGCTCCCAGGTGACCAACATAGGCCAATGAAGCCAAGCACCTACAGTACAGTATTGCCAATGGTATCATCTGTCCTAAGATCACCTTAAGTACTCCATTACTCATGTGAATTGCAGATGCTTTAGTGGTTGATGCTCTGTGTGGGGTTTGTTGCTGGGGATATCCACTTTTAATTGCCACTTAGCTGCTAGTACTACATCAGGCTTAATTAAATCAGTTGACTGAGACGTAATGACTCAATGATAGGATGCAGTTTTACATAAAGATTTCATGCTTGTCAGAGTTAGTATATCCAGGCCTGACCTACATACGTACATCTTGTTACACAAAGTGAGTTCAGGACTCTGGACAGTTCCTTAATATCTAGTTGGATTTCAGCAGCTGGAATATCAGGAACACTTTAAGTTATTGTTTGCTATGTGTTCTCTTTGTGTTTTAGTATGTCCTAAAACGTGTTTGTATGTCTTGGTATGGAACCTCAATACTTTGTCTGTAGCACAGAGTCAAATACTGTTGAAAGTTGGTTTAATGCTGCATCAGATTTCAGATACTTATTTTTGAATCAAATAGTTGCCACTTCTCAAGGCCTTCATCAATGGATGGAGTTGCTCAGCTTGAGAAGCAAGAAAGTTGGACCTTGTGTTTGGAACTGCTTTGTCAAGAATGAACCTTCAAGCTCAAAATATTACCAATTGACTATTTTATGCAGAAAGCATACAGCTGTTTGTGTTTGGACGACATTTAACATTTCATATTTTCAACAGGTTTGTATAGTTAAAAATTAAGATATAAAAATGTTTTGTTATCAGGACTGAAGTGCACATGTTGGCACTACTAATTTATATGATATCCAGCCATAGTTTCCTTCGGTGGAAACAAAAACATATAACTTCCTTTGCAGCACAGGAGCTTTCCTGGGTTGGACCTATCCGGCATTAGGCACTTTGATTTTTCACAATAACCTTTGCTCTGTTCATGGGTCAGCAGCACTATTTTGAGGACTTTCATAGAGTACTAACATGAAATGAATGTGTAGTACTGATAGAGTACACTCTTGTCTTATTTAAAAAGAACATCCAAGCATAAAAATAATGTAGATACAATAATTCACTGCGTAGTATACTACTGAAATCCTAAAAATATGTTGCCTCCAGGTATTAAAGGGTTAAAATGCATGAAAAATGTTTGATTCTAATTAGTTACCGGGTTGGGTAATGTTTTTAGTTTCTGATTTGTCCTTGTTGACATACCAGTTTGAGTACCTAACCTTTTTTTGTTTGGTACTTAGCTAGCCCTCCATAACTGTGAGCACTAATTGAAGTATTTTTAAAAGCTCTTTGTTCTCAGTGCACGCAGCTGTTAACATCATTTTAATGCTGCTACTTCAACCTTTTGCTGTTTTGACATAAAAGAAAAAATCCATTTTCACCCAAATAGCTTTTCTGGGCCAGTTCCACCAGCAGCCCATAGAGCAGTAATAATAGAATCACAAGCTCAGGCCTATTTTTAGTGTAGCCTATCAGAAAAGCTTTTAGTATGCCGGTGGTCTTGAAAGAATAAAGGGATTTTTCTGCAGGAGATGATAAGCTATCAAGTGCCATACTTATTCACTATTGTGTGTTATATTCAGAAGAGTGCAGTAGCAGCCCAGTAGAAAAACAGAGTGGTCGAAGCTGAAGTGGTGCTGCTAGGTCTTAGAGGACACAAATGGATGTGCTTTAGAGCTTTTACATGATACTGTGTGTGTGCAGCGGGAATCCCGAGGTGGGTGTGTCTGCTTTGTCGTCACAATAGCGTTGACACTGAGAGAGAGAGAGAGAGAGAGAGAGAGAGAGCAGGTGGTGGATGTCATTCACCAGCGTCTGCATTAATAATTAAGATTTGTTGCACCATGTTGAGCTTTGTGCAGCAGTCTCTTAATTTTGTTCTGGTCTGTTTAATCAATGGGCCTTCAGGGACTTCATGTGATTTTACAGCCAAAATAAAAACAAACTGATCCAAACTGATACAAAAAAATGGTAAGGGATTAGTTTCATCATTGTCTTGGAAGCTGCACTGTAGTGCCTTTTAACTGTGCCTCATAAAAGATTAGACAAATCTTATAGGCAAACACGGGCCCATGCACACAAACACACACACACACACACATAAATCGGGATAATGCAGCCAAGCCTGTGACATCACCGCCTCCCAAATGCTGATTGGTGGAGCCATGCTTCTAGCTGATCTCTCAGACGGTACGATGATACAGCGAGGCAGTGCAGCGGGGGCTGTGCACATCCACACAGGCATGGCTCCTCGGGATGGGAAAAACACAGGAAGATGGAAGGATGGGATCGTAAATGACCCCCTCTGTTAGCGTTTTCTCCTCTACCGTGAGTGTGTGTGGGTGTGTGTGTGTGTGTCAGTGTGTCTGTGTGTGAGAGTGTCAGGGAGGAGGGGACGCAGCCCCCCAGCAGCTTCTGCTTTCACCGGGGAAACCAGGCAGCCTGATCTGTTTTGCTTCCTGCTGGAAAGAAAAGGGGAAAAGGACAGCTGTGTGTTTTTGTGCCAGTTTTTCCACTGTGGATCTTATTTTCACACATACATATATGTACGGTGGAACTCATGAAAGGCAGAGGGAGAGAGCCAGAGAGTGGGTTGTAGAATGGCTCACTATAAGGATGTATCTGTCAGGAAGACTTCTCTAAATCTGGTTACTGGATTTTTTCAGTATCTACGTGGTAAGTAGGGCAGCAGCACCTTTCATCTCTCATCTGTGTGCACATAGGCAGCTAATCTGGGATATAAATGGAAACATAACATATGCTAATGGTTTGTAGGTGAATCCATGCTACATGAACTAGTTACAACAAACACAAACAGCTGTGCGTGTGCTGCATCTGTGTGTGTGTGCAACTGTATGTGTGTGCTATGCTTCAGTGGGCATCCCCTGTGCATCAGTGATGAAGCATTCGCCTGTGGGTCAACATAACGTCTTTGCTCCCTGTATAGTGTTCGCACTGCTTCCTTATACACGTGACCACTGTCTATATCTACAAGGGTGGATGTTTAAAAATGGCCACTCTGTGCAGTGTGCAGCACTAGCCTACCGGCATGCGTGACAGGGTGTTAGAAATCAGTCCACGACGCAGCAACAGCACCACTATGGCAAAGAAATCACTTGTTTTGTTATACGTGCTGCATAATGCATGAGGCATTGTGGCTGAATATATTATTGGCCACAAAAGAGGCTGGGGGGGGGGCGGTGACCTAAACAATCACGCATGTTATTACTGAGCACAGAGGTAGCTCGCGGGATGTGTTGGCAGAAATTTTCTCTCCACTCATTTGCTAATCTCCTCATATGACCTCTTTTTGAGAGCACTTCACAGGAGCATCTATTATTCTAGCACTGGCTTATTCACATTGCACACACCTAACCATTGCATACTTTGTAACACGCTTGGTGCAAGGCTGCTGTAATGCAACTCGATATGCCAGAAGCAATGTAAAATGATGTAGCATGAGGCCGGATAAAGTAGGATTTGACAGGCGGAGTCCTACAGAGGACAAAAATTATATTTAGGAATTAATATTTTATGTGTTTTGTGTTTCTGAGGGAGCTATAAAGACAACTATATCCATATCTAGAATGAATTAGCAGCCACTTCTTTGCATTTGGTTGTGTGCCCTCTACAAATATCACCAGCTCCTGTGGTCTCAAGTATGGTGCTTATAGGCTCAAAGTCAGAGCATGTGGTGTCTGTCATGTATTGACGTGCTACTGTATCTGTGTCTTTAATTTTCAGATGAGCAAGAGGCGGTGCAGAAGAGAACCTTCACAAAATGGATCAATTCTCATTTAGCAAAGGTAAGTGTCGATTTCCATCCATGCTCTCTGCTGCATCATAAATAACTTGACAGGGTTTGGAGGGTTTTACAAGCTCATCGGGCTCATATAAAACAAATAATTACATCATCAAGCTGGAATTTGGAAGCTGTGCTATGTTGACCTTTTTCGTCAGAGAAACTCGTGAGGTTTTATTGCTCATCATGATTATGTAGCTTCTCTTCAGTCAGTGGTATTTCAGGCTACTGACTCGTCATTGTGTGCAGGGAAGTGACTGCAATACAATACTGGCTTTAATAACACTGCACAAGATAATTGAATTGATCCAGTTAACTGTAAATAATGACATCATTTACCTTGTTTATTCATTTAAAAACAATCAAATCATGTCTGCTGGATCAAATGATGGGGAAGGAACTCATCGTCTGTACAGTATACCTGTGATTCTACTGGTCTGGTTTCCTGAGAGGAGAACCATCGAAAAGGTCACGCTGCTCGTTGCTTTGCGGGAAAGATGACAGAGTTCAGAGGCATCTTTACAGTGCATCACTGCAATGTGCAGTTTGGTTTTAAAAACACTCACTATGGGCATTTGTGCTTGGATGAGCTTCAGTACCACAAGTGGAGTGTGTTTATGTGGACATATGGGAGGTATAATGGAATTATTCAGAAACTGGTGTGTGGGGTATGTATTTGTTGGAGACTTAGGTGTCTGTGTGTGTCCGCCGTGTACTAGTGTGTAGGCGTGTGCGTGGGTATATTTGTGGACAGGATTGGCAGGGACAGGGATGAGGTGTGCAGATGGAGAGCAAGAGGGTGAGGACAGTTCCCTGCAGGCAGTCGTCTGCTTAAGGCTCATGCATGTAAATTACAAGGAGCGCACAACAATAACACATGGCGTATTACATCACGCTGTGACCCTAAAATAACTACTATGACTAAAAGTTATAACTATAAACTGTATTAGGTTATATATGCGGAATTAAAGTGAACCGTAAGACTATAAAATATCAGAAATATACCATTACCAAGTAAAATAATTCAGAGTGGCTGTTATCGCTTTGTGACTGATGACACAGCAAAATGTTCAACTAGTCAGATGCTACAGGGTTTAAGTCTGGAACCTGGCAAAGAGTTGAGAGGGGTCTTTTGTCGAGGCTGATCTGCCCACATTAGTTCAAAGCGTGACTTCTAAAACTTTAGAAGAATCTCAGTTATGTGGCGGGCCAACGCAGAGACTCTCTCTGTTGGTCTATTCTTCATTATTCATGCACTGCGCTCAAACGCACACACTGTGCATACCAATAGGACTAATGTAGCATAAGCCACATCATGAAAGAGATCTCAAACAGTCATATTTACACTGCGGATAGCTGCTGTATGAGTGGGGATTGGCTCATTTGACAGGAAAGTTTACAGTTTTTCTTGTTAATGCATAAACAGTTTGCAGATTTATGTGTGTGAATAAATGATTATGAGTATGGGTCTAAATGGGTGAAAGTTTGTATTATCTAAGTTTGAACTTCCTCCAGTTGTCACACTTTCCCTTCAGCCTTTGTGTCCATTTCCTCTGATATTGTACTACTAAGCACCTTTCCAGTGATTTTCACAGTTTTCCCACTGTTGGGAGGTCTCTTGTGACTCTGCTGCTCAGTAAATTCATTTTCCAGGGTGGGAATGATTTCTAAATTACAGAAGCTATTTTTGTGTGTGCATATTAGCAGTTTAATTGGAAAGATTAGATCAGATAATTATTTTTAGTTTTTAGTTTTAGTCAAATAGTGTGTATATAGTATGTGCAGTCTTAAAGCACTAATGGACCTTTAGCTGCAGTTTTTTCAACTGAATAATAATATTTGAATAGTGGCGCTAAACATGGCACATCTTCTCCTGCACTTTTGTAACAGGAAGAAGCGAAGTGTGCATGTACAGAGTAACAGGACAGACGCTTGCCTCTTCACACTGCTTTGCCCCAGATAGGCAGCCAACTGCATCCTGTCATGGAATATGTTGAGTTGTGAAATGGCCTGTATATAGTGCCAA
Source organism: Argyrosomus regius (assembly GCA_946959425.1). Classification (NCBI taxonomy): domain Eukaryota; kingdom Metazoa; phylum Chordata; class Actinopteri; family Sciaenidae; genus Argyrosomus; species Argyrosomus regius. Next base: position 4,455,876 of record OX336887.1, on the reverse strand, counting down.
ATAAAGAATTCCCATGTTGAGCTTTCCTTTTAATTAAAGCTTCACTCTGCTGAATAACACATGCATCTGATTACAGTAACGATTGTGCAACACAGTAGGTTATAACATAGTCGTTCACCTCAGAGATCGTACAGCTCTGTAAATGTGTGGCTATGATATCAGGAGACAGTACCCAATTAGGGTTAAACGAGCGCCATCGCCTCAGGACTGGGCACCAAGCCACTATGAGGAAAAGGCACCATCTTTTCAGCTGCAGGGAGGCTCTGTGGTTGTTGCTAACAAGCCTGCTTCTCACAAACAACATTTGGTTTCCCTTCATCCCTGCTAATGGCATAGAATACCAATATCCTTTCACACTATAAACTCAACAATGCAACACTACTGGTTCTGTAAATGTATTGGTTCATTTGTAACGATTCATTTCTGTGCTGTTAAAGTTGTGTTTTCTCTCCTCCAGTATAAACCACCACTCGAGGTTAATGACCTTTTCGAGGACATCAAAGATGGGGTGAAGCTCTTGGCTTTGTTGGAGGTGCTGTCTGGCCAAAGACTAGTAAGTAGCATTCATGGGTTGTTTTTGTACAGGATTTAATCATCCTCATGTATTTTCACAGAGACAAGAAATCTACATCCACTATATCACTTTATATCAAATTAATTGCTGAGTCACAAGGATTTAAGATTAGGGATTAAGTTTAACCCTCTGGTGTTTAACCCTCCTATCAATGGTCCTATCAATTGCTTCTGCAATCACGGGTGATTGCTTGGACACCAGAGGATTAATGAGTTGCACAATTCTGATCTGTGCTCACAAAGGTCTCACCAACAGCTAAAAGTCAGTCTGAGAATTACCCTTGTCCACTCTCTCCCTTTCACTTCTAAGCTTCTTTCATCAACGTCCTCTTCAGTCTCTTTGCCTCCGTCGTTATCTCAATAGAGGCTGCTAAGCCCGGTTATATTGACAGCTTGTCCAGCTCCACTTCTGGCATGACATTGGCTCTGTTCCCTGTCTGCATTCCCCCATCCCGGCCCTGAAGACCTCCTGTTTTAGTGGTCTGTGGTACAAACACAAAAACTCCCCTAGTGCTTTGAGCTCAGAGTCCAGGCAGCCTGACTAACAACATTAGCTAACAGCAGCTGTAGTTTGCAGCAGTTGACTTTGTTGTCTATCAGGAAACTCTGTAAATCACAGAGAGCTGATCAGAGTGGACATCAGAGGGGAAACGAGAGAATTCTCTGAATTATTTGGTGTGTGACTTAGTGCTGTTAAGTGTTATGTACTTCTCACGGGTGATCGTACACAATGAGCCTTTAATACTTACTCAGCTTTGACAGTGACAGGATGCAACCAAAGACTAAATAAAGGTTGTTTATCCGTTCTGTTTAATTCAGTTTGAAGAACTTTATTAATCCCTACTGGGGGCAATTTGTTGTGATGTGTGGAAGAGTTCACACAGTATAGACAGACAATGACAGTGGTTAAGAAAACCTGTGGGGCACTTAGTAATTGGATTGCAGAGCAAATGAATGATTTAGAGTAGTGGTTAATTTTGCAAGCAGATAAAGTGTAATGATGCCCTGATAGAGAGAGAGAGAGAGAGAGAGAGACAGAGATGATTCTTTAAAAAATCCCAGGTTTGGATAAAATTTTTGTTGCTCACATCAGTTGTTGAATCACTGCACAGAAATAGCAAGGCTCAAATTTAAATCTGAGCCTCTCCACTGTGAGAAGCTGTGTGTTTCTCTCTCTCTCTCTCTCTCTTACACACACACACACACACAAACACACAGTGGCTCAGGCTCCGATAGGATTTAGTAATCAGACCTGTCTTGAAAGAAACTGCCATGTCATCTGCAAAGCTGTTATTTGGCAAATGAGGCAGTTGCATGTCATGGTGGGCACCGCCTGATGCTAAGCTTTCACTTACTGCCTTCAGGAGTGCACCCCTGCTGGTTTGTAACAGCCAAAAAAATGTAGCAGACAGATCTCATTGAAGCTGATTCTAACTCATGTTCAGAGCACAGGATTAGACTTTTTTCTCTTAAAGCAGCTTTGACTCTCACCAGTTAATTTATGCAAGAAAAGCCCTGCTAATACTCCCCAAGCCACTTTCACTATCTTACTGTGCAGCTATTAGTAAACACGATGGTTTTAAAAGCAAAGTGAGCAGTCGGTATGGTAGACAAACAAACATTTCTTGCCGTCTTTCGAATCAGCAGATAGCTGAATGAAGTATTCTCAGCTTTGTATATGTCTTTCTCAGATAGCCTGATTTTCACTGTCTGCCCTCTCTGTCTTAAGCCACGCGAGCAAGGCCGCCAACTCAAGAGGATCCACTGGGTTTCCAACATCGGCACTGCGCTCAAATTCCTCGAAGGCAGAAAGGTAAGCAGTCAGTCATAACATAACAGTTTCACCTTTTAAATGAAATTTTTTGTCCACAACTAAATGAATTAGTAAAAAATGGCATGTCTTAAAGAAGTCCTCGGTACGATTACAAAGTCACTGAGAAAGATATTTTAGATATTTGTTCATGCACATGAGATGTCTCTTGTTTTACAACATGCACAATGTTCAGAGAAGCAGCAGATAGAAACAGGACTTCTTGATTACATAACCCATCTCTAAATCCCTTGGCTCTATGAGCCAGTGTCCCACTTTTATCTGGGTTCCCTGAGGACTGAGACTTACATTGTTGTGATCTCTCTCTCATCATGTGTGCCTTCAGTCTGTGTATCGAGGATCTCCGGTCAGTCGCCATTAAACGCCCTGTGTGATCCTATACTGTATGCATTCTTTTCATTTGATGCACGATGTGTACAAAGCAATGCTTGGATACAGCCGTTCTGTTTCTAGAAGTGTAGTCACTGTGCTTTTCCACCGACATGCATTTTGATGCATTTTGACTCGAGCACTGGTTACTGATGTGTCTGGCTCCTTACGATTCTGAGCTGCTCGAACGTAGAGATGTAAACATGGCAAACTGTGGTAGTTCTCCAGTGCAAGGTTTGCAGTGCTGTGGTGCTTTTCCTTTAATGCCTAGTTCAACACAGTTGTCTTTTCTTTAGTTCCTTCTGGTTCACTGTGGCTGTTTCTGCCTTTCTGGTTTGGCTATATTACAGTACATACCTGCATCAAAGACCTGACACCTTTGATGACTTTGAGCAAAAAAAAAAAAAAGCTTGCAATATTTGTTTGAGGGAATGGAAAAAAATCTCACTTCCAGACTGTCTGCATGTGACTTATTTTCCAGAATAATCCCCTGCTTTGCCTTTGTTTCAGATCAAACTCGTTAACATTCATGCCACTGACATCGCAGATGGACGACCATCAATTGTCCTTGGGTTGATATGGACCATTATCCTCTACTTCCAGGTATTACTTCATCTGAGAGTTTAATAACTGTATTCACGCCATGATGGGTTGATGCCCTGTGAATAAACCCAACACTTAACAAACTCCTGAACCAAATGTTTTGATCCAATGTTGTATACCTAAAGCAGACATCACTGGATAGATTATGTCACAAGCTGCAGAGTCACGTGGATGCCTAGAAATACTGCCATTTTCTCTTCACGTTGCTATGGTCACAATGCAACCTGCTCTGTTCCTGTTGTTCTTGTTCTTCATCTAGATTGAGGAGTTAACCAGCAACCTGCCAGCCCTCCAGGCCCTGTCCAACAGCAACTCCTCTGTGGAGAGTCTGGCCAGCTCTGAAACAGGAAGCCCTCCCATGAAGAGAAAGGTGGTTAACAAATTTCAGGGCAATGCCAAGAAGGCCCTGCTCAGATGGGTGCAGTGTACAGCAGCCAAGTATGTCACTTTCAAATTACCTTTTTGCTTGGCGTTACAATATATTCATAGATGTGGCTTTAAATGCATTTTTATATACTGTATAAGATGCAGTATGTAGTTACATATGTGTGTTTCAGGTATCATGGAATTGAGGTGAAGGACTTTGGTCCCAGCTGGCGCGATGGTGTCGCGTTCCAGTCGGTGGTGCACGCCATCAGGCCAGACCTGGTGGACATGGAGGTGGTGCGGAGAAGAAGCAACAGGGAGAATTTGGAGGAAGCCTTTGCACTTGCAGAAAACGAGCTGGGTATTCCCCGTCTGCTGGATCCAGAAGGTGCCCTTGACATTTCTTGCTGCTTGCATTAAAGATTCAACTCTATTAGACTATTCAGACAAGCTGTGAAAATAAGTGTTACACAGTTAAATCTTGTGAAGTTTGCCAGTGTTTTAGACATAAATCAGCAAATATAAAGTGTTAATTGGATTAATGACATCGTGTTACTCTGTCAGTCCATTCTGCACGAGTCATAAGCATGAGTTTTGACTAATTTTATGCTAAACGATCAGTGAAACCCTCTAGAGGATTCAAATTTTTGAGTTTAGTCTGTGTAAGTGAAGCAGTCTGCAGTGGCTCTGCAGTCCTGTCTTCACCAGCAGAGCAGTGATGTTTTATTGCACAAAGAGCTGCACCCAAACGTCTCTGCTTTTACGAGAGCTTGACCCTGATTTCCAGAAACATCAGGCCAAGGATGGAGATTAAAGTAGACATATATAATTAGCTGTCAGGCCTGAGGAGATTTATCCTCTGGAGGACGCAAAATGCATTTTTTTTTTATGTCATATTGACTTCTTACCAAAGGCTGTACTCTGTCCTATCAGACCTTTATTACTATGGGAATGAGACCATATCTAGGTTAAATACTGACATGAATTTAAGACATTTGATGCGTGGGTGTCATCAGATATGCATCGAGTAATGTTTGTGTTGCTCTTTAGATGTGGATGTAGACAAACCAGATGAGAAATCCATCATGACATATGTGGCTCAGTTCCTCAAGCATTACCCAAACCCCCACCACTCTGAGACTGATGGACAGCACGATGAGGTATTTTGTTTAAACCTTGTGATATATTAAGGGTCCAATATGTAGGATTCAGGCAGATCTATTGGCAGATTATGGCATTAAAATCATAAGTATGTTTTCATTAGTCTATCATAACCTGGAAATAAGAGTAGTTTAGTTTTCGTTACCTTAGTATGAGCCTTTTATATCTAGAGAGAGAGTGGCTCCTCCATGTTGCACTGCAATGTTTCTACAGTTGCCCATGTTTATATGGACTAACCCAACACTGGCTCTAGAGAGAAGTGGAGGCTGAGGCAAGTGGCATTCGGTTGGTTGCAGTCTGCAGCCTCACCCCTCCTAGATGCCACTAAATCCTACACACTGGACCTTTAAGTGCATATAAGGCTGTGGAACGTAACGCTGAAGAAGAAATGTCGTTGTATTACTACTAAATACTGTATTAGAATTGATATCTAATGTGTTTAATATGTTATTTTTAAAGCTGTATATATTGTTACCATCCACAAAAATCACCTAGTGTATCATCATTCATAGAATGACCACATGCAGAGATCAAAACCACATAGCATATAGCACACAGCATATATGCTTGATGAAAACATGCTTGAACTGCTGCTGAGCTTAATTTCTGTTTATTTCTTATTTTATCACACAAATCAAAGAAAATCACAGCATGAACACAGTGGTAATATGATCATGATTTTGTTTTCCATCATCACTCGTTTAATGTCTCCATCTACGTATTTTTTTTTGTGCACATTAAGCTACTTCTTGGCTCAATTCCAACTTTTGCACTGTCAGTGCCGGTACTCCAGGTGAGAGTTCAGGTCATAGCGCTGCATGCTTTCTGTTTGGAGTATATTTCCATCTCGCCCTCATCTCATCTCATTTTCCCATCCTCTTTGCTTCTTTTTAATAATGCATCTAATGCATTTTGTGGTGTGTTTGCATCTCTTTGTGTGCCTTGCTGCTTTCCTGGATAGTTTGGTCCCCAAGATATAGAGCAAATGCTTGAGGTATGTTTCACTAAATTAACAGACTAAATCAGAGGTTGAAAGAAGATACTCGTGCCCGTACTCCTTTCCTTTTACCATGACTAAAACTGATCTGTGCTAAAATGTAGAGGTTGCCTTTGTGTGAAATCTTTACTGTGTATTTTCCTCTTTAATCTGAATTGATGGGTTTTTTTCTGGAATGTCACTTTGGTTTCTCAACATATTAGCATGCTGGTTTGAAAACAAAAAGAATTAAAAGGATTAAAAGGATTAAAATCTGTTTCTTCCTGTGAGACTAAGCTAAATGTTCCCTGATTGTGACAGAGAGAGGAACGGAAGATGCTGAGAGAGCTGAAGGTGTTTTTAGATCAGCTGGAGAGAGATGTGCTGCGGGCTCAGGGAGCAGAGGGAAACCTCACTGACAAATATCAGGTGAGTCAGGCCTGGAAAGACAAAGTGCATTGTTACATAACAGACATTTATCACGTCGTTCTCATTTTATCCTTTTGTTTTACAGGCATTCAAGAGCTTCCGTGTACAGTATGAAATGAAGAAAAAACAAACAGAACCGCTGCTTCAGCCAGTCAACAGAGACGGCAAACTGTCCGTGGACCAAGCTCTGGTCAAACAGGCATGGGACCGTGTCTCAGCCAGGGTAATTGTACTGCATACTTCTGCACAACATGAATAATTTATAACCAAGCCACAAATAAAACAGGATTAATTATGATAGTTATATCTAAGTTAAATAACTTGATAATAAATAATAGATTGTCCATTTGGTGTTTGTCATCATGCGTTAAAATCATTGCATTAGCATAGTGAAAGTTGTCATAATGAGAGAGAAACAAAACTCACGGCTCCTCTCTTCACTGGCTGCCAGTGAGAGTTCAATGGGGTGCGAGCGTTTGAATTAACAGTTTGTTCAGAGAGGAGGAGACGAGAACAGAGGAGGTTTTGTTCACTGGGCAGTCTGCTCCTCTGGACGTCCACAGCTTGTCTAGACTGACATAAAACTCTTCTTGAGCCTGAATGCTTGTGAACATGTGGAAATGTTTTGAGCCTCCTCTATGGTGGGATCTTGCTTTGGTGGAGTGGGTTTTTTTTAAAAACATGTTAATTGCAGCTGCTGGACTGGCACATCCATCTGGACAAGTCCCTGCCTGGGCCTCTGGGAGTGATCGGAGCCTGGCTTCACAGGGCAGAGATGGCTCTGAGAGAGGACATCGCCATCCAACATGCTCATGAAGAGACAGCCAATGTTCTTCACAGAAAACTAGAGCAGCATAAGGTAACACAACAGACCTCTGAGTTTCAGTGTATTTGAATTTATCCAGATTGTTTCATACAGGTACAGTACATATAATATAATAATTATATGTGATTACATTTTGCAGGAGGTGTTAAAAAACCTGGAATCACACAAGCAAACCTTCCAGCAGATCCACAGGGATAGATCAGTGAATGGGGTACCTGTCCCACCTGAGCAGCTCCAAGATATGGCTGAACGGTAAAATTAATAAGATTCCAATTACTTTTTGTCTTGTTCTGTTTTTAATTAAGTAAAGCCTCTTGTAAAATCAAAGCTAAAATTAAAAGACATCTGTTTCATTTGCAGGTTCAATTTTGTGTCTACATCATCGTACGCTCACTTGATTAAACTGGAATTCTGGGAAATGAAGTATCGACTGATGGCTTTCCTAATGCTGGCTGAGTCCAAGCTCAAGTCCTGGATCATTAAATATGGCAGACGGGACTCTGTTGAACTCTTGTTGCAAACCTACGTTGTAAGTTGAAATTATTGGTGTTGTACTTGCAGTATTTGAACGACACTACTATGAACTATTTCATCTTTATTTTTATGTTTGCCTTTCTATTCCAGACTTTCGTAGAAGGCCACAGGTTCTTTGAGCAGTATGAAATCATCTTCACAGCACTCAAGCAAGCTGCAGAAGTTTATGTAAAGTCTGACAGTTCAAGTAAGACTCTTTTCAGTTTTATTACCATTAATATGTGTTTGTTATTTATATATATATGTTATGTGTATATATATATATAAATTTGTCTGGGCTCATGGTAAACAGCCTTTTCATTGATTTCATGTTACAGGGTCTAAGACCTGTAACAAAGGTAAGTCCAAAAACAGCCTGACAGTCTTTCAAACCTTGATTTTGCCTGTCTCCTGAACTGTTTCTTTCTGTAAACGTGGGGCTGCACTTTTCTTTTCTAACATACTTTTAACCACCAGAACTGAAAAATGATGCTATTCTATTATGCATGAATAAGTAAGCTGGAATGCAATTTTAGCACGATCTTTCTGACCTAACACACTGCAGCATCAACCAACTGGCCAAATGATCAGCAAAATTATATATAATGGCTCATAATTAAATGTTTTTATACCTGTGCAGTTGATACTCATAATGGTTTTAACTAAACTCTTTCACTTTCACTTTCAGTTGATGAAGCAGAAGGGGTAAGTAAATTCCTCAGTGATGCCACAGCTCAATGGAAGAACCTGGCTTTGGAGGTGAGGAGTGTTCGCAGCATGCTGGAGGAGGTGATCTCTAACTGGGAGAAGTACAGCAGCACAGTGGCAGCACTGCAGGCCTGGCTGGAGGACGCTGAGCAGATGCTCAACCAGTCAGAGAACGCCAAACGTGTAAGCACAATGACGACAGATACTAGTTATTCATCGTTACAGCTCATATTTCTGCCGCTAAACTGTTACAAGAAATGTTTATTGAATCTTTGACCTTGTAACTATGGTGTTTGTTTTCCGTTGCTCTTTTAGGATTTCTTCAGAAACCTCTCACACTGGATGCAGCAGCACATGGACATGAACGACGCTGGGAACTTCCTCATTGAGACCTGTGATGAAACAGTCTCACGAGATCTGAAGCAGCAGCTTCTTCTTCTGAACGGGAGATGGAGGGAGCTGTTTGTCAAAGTCAAACATGTAAATACAACTGTACCATGAAAAGATACCATAATGATACATTTTGTCTCATCAGTTTAACTTTTCAATGAGAACAATCCTTTTTCTGTCTCCCTCTGTTCCACTGGCAGTATGCAAGAGCAGACGAGGTAGATAAGTTGAGGCAAGACTATCAAGATGGGATTAATACACTGAAAATGTTCATGGATGCAACCAACGAAAAGATGACTGCTCCCGTCCAAGTATCGTTCCTGAACGTCAGAGCCTTTGCTCAAGATGTTGAGGTAAACAGCCAACACGCTTCTCCTTTCCCTCAGGTTAGAGTGATTTTTTTTCTCTTCTTCACAATGAAAAATCATTATGCCATATATCCTAACTCACTGTAGGAAATCAAGCACAAAGTGCCAGCTATGGAAGCCGCCTGTAAGGCCGCGAGCCGTACCGCTCAGCTGTTGACCAAAGACACTCCACAGGAGGAAGTTTCACAGATGATGGCTGTGATGGCCTCGATCAAAGAGCAACTGAGCAAGGTGTGTGCACGTCAGTATGTACAGTATGGCATCTACTCTCTTCTTTGTCTTTGTGTGTATCTGTGTGTAGTAATGTGTGTTGATTATAACAACATATCAGTCACTTTAATCAACATGCTTTCCTCCAATCAGGTAAGGGAAAGATGTTTGCCTTTGCTGAGGGAGTCCCAGTCTTTATTACCTCCACTGGAAGAAATGGAAAAGAACATCACAGGCTTCTATCAAGCGCTGGAAAAGGCCAGTCATATCACCAGCAGCACTGACTCTGAGGGACCAGTAGACTTTAAACAGAAGTGCCAGGTAACCAATACTTCTTCAATATGGTTCTACCACCATTTGATACTACTTTTAGATACCGTGTACGTACATAAAGATATGCACAATGTCAAGCATTTTTGCAGAAGCATGTTTCAGACTGAAAAGCATATCCTCAAAATATGAATAAATGGCTAACACACTGCTTGTCATTGAATCCTGCAGGAGCTGGCGACCTTCACCCACAGCTGTAAGAAGTGTCTGACAGTGATAGAGAGAAACCACCAGACCATCCAGAAAATAATGAATGGCAGTAAAACTCTCCAGCACATGGACATGAGCCTTCTGCAGAAACGGGTAGGAGACCTGCAGGCCTCCTCACAGGTACAGTGAACCTCAAGGACTATTTCAGCTCTCACCAGCTTTTAGATCTGTTTCAGCATTTAAAAAAAAAAATGCTTCTCTGTGTGTTTAGAGCATGATTAAGGAATCTACAGAGTGGCGGAAGCATGTGGAGGCAAACAGCTGCCTCATGAAGCGGTTTGATGAGTCACGGGTAGAGCTGGAGAAGGTTCTTAAAATGGCACAGAGCTGTCTGACAGAAAGAGGCAACCCAGAGGAGCTGCTGAAGAAACACACAGTAAGAAAATGGGCCTTGTGTCAGATTCATCAAGGTTACTTCTAAGACATGATGACCTGTCGTGTTCAAAGTGTGACAAATGATGAGGCCTTGGTTATTGTTTTCTTGCAGGAGTTCTTTGGTCAGCTGGACCAGCGGGTTTTGAATACATTCCTCAAGGCTTGTGATGAGCTGACGGACATTCTGCCAGAGCAGGAGCAGCAGGCGCTGCAGGAGACAGTCAGGAAGCTGCACAAACACTGGAAGGTTAGTTTCTTGTGTAGTGTCATTTTTCAAGTGCAAGGATACAGATCCAAGATTATTAGTACAGGGCTGAGGTTAGTTCAATATTGTAGCTTACCTTGTGCATTATACAGTGTATATTATGCTATCAGCATATTGTGGTGATAAATATCTGTCGTCCAGATTCTGTTTTGGCAGTTTACTCTCCTGAATAACAGAGGCAAACACTTTACCAATGTGATTTTGTATTGTAGTTCCCAAATTATGTCTTAAGGTGTAAACTAATAGTAATAATTAATATTAATTAAAGACGTTTCCCAAAAGAAACTGCACAAATCGCTCTGAGTCTGTGTTTCTCATTTCCCAGGATATTCAGACAGACGCCCCCTTTCACCTCCTGCATCTTAAAGTGGAGGTGGAGAGGAGCAAGCTAATGGTGTTGCTCCAGGAGTGCCAGGCAGAGGTGACCAGAGAGAATCGCCACCTGGCCAGCATGGGGAGCGAGAGGCTCATCAAGGAGCACAGGGTGAGCACAGAGTGGCTGGCCGGCTGGCTGAGTCTCATGTATTGATTAACACAGTGTGAAATAATTCAGTGCAAATTCACTGCTGTGCAGCAGAGTGGGACGATTTTTCATTAACTTGATCCAAAAGAACTCAGGCTCTTTCAGCGTCGAGCAAATACTAAATCAGAAGTATGTGTTGTCATTTATATAGATTTACTTTTTTGTACTGTGCACGAAGCACTAGCATAAATGCTTTTTGCCTAACAAGAGTAAAATCCATGTTCTCCTGTGCTCACACTTTTTTTTTTTTTTACTTTAGGCCTTCTTTAGGGAAAAGGGCCCCCTGTCCATATGTGAGAAAAGGCTGCAGTTAATGGAGGAACTTTGTCAGAAGCTCCCTGAGGGTGACCCTGTCCACCAGACCCTGGAAACAGCGAGAAAGGATTTCTCCGAGGTCCAAGAGGAAATCGAGACCACCCATCAGAAGCTAATGCAGCACCCAGATAAATGGAAGGAGTACAACGCGAGGTGCAGTAACTGCTTATTTTGGTGAAGTCCTCTTTTAATGTAGTCAAGAGGTTGCAGTGGTTACAACGGACATACATATAGGATAGGGGCTGAGTTGTAGTCCAACATAGAATTGAACCTTTTGACTGTTGTAGCCTTGTTGCAACAATAGAAGTGATTGTGTCGATGTGTTGTTCATTAACCAGGCAGTGTCCTGCACTCATTACATACCCAAAATAATCACGTTTGAATTCTTTCATTCATTTGAGTTGAAGAGAGAGACAGAGGTGAGGTGAGGAGAAGGTTTGCAATGCATATGTTTCTTAAGTTTATCTAGCATCACTGAAAAGATTCAATATTCTGCTCCAAGTTGTCTTTTATTGTCAAAGCTGTACATGAAGTAAACAAAAAAGTCAACACAAAGGAGTCTGAACCAGATCAGATCAGCACATTATGTAATTACATCTTTTGTCTTACATTTGATGCCTGACAAAGGTCCATGACTGAAACAATGTGCCTCTAACACAGTGCTGACAGTGTGCAGAAATGCAGCCTTTTCTTTCCTGATCTTGATCCTTGAAATCTTTTTGAATTTCAAATTTTGAAGTGAAATTTTCCCTTTCTGGTATGAAACAGGTACGCTGAACTCTCCTGCTGGCTTATATCTAAAGAAAGCCAACTGAGGCTTCTGAGAAACCGAGCCAACGACCCCAGAAAATATGGCCAAGTAAAGGCTACCATCATGGTGAGTTAGTCCATACACCCCAACTATCCACTGACATTCCCCTTCTCACCTCCTTTGTGATGGGTCACTTGTTATAAGTTAACTGTCGATAAGATAAGGCTGTAAAAATACTTTGCATCAGATGACTGCATGGGCTGTATCACACTCTTTTGTTGTTTGTAGGAGCTGAGGAATGATGCGGAGCTACAGGAGGGGAATCTTGGCTGGCTGAAAGCACGCATGGCCGTACTTATTGAGATCTGTGCTGACAGCGATGCCCAGAGGCAAGGAAGTACACTGAGCAAGCTCTCTACTGATTTTAAGGGTCTTCTTGCTTCTCTGTTAGAGGTAAGTGAAGCTCTCACTTGTTTTATTAAAGTTAATTGAAGGAAAGATATATGTTTGATTGCACTAAAGTGGACATACATCAGCATAAGTTAATCATCTTTTCATGTCTTCCAGGCTGAGAAGATGGTGCTGGCTGTGGGGGACTGTGTGCAGTTCAGGGAAGAGGTACAGACTACTTTGGATGATCTCATACAGGGGCAGAAAGAGGCTCAGGCTGAGGTCACCAAAATACTGAACTGTCCAACTGTTAGAGAAGCCCAACAACTACTTCTCATTCACCAGGTACTGTATGCGACTGCGAAATAATTACTTTTATTTTGACTGTTTTGAAGGCAAAGTTTAAGTTCATTTCTATAGATTAACACTTTAAATGTGTCCTATTAGCAACTGTCAAAACGCCTAAAGCTGAAGAGGAAGGATGTCCAGCAGCTGATCACCAGAGGCCAGCAGCTCCAGGCTGAGGAGGGTTTGGGAGAGACTCTGCAGCAGGACCTGCAGACTTTAGAGAACACACTGAGCAAAATGGAGCAAAATATGGACTCACAAGAGCAAAGCCTGGAGGTGAGCTATGTTACTAGGGCAGTGAGTCAGGAAACGTTTGGGACACTGTTAGTGAACAACATATCACAGTGGATTAAAGGAACAGTGTGTAGGATTTAGTGCCACCTAGCTGTGTAGTACCTGATTGCAATCCCGTCACCTCACCCTCTATGGTGGCTAATGAGCTGAGCCGAATCACATCCCATCTCGTGATGAATTTATTTATTAAGCGATGGCATTAAGAGTTGCCTCACTCACTAAATACGTGGCATTTGCTGTGTGATATAGTGCCTCTACTCATTTCTTCCAAAGGTCAATGGGGTTAAAGATTTTAGCGAGAGGGATTCAGTTAATGTGGCAGGTTTTTGAGCTGCAGGAAAATTGTCCTGAATGGAGGGTTCAGAGGTCTGATTGATGTTTTCTGCTGGAAGGACTTGTCCTCTGAGGCTTTACAGTTCCTTTAGAAGATAGTGATGCAGTGAGTCAGTCATCACACCCTTGATGGTGCTTTTATAGAACTGGACAGGATGGAGGTGGAGGTTTGAAATGGAAACTTTTTTGGGCTGTGCTGTGTTAGGAGAGATGCACTAAGGATCAAATTAAAATATTCTCTGTCTGGTGCACACCGACAAACCTGATGTTTCTGTCCACTGGGGTGAGGTGCTTGCTGAATATAAGCTGTCCTTCTTTTTGCTGACTCATCTGTGCTGATAAAGCCAGACACTGCGGTGTCACCTGCATACTTAATGATGTGTTTCGAGCAGGATTGGCAGTACATGTATCATGTGTCAGTGTGTTCTTTTGATGATAATCTTGATCTGGGATTACTGCCAGTAGAAAGTAATTATTTTCCTGCTGTAACATTTAGACTACATTCAAGTGATAATGATAGTAGAAAGGTCGAATATCAGCAATGTCTAAGTTTGCTGCTAAATAGCATCACATTTGACAAACATAGCATTTTTGGATCAGTTATGTTGTGTTTTATCGATAAAGCTCTATATGAATTTGATTTCATATCAATGATTTTGGGACATTTTCATCCCCAGGTCACACTGGCAGCTTGGCAGGAGTTTGACAGCCAGCAGGAGGCAGTGCATGAGTTTGTTAATAAGGCACGCTCAACGATGGAGAGAGACCTGAACTTCAGCAGCCCAGAAAGCCTGGCTGTTGAACTTGACCAGGCCAGAGTAAGTAAAGTTTGCCTTTGGGCTAACTCCCTTTTCCCTTAAATCTTTACTGCTGGAAGTACATCAACTCTGTATTTTGTAAACAGGTGTTGTTGAAGCAGTGTGAAGCAGAGGCCTCACATATGAACACTTTGCTGAAGAGAGCAACAGAAATCCAGCTCGGTCCAAAGAACAAGACTCTGCTTTCACAACAAGCTCGTTCCCTCAGTGAGCAAGTGGACAAAGTAGAGAGTGGGCTCAAAAAAGAGTAAGTATGATACGGTACCAGATGAGAGAAGTTTACCACAAAGGGCAATAAATGTCATTTGAGAATATATTTGTACATAACACAATCTCCAGGACCCAGATGTAGTAAAACCAATTATCTATCAATTAGCACTTAATTGCAACTATTACTTAACTCTTGTTTTCCAGTGTCAAGACTCTGGAAGAAATGAAATCTCAGTGGGATCAGTTTGGAGCTGGATTTGAAGCCTTCTCTTTGTGGATATCTGACAAAGAAAAGCAGCTGGATGTCCTGAAATCTTCTACTTTGCCTCTTGAGCAACAGATCAACACAATAAAAGTACAGTATTTCGTAATATAAAGCAACAACTCTCTTACACCACTTCCCGATAGTAATCTCAGGAAACCAATTAATCTGTCTTAAGGGGCCGTTGGTGTTAGAAAGCAACAACACAGGCCTTCTTTGCCCAAACGCTGACACACTGTCTCTGTTTTGGACACCCGCATCACTCAAATGGAGAGCAGTAACTGTTCATTAATGATTGCTGACAACCTCAAGCTGTCACCATGTGCTAGTTTGATGCATGCTTGCTTTTAGCGTGGTGTGCAAGGTCGTAGATCTCATTTCAAGTTAGGAGAGGACCACATCATCAACTTACCACAGGACACACCACGGTAACCTTAAATAACACTCTTTCTTTACAACTTAGAGAAAAGTATTAGTACTATGAAGATATTACTTGAGCAAAACAACAAGGGTGCAGCACTTGAACACTTGAACGCAAGTTGGCTGCTTTCACGTGTTGTGCAGTTAACTTAATGGACTCATTCTCTGAGCTAAAAACAGCACATAGATGCACTGAATGCAAAATGAAGGAAGTTCATAAACAGTGGGTATAAATGTTGATACATAACCACACAGAGTAGCGTGAATGACACTAATTCTGCGACATATTATGCTAACTTGCATGCATTATAGGCTCAGCTGACTAACTGAGTGAGCAGTCATTTACAAACGTGTAATTTCCCCCCTGGGATCTGTGCCCAAGATGTGGTGTAACTCTAGTAAAACTACAAGAAAGCACTGTAATGTAATTTTTAATTTTACCACATAGAATATCGCTCCCAAATGCCCAACCACAGACTCAGTCATTATCTCAGTCTTACTTTTTATTTTATTGTTTTGAATCCAGGTCGTTGGTGCAGAGCTTCAGGAGCGAGCTGACGTTCCTCCTCAGCTGGAGGCAGATTCTCAGGCACTAGCCCAGTTTGTATCTTCAGGAGAGGCAGCTCGCATCAAGGCCCGTCTGACCCAAATCGGCAGGTACTGGGAGGAGCTGAAGGAGAGTGTACAGCAGCTCGATGGACAGCTGGAGGAAAGCTCCTCTCACCAGCAGAAGTTCAGAATTAGTCTTGAGGAGGTAAATAAGCTTATTGCTGTTTAAAATATCATGACAGTGAGAGTAACATTTAGAGAAGATATCGACATACAGTTGATTTTGATTATTATTCTCTCCCCTAGGTGCAAGCATCTCTCAGCGACCTACACACAAAACTGGAGCAACCTATCAAATCCTGCACCTCCTCATCGGAGACCTATAAAGCTCTTCAGAATCACATGGTGTGTTCACTTGTTTTCAGTTTGACCTTTTTTTTTTCAGAGACACTTTTCCAGCTCACTTGTGATGCTGTGTAGGTCACTGTCTTGTGCTTTTCATCTCCAGGATGTCTGTCAGCAACTGGAAAAGCTGAAGGGAACGTTGCTGTCTCTGTCAGCTGGCGCCCGAAGACTCAGTGACAGAGAGCAAGCAGAGAGGACTGTGACAGAGCTAAACAGCAGCTATGACCAAAACACACAGGAGGCAAAGGACAAACAGAGCTCTCTGGAGAACCTGCTTTCTCTTTGGCAAAAGTAAGAGCTATTTATCAGACCATTAGCCTAGACAGATAGATACAATAAGACATGTTGACGGTAATGTCAACACATTTCTCTACTTACAGTAAAGTATAATGAACAGTGTAAACTGAATAATTAATACAGTTTTACCCTTTCTATCGATGTGTTTCAGGTACGAGAAACAGCGTTCAAACTTTGTTTCCTGCTTGGAGAGAAGTGAATCCACATCCAAACCGGAGAGTCAGAGTCTGTCAGCTGATAAAGCCAAGCTCCGCACAGAGCTACAAGATCTGCAGGTACAATGCACACACACATTTTATTTGCAAATAGATAAATAGATACATAAATATAGCGCCCACACACACACACACATTTATACAGCACTAACTTTAAAAAACAGAACATATTTTGAGTTTGTAAGATTTGTTTTCCTCGCAGGCCTTGCACTCTGAGGTCCAGTCCCTCGAGCCCGCTCATGCTGAACTGGCATCTTTGGGGATGTCCTTGTGTCCAACTGCACCAGAAGAGCGAGTGAGGCAGCTGAAAGACGAGCTGGAGGCCCTGAAGAAGAGATTGCATGTTCAAAATGAAGTCATCCCTCAAAGGTAAGATAATCTAACACGATTATATTTAGGTCTCATACACACACAAGCTCACATTGAGTCTGATGCAGCATATTCAACACCTTTTTAACAAACCTGAATGGACAGCTGGCTGTCAAACTAAATCTCATTCACAAGAAGAGAGGTGAAGTTTGAAACGACTCAATTTAATTATCAATGTATCAAGAGCAGCATATTTAATATATAGAATAGAAATATGTATCCCAGGTGGAAATGGTTATTGCAGCTGCAAAATGTAATATGACTCAGCAATATAAAAGATGTCTAGAATACAAGTAGATTTTAGGATGTTAGTACCCTGAATCACACAGGGTTTGTCTATGATTTAATATCAACATGTTCTTTACAGATATTAGGTATGTACAATAAACCACAGATTGATAGACAAGTGTAGGAATAACACATTTCACTCACTATGCTGCCATTTTGTCTCACAGAATCAAAGATCTTCAGAGCCACCTCTCACTGGTGGAGCAGTTTGACCAGGCCCTGCTCAAATTCTCCCAGTGGAGTGAAACCATTCTGTCAAATCTGCACTCATCATCTCAAATCAACATTAGCAACCTGCAGCCTGCTACCATACAAGTAAAGGTAAGAGCTGAGAATCAATGTTCATCTGTTTGTGCATGCAGGATGCTACTCATCCTAGATCCATGAGACAAATAGCGTTGTCATTCAGAACAGCAACTGATCCTCTATCAATTGCCTTTGATAGGAGACCCAGGCAGCCTTACAGAAGCAGTCCAGTGTCAGACAGAGTTTGGAGCAGCAGACTGAGAAGCTCTGTCAGTTTTGTGAGCCTAATGATGCTCAGCTCCTCCGCAGCAGAGCAGACAGCTCGCTGCAGCCTTACCTGGAGGCCCAACACACATCTGACCTCCAGTTAGAGTGCCTTGAAAGGCTTGAGGCTTTTCTGCAGACCCACGGTGTGGCTGCAGGGGTGTTGCGGGGTCTGAAGCAGACCGTGGAGAGTGCTGGGAGCTGGGACCGTGGAAAAGTAGAGGAGCTGCAGCAGGAGCTGGCCACTATTGTCCCAGACATTAGCCAGCTTGAGACTCTAGCCGTCAACCTGGACAGCAGTCTCTGCAAAAGCCACCTCCACATTGGCGCTGATGAGGGTTCTCGTAAGTCATGCCGCATGCTGGCTGATTCACTCAGTGCTGAGCTGGATGCAGTGAGGAACTTGCTTGGTACTAAGCAGAGTGAAGCAGAAGCACTGGGGGCTCTGTGGACCTCATTTAGACAGCGGAAGGAACAGCTGCTCAAAGCTGTGGAGGACATTGAAGAAAAAGCCGACCACCAGAGCTTCAAAGAGCCCAGTCTGCATGCCCTACAGCAGAGGTAAAGCATTACAAGAGCGTAATCAGATCAATGTCTATTAAGTTTATGGTATAATCCAAAAGTTGAGTTAGTGGGTCTATTAACATTTGGAACTAGTACCATGCAACATATTATCCCTCTATTTGTCAGGCTAAGGTTCTTTAATCAGATGGAGGATGAGCTACAGTCACACCAGCACGAGGAGCAGTGGCTCAGGGATAAGGGCAACCAGCTGGCCCAGAGAGATGCTGAGTTGGCAGGGGAGGTACTGAGGGAAATCAGTCTGCTGGAGACCACGTGGGAGGACACCAAGAGGCTCATCACAGAGAGGTACTGAAGGAATGAAAGCACAGATGTTTTTCATTATAAGGGGTCTTTTGGCGTGCTTTCTTTTCTCTGTTATGGAATTTATGTTTAGAGTTCAGTTACAGATAGTCTTGTACTTCTCTCTTTCTTTGACAGACAGGAGCAGTGCAATGTCCTTGTCGAGCTTATGAGAGAATACCAAATCCTGAAAACCTCCATCAGCAGCATTATTGAGAGCACTGAACCTCTGGTTGATATAAGCTCCGTTCTGAAGGACCACGAGGAAACCAGGAGGTCACTTACCAAGGTCAGATCAAATTATGATCTTAGCTCTGGGTTTTGTTGTCCCTTTATGATCGATCATCAGAATTCTGAAAACGTTTGCTGACGTTTGTTTTCTCTCCATTTGTAGCACGAAGCAGTGAAAATCGAGATGGCTAGCAGGCAACATGAACTGGACCAGTTTTCCAGTAAAGGAAAACAACTGGTGATTGAACTGAAGAAGATCCCTGACTGTGATGCTCAAATGATGAAAAAGGATATGGAGACGCTTGTTGATCAGTGGCTGGATGTAAGTCTGATTTTAGAAGTTGCTATATGATTATAAAATATAAAACATTGGCATTTTACAGAAATGATTTACTGGACATGTCTACACACCTTACACACCAACTTTGAGCGTCCTTACGACAACAAAAGGCCACACATCTGTCTTCTTGTCTTCTCTTTCTTCTTGCAAAGTCAGAATCAGAATGAGCTTAACTGCCAAGTACAATTGTACAATAACAATGTAGAGCTTTGCAGTCTGTATCATGTTCATCAGTGCCACACACACTACAGAGAGTAAATGTTTGTGACCGATCTAACCGACCTCTCAGGTGTCTGAGAAGATAGATGACAACATCGATCGCCTGAACCAGAGTTTGACACTGTGGGAAGATGTACGTAAAATCAACGAGGACATTGAGAGCTGGACAAGCAGCTGTGTGATTGAACTAAACGAGAGCCTGAACAACCTCAACGACAGTCAGAAGGTGTCGGGAAGGCTCTCCGCGTTACAGGTAAGATTTTGTCATAGTAAAACCTGGTAATCATTTGTTTAATGGTTTAATTTGTTTAAAATGCTAATGTTAAGTCAACCAAAAGATCATTATCGGTACCGGGACCCTTTATTGTCAGACACAAACCATAGCTAGTGCGATCAAACTGCCTGACATAACTCTAATATGATGAGCTCTGCACCTTAAATGATAAAAGTCCTGCCTAGCCACAACAACAGGGTGTAGTATCTCAAAACAAAACAAAGCAACTGAGAAGGGATGTACTGCATGCTTTTCTCATTTCCACAGACAGAAATGGGTGAGAAGGAGCAGAAACTTGAAACCCTGCAGAGCAAAGTAGCAGAGCTGAAGAAGAGCAGTCAAAGCCAAGAGACACCTGCTAAGTTACAGGTACTAAAAGATTATTATAATCTCATATGCTTGTTTTTTTTAATGGTTATACTGCATTCCACAATTTATCCTACTTTCATCAGGTGCTGGAGAATGACCTTCGTAAAAAGATCAGCACTGTTCAGAAGCTACACGAGCAGGCTAGAGGAAACCTCATGGACTTCAGTTTCCAAAGAAAACAGCTGGAAGACTACATCTCACAGATGTCTGCATGGTTAAAAAGTATGGAGGATTCCCTTGTTTCTTCTCCCACCGGATCGGATCCTGAGGACATCTGCAGAGTGAAGGTGCAGCCAAGTCAATATGTGTCCAATCAGCCTTTGTAAATGTGTCTTTTGGGTTGCAAGGTGCTCTTGTCACTGTCACTGGTTTGTGAGTTGTTGGTGTTGTCGATAGGCCTCAGACAAAGATGAGAATGTGATGAAACTAATAAACTAATCTACGTTGTTCAAAATGTTTTGAAGGACCTCCAGAAAGAACTGCAAAATCAGCAGGGGAGTATTGACTCCACCCGGGAGAGCCTCAACACCCTGTGTAGAAAATATCCCTCTGAGGAGCTGGCTGGTTTGGGTTCAGCTCTCACTGACCTCATCAAGACTTATGAGTCTGTGAACCAGCTCTCTGCAAGGACGCTGGTGTCACTGCAGAACTGTCTTCAGCAGCAATTCAATGGTGAGAAATCTGAAAGAATAACTGAGTAAAATGCGCAGTTATTAATTTGTCACCTGGTGCGGTAGCTCACGTGTCACACTATTGTCTAAAGATATTACACATCCTGTTTCTGTGACCACTTACTTTCTGTAGCCCCTGTTAATTTCTTCATTTTAACTCGCAGCCATGTAGTGATCACTGAGTGTTTCTCTTTCTTTCTGCTTTAGCAGCAGACAATCTAATTCTGTTTGAATCCTAGATAATAATTCTCTTTCCCTCCCTGTCTCCTCAGATCTGGTTCAGGAGTTCCATCGGTGGCTTTCAGAGCAGAGGGAGATAGTGAAAGAATGCTCTGACCGATCTGGAGACACTCAAATTGTGGAACGCAAACTACAGAAACTGAAGGTAAAACTGATACTGAACTAACTCATGGTCTTTGATGTGCAAATAAGCAAAATTCCTAGTTCAAAAACACCATACAGTTACAAATACAAAGCTAAAAGTGATTGCTTATCTCTCAGGGCGCCATGGATCGCGTGGAGGAGGGTGAGGTACGTCTTACTCAGGTCTGCGAGGAAGGAGAGAAGCTCCTGCTTCATCTTCCCAAAGCGAGTGCTGGGCAAGTCCAGCAGCACTTATCCTCCATCCAGCAGGACTGGGACAGCTTCGTGGAGCAGTGCAGACAGAACCAACAGATCCTGGAAGACAGCGCATCTCTCATGAAGGGGTAAGAGACTCAATCAGTACTGTAAAGCACTTTGTAAGCTAGCTATTTGTTAACCTTGCATTGTAAATGCCTTGTAGGTTTGAGGGTCGCCTCAAGAAGCTCAGGTGGTGGTTGGAGCACATGGAATCGAGAATGACCACAGATCTGCTCGAAGCCAAACAGCGTGGTCCTGAAAAGGCTGTGCTTGAGCAAGTGGAGGAATATCAGCAGGAAGTGCTCAAAGAAAGGTGTTATTTTTTTTATCCCTAATAATGATCCCCAATCAAAACATTAAAGTGTTCTATCAAGCTGTTTAAACATTTTACTTCCTTTCACACAGGGATTCATTTGAGCGTTTATGTCAAGAGGGCCAGGCACTGAATGAAGGCGGGCGAGGCGACGGTAGTGAGACAAGAGTGTCAGCTCAGCTGCAGTCACAGCACCAGGCTTTACTGAGGCGTGTGAGAGAGAGGTTGCGCAGCTGCCAGCTCACTTTACAGGAGCAACAAGCCTTTGAAGAGACACTGCAGACTACCTGGACCTGGCTTAATGGAGTCCAGGAGCGTCTGGCTTCACTAAACAGCACAGTTGGCAATAAAGAGACTCTGGAGAAAAGACTGGGTCTTGTACAGGTCAGTGAATAATGGCCTGATACAAAAATATTGTTCTTTTGATTATGTTTTATGGCCACATTTTGAAACAGTAGTTAACCCATAGTTCTCTCTTTGTTTTTATACATGTAGGATATCCTGCTAATGAAGGGTGAAGGTGAGGTGAAGCTAAACATGACTGTAGGAAAAGGAGAACAGGTCCTAAAGCACAACAGAATGGAGGGACAGGAGGTCATTTGCTCACAGCTACAGAGCCTGAAGGATGCCTGGGCCAATATGTTGATGACTTCCATGAGTTGTCACAGGTAGGAAATGTGTAACCTTCAGCCAGAGGTCTTACACCTATGACATTATAGTTCATAATCAAAGGTAAATGCACTCCTTCATTATCATCCGCAGTCGTCTGGAGTGGACAGTGGCTCAGTGGACCAGCTTTCAGGAAAACAAAAGCCAACTGCAGCAGTGGATGGAGTCGGTGGAGCAGGAGTTAGGGATGACTCTCCCTCAGCAGCCAGGCCTCAAAGAGAAGTCAGCTTTGCTTGAGCGCCTCAGGGCCATCCAGGCTGACGTGGATGCTCATGCAGCAGCACTGTCGCGCCTAACAGACAAAGCAGTGGAGATGCATGAAAAAACTGGCGACCAGACCTTTGGACCAGAGTCGAGGGCGGAGCTCAATGCACACTTTGCTGACATCTCAGCTGTTGTCAAGGTGATCTAAATACTGGCACAGGTTAAATTGTACTTGGAAATAATTGAATACTAGATGATTAATTCAGGAAAACAAGTAGCCATATATCCAACTGACTTTGAACTGTGATTGAACATACAAAATTTCAAGGTTGCAAACTCCCATCCAACTTCCATGGCATAGAATTAGCTTAAGAGATATAATAGAATATTTGCAAATACTATTCAGATTTAGACAGTGCCTCATTCATATCTGACAGTTGGTATTTATATTGTCCTTTTCTTCCACAAAGGGTAAAGTGCAGTCCATGCAGAACATTGTGTCTGAGCATGAACAGTATCTTGATGCTCTGAGAGACTTCAATGACTGGCTGATTTCAGCAAAAGAGGAACTCCAGCGCTGGTCAGACCTGTCAGGAGACTCAATCTCCATCAAGAGAAAGCTGTCCAAGGTTCAGGTGAGAAATTTTATTTTGAAAAATTGTATGTGGCTTCTGGTCACATCCAGTTGAGAGTTATACTGTATGTCCTCCAAAGTGTTTCATATTTTCTCCAGTGTCGTCTTTCCGGTCTGTTGTTGCCTGAATGGGAGGCATCTTTACTATGTGTTTAAAATTAGTTCAGCTGGCTCCTCTCACTGGAGTAGCAGCTTAACCTCAATGTCTTCCAGGATCATTGCACCCGTGTAATGAAAATTGTGTACAAGCACCCAGTCATTTTTACCACTTATGGAGCACTTTCTTTTTTTTTATCGCAATCAAGGGCTTTACGACTTTGTCAGGCATCATGTATATACAGTACAGACACACCAAAGAGGCTGCAACTGATGTATTCAAAGAATCATGGAAACACCTTTAAGCAGCTGCAAAGAGTGCTTTTCCAAGACCTGTTGATTTAGAACTACTACTACTACTACTACTACTACTACTACTACTACTACTACTACTACTACTTAGGACTCACTTAACTAGTGTTTGTTTTTATTTGACAGAGTTGATAATTATGATTTTTTTCCCTTTCCAGGAGTTGCTTGACTCTAAGCAGCGTGGCAGAGAGAGGCTGAACCGTGTTCAAAGATGTGGGGCAGTGGCAAGAGATCACACTGGCTCAGGGGGCTATGAGGCTATGGAGCGAGAGGAGGCAGCCCTCTTGTCATCATGGGAACAGTGGGAACGTGGAGCACTGCAGACACGGGCTAGTCTAGAGACCGCCCTCTCTCAGATAGCCAGCTCTGAACAAGAATTTACCAGCCGGTCCACACAGCTGGAACAGGACCTGCGGGACTTCAACCGTCTGCTGCACGACTGGCGTCTGAGGTTGTCTCAAGTGGAGGGAAAAAACGTTGGAGAGGAGGCCGTTAAAGGATGGCAGATAGCAAAGGTAGGTCTGTTTCAATAATAAGCCACCTTTAACTGGAAACAAGCAAAGATAGCAGTAGAGGACTGATGCATATGACACGCTAATGTTAATGATTTTTCTTTTTTTGTGGCTGTTAATCGGTGGTTGGTTATTTATTTTCCACTCAGGAAACTTTGGAGGAACTTGTCAAAGCTGAGCCCATGTCTGATAGTCTGAAGACTCAACTCAATGATCTGTGCCGATTCTCCAGAGACATGGCCACACAATCCGAGAGAGTTTCTGCTCTCATTAAAGAATACAACAGGTGAGGAAGATGTATGACGCATAATAGTCTTGGTTATTTAAGGAAAAAATGACACAGGCTATGCACCAGGAGTGACCATAAAAATAGTAATACTTGTGCAATGCAGAATGCTGCAGTTGTACTGGACTGAGCTATATTGTACTGCATTATATGTGTTTAGTCGTTTACATTATGTGGAGTTGTAAAATGTTTTTTTTTTAATCCTTACTTGTTTGTAGTCTGAGTCTCCAAGCATCCAGGGAGTGCCAGAGCAAAGAGAAGCTGCTGGAACAAGGGTTTCGTGCAGCCTTCAGAGAGTTCCAGCAGTGGCTGGTCAATGCCAAGATCAACACGGCCAAGTGTTTCGATGTGCCACAAAATATCAATGAGGCCTCATCGAGCTTGCAGAAGATTCAGGTACAGGACACAAAGTCAGTTGCCATGGAACATTCAATTACAGGTTTGATTGCCACTGAGAGCACCAACGCAGTGTAGTCGGTATGTTACAGAATATAACTGTAACTAAATGAGTTACATAATGTAGCCTCGTGGTAGTTCAGGCAGGCATGGAAGTCGTTTATAGTCACATGCTCCATGCGCCCACCAGTCACGCATGACCATGACCTATTTTTCTCATAGGTGGGCCATATGAACATTTGGTGCTCATGCACAATGCTGAGCTCTCCATCCTCCACTACACTGCTGCCCCAGTCTTCTCCTGTACTTTGTGTTTATGTTCAGTAGATGCTGTGTATCTCATGCTCTGTCAGGAGGGGGTTGTAAGCTCAGGGAACAGTGTCAAACGCGATTTGTTCCAGAGCATCACATGAGCAACGCCACACTGCCAAACTAAAAACCTTGGCGTGTGTTTGTCCTGAAGAGTTTCACTACATGTTTGAGTTATCGTCTCATCTCTTTTTCTCTCCTCAGGAGTTTCTAAGTGACAGAGAGCAAGGTCAGTCGAAGCTGAATGCTGTGGTTGTGAACGGTGAGCTTGTCTCTAGCATCGCAGCTAAAGACAAAGTCGATGCAGTTCGAGCTAAAACGAACACTGCCAGAGAGGACTGGAAAAATATGATGACCAGTTTACACAACAGAGAGACGAGTCTACAAGTAAGCACCTAAACGTGCCTCCTCACCAATCATTCTAAAAAATGTATTAATATTTATTAATAAGTCAAAGAAACATCTTTCAGTTTTATATCATCGTGTGTGTTTCAGAACCTTTTGTCTCAGATGAAAGATTTCGAGGCGAGTGCCGAGCCTCTTCAGGAGTGCCTGAATGCCACAGAACTGGCAGTACAGGAGAGCAGCACAAGGCTTCACGATCTCACAGCCAAGAAGCTGGAGCTTCACAAGCTACAGGTACTAATGTCCACTGAGCCTGGAACACCCATCATGCTCAGGACCATTCATGTTCAAGCGCAACCACCACTCTGTGCTTGAGTGTCAACAGGACTATTGCTGTCATTTGCAGAAGCTCACCATTCTAGCTCCGTTACAGCGGTTTAATATTGCTATTATTCTTACACCTTATGCTAACTGCCAGTTGCTTACTTTTTGCATTACTGCTTTCTTTTTGCTCTTTGCCACTCTCACATTCTTAACAGTATCTCTCATTTATAAAAGAATTGCTTTTAGAATCTATTAATTGTTTAAAACTGTCATCCAGCTGTTTCCAGAGGCCTTGATTGCACGTCATGAAGAGCTTTACCAACAGTAACACTGGCCGAATATCTCATTCGCTTTTCTTTTTTGCCATGTCGCCATCTCTAACCCCTCAGTCTGTGTCTGAATTTAACTGTCTTATATCTGTGTGTCAGCTTGCATGCCTCTTTGATAACCTGCTTGTGCTCTTCCAGTCTGTGCTTGAGGAGTTAGCCTCTCACGAGATTCAGCTGAACAGGCTGAAAGAGAAGGCCCAGCTGCTGTGGGATGAACAAGCGGCCGGCAAGGGTTTTGTGCACCGTGTCTCGCAGCTCTCTGCTCAGTACCTAGCTTTAACCAACCTGACCAAGGTACAGTAATGCCTACCAATCTGCCTGTGCACTGGGGCTTTTCTGGGGGTAGAGCTGGAGAGGAGACAGAGGCACTAGACTGGATCGAGCTCTGAGTTAACATTATTTTACACATGATAAACAGTGAAGTTACTAACTCACCATGATTAAACACTAATTTTTTCTTTTGTTACTGTAAGTCTGGTTATACGGTCGTATTTCCTTTATGTCTTTTGTACTAAATCTGTATAAGTCATCAAAGAATCTGCATGTGCACTTATCAGGTTGAGCCTACTGCTGATTCATTTTCAGTTCTTCAGTGGTAATGTTCTGGTTGTGTCCCGCTTCGTGGTTCTGCAGGAGAAGGCATCGCGGATTGATCGAATAGTCACTGAGCACCAGCTCTTCTCCCAAGGGTTGAAGGAGCTGCAGAACTGGGTGGCTGACACCAGCCACATGCTGCAAACTTACTGCGCCCCCACTGCTGACAAAAATGTGCTCGATAGCAGGATGATCAAGCTGGAGGTACAGAGAGTCGCTGGTATTTTTCAGAATTAGTTACCACTTTGAATACCATTTAAAGAAGTGTAATAAATGGACATGTGTGATTGTTGTGCCAGGCCTTGCTGACAGCTCGTCAGGAGAAGGAGATCCAGCTGAAGATGCTGATCACAAGAGGAGAGTCAGTTCAGAGAAACACCTCAGCTGAAGGAGTGCCTGCAGTCCAAAAACAAATTCAGGATCTAAAAGATTCCTGGGATGCCTTGCTCTCCGCCTCAATCCAGTGCAAAAGGTAACGTCATAACAGCAGTGTCCACACAAGGTTTTTCCTGAAAGTGGACAGTGTACACAGCGTCTAACTGCTGCTGCTACTATTTATGTCAGGTCTTGTATTGCTGCTATTGTTACAACAACTGTGCGATTGTCTGACTTTGTTGTAATGTTTAAAATCGACAGTCAGCTGGAGGGTTCCCTGTCTCAGTGGACCAGTTACCAGGAGGATGTACGGCAGTTTGTTGCATGGGTGGAGCGTGTGGAGGCGAGCCTTGACCCCACTGATAAACAGTGCCCAGAGATGAGAGACAAAACTGCTAATCTGAGTAAAGCCAAGGTACTGCAGTCTTCTCAGTCATACTGTATACTGTTTAGACATATAAATGATTTAATTCAGCTCATATAGACTTACAAATACAGAACACTTTGGAATTTAAAAACAGATTTTACAAGTCGTGAAAGGATATATGATATAAACTTGGAACTCTGTTGTTTCAGTTGCTGTATGAAGAAGTGCTCACCCACAACACCCTGCTGGACACCATCACTGCAAAGAGTGCCAGTATTGCTGAGAACTTTGTCACTCAACTGGAGCTCCAAGATGTGCAAGAGCGCTATAACACTCTCAAAGACAATGCCATGGTAATAGATGTTTTTAACAGTGAATGTTATTTGAAATATATTTCAGCTTTATTATTAGAGTTTATCTTTGCATTTAACAATGCCTGCATATCAATAAAGATGTTCTTAAAGGAAAAGTTATAATCAAATAGCTCTCACATTATGACTGAATCCTTATCTTCATTATGTTCTCAGAGGTCAGTAGGCAAAGCAGAGGAGCTGGTGAAGGTCCACCAGGAGTATCAGCGAGGCCTCCATGCTTTTGAGGACTGGCTGGAACAAGAACAAGAGAAGCTTGGCTGCTACACCCAACTGGAGGGTGATGTTGACATGCTGGAGGAGACTCTGCAAAAGCTCCAGGTCTGAAAATTCTTAGTGGGGAAATGTTGTGGGTGTGAGATCATTAAAGTCAACAGTTGTATTCAGTTAATATATTATGTGAAAGTTTAGAGTTATGAGAGTATTCATCCACATCTATGTAACTACAGGAACTGCAGCTGCACTGCACAGAGGGCCAGGCTTTGCTTAACACCCTGCTGGTCAGTCGAGAACTGGTCATTCCCTGGGGCCTGCCTCAGATCGAAGACAGAGCACTGGAGACCCAGCAGCAGGAGTGGAGGTTGTACCAGGCCCGGTTGGCCGACACCCGCGCTCAGCTGAACAGCGCTCTGGCCAAACTCCGGCAGATGGAGCAGAAGTTTCAGCGTCTTGACAGCTGGCTAAAGGGCATGGAGACCAAAGCACAACTGCGTAGCCACCGGCGGTCTGACCGCACCACTAAAGATGCTCAACTCCAGTTAATAAAAGTTAGTGTTACATGCACAGAAGCTTTGCACATGGAAATGTTTTGCACTTATGACACATTTAGATTTTCAGTCTAATGAATGTTAGTGTTGTTCAGATATCTCTAATGATCTTTGTATGATTAGAGCTGGCAGGAGGAAGTGCTGGTTTATCAGGAGGAGATGGAGGGCCTCAGCCTCTTGGCTCAGCAAGTTCTGGATGAGACCCATATTAGCAGCCGGATCAGTTCCAGAGCCACCAAGATTACAGCCCGCTACCACGTCCTGCTTCTGCACTTACTGGTAACATCTTTTTGAACAGAGTAACACATAGTTGTGAACGTTACATGTCCCTATAAAGTATACATGCATATATGCTTTAATACATGATCTTAACAGATAGATCTTTCTTTATATTGCAGGACACGATCAAACAGCTCCAGGAGGAGGTGTCCTGCATTGAAGAGGCGCAGTGTGTTTTCAGCACCTTCTCAGACTGGCTCAGCACGGTACAGAATAACTTCAGCACCGTGGCCATCAGTGTTGATGCAGTAGACCGCTTTGCTATGGAGAGAAAGATGAAAAAACTAGAGGTACACTCTCTTACATTGCTTTCTGTACATGATGTCTGCTCTGTGTTTATCACATTAGACTTCTATTGTTGACTTTCTAAGACATACAATATCAGCAGAAATGCCAGCAATGGTGCACAAATAAAAGCAGCATCGTGTACTTTTCAGGCTCTTCAGTCCGACATGGAGCAGGGCCACACTTACCTGAAGACAATGAGAGAGAAGACAGAGCGAGCCATGGCATTCTTGGAGGAGCGTGAAGCAGAGCAGCTGAAAGAGGAGGTGGACACCCGCCTCCTCCAACTAAAAGAGTTGACGGAGGCTCTACGCACAGAGCATAGCTCTCTCGAAAAATGTATCTCACTCTCTAAAGACTTTATGGACAAATACAAGGCCCAAGCACAGTGGCTGATGGAGACCAAGAACCTTTTAGCATCCAGTGTAGAGCCTAAAGCTGAACTCTACCAGAAGAAGGCTCAGCTAGCAAAGTATAAGGTAACTCAACACTGGTTAATCTATTTTTTTTTTCTACTCCTGGACACATAAACATGTAAATAAAGTAAGAAAACTCACTCATCTGCTCACTTTTTATATATGCAGACCATCCAGCAGACAGTGCAGTCTCATGAGTCAGCGGTGAAATCTGTCTTTGAGAAAGGAGAGGCCCTGCTCGACACAGTCCATGACGCTACTATAAGTGACAACATGAAAAAGATGCAGGCCGACTACCAAGATCTCTGCTTAGCAGCTAAGGTATGAGCTGGTTCTGCTGAAGTGTCATCATTTTTGACCATAGATTTTGTTCAGTGTTGATGTTTTTTTTTATTGTGTTGTACTAGCAAATAAACAAAAGGCATATTTCTCCTAATGAATGACTTGGCTGCGTGTTGTGTTTCAGACGCAGGTCCAGAACCTCGTGGAGTGGGTGAAGGAGCATGAAGATTACAACAGTGAGTTGCAAGAGGTTGAAAAATGGCTCCTACAAATGTCCAGTAGACTGGTCACCTCAGACTCCATGCAGACGAGCGGCATGGAAATGGCCACTCAGCAACTTGCCCGACACAAGGTGACCTTGACCGTATTGTCCTACAGAAAAATTGCCACATGCACTGTAACATTAGTTGTGCAGTTTACATCGTTATATTTCCTCTAAACACTTTTGGTTTACACTTGTATGTATTAACTTGTTTTTCAGGCAATAATGGAGGAGATAGCCATATTTGAGGAACGTCTCACCAGCTTGAACCAGAAAGGAGAAGATCTCATAGCCAGCTGTACAGACCAAGTCCAAGCTAAGATCAGTCAACAAGTCCAGGCACATCAACAGGGAACCAGAGATAGTTACTCTGCCATTTGCAGCACTGCCCAACGTGTGAGTCATACAGACTCCTCATAGATCTTTTAGAAAAACCTCTTTTCAGAAAAACTTTATTTTATGATATGACGTTAGTCAAGGTCTTACCTCATTTTGTTCTACAGGTGTACCAGAGTCTGGACCGAGAACTACAGAAACACGTTAACCATCAGGACACTCTCCAGCAGTGCCAGACCTGGCTCACCACAGTGCAGGAGGAGCTTCAGCTCAACGATCAGGGACCATCTGGTCTGCAGGAAGCACTGAAGCAGGTAACGGGCAGAGTGAAATTCTGCCTTCTCGTGGAATTCAATAGCGGTGCAGTTATTTTTCTCTAATTTATTTTGATTAATTACTTCTGCACACACAGGTGAAACACTACAGAGCCCTTCAGGAGCAGGCCAGCACTTACCTGGACCTGGTGTGTTCTGTGTGTGACCTGTCTGATGATGCTGTGAGAGTGGCAGCTGCTCAGGTCCAACAGGTCAAACTCACGGTCAGTAACTGTTCCCTACTTGCCCATTGTACAAAATGAAGGAATCATTTTATGAATCTAAGATGAGTGTTATATCATCATAATAATAATGACTCTCATGTAATACTGTATGCTGGCAAACAGTCCAATAAATGCTGGATATGACACATAATAATGGCCAGTATCTATTAACAGCTGTTCTTTATATATGACTATATATACAAATATTCACTGTAGGAAGGTGTACATGTGTTTTTTGCAGATAGAGGAAAGGATGTCCAGTGCACAGGAGCTTTCAGAGGGCTGGAGGGAGATCAAGGAACAGAAGCAAGATCTGACCAGCCTGTTCCAGGATATGGAGCAGCAGCTCCTCAGCTTCTCCAGAAGGCCGGCAGAGTTGGAGACAAAGATAGCTCAAAACATGCTGTCACAAGCCAAGGTAGGGCACAGTATCAAAACCCCTGATCCACTGACAAGGTGCACAAGTGTAACACTTTCTTTGTTATGTATATTTATTAAAATTAATCTACATGTGCTCTCTGCCTTAACAGTTGTTGATTTTGTTATCATTATCTAATCCAACATGTTGCTTTGGGGATTAAAGAGAGATCTGTTCACTGTTTGGATGTATTTATGGTTACTATCCAGTAT
This sequence comes from Argyrosomus regius, assembly GCA_946959425.1. NCBI lineage: Eukaryota > Metazoa > Chordata > Actinopteri > Sciaenidae > Argyrosomus > Argyrosomus regius. The sequence goes on along the minus strand of OX336887.1, from coordinate 4,424,256 downwards.
ATTGCTTGTCACACAGGAATGCAGCCAGCAACTGCAGTCTAAACAGAGAATCCTGACCAAGATGACCGAGACTGTGAGCAGATTAACTGGTGGCCAGGACTCTTCAGAACATGCAGAGCTTGACCGCCTGAGCCACTCCTGGCTTGAGCTCTGTCACCAGGCCAACAAGCTGCAGAGCCAGAGAGAGGAGGACCTGCAGAGGTCTAAAGAATACCATGACTGTATCACTGCAGTGGAGGCGCTGTTTGAACAGGTGTCCAAAGAGTGGGACAATCTGGCCAGGTGTGTTTCTTCATCAAGCATACATTAAAATCCTAAAAATCTCTTCACATAATCAAATCCAAGTTTAAAATGTCAGCTGTGCTGTCTGTTGTCAATTTCTTTTCAAATTTCAGGGACCTCTGTGAAAGATCACTTGTTTGTCAAGGCCATCTTTTCCACCCAACACAATGATTATTTTGTTTTTTTGTTACAGGACGGATGCTGAAAGTTCATCTCAGCATTTGGAGGCATTAAGGAAGCTTGCAGTAACTCTGGAAGAGCAGAAGGGCACTCTTGAGGACCTGAAGGAACAGAAACAGAAAGTCATCCAACATTTGAACTTGGACGACAAAGAGCTGGTAAAAGAGCAGATCAGCCACTTTGAGCAGCGATGGTCTCAGATGCAAAACCTTATTGAGAGAAAAATCCAGGACTCAGTGGTGACACTGGAAGATATGAGCCAAGTTGAGGCCCGTCTGAGAGAAGCTCGAGACTGGGCAGAGGAGCAGCAGCCTGCCCTGTCTGAGGCCATGAAAATGAGTCCTCCTCCAGAGCTGGCTCAGAGCTTCCTGTTTGACCACCTGAGCATCTGCAGCGAGTTAGAAGCCAAGCAGCTCCTGCTGGCACAGGCCATGGCTGACGCTGACAGGGTGCTGGCCCGGCTGGGTCTCAGTGAACGTCAACGTCTACAACAACTTATTACAGACACTCAATCTGAGGTGGAATCTCTGAGCGTGAAGGTCGTGCAGCGCAGAAAACACCTCAGCAAGGCTTTCACGGAGAGAACACAGTTCCTCATGGCTGTGAGCCAGTCCATCTCCTGGGTCCAGCAGAATGAGAAGAAAGCTCAGGCAGAGGAGTACATTGCTTTGTTACCTGACGACCTAGCCAAGCAGGTCAGAACATGTAGGAACATCCAAAGCAGTCTGAAAGCCTATCAGAGTGAGTTGACCTCCTTGTGGTCTCAGGGGAGAGACCTGATGAGGGACGCCAGCGAAGAGGAGAGGAATGAGATTCTCACAAAGTTGCAGGAGTTGCAAAACATCTTTGACAAAACGTTACATAGATGTGGCCAGAAGCTTCAGGAGCTTGAAAAAGTATTTGTTTCCAGAAAGTATTTCAAGACCGACTTAGAGAAAATATGCTTGTGGATAAAACAAGCTGATATAGTCACCTTCCCTGAAATCAATCTGATGGTTGGAGATGCTGAATTGGAAGCGCAGCTACTAAAGTATCAACACATAGTCGAGCAGGCGATTGAATATGAGAATCTTCTCCTAATTGTACAAAGAGCTGGTCAAGAAATATTACCCAGTCTCAATGAAGTAGACCACTGCTATTTGGATGAAAAACTCAACACCCTCCCCCAGCAGTATAACAGCATTTTAGCACTAGCCAAAGAAAAACAGGAGAAAATTCAGCAGGCCATTCTCACGAGGAATGAGTACACATCTTTCATAGATGTCACTCATAAAGCACTGAAAGAGCTTGAGGAGCAGTTCAATAATCTTGGCACGCAGCCTGTAGGGCTCCAAACAGAAGAGGTTCTCAGTTTGCAGAGCGATTACAAAGCGATCCAGGTAGACCTGAGCAACCTGGGTCTAGCCGTGAGTGAACTGAACCAGAAGAAAGAGGGATTTCGTAGCACCGGTCAACCATGGCGCCCAGAGGAAATGACCCAGCTTGTGAGCCTGTACAACGGCCTAAAGAGGTTGATTGAACAGAAAGTAGAGCATCTGGATGAAACCTTGGAGTCATTTGAGGACCACAGGGCAATGGTGCTGCAGGTTGACTCTGAGCTGAAGGCCACAAAAGAGCAGCTTGTAAAAGTCAATGCAGAGGCGCAGTCAGCTGAGGAAAGGCTGAAGAACTACCACGCTCTGGCAGGGAGTCTCCAGAGTGCCAGCTCTCACTTATCAAGGCTCATGGACCAGATGGACACTCTTGCACCCCGCGTAGAGCAAGCAGCCCATGATGCCTCCAAGGACCAAGTGGTTCTTTGGCAAGAGGAGCTGAGATCTTTGCAGGCTGCAGTAGGGGACCTGATCGAAGAGTGTGAGAACAGGTTTGTCCAAAGTAAAGACTTTGAGACAGAGATGAAAAGGACCCTGGACTGGCTGCAGCAGGTCAGGGATGAACTGGACTGTGCTGTGATTGTTGATGTTAGGGTGGAGAAGGTGCAGGAGGAGATCAGAAAGCAGCAGATCATGCAGGAGGAAGTACAGTCGCGACTGAGAATAGTTGCTGCTCTTAGCAGCAGGGAGAAACAGGAGTATATCAGCGCCAATGAGCTTGTACCAGTACACGTTGATACAAGCCTAGAGGAAATGGCAAAGCTGCAGGCAGACGTTCAGAAAGCGCTGAGCTCTAAACAGGTGGGACAATAATACATTCAATATTCTATGATAATAGCATGATTACTGTTTTTCAACATGTTGTCTTATTGTGTGGGTTATTGTATGCTTTGCATGCATGACAGCATCTTTATTTTTATACCTTTTTCTTCATTGCTGTTGTGTAAAGATTACTCTGGAGGACGCCCTGGTGCTGTGTCAGAAGTATCACTTCAGGATGCAGTCAGCCTGCGAATGGCTGGAGGATGCCGTGTCCTTCCTGCAGCAAGCAAGCCTTGGTGTGGACGTGGAGAACTACGAGGAGTGTCTCCGGCAGCAGGTCGACATCATGGCCACAGAGCAGGAGTTCCTCACCCACATAGAGGAGCTGCAGACTCTGCTGCCTCAGCTTGAGAACGTGGTCAATCCCACAGCTAAAGACCAGCTCCGTGTGAGCGTGGACTCAGCAAAGCAGAGAGGCGTGGAGGTCCATGATCAACTCCAGTGTCACCAGGATGTCCTTCACAGGTAGAGAAAACAAAATGAGCAACAGTGCACATGCACAGTGATGATTTATTTAGAAATTTAGTTAATAATGAAATGTTATCCTCTAATTTATTTTGTCTTTCTTAGCTGTGTGGCTCAGTGGAAGTCGTACCAGGAGGCAAGGCAGACTGTTATTGAGCTCATGAATGAGGCTGAAAAGAAGTTGACTGAATTTTCCACCGCAAAGGCAGCCACGAGCCAAGAGGCTGAAGATAAGCTATGCAGTCATCGGGTATGAGAGGCCAAAACATTCAGTCACATTAAGTCATTTACCTTACAAAATGAGTGGTGCTTCTTTCATTGCTTAGTTCATTAATTGTCTCTTAATTTTTCAGTCCCTTGTGTCACTGGTGAATGGCTTCCAAGAGAAACTGAGTGGTTTAGAGGAGCAGGCTGCCCAGCTGGAGCTGGTGGGGAGTGATGCCAGCAAGGCCACCATCAGTCGCTCCATGACCACCGTGTGGCAGCGCTGGACACGACTACGAAGCGTGGCGCGGGGACAGGAGAGAGTACTCGAGGACACAGCACAGGAATGGAGGACTTTTAGAGAGAAGGTACACGAACAGACAATGGTGGAAAATATCTATTTCAATATAGATTTTCACTTGCAGCTGAACTTTTATAATCATTTTGTACAGATGGTGAAGGTGAGAGCAGTCTCTGATGAGCTTCAGAGTCGTTTCCCTGACAGTGCCATAGAGAAGGCTTCCAAAGCTACCTTGCAGTCTCTGTTGGACCAACATGACTTGCTGAGCCAAGACTTGGAGAGAGAGCTCTCCTCGCTCACACTGCTCCGCCAGTATGCTCTCAGCCTGCTGCACGATGTAGAAGTGCCTTCACCAACAAATGAGCAGGATGAGCTGCCCAGCCTGAAAGAGATCAGAGCTGTGCAAGACCAAATGGAAAGGTAGTGAGACGACGTTATTTTAATGGAGATGTTATTAAATAAATAGTTTGATTCAAATTCAAAGCAAATTGTTTCAAACATTCTCTTTGCCTCCAGCCTCCTGACACAGTCCAAGACCAAGCGGGCTCAAACAGCTCAGGAACTGAGGGACAGGGAGGAAGTGGAGAAGGAACTCAGCGTTGTAAAAGCCTGGATTCAGGAGACCAGGGAGCTTCTTCTCAATCCCACACCAGACATTGATTCTCTACTGCAGGAGCTTGAGGTATATTGCACATGAAAAAAAAACAGAAATATCGTCTTTATGGTTTTCCAATCATCCCCAAAGCTTCTGTGAAAGCTTACATGTGTCCTCAATTTGTTGCATATAGGTTGTACATGGAGATGTGATCACTTATCGTCAGAATGTGGATAAACTAGCAGAGCAGCAACAGAGCAAGTACCTGGACCTCTACACTATACTGCCCTCTGAAATCTCCATGCAGCTGGCTGAGGTCTCACTTGCGTTGGGCGCCATTGAGGATCAGGTACTGTGTAAATAAGACCTTTACAGGACTCTTCAAGAGAATACCTACACTGTGTTAATGATGTTACATGTTCTTAATATGTTCTAGGTTCTTTCGAAAGAGAGAGAGATTCAGAAAACCAGAGAAATTAAAGAGGACTTCAGCTCTAGAATCCATGACATCTCTGAGAAGCTCAAAGCAATCTCTGCTAAATTCAAGGAAAAATCTCCTGATGTTGATCATGCCAAAGAGGAGGTCAAGGTGGGTCAGCTTATTTTTGCTTGGTCTTTCTGTGAATGTGTAGTTGATACAGCTTGCTTAGAAATCCCAAATTCCAGACTATTAGATGTTGTCAGGATAAAATGATATGCTTCATTTCTTTTCCTCAGAGCCTGGCTGAGGATTTGGACTGCTGTGGTCGCACCCTCTCAGAACTGGATGCTGCTGTACAAGACTTTGGCCGCAGAAACCCCCTGCTGGCCAAACAGCTTGGTGATGCCATCAGCAAACTATCAGAGATGCATCATCACACAACACGGCTGGCAGACTGCAGGAACAACTGGCTCAAAAAGGTTTGCTCTTTCAGGTCTCCCATATACAACACAGCTGTTTCCCTCATGTAAATGTTATTTTATGCTATAACATAAATTACAACTCTTGCTTTACATACTTTGTTTGTTTTGTGCTTTAAACACGTGGCTCTTATCTTGGCTCCTCAGGCTGTCTGCTACTTAGATGAGTATAATGAGATGCTGGACTTCATTGTGAGGTGGTCGGAGAAAGCAAAAAGCCTGTTGAGGGCAAACATCATCTGGAACTCCTCTGTTCATCTGCAGGAGCAAATACGAATGTACCAGGTGAGTTGGCGGTTCAGATCGGCATCCTCATGGGTTCTATTCAACTACATGGACATGGACATGGACATGATCTGAGCTGGATTCATGGAGATTCATGCTTATCCAAGCACAGTCCAGCAGGAGACCATACCACGCATACCTTTCATTCACTGCCTTGTTGCCCTGTGTTTAGGCTGTCCTTCGTGAGTCTCGGGAGCTCCATGGAGACCTGGAGTCAATGGCAGAGAAAGTGGAGCTTCTGTCCGAGGTGCTGCAGGTGGAGTCCATGAGCCAGCAGGTTTGTGAACTCAGTCGACACACCGAGGAGCTTCAGCAAAGCATCAAGATACGGCTGCAAAGTTTGGAGGATGCAAATAAGGTACAGAGAAAAAAAGATTTATCTGTTTAACATGTTTGTCACTTTGAATTACCTTCTTTTCTTTCTTCTTCTTTGTATTATATTTGACTAGTAGAATTTCCCTGAAGCAGTCTTAGTATTTGTAGCTCATACGTGTGATACTGTATAATTGACTCATGCATGATATGTCCTCAGAGTATGGAAGCTCTGGAGTATGAAGTTAAGGCTCTACATGTTGCTCTGGAGCAAGTCCAAAGCTACACTGACTTCACCAGAGTTGGCACGCCAGAGCCTCAAAGAACAGCTGGCTCAGAGACAGGTAATCCAACATTAAAATAATCCATGATATGGCCTGTAATTTGTCATTAATGTAAGAAGCCAAGGTGCTGGCTCCTTACTTTCCACACTGTAGCTTGTTAACACATTCACACAATGTAAACTTTCCCTGTGTATGCAGCGTCTGTTGGCAGATATGGAAAGCTTCAAGCAGCAGGTGCAGGCAGTGCAGCTGTGTCAGAGTGCACTGCGGAGTCCCAGAGGAAGTCATGCCCAACCTTGCCATCTGTCGCACAGCGCTGCGTCTGCAGCAAGAGGCCAGTCAGTTGCAGCACGTGGCTATTCAGCAATGCAACATCCTACAGGTACAGCAGGGGGCACCGTCGCTGCAGCACTGTAACATCATATTGTTTTCCATCCAATGCAGGGTGTCTGTAGAAAGGCACGGCTGGCAGCTTGAGTCACAGTGCTGTTGAAAGTGTGTTATACCAATATTTTGAGAAGTGTACTCCTTTTAGATTCAGAAAAAAACATTTTTAAGGATCATCTAACGAAGCAATTTCATATTTTTATCTAGGAGGCAGTAGTCCAGTACGAGCAGTATGAACAGGAAGTGAGAGACCTCCAGGGGCTGATAGAGGAAGCACACCGTGTCATTCAGGACCGACCCATCCCCTCAAGCAACATCCAGGAGCTGCAGGCCCAGATCCTTCACCATGAAGTACAATTCATTAATTCATTCAAGTTAACCCAACTAAGTCTAATTCACACATAACAAATAAAGTGTGCTTGCATGTGTTTACAAATTTAAACAAGAACTTTGGACAGAAAAGGTTAGGCATCAAATCATCGTCCCTTTTGCCAAGAGACAGTAGTAATAATGGAGATCCACTGCTCTGCAGATTCTGTATTTATGTAACTGATTCAATGCAATCCTTATTTCTGTTTATGGCATTCTCTGTACTGCAGTAAAATTATCTCATAACTGCATATTAGGTTGTAAATTTTGTATTTTTAAATAGGAACTGGCCCAGAAAATCAAAGGTTACCAGGAGCAGATCGCCTCACTAAACTCAAAATGCAAGATGCTGGCAGTGAAGGCCAAACATGCCACCATGCTGCTGACAGTGAGTGACGTGGAGGGACTGCCCGAGGGGCTGCAGGAGATGGATGAAGAGAAATCCAAGAAATCTTCAGCGCAAGCCATCATGGTAAAAGAACATTATATACCACATAACACAGCAATTGACTTGAGTTTTGACTCATTCTGCTATTTCTGGCTTTAGCTTTAAGATTTCAAGTTTGATTCCTTTCATTTTACTAATTAAACCTTTCAGCCTGCTTTCATTATAAAATATGTGTTTTTGTAAGGTGCGTAAAAAACACATAGCTTATGATTAATCTTTCCAAATCCACCTTGCATGTCTGCTCTTCTGTTAATGTTTTCTTGCATGGCGTGTCAGATGACGGCTGGCCGCTGTCACACCCTCCTGTCTCCTGTAACTGAGGAGTCTGGGGAGGAGGGCACTAACAGTGAGGTCTCTTCCCCTCCTGTCTGTCGCTCTCCTTCTCCCATCACTCACACTGAAGCCACTATAACCAAGGTATCTAACTTCTCTCTTTCCCAGTCATTCTGGTGTTTCAGCAAAACTGCACATACGTATGAAATTTGTGGTTTCTATCTGGTCCGCGAACTTACTTTTTCAATATTCTTCCTCTAAATTCTGTGTAATATTTACAGTCTTATTTGTCAATTGATAAATGCAATTAATAAATGAAGAAGTCAAAAACAAACCACGGGAACTATTAATCCATATCTACTCTCTGCCTGCACCCGCAAGTTCATCATGACTAACTTGAATTTGACAAATTTGGGCTCAATAAATGTATTCTATCATAACTGTGTCATAACTGTTGATGGCACTATTTGAATGTCTTTTTTTTAGGCTGGAAGAGGAACACTCACAAGAGCTCCAATCCAAGAATTGTATGACCCCACATTTGAGTCTGTGGCCACCTTAGATGACTTGCAGCGCTCATGGGAGACATTAAAGAATGTGGTATGTGAATAATACAAGACGTCAGCTTGGTGGTTCATTGATTCTCAGTGTTATCATGTCAACGGGCTTTTACATTGTCCAACTGGTCTTCTAACAGATCAGCGAGAAGCAGAGGTCTCTGTATGAAGCTCTGGAAAAGCAACAGCATTACCAGGGTTCCCTCCAGTCAATCTCTTCTAAAATGGAGGCCCTGGAGGCCAAACTGAGTGAACCGGTAGAGGCAGATAAAAGCCCAGATAGCCACATTAAGGCACATGAGGTGAGTCATTACAGTGCAATAAAGTTCTTGAATATTTTGATGGAGAGAGAGCTTTCACATTGACAGGGTAGGGAGTAAATATGTTTTGCATTAATGATATCACAGTTTACAGTAAAACACTCTTAAACTCAACATTATATCACTGTTTCTAAAAATGTGGATGTCCTCTCCAGGGTCTCATAGAAGAGATTCAGAGTGTGCAGGAGGAAATAAACAAGCTGCAGACAAGCTTCACAGAGGATCTGGCCTCAAATGCTGTGGACTCAGACATGGCTGACCAGCTGGCCATGCAGTCCTCCCTCGCTGTGTTAGCCGAGAGGATGGCCACCATCCACATGAAGGCCACAGGGAAACAGCAGATACTCGAGGTAGTTTTTTGTGATGATTGTGAACGTACATTATTACTGATAGTAGCTGATAAGTAAAAATGTGCTGTGCTCTGCCACAGGAGCGTGTTAGTGACCGTCTGGAGGGTCAACGTCAGGAGCAGGCCATACAGCTCTATCACACCCAGGCAGAGGACCTCGACCAGTGGTTGATCAGAATGCGAAGTGCTGTCGCCTCCATGCTTGAACCCAAACCTGCAGAGGAGACAGCTATGGAGGAACAGCTTGCTCAATGTCAGGTAAGAGCTCCCCCTGCTGTCCATTCAGAGCAACGTATGCAAACGTGTTAATTGGAATCATTACTTAAGAATCTAAATTAATTAATTTATATGAGGTCACTTAATAATATGTCTGGAAATTCCAGTAGTGACACTGTTTTCTAGACATTCAGCCGTTGTCTCTGGTCAGCACACTGATGCAAATTTGCCTGAGGATTATTTACATCCGTCTTATGCTTCAATATTTATTTTCCATTATCACATGTGGATCATCCCAGGGGGGCAGGAACCTTTCAGTTGGTAAACAAGAGCATTAGCCGCGTTACAGGGGCATTCAGATGGCTGTGCTCCTAAGCGACTGTAGCACTAGTCTTAAGCAGATTATGCAGATGTCTCTGTGTGACAGGGGCCTGTTAGCAGCATAGGGTGAAGTAGTCAGGGGTTGTGGCTTTCAGACGATTAATAGATCCCGGTGCCGGGATTGGTGTTGGTGACAAAGCTGCTAGGATATCCAAGTAGGGGAATCCTAGAGAACGACGAGGGCAAGGCGGAAGGAGGGAAGAGTTACTCTTAGAATAACCTGCTGAAGCTGTCGATCGCATAGTCATGGCAACATCATTAGAAAACAAATGCTTCCTCAAACATTGGAGCAGCATCCACTGATGTGCATCGTGAACTGGTCTGGACTGAGAATGGTGTTCTGCAAAGTGGAATTACTTTTGAATTTGAGTGTGAGCATGTACGCTGCAGAGCATGGAGCATGAAGGATTAGGGATAATATGTTGCACAGGGAGCAGGGCGGGAACGGTGGGCCAAGGATGACAGCAGAGGGAGAGCTCTCCCTGTCCTGCGGCTTGGGAAAGCTGCTGGTGTAGCCAGACCCCTGTTTGTCTGGAGGGTCTGTTGCTGTCGGAGGTGAGACAACATGTTTGAGCTGGCTTCTCTCCTCCTGCTCCTGCAGAACATGCTGCTGGAGATCGAAGAGAAAGTGCTGGCCCTGTCGGAGCTGTCCATGCAGAGTGAGAACCTGCTGCTGGAGGGCCGGACAGAGACGAGAGAGGAAGGCGAGCAGTTGGCTAGGAAGTTACGCACATTGAAGGGCGGCCTGTTGGAGCTGCAGAGGATGCTACAAGACAAGCAGATTAACATCCAGGTGAAGTGGCTACATGCTTTAAATGTTTACATCCACTGATGTGTGTGCATGTGATGCACATGATCAATACCACATGAAACTGGGTTCAGTCTCCAGTGTAACTTGCTTCTAATATAGATTAAAAAGAATTCAACATCACATGTGACATTTTTTTCTAACTGCAGCATGAAGAATATTTTTGTGTTTAGTTCATTTGTTACCAGCCAAGCATGACAAATGATGAAAAGCCAGCCAGGAGAATATTGTATTGTTGTTTATCCAGAATCTAGTGTGCGAATCAGAATTTAATTACTTAATTTGGTGCTCCTCCTTCTTCCTTGATTTAGACTTACTTTAATTTTCTGGTCCTACAGGGCTCCCTGCAGGAGCAGGAAGACAGTGAATCAGACTCGAGCCTCTCTCAGAGTCCTAGTGTGCAAGACTGGCTGGCCCAGGCACGGACCACACGTTCCCAACAACATCAGGACAGTATGCAGAGACAGAGGGTACATTTTCTTTTTTTGTTCCTTGTTTTTGTACTCAATATAACACAATAACTTTATTAACTTTGACAGCAGTGTTGTCATGAAATTGATCAATTGTATCACAAAGTTTAACTGTCTTACATGTGTGATTTTCAGGAACTAGAGGAGCAGCTGGCAGAACAGAAAAAGTTGCTCCAGTCAGTTGCTAGCAGAGGAGAGGAGATCCTCATCCAGCAGGCTTCGCCCAGCAGTGTCAGGTATTCTACCACACCATACATGTATACAGATGTAACATGTTGCAGATTATAAATGGAACCTTAATTAATTCAGGTTTCTCTCACCCTGTAGCACATCAGAGCCATTTTCACCAGCAGCTTTGGTTGAGAGGGAATCTCAGGCTGCTCGAGAGCAGATGAGGCAGAGATGGGAGAGCTTGAGACTAGAGCTCAAAACTAAACTGCAGCTCCTGCAGAAAACGCTGGAACAGGACCACAAACAGCCGGTACAAACCTTATTGTATTGTTAAAGTGGAAGTAGAAGTAGAGTGCATTGATATTGTACTTGTTGTTATCAAGTTTTAATGCTGGGGACTGTTGTTTAGTCTGTTATTTGGTTGTTGTGTTTTTTGCAGGTGTATTCCAGAGCTTCTCGTGTATCCACAGCAGGAACACTGTTCAAAGGAGAAACACAACCTGACAAATCCTCCCTCAAGACTCTGTATGACAGCTTCAGACAAACAATAGAGGACATGACCACTCAGGTTTTACTATTTCCATGACATCATTGTACATTTTAGTCCATGACATTTGTGTAGTTCAACATGTGTTAAAGGTACTTTGCAACACTCTTGTGTGTACGTAGTCTGGTGGTGGTGAGACACAGGTGCCGCAGATGGAACAGCAGCTCTACGCAGCTGTGTCATCCACCTCCTCCTGGCTGGATGGCGTGGAGAACAACGTCTTCTCTGGTTCAGTGCTTCTGGCTGAGAACGCAGAGACCCAGCTACAAAAGCAAGAGGTACAATCAGAGTTATCTGTGCAGCTTCTTTATCCATCAGTTGAAAATTCTAGATCTAGTTTAATACTGATGGAATGGATGGGTAATAACAGTAAATAAAAAAGATTAATTTGTGTTTCTATTGTAGTTTATGTACACTCTGGATATAATCTTGTCATTTTGCAGTTGAGTATTTTTTTTTAAATCTTCCTAAACTGTCCTGAATTTTCCTCCAGACCTTAGAAAACGATGTGAGGCATGTCACAGAGGACGTGAAGCTCAGCCAGGCCCTGCTAGCTGGGTCTCCAGGGTTGAAACAAGAGGACCGAGCACTGCTAGAGGACAACCTTGACTGCCTGAAAGAGAGATTAGGAACTCTGGGTTGTGCTCTGGGGCAACGCTGTGACCACATGAGGACCAGAGCACATGAGCTCACAGCCTACCAGGTGTGCTTTGCATTTTTTGCTTTTCAAGGGCCTTTCATGGTAAACATTCATAACCATACACGTACTGTATTATATCTACGACATCTTAATTTAAATGTTCTATAAATTGTCTTTTGTCTAAAACAGACTGAGTTGCAACTTCTCCAGACTGCTTTAATTGAGACCAAGTGCCAGATCCTACAGGCCTTAGCTGGAGCCATGGATAGACCAGCTTCAAAACAACTGGAGGTAATGCAAGCATTCACATAGACATGCACGAACAGAAGCCCGTCACATCTCACAGAGAACAAAAAAATGATCATTCATGTCGTTTCTCTCAGGTTATTGCCAGTGCAGAAGAGAGCCTGAAAGACTTTGAGCAGAGGATTACAGAGCTCAAAACCAGAGGAGCAGCACTACAGGCGGACCAGATATCAACAAACAAAATACTAAAGCTCCAGGTAATGTACTGCACATGACAGACTGCTCTCACTAAAAGATGCTCACACTGAAAACCATGCAGTAAAGGCTGCTCAGTATAAGTTTTACTTACTTATAGCTTATAGTTTCTATCATTAATAAAAGTAAAAGCAGATACAAGTTAGAAACCTCTTTGATCTTATTACACCAAAGGGGACTTTGTACATACCATCTTATGTATTTATTTATAATAATTCTAGCAACTCTTTGGCAAATATCAAATATCAAAAAATATACAACATGAAAATGATGAAACAATGTGTTTTTTGTGTGTGTTTAGGATTCCTATGAGGAGTTGGTGATGACAGTGGGTTCCCGGCGCAGTGGGCTGAACCAGAACATGGCTCTGAAGGAGCAGTACGAGCGAGCTCTGCAAGACCTGACAGACCTGGTGGACACAGCTAAAGACAAGATGGCTGCCGATCAGAGAATCATTGCCAGCTCCGCAGAGGAAGTCCAGAATCACCTGGACAAACATAAGGTTTATTTGACTTTCGGCTCCATTGAGCTAGAAATAATCTACAGTGTGAAATATAAAAACATAATGCTTGTAATGCTGGAGACAATCTACAGACAGAAAAATAACTGCTCAGTGTGTGTTTTCTAGGAGTTCTTCCAGGGTCTGGAGTCCCATATGATTCTAACGGAGACATACTTCAGAAAAATCAGTGCTCTGATGCTTCCCAAAGAGCATCAGGCTCTGGAGGAGACGCTGGCTGAGGCCCAGAGCGTCCTCAAAGAGGCACACAGCAAAGGGGTTGAGCTGGAGTGTGTCCTGGAGGTGAGGACCATTTGTGAAAGCATCATTATTTGAATCACTTATTTTCTGGCCTAGACAAGTTGTAGTTAAGGAGTTAAGGTGTGGTCTTCATCTGAGGTTTGAGGTTTGCTCGTCAGTTGTTTCAAATGTTTTATATGTTCTGTTTTTTTAGACTTGGTGCCGCTTGGTACAGGACTACCAGAGTCTGAACCGTCATTTGGAGGCAGTTGAAGGAAGTATCCCTACTGTCGGCCTGGTGGAGGAGAGTGAAGAAAGGCTCATGGACAGAATCTCATTGTATCAGGTACAAAGTGCCATATGTGCATTTTCTAACCCTTACAAACCTGACCTCACCATCCTAAGCTACAGGGTCAATTCTCTAAGATTCTGTTGTCTTTTATTCTCTAAAGGGTCTAAAGGGGAGGCTGACAGAGCATCAGCACAAGTTATATCAGGTACTGGATGAGGGCAAACATCTCTTGCTGTCAGTGTGCTGTCCCACACTGGAGAATCAGCTCACGCTGCTGGGGGAACACTGGCTCAACAACACCAGCAAGGTCAACAAGGAACTACAGCGCCTGGAGGCCATCCTAAAACACTGGACCAGGTCAGGAACACATCAGACTCTGAACTGTCTATGAATTTAATTTATAATGTTTGTTAAGCAGTTAGCATGTACATGTGATTTCTGAACTCGTTGGCATGATATCCTGCAGGTATCAGAGGGAGTGTGCAGAGCTTACCCAATGGCTGCAGTCTGCCCTGGAGCGTCTGGAGTTTTGGAATACGCAGGCGGTGTTAGTCCCACAGGAGCTGGAAACAGTCAGAGACCATCTCTCTGCTTTTCTTGTAAGAACACAGATTTAGCTTTTTTTTTTTTTAACCTGTATTGATCCATAGAGATTCAGGCTCTTTGGCTGGTTGACATGGTTGAGTCTTCGCCTTATATGTGGGAAAATCTTCTAGGAAATGACTACCCACCCAGTGTGTAATAGCGTCGGTAGCAGTAATAGTAAACTTGCTGTGTCATCTGTAAAAAATACACCTTTGATTGCATACCATTCCTGTCACTGTCTGTCTCAGGAGTTTTCAAAGGAAGTTGAAGGAAAGTCCAGCCTGAAGAGCTCAGTTGTAAACGAGGGCAACCAGCTGCTGCGTCTGAAGAAAGTGGACACGGTGGTGTTGCGGTCTGACCTGGCACGCATCGACACTCAATGGACTGAGCTGCTCACACGGATCCCAGTGGTCCAGGAGAAGCTGCATCAGGTATCGTCACTTGCAGCCAGACTGGACAGGCTTAACTGCTCCAGGGCAAATAGGATTACCCTTTCTGCTGCTTCACTTGTATATAGAGGTTTTCACACAGGGTTGACCTCAGACTGGCAGCATGTGTGTTTGAGTGTCTAAAATGCTGGTGCCATGTTTTCAGATCCAAATGGAGAAGTTGGCGTCCCGTCATGCCATTTCTGAGCTGTTTAACTGGATATCACTGATGGAGAGTGTCATTGAAGAGAATGAAGAAAACCTCAAGAGTGCAGTGGGGTCAAATGTGATTCAGGACTACTTGCAAAAATACAAGGTTTGTTTACGAGTCAAACTATATAAGAGCATATGTATATACATGTATATGTATGTCCAGATTTGAGATGTTTCAACTTGCTCATGATTTGATTATCAGGTTCATGTAATCTGTGATTCTAATCATGAATCTGTGACTGAATCTATGGTTGTTTTCTCTGTTTCAGGGCTTCCGAGTAGATTTAAGCTGTAAGCAGCTGACTGTGGACTTTGTCAACCAGTCGGTGCTGCAGATCAGTGGTCAGGATGTGGAGAGCAAGCGCAGTGATAAGACAGACTTTGCTGAGCGACTGGGAGCCATGAACCGACGCTGGCAGATCCTACAAGGCCGTATCAATGAGAGGGTGAGGCCTTAAACACTGATACAGCTATTGTCATTTATTAGTGCCAAATCAGGATGTTAGACTTTAATTTGTATAAATTACTTGTAGATCCAGTTCCTGGAGAACCTTTTGGACATGTGGTTGGAGTATGAGAGCAACGTTCAGGCCCTGAAGTCCTGGATGGCAACTCAAGAAGAACGGTTAAAGAGGAAACACCGGATAGAGGATCTGACATCAGTGCAGAATGCTCTCAAAGACTGCCAGGTAGGTTTCTGTTACTGTGCCACACCGACCCCTGCATGCATGTTATTATCACACCTTTTTGAATCCATGTTTGTGTGTCATGTGAAACTATTGCCTGATAGGAAATGGAAGAGTTGGTGAAGGAAAAAGAGAAAGAACTAGAGAGGGTGGAGGAGCAGGGCTGCGCCCTTGTCCAGAACAAGACCGACGAGGCCTGTGCTATCGTCATGGAGACGCTCCAGGGTGTCAATCACACCTGGGCTAACCTGGACCACTTGGTAAGCTCCCCTGTTCTCTTTCCGTTACACCCATCTATTCTGCTTTACGCTTCCCTGTTGCTGTTCTGCTCTTTACTGAACGCCTCTGTGTGTGTTTTTTCCCACCTCTTATAGATCGGGCAACTAAACATCAGCCTGAAGTCAGTTCAGGACCAGTGGAGTCTATACAAGCGGGCTTCAGAAGAGATCAATGGCTACCTGATGGAGGGAAGGTATTCTGTATCTCGTTTCCGCCTCCTCACTGGCTCCCTGGAGGCTGTTCAGCTGCAGGTGCAAAGTCTGCAGGTATGTTAGGATGAAGAGGCGTTTGATTTATTATACCTGTCAGCTGGCCTGTAGTCCAGACAAATGTGTTTACATTGATTGCATTGGTGTGTGTTTCAGTTTATATTTAGATTTTTCATCAGTGGAACATTTTTTAAATTCTAATTTAATCCTGGCTGGTGAATTAAGCACTCTATTTGTCAAATGTGAAGGATTTACAAGAGGAGCTGGAGAAACAGGAGAGCAGTCTGAGAAAGTTTGGTGCTGTGACCCATCAACTCCTGAAGGAGTGTCATCCTTCAGTGTCAGATTCTCTCAACAATGCCCTGAAGGATGTCAATGCAAGGTGCTCTTAATTTTTAATATATTACTGAATAAATATTTATTTAGGCCTTCTATAGTCTTCTCATTATTGTTTACATTGATCCATGTCATATTTGCATTCAGATGGACTGGCTTACTGGAGGAGATTGCGGAGCGTCTGAGAAGCAGCAAAGCCCTGCTTCAGCTGTGGCAGCGCTACAAGGAGCTTTATGAGCAGAGCTGCAGCAGCATCCAGCTGCAGGAGGAAAAGGCAGACCAGCTCCTCAAGCTGGCATGCAGTAAGGACATCGCTGACGAGGAAGTGTCCGACTGGATCCATGAATGCAGCGTGAGTGAGGCCACACCATCATTTTATATCTAAATAACCATTCAGTATATTAACACACGTAATGAAATGATGTTTCTTTGATGTTGCAAGGTTTGAAGGTTGAAAGTTTTGTTTTGTTCTTTTATTTTCTGAATGAAAAAGTTATTTTACTCCAACTCCAAACTTTATGGTTGCTTTGTCTCAGGAGGTTCTCCGGTCCCAGGCTCCAGTACAGGCCTCCCTGCAGGTTCTCCAAGAACTGGGAGATCAGCTAAAACAGCAGGTGGACACATCTGCAGCATCTGCCATCCAGTCAGATCACCTCTCTCTCACCCAACGACTCACTGCTGTGGAACAGGCGCTTACCAGACAGCTCACCACACTGCAGGTAGAGAAAAAGATTCATGAAAAACAGTTTGACTTCAGGTTGTCCATTGAAATAATCAGTCACTCTTGCTGACGTTTCTCTTCCAAACCAGACTGGCGTTCAGGACTATGAAACCTTTAATGATCAGCTGGATTCACTGGGTTGCTGGATAGTTGAAGCTGAGGAGGCTCTGAAGGTGCAAGATCCCAGCGGCTCCACCGACCTGACAGTCATCCAAGACCGCATGGAGGAGCTCAAGGTTTTTTGCTGTTTTCATTTTGTTGTTTAGTTAAAAAAAAAAAATCAATTTTCGTGTTTGCCTTGAAATTGAGAAATGTAATATTTCTCTCTTGCCCTGCTGCAGAGGCTCATGCTGAAATTCAGCAGCATGGCTCCTGAACTGGAGCGTCTAAATGAGCTTGGTTACCGGCTCCCTCTCAACGATTCAGAGATCAAACGCATGCAGAACCTCAACAGGAGCTGGTCAACAGCCTCAGCACAGACCACAGAGAGATTCAGGTACGACAAATATTTTAAAAAAGTAAGGCAAGAGTTATAAAAATGTGCAAGAGTCCCAGAAGAGGGTTAAAATGCTGTAAATCCATTTCTGAAAATAAATAACAAATAATGTGTGTAAAGTAAAGGTGACTAAGATGTTGTGTTTTGTTTATTGCAGCAAACTTCAGTCCTTCCTGCTGCAGCAGCAGACCTTCCTGGAGAAGTGTGAAACATGGATGGAGTTCTTGGTCCAAACAGAAGAGAATCTGGCTGTGGAAATTTCTGGGAACTACCAGAGTTTGATGGAGCAGCAAAGAGCTCATGAGGTTAGAGTCCCTTTAAAGTAAATGACCCTGAAACTGCTGCTTTCTAAATGTATGCATCATTAATCATCAATATGTTGCCTTCCAGTTATTCCAAGCTGAGATGTTCAGTCGGCAGCAGATCCTGCACTCGATCATCAGTGATGGACAGAGGATGTTAGAGCAGGGTCAGGTAGATGACAGGTAAGATGTGTTTCTAATCTGTTGCTCTTTGTTTACAAAAAATCTGTTACAAGTCTACGTTTAAAGATGACATTACTTCTCTCTCCTGCAGAGATGAGTTCAACCTAAAGTTGGCTCTTTTGAGCAACCAGTGGCAGGGCGTGGTGCGCCGTGCTCAGCAGAGGCGGGGCATCATTGACAGTCTGATCCGCCAGTGGCAGCGCTACAGAGAAATGGTGGAGAAGCTGCGCAGATGGCTGGTGGAGGTCTCCCACCCCGCAGAAGCACTTCAAGCAGGGACTACAGTGCCTCTGCAGCAAGCTCGCTCAATGCTGGACGCTGTCCAGGTACATAATGTAAAAGCTTTCAGAGTACACAGCTCAGATTTATCTAGATTGATGCTGGACAGAAACATACATTTTCCGTTTAGTCCACCCACTAATCTCTCCAGAACAGGCATGTATTGATTAATGTTTTAGTCCCAGTGCATCTTTGTCAGGTTGATTAAGACATATTATGCAGTGGACCCCAGAAAAAGATCAAAATCTTGATCAATGAAGAGAGAATAAACCTACTTAGAAAATATTAAAGTGCAACAGCCACAGCATGGACTGATGCAGACTGGTGGGCATAAAAAGAGATACATACATATATCTTAATGTGATAAACCACACCTATCTCATACTTCAAAAAAGGTAACTGTGATTTACAAATGTTGGTTGGGCAGGAGACTAACTTGTCTGCGGCTCGATAAAGATTTTATCTGAGTGATTGTGTTTTTTGATTCAGCTGAAGGAAAAGGTGCTGCAGCGTCAGCAGGGCAGCTACATTCTGACAGTGGAAGCTGGCAGACAACTGCTCCTGTCGGCTGATAGCAGGGCAGAGGTGGCCCTGCAGGCCGAGCTAACTGAGATCCAGGATCGATGGAAACATGCCAGCATCTGCTTGGACGAACAGAAGAAAGAGCTTGCCACCTTATTAAAGGTAAACCAGACAAATTACCAACAGCTTGTGGAGTACGGGGAACCTCAGGGGAGACTATAGATGTTTAATTATAGGTGCAGGTTTGAATGCTTCTCATTAGTTTTCTTCCTCCAAGAGGCACAGCCTGCTTTTACTTGTGTTTTAAATGTGGAATGCCATACAAATCCTAATAGGGAAAGTAATGGAAGAATTACTATTATTCTGCTACGTTACATATTACTAATGTGGTCGCAACTATTCTTTATGTCATGTCCAGGACTGGGAGAGGTGTGAGAGAGGTATTGGTGGATCACTGGAAAAACTTCGAGCCTTCAAACGGCAGCTCTCTCAGCCTCTTCCTGATCACCACGAGGATCTGCAGGCCGAGCAGATGCGCTGCAAGGTAACAGCCTCCGGGCGTTTTTTCAGTAATTTCATCAAGTGGAAATTTTGCACAAGGGATACCTCACATACCAGTAACACAAAGCTGAAATTCACACTGACCTAGAAAGTGTAGAATCAGTGCAGAGTCTAACTAAGTTACCTCATCTGTTGAGCTGATTTTATTTAGGAAAGTTGACATTATTGTTCAGATCACAAGGTAAAAGTTCTGTCTGCAAGATTTTCAAATGAATGCTACTTTTCTTTGACAAAACAGGACCTGGAGAATACATTTGACGGCTGGACCGGAGATCTGGCCCATCTGACGGTGCTGCGGGAGTCTCTGTCTTGCTACATCAGTGCAGAGGATCTGTCTGTCCTGCAGGAGCGAATAGAGCTGCTGCATCGACAATGGGACGAAATCTGCCACCAGGTAGAGTTCTTCATAGCCGTGCTTTGTATCATACAGTAGTAACCATGTGACATTACATACACTGGTCTTATCTCTGCAGTTCCTCAAGATACCAAACGGTGGTGCTGGTGTCAAACAAAATTATAGAACGGTTTTACTTCAAATGCAGCTTAACATTATCTCAACAGAAGACAGAATATTTATAAGAATAATATATATTATTAGTATTAGAGCAACTGAATCATATAGAAGGAGAATGTTCAAACAGAGAATTTAAAGTCATAGTATAACAAGAAGATTAAATAAGTGTAGAAATAGCATTTCCTCTGTTTTTTTTCTCACATTGTCATCCACAGTTCTAAAAATAGCTGTAATTTATGAATACAGTATGCACTGTTCCTCATCTTACTTAAATATAACTCAAAATGGCATTTCGCAACAGATTTTAAAAAGGAAACTTTACTGTTCACAGCGGTTGCCTTGGCGTGCAAAATGAAACCTTGTTGCATCCTGTGTAGTCTAGATATAATGTGCACACAGGAAACGAACACAAGCACACGCTCGCTGCTTGATGCAAATGACTCAGTCACGGTTCAGTGATCTCTGTGATCTCTGTTTCCTTTTGAGACTTTCTGACATGAATGTACTTTTGTCTAACAAAGCTCTTGTGCACTTTGCTCAGCGATGTCCTTAATTGAATATGTATTGCTGTTCCTCTGCAGCTGTCACTGCGCAGGCAGCAGGTGAGTGAGAAGCTGAATGAGTGGACCGTATTCAACGAAAAGTACAAGGAGCTCTGCGAGTGGCTCACCAACATGGAGAGCAAAGTCTCCCAAAACGGAGACATCAGCATCGAGGAGATGATCGAGAAGCTTCGCAAGGTAAACAAAAAACAGAAATATGCTGAAACATTTATTTTTTGTGCAAATTTTTGCAGCAGTATAGTTAGTTACTCTTAAAAATGCAGTTAGTGACATGCTGCTTATCATCGTTTTTATATCTGCACATCATTTTCTTTATGCCACTAAACATTTGGGTGCACTACACCGAGTGATGCACCTTTCAGTCATCCTCCTCACATCTGTTGCCTCAGTCACAGTCACACCCTTGTTATGACGATGGAGGAGGTGGATATGTTGCTAAGGAAGTAAAATATAGTAATATAGCAACTGTGCATAATACTTCTGTAGAACCTGATCATGCTGTATCTGCTCCAATTAGTTTTTTTAGTGATCTAAATATATTTGTAATCCTTTCCGAGCTCATATGTCTCCTGTTCTTGCATATTCATTTGTCATTGACGCCATGTCTCTTTTATTTTATTTCTGTTATTTACATTAACTGTAGCAAAGTCCCATTACAGCATGCAACTTTTTTAAATAACTTTTTATTGTGTCTCAGGACTACCAGGAGGAGATCACTGTGGCTGAGGAGAACAAGCTGCAGCTGCACCAACTGGGAGAGCGCCTGGCCAGAGCCAGTCACAAGAGCAAAGCAGCTGAGATCGAACAAAAACTCAACAAAGTCAGCGACCGCTGGCAGCACCTCCTGGATCTCATCGGAGCCAGGTAAAAAGATATACCCGAGGAGCTTAAATAGTCCTGCAGTTTCATGAAGACATAAAACAAGAGTTTTGTATTGTACTGTACTGACAGTGTAGGTTTAATGAATTGTGCTCACAGAGTGAAGAAGCTGAGAGAAACTCTGGTGGCCGTGCAGCAGCTGGATAAGAATATGAGCAGCCTCCGCTCCTGGCTGGCCCACATTGAGACCGAGTTATCCAAACCCATCGCCTACGACTCCTGTGACTTCCAGGAGATCCAGAGGAAGCTCGATCTGCAGCAGGTAACATAGTGTGCAGCACAGTGCATAAAATACACACAATACCATAGATTATAGATTTTATTATATTATTGTAGCAATTAACTGTTTACCTGCAACCTCAAACTAGCACTAGCACTGACTCCCAGGCTATTAGTCAGTATTAAAAAAATGATCATTCTGACTGAATTCATCTGTGGAGGGATTTTTATATTAAATCAACTAATTGAAAGTCATTGTTATGATTTTACGTTACATTATTACTTCCCTCTCTTGCTTGTTATCACACACATTCATATATACCCACTCTGTATCCCTTCTCTCACCGCTCAGGAGCTTCAGCGTGACATAGAGAAACACAGTACAGGAGTGGCGTCTGTACTGAATCTGTGTGAGGTGCTTCTGCACGACTGTGACGCCTGCGCCACCGATGCAGAGTGTGACTCCATCCAGCAAGCAACCCGTAGCCTTGATCGCCGCTGGAGAAGCATCTGTGCCTTGTCTATGGAGAGGAGACTCAAGTAAGATGTCGGATGTTGCATGAAAACAAAGAGAGTTGATTGTATTAGTGGAAAAATTTTATTGATTTTTATTGTATGTAATGTAAAATTGTATGTAACACTCATTTTTCTCTGTGCTAGGATTGAGGAGACGTGGCGTTTGTGGCAGAAATTCCTAGATGACTTTGCACGATTTGAGGAGTGGCTGGCCACTTCAGAAAAGACTGCAGCTTTGCCCAACTCCTCTGGTGTCCTGTACACTGTAGCCAAGGAGGAACTTAAGAAATTTGAGGTATTGCAAAAATATTCTCTGTAAACTATTAAAAACTTAAACTGAGACAAACCACAGGACAAATTCTTGACCTAGATGGTGCTTTTGATTATCACCATATTAATAAAATTCTGTGTTTCTGTAGGCCTTCCAGAGGCAAGTCCACGAAAGCCTCACCCAGCTGGAGTTAATCAACAAGCAATACCGCCGCCTGGCCCGAGAAAACCGCACTGACTCTTCCTGTCGGCTGAGGGAGATGGCTCACGATGCCAATCAGCGATGGGACAACCTGCAGAAGAGGGTGGCATCAATCCTCCGCAGGCTTAAGGTAATTTATTACATTCATCTGTGTGCTCCACCTGTATGACTGAATGTTAAATCAATGACTAATGAAGCCACATAGGGGACTCTAATGAACTACTAAATATATTATACAGGTACTTGCAGGATGTAGCTTGTTCTAACAGCAGCATCTCTTTTTCAATACGCAGCACTTTATTAGTCAGAGAGAGGAGTTTGAGACAGCCAGAGACGGCATCTTGGTGTGGCTGACAGAGATGGACCTGCAGCTGACCAACATCGAACACTTCTCTGAGTGTGACATTCAGGCCAAGATCAAACAACTCAGGGTATGTTTGTCACAATATTTCAGACCCACACACACCGCCTCTGTGATTTCTTTGCTTTGAAATAAACATCTCAAACAGATTGTGAAAGAACCTTGAGTTTAGCGTGAAAAACAGAATTAATGAGGAGCTGTTTATCTGTGCCACAGTCCTTCCAACAGGAGATCTCCCTCACTACAGCCAAGATCGAGCACATCTTCCACCAGGGAGAGGCGCTCATAGAGAAGAGCGAGCCTCTGGATGCTGCTGTCATCGAGGAGGAGCTGGAGGAGCTGCAGCGCTACTGTCAGGAAGTGTTTGGTCGAGTGGAGCGCTACTACAAAAAGCTCATTCGGCTTCCTGTAAGAACCAAGAACATTTTCTTCTTAATCTATGATTTCACAGTCTGTTGTGGCTCGATTACAGGCAACAAGAAGTTGAAAACCTAAGCATAAACTATTTAAATGATAAATTTTCCCTCAGCTTGCAGATGACGACACTGAGGTGTCATTCTCGGACCGTGAGCTGGAGCTGGACGAGGCTGGTGATTTGTCCAGTCTACCGTGGAACGAGCGTTTGGGAGACGGCTTCATGTCACCTCTGCCGTCCTCCGGACGCTCAGCCTCCTTGGCGGCCCAACTCCGAACCGAGCGCTCAGGCAGGGACACCCCAGCCAGCGTGGACTCCATTCCCCTGGAGTGGGACCACGACTACGACCTGAGCCGCGGACTGGAGAGCGCCAGCAGGGCCCTGAGAGAGCAGCAGAGCGAGGAGGGAGACTTCCTCCAGCGGCCTGCCTCATCCTTGTCAGGTTAGTTTCCAAACACACACACACACACACACACCATTCTGCTTAAGATTTACATAATAATTGATGATGATGGATACTTTTTTATACTTTAATGTTGTTTATTTTATCTTGTGACCCCTGGAACTATGTCGTGATTTTGTAACCCTCCACTCTTTGTAACAGGCTGCATAAGTCTTTGAGTTGTGAGAAGTTCCACCAAAGAGGATTTCCCCCTCTAAACTTAGCCAGTGTTTTGCTTGAATAATTGTGAAGGCCTCATTAAATGAGGCTTGAAGAGGTAAAACTGTATTTCACTAGAAAAAAGCAGAGATCAGAGAAGAAATAATACAAATAACCGAACAATATTTTCTTCTTTACTGTCTTCATTTTGCAACCCCTTACATCAGTCCAGTTCAGTCCAGTACTAAGGTGCTGTTCAATGGTGGACTCTGACATCTGCTCTCCCTGAGGAAAGGAAAACAAGAGTTTGCCTATGACGATTTAATGTGAGCAAGACAAGTCAAGACTGCAGTCATAGTTTCAGCCATGGTTCAAGAAGTATTTAAACGTGAAGCTGCAGGATGGTGGTGCATCAACCAAGATTAGAAACAGCAGATGAATATGAGGTTAATCAATTCATGGAGTCAAACAGTGTAATACCCACTGCTGAATGTGTGTACTGTACAATGTTTCTTCCAGATGTAGTGATCCCAGAGAGCCCCGAGGCCTATGTTAAACTTACAGAACAAACACTGAGGTCCTCCACTGGTAGGCAACAGCAGACCCCAGCATGCCACAAGTGTTTGGGGCCAGAATTAACAGCTGCACTGAGTGACACCACACTTATAGCCTATTCACCGGCTTGGACTTTAATTTGTGTTGATTTCCTCTCTTATACACACTTTGGGCACACACTGTAACCAGTGGCAACACTTTCTAACACTGGGGGGATAGGGTCAATTCCATTTTTATTTCTTCAATTCACTGGTTCTGCTTTAGTCGCTATTTGGCAGAACTGAAATGGAATTCAGCCTAACCCTTCTTTCTAACTGGCTTTCTTACTTTTGTTTGCAGTGTGCTGTGTAGCTAACCTCTTTGGATTTCTTTGACCTCTTTTGACATTTTACGTTCCAGAAAAGCATGTTGTTTTCTTGTCACGGTGAACAAGTCTGAACTTCTTGCTGAAGGGATTGCAGATTTGTTTAAAAGTAAACTTTTCTTTGGCTCCGTTCACACAGAGACACATCGTGTAAGAAAAATGCTTTTGAATCCTTCAAATGAAGGACAAGAAAGCACAGCGATGAGGCTGTTTTTGTTACAGACTGTATGAGGTAAAACAAAAATCTCTTTGAGAAAAGCAGCAACGATCACTTGTCAAACCGAGACGGGCACCGTGAGTGACAAGTGGTTGTGAAACCAATCTGTCTATCTTTAAAATCATCTCTTGTTCTTCACGTCTTGTGTTTCTGTCTGAACGGGGCCTTATCTTATCTTGGGTTGTAAAGCATACTTCAAGTAACTATTATGACAGAATATTTGTTCCTGATCTGCAAAGATGACAAGTTGATGCTGTACCTACAGGGGAGGTCGCCTCTTCGGACTCACATATTCACCCTCTGGATGTCAGCCGTTTCCACCTGCAACAACTGGACAGCAGCCGCAGTCGCACACCTACAAGCTTGGAACAGGATGCCTCATACATGGGATATGTATGTGTTTCTGCTACAGCTGCCTGCAGGACAAAAAATGCTTCATAAATTCTTATAATATATGAAATTATCTTTTTTTAAAAATACTTTGTTAGCTTACCACCAGCCAATGATAGTTTTTTACCTTTAGATTAGTGCTCAATTGACAACTGACCAGGTTAAAATGTTTGTCTATCCTGAATAATGTGTAATACAAAATAGTGATGTGTAACCTAACACAAGTCCATTCTGTAGATGCGGCTGCTGGGTGAGTGTCGTGGCAGTATTGACACAGTGAAGAGGATGGGTGTCGAGCTGAAGGAGGAGGAAGACACGGTGTCTGGACTGGCAGATCCCAGCAGCTCAGAGTCCCAGACATCAGGTAATACTACACCACAACCTATCCTGCATGCATATGTCCTACATCCAGCAGAATACAACTCTGATACATTATTTTTATCTGACACCCTGCAACCTAGGAGTGATTGAGCGCTGGGAGCTCCTGCAGGCTCAGGACCTCAGCAAAGAGATGCGCACAAAGCAGAACCAGCAGCAGTGGCAGCAGCTGAACTCTGACCTGAACAACGTTTGGACTTGGTTGGGAGAGACGGCGGAAGAGCTGGAGCAGCAGCGGAGGCTGGACCTCAGCACGGACATCCAGACTATTGAGCAGCGCATCAAAAAGCTCAAGGTATTATTGTTGTCTTTTTGGTAATGCCTTTTTTCATTTTTTAAATGATTCTTTTGTCTTTTCTCTTTTAAATATATAAAATTTTACATGACTTGATGTAAATGTTTGTCTACAGGAGCTGCAGAAGGCGTATGACAAGCGCAAAGCTATTGTCCTGTCCATCAACCTGTGCAGCGCTGAGTTTGTGCAGTCAGACACGGAGGAGTCCCGAGAGCTCCAGGTCAAACTGAAAGACATGAACAACAACTGGGACAAACTGGGCGGCTCACTGGAGGAGTGGAGGTCTTCATTACAGGACGCTCTCATGCAGTGTCAAGTAAGTGCCAGTCATCATTTTTAGGCCCTCCAAATGAACTCAGCTGTAATTATGCATACAGTTAATTTTTTTTCTGATTAATAGGACTTCCATGAAATGAGCCACGGTCTGCTGCTCTGGTTGGAAAACATTGACCGCAGGAGGAATGAGGTGGTTCCCATTGACCCCATCCAGGACAGTGACACTCTTCATGAGCATCATAAAACACTTACGGTACAGAGCTATAAATATAGTTTGATTAGATCAGGAGTTTGTTTTGGAACAACGTTTTTTAATCATGTAGCAGTGCATTGCAGCAGGCCGTACTCATCTTATTTTAAATCCCACAGCAAATCCGCCAGGAGCTGCTGGACTCCCAGCTCAAAGTCGCCTCGCTTCAGGACATGTCCCTGCAGTTGCTGGTCAACTCTCAGGGCAGCGACTGCCTGGAGGCCAAGGAGAAGGTTCATGTTATTGGGAACCGCCTTAAACTGCTGCTAAAGGAGGTAACACGGGACCTCCGAGAGCTGGCTAAGATTCTGGACATCACAAGCAGTCAACAGGTAGATCGTCATTTACTATCGGATCTGATTTACAGATCTCAGTTTTTAGTTCTATAAAAAATGTCTTCTTATATCAGTGGTCAGCATTGATGTTTATGGATCATTTTCCAGCATTGCTCATTTGGAGGCAGGAAGTTTTACAGCCACAGAACTATATTTCTTCAGTATGTTTTGTTTGTTATGCTGCTATTCGATTTAAAACTTAAAATGTGTCATCTACTGTATCATCCTGAAAGTGTAAACTTCCTGGATTGTTTCAGAAGTATAATTTTTCTCATTAGTAAATAAGTGAGTTAAAGCAATTTATTACTAGAGATGTAATCCATGATGATCCACACACAATTAACAATAGAAAAAGAAGAAGCAGAAGTAGAAGAAGAAGATTCACTTTATTCGTCCCTCAGTGGGGAAATTCTTCTTCAAATTCTTCTTCAATGGCCTCTTCTCTTGTAGCTGAATGAAAATACTGTTGTTGACACAGATCTGTTGTGCTAAAGCTGGATTAAAAATGTGACTAGATCCAAATGATACTTTTATTTAAATTAAGTGTATTGTATTATGTATTTGTATTAATCGTCTGCTAACACTGCAGCCTCAGTTTCATGCATTCTACAAGGTTCATGGAAAGCTTGGAATGTTTATCGCTGTCTGATATTTAAAGTGTCTCTCTTTTGTTTTCTCTCTTGCCTAAACGTTTACTTTGTCAGGATCTGTCATCTTGGTCGTCTGCTGATGAACTGGACACATCCGGTTCCCTCAGTCCTGTATCAGGAAGGAGCACACCAAGTCGGCGACGATCGGTAATGTATAAACCTACAGTACCTGTACATGCTGCTGTATGAGAAGCCAGGTGTTCGGTTAACCCTCTGAGACATACAGTAACCTGTGCCCCCCCAAATGCCCCGTTGAAGGCCATATTCACCCCTCCTGTCATCCTAAGATCTCTCCTCTCACCTTTCTACACCTCCACAACCTGCTTTACACTCCCTCCCTCTGAATTCTGAACTTTTTTCCCAGCCTTGTACTTCTTCTTGCACGTTGTCTATTCCCAGAGCAAGCCCTGCCAGAAACTGGAGGAATCCTTTCTTTCTAACTTTTTGTTTCCTCTTTCTTTTTCTTGGATGACTTTTTCAGTTCTGCCCTACTTATCTCTTTTTCTCTTCCAGTATTTCCACACTAAAAAACATCTGTCCTACAGATCTTCTTCTCCCACTAGACTTTCCTCTAATTTCACACTCAAGTTTTGGTTTGATCCCTGTAGTGTTGTTCGTAGAAATACTGGCTATCATGAAACTGCTTGATTTACAAAAGAAGCATAAAAACTGTGGTTTTATGATGTAGAAAGCATGACATTATATTTGTAGGCTATATGAATGAGAAAGCTCTATTTTTTGCATCAGTATTTATTATTATTTATCTAAATATCAGTCCAAATAAGCATGTCACGGCTTTTATTATGTGTATGTTACTAAATGTGAAATTCATGCATCACATGCATAATTTGTAGCTTCCTATTTGCGATCAGTTTGTTGCACTCACGAGCTGAAGCACTTCAAAGTAGTCGTGCACTTTGAAAAGCCAGAAATCTTTGTTATCACAGGTTACAAAATCACCTTCACGTATGATTTTGTCACTGCTCTTCTTTCATTTTGGGATTTCTTTTCATCGGTAGCTTTGTCTTGATTTGCCTGGACTGAAACATACTTTCTTTCTTTTACCCCCCTCCCCCCTGTTCATTGCAAACAGCAACGGGGCAAATGTAGTCTGTCACAGCCTGGACCCTCTGTGAGCAGTCCACACCACAGGTACCTTTCTGTTGGTTTCTAGCGCACCCAGAAGATAATGGAACTCATCAGCCCATGATGCACTTGGAGGCCTATTCATGCTGTCTAATCCACCCCAAGTCTTTAACAACAGCTGTGTTATATACTTTAAAAACATCTAATTTAATAGCAGCACCAGATTAGCAGCTCATGATAGTGAATTCCATCATCTTCTGTCAGTCTAGACGCTCTGTGTAGGCTAGGTGATGAGGTGAAATGCAGCCCACACATCCTTGATAAAAGAGTTTCACAAGGAATGGTGCAAGGCCTCTTCTCCGCCAGTGTCCTTGGCTGCTTAATATCGCTAACCAGAGGGCATTTCTTACGTTTCAACACAAACACTTCTCTGTATCTAACACTCCCTCGCTGTTACTGAGCACACACACTCTTTTTTTTCAAATAGTCGAGCCAGTAAATGTCTGCAATGAACAATGCAAAGGCTGCAGTATCTCTTTCTCTCTCGCTCTCTTTCTCTTTCTCGTGTGTGACATTTCTTTTTCTTCTGCTGCTGCTATCTCACCAACTATCCACCATCCCCCCCTCCCTCAGTCTGTCATCTGTGAGTCTTGCCTCTCAGGTCTCCATTTGTGAAGTGGTAAGGGGCACTTTTGGTAACAGCACAGGACAATCAGAGTGTAAAATCATACATCACTAATGTCCATCCATTGGAGTCAGGAATCACTTTGATGAAACACATTTACAGCAAATAAATCTATTGTTTTTCACAGTAGGTAGGTAATAATTCCCTTTAACTCCCTTTAAAAGAGTTTTTACTGAGGGTGATGGTGACTATAAATTATTAAATTAATGGTATGACGTGTTGGAAAATATGCTTTTTGTTTTCTTGCTGAGAGCTAGACTAACTCATATTTAAGACACAAACTTGAGAGTGGTGTCAATCTTCTCATCTAACTCTCAGCAAGAAAACAAATAAACATATTTCCCAAACTATTCCCTTAAAAAAAGCTCAGCTAAACTCAAAGAATCTGTTTCTAATTGCTATGCTCCTCTTGCCTCGGCATGCTTTGCATTTTTCAACAGGACACAAACTTTCAAAGTCCTTTTAAAAAATTTCTGATACTTGCAGCATGCCTTTTGTCTTTTATCCTTTAACATCCTTTGCAAAGGAATGCAAGCTTACATATTAGATGCATTTGTTTGGTGCAGGATCGTACAGTACGTATGCCTTGAAAATTGTTTTGTGACTTTGTCTTTGTAACTGTGTTTATCCACCCAGTCTCAGTCAGCATGAAGATCACAATGTGAAACATTGTCCCAACATTGCTTTGAACTGTGTTGGCGATGTCTTTCAAACACAGCATGGTGCTTAAGTCGAGCACTATCTTGCAGTTCCCCTGCCGCTGAACTGAGATCTTATTTGGATTGAAAATGGGTAGACAACACCTAAACACTGAAGCGTATGGAGATAAGGATATTAGATTACAGAGCATTCCAAATGAAGTTTGTTTATTGGGTTAGACTAATTGAATTAGTCAGTTATATTTGCTGAGTTTATTTTCGTGAACAGCAAAGAAAAACAACTTGCCACATTTAAGGTGGTCGTTATAATATGATTACTGAAATTAGAGATTCAGGTGACAAAACAGACGGCAGGATTTTGTGTGTTCTCATCCATCGACAACGTGAGTAACTAAACGTCAGCGTGTGCTGCGTTGTGAATGCTTGTGTGTGTGTGAGCAGGTCTCTCAGCGACGCTGGATCCGCTTCCTTCCCTTCTGATTCGGAGACATCACCGGGTCGTAGGTCCTCGTTCCTGTGGCGCGTCCTCTGGGTCGCGCTGCCTCTCCAGTTCTTCCTGCTCCTGTTAGTGGTCTTTGCCTTCCTGCTGCCAATGTCTGAGGAGGACTACTGTTCTCAGTCCAACAACTTCGCTCATTCCTTCTACCCGATGCTCAGCTACACTAATGGACCACCTCCAGTGTAGGCCGCCTGTAAGAGCGATCCATTTCAGTATTCTTGCATCAGTATTGCATCAGACTTGAAATGGAATCACGCTGATTAAAAAAATGATCTTGGTCATCCATTTGTACCGCAGAAAAACAGCTGCCATCTACAGTTACTATCTTCATGTGTAGCACATAGGCTCAAGCATCTCACCATGTTATTCTGTGTAATGCTGTGTCGATTAAGGAGCGTCTTTGGTGCAACAAAACTGAAGAAACTGTTTTTTGCCCACAGTGGACATTGCTGGATGAACGAACTGAAGATCAACTCAGTGTCACACACATGTTGTATTTCTCTGAAGAGATCTGTCAGTGGATAGCACCAAAGTTAAATGCTGAGATTTAGCCTGTGAATTTGCTTGTAACTCAAAAATTTGTAAAGAAAAAAGACAAAACAAAAAGTAACATTTAATATATCTGACATTGCAATTATTTTTTTACCTGTATTTTGGCATGCGGTTCTCATGTTTGCTTTTATTTACTCACATCCTTTGTCGTGTCTGTGGTGAACAGTCCATTTCTAACTTGAATTACATTGATTCATGTAAGATTCATTTAAGCCAAGTCGTGTGTTTTAATATTAAACCCAGACACAATTCAAGAGTTTAACTTTTAACACGAGTCATCCACGGTCTTTATACATTTTGCTGTTTTATTTTTTAAACAAAAAACACGAAATACAACTTTATGATTGAGAATCATGACATATAGAACTATTGTATATTTTGTATGACTGTGAGTTCAGTATCAAATGTATAACAGTCCAGAATTATGTAACATGTGTATATAATGGTAAAAAATTAATATGATATGTATATGCGACCATCAAAAACAATGAATGCCAAATCCTCACTTTGATATTTGTCTTTTTATTTGATTTATTTATGTGATTTTACATTTCTAATATTTGTTCAGTGACTCATATTTATATTGAACTTTTCCTGAAACTACAAATAGGAAAACAGAATGTTTGATAGATCATTTCATACTGTATAAGGTCTGTTTTCATATACTTTATGCGCCACAGTAGTACCTTTTAAGTGCACAAATCTAGGCTTCACGAAGGGGAGCTGCATCCCCAGGATAAGCAGACCTGGAGGTAGAAATATTCAGGGAGGAGCTCTCTGGAAGGTCCTGGATTTGGTGGAGATGAGGCCTCTGGTGAGTAGGACAGTGCCAGGACGCATTAACGTGATGAAGGTGGTGATGGTGATGATGAGTGTGAAGAAGGGTCTCCAGTAATTTGATGATTTCATAATTTGGAAGAGCCAGAGCTGCTGCATCCAAACCCACCATCTGGGAAACAACCATCCGGAAATCCACCAACTGAACGAGGGAGAAAAAACAACAGATGTATTATTATTACAATATTTACACCTCCAGTAAATTTACAACAACATTATCATTCATTTGAAGTTATTTCAGGCAGCCTGATGAGTCCAATATTCCCTTTTAGCTCTGTTTTGGTCTCCTCCAGCTTTTAAGGGAAATGTGTCTCTTTATCCGCTAAATAGTTCAACGTTGTCATTGTTGATATACACAATTTTAGCTTTAAAGAGTAACTTAACACCAGGCTGTAATGTCCACTCTTTAACCAAAAGTGATGTCACAAAGTCCTGGAGTACACTTGTGAAGAAGTTAAACCACCACTGGAGGTCAGCAAAAACAAGATTTTTAGTGGGTGTTGAGTTGCTCTTTAAGGTCTATTGGCATCGATAATGATAGTGTGAAGGTCAACTGCACTCCACCAACAAACAATAACATTTATTTTCCATCTATTGAGCAAATTTTGCATATCATATACTTCTCTTACCTCTCTCTCCTTCTCAGACAGCTGAGCCAGACTCTGTCTGAGGGTGTTGAGTTGTTGCTGGTCCTCTCTGGACTTCTTCTCATGGCTCTGTAGGTCTGAGCTCGCTGTGTTCAGCTTCTTCTCCACCTTGGCCTTCCCCTCCACCAGCTGATCCAGCCTCTTTTTCTGCTCCTTCATGGTCTGATTCTGTTCTATGACTTTCAACTTGGCACGTCAGACAGAGGTGTTTAGTGAAGCAACTGTTATTTATTGGCTTTATCAAGTTGGCTTATTGCTCTCTGATATTTAATTATATACAATTATTTTCAGAACTAACTTGCTTTACATAATTAGTGTACAATTCTTCCACACATACACAGACATTAACACAAATACATGATAAATTATGAGGTGAAAATGCCTCTGGATTGAATCTGAGGCTGAACCCGTCTCCCTTCTACCTTGAGCTCATTGGTGTGGGACAGCTGGGCCTTGAGCTCAGTGTTGGACTGCCTGGTAGCCCTCAGCTCGACTTGGAGACGCTCCAGCTTCTTCTGCAGCCTCTTGGCCTCCAGATGAGCGTCATCTCGTTGCACGGCCAGCGCTGATCGGCTCCTCTTCTCCTCCTCCAGGTCTGACACTTTCTTCCTCAGGAGCTGGACGTGGAGCCCTTTGCTCTCTAGTTGGTCTTTCTGTGACTTTAACTGTTGGAAACAGAAATATTCATAATCAATGGTAATATCTAAACACAATAAAATGACAGTAATTCCACCATCAGATTTCCCACCTTTCGCTGTAGACTGTAGGTCAGACTTTTGCTCTCCACCAAAGCAGACGCCTCTTGTCTAACAAGCTGCTCCACGCGTGACAGGATGAGTTTACACCTCATGTCAAAGCCTAGATCCACAGCCATACTGTCAACCTTCATCGTCTCTGACAGCTGTTCCAGGAACTCTTCATACTGTGAAGAGTAAACATGGATTTACGTCACAGATATCCAATGAATACACTGTACCTGTAACTTCTGTTCTCTTGCTACTATGGCTTTGCTCACATGCTGTTTGTTGTGTCTCAGCCCGTCACGATGCATGTCTGCTGTTAACAGCTCAGTCTCCAAAGCCTGCAGTCTGTCTCTCAGGTCCTGGACTTGCTGCTCTGCAAGCTGAGCCCTCTGTAGTGCACTCTGCTGGAGCTCCGTCTGCTCGCTCATCTTCTCAGACACATGGCACAGCCTCACCTCCATCTCTGACAAAGACTGCATGGAGTAGGTAGAACATACTTCAACTTCAAGCTACTTTATACTTTTTGGTTGTGCCAGAAATCTTCCATTCCTCACCTTATCCACTTTGTTTAAAACATCTTTCTCTGTGGGAAGGACAACGTCCTCAGACCTCCCCTGCAGCAGGGCTGCCATCTTTTTCAGGAACATGTGCAGTTTCTCCTCAGCTGCCTGAGTCTCTCCTTGGCTCGACTGTATCTTTTGTTCAAGCTCCTCCACCTGTTTTTCCAAACAATGCGACTCTCGCCGAGCTGCTTCTATGACTCTCTTGCTGGCCTCAAGCCTCTCCATTAGTGTTTCCTTCTCCATCTCAACACTCTTTCTTCCCACCACCAGGCCGTCTAACTCCTGAAAGAGATATGTCACTGCAACAGTTTAATAAATAAAATCTATAAAAAAAAAACGAAAATTTGATTTTTGTTTGGTGTGTGGACAGAAATTTCTAATCGTTGTACCATCAACTTTTACTGTACTATGAAGTTAAAGTTGTGTGAGTACCATTTTGACTGAGTCGAGTGCTGCTGCACTGCTGGCAGCCTTCCTTCTCTCTCTGTCCAGCTCTGCCACCAGCCTGAGCACCGTCTCTCTGCTGGCTTTACACTCCACCTCACAGGACTTCACACTCTCCTCCAGAACACAAATTTTCATCCTCAGCCTCTCCTTCTCATGAGACTGGTCCAACTAATAATTCGAAACACATTAAAGAGTTTTAAGGTTTTTACCTGTTTGTCTATTTGAAATCACAAAATGAAAACCTGGTTAAGAAGCTCCAAACATTAGGTGCAATTTATTTAGAGTAACGAATATGTAAATTAATTTCTGTTGTGTTAGCATACCTCATCAGAGTTTTCCATAATTTCCATAATTAGAAGTGTAGCAGGGGAAGTGAATATACAGTGGAGACTTGTTTCTGTTTTAAGAAGTCTCCTGGCAACCCCAAACAGAGGCTGTACCAGGCTCCACCAGAAGGGGCGCTGCAGCTAAGGAACGTCTGACATATAAAGACTCTAACAGCTACAAAAAATAGACCTTTGAATGCAGATCTAATGTAATGTAATGAATGCAGCCTATAAGGTGAAATATAAAATATGAAATATAAAATATCAAAAGAGAGAAGCTGATGATGCATGTGAAGGTCAATTATAACTTGGGTTATTTTGCCCTGTGGACGGACTTTCAGGTAGATAGTCCTCCTCCACCATGCGTTAAAATTAACCTGGGATAGATCTAAATTTAAATAAGTACAGAGAGATTAAACATTTGTAGCAAAATTATACGTTTGCATAGGATTTAAATATGTACAGAGGAATTAAAAATGTGCAGAGGAGTTAAACTCTAAAAGTTAAAGGTGAATATTAGTACTTTGATCTGTTCTTACAGCCTGAGAATATGCTGTTGGAGTTAGACATGTCTCCACCGACCATTGAACCTTAATGGCACTCACCTGGAGAGAGCCTTTTCTCCCAGACTGATACGGGACCTCCTGGCAAACGTTCCTATTTGAGAAATTAAACATTTGCATAGAAATTAAATATTAAATATGTACAGAGGAATTAAAAAAGTTTTAAAAAATGTGCAGAGGAGTTTGCATTAGCATTTGCATAGAAAATAAATATATAACTGTGTTAAGAAGTTAACCCGTGCTAAACATCTATACAAAAACTATATAAAAAATAGAAAGTGACCAATGTTTTATACAAATATGGGCAAGAACTACAAATGGGGATAAAGGACTGTGTACAACTGAGGCTGTAAACAGATGAATGAAAGTCACAGTCACAGCATGTAGCAGAGGTAGTCAGAAATGACAATGACAGAGAGTCTATGAAGTAGTGCAAAGAGCTGTTGAGAGCTGTTGTTGATATTTTATTATTTTTATTTTTATTTTACATAAAAATGCCCCAAATGAGTCCTGTAATAATAATAATCCCTATAAACCACAGCACTGTTTAACAGCAGCAGCAGCAGCATGAACCTGCCAGCCTGCGAGTCACAGCTCGGGGCTCACGTGACGCACACCTATTTTTTTTTGCTTACGTCATCTCAAACAGGAAATGAGCGGTTACAAAAACTTTATTAGCAGCAACAAACAAACAAACAAACAAACACGCCTCCTCGGCCAGTCGTGCGAGGTGTCATGTAGTTATATTAAGTCTTACAATTATAATTCATATTTCAACACGACACTCGGACATTTTTCGGACATGTTAAATCTCGTTTAAAGTCTCTTTGGGTCGCTTCTTTCTTCCTTTACCGGTAAGCTAAGCGCCGGCTAACGGCTGCACACGAGCCACACATTGACCCACATTAACGTTAACTCTCGTGTTGACTTGTACTGACAGTTTGCAGAGCAGTGTGTGTGTTTTTCATGTGTCATTCACACATTTTTCGTATTTAATGTGTAAAACATAAGCAGGCTGCTAAAGAGGATAATGATAGTTCATGTAGTCAAGGTCAGTCTTGCTTGTTTTGGACCTTTGTTTAACTGGTGTCTCAATTAAGATTTAAGGTATCCTGGTAATACGTTGTAGGTGGAAAACTTTAAAACCTCATGAACTCACACTATCAACTGTTTCCTGTGTTGCAGCTCACCTGTACAGGTGAAGATGCTTCTCCGGACGTTGTGGTCCAGATTGGGAGCTGAGCGGTTAAAACAGAGGAATCCAGTCTTCATCTCTGCCTCGGTCAATCTCTCCCAGTCTGTCCAACCACGCAGGTATGAATCCAAACCCAGGACTCACTCAAACTGCTCTGGCCCGTCGATCCTTTCGGGGAGCTGGTGTTTAAACACTCTTCACCAACAGCAGAGACGTGTTCGGAGTCTCAGCAGCACTTTGTTGACTGATCCTGGCATACTGGATGTATGTAGAAGTGGACAGAAGCGTCTTTATTCATCTGACCTTGTGAAGTCGATGTTAAAACCGAGTTTAAAGCCAGCAGCAGTGCCTGGAAAAAGAGTTCCCAAAGGACCAAGGACAAAACAGCCTTCTCGAGCCAATCAGCCTCCCCTCAATGAGGACAAGGTGGTTCAACCGGCCCTCAGATGAATAATTGATATTTTTATGTGTCATGTCATGTGGTTAAATCAAACCTGTGTCTCTCTCTGTAGGATATGATGCAATGTATTGCCTTTGCAACAGCAGATCAGTATCATCTACCAACACTTTGTCACGACTTGATAAGCCACGGCTTCCATGAGATAGCTTTACCAAGAGGTACGACTCGAACGTGTTCATATTTTTACAAGTTTCCAGGAAGTTGAATGTGCTTGAACAACTAACACATCATGTTTTTAATTTCAGATGCATCAAACGCGCTGGTGATAAGCACAGACATGGCTGCAAAACCTGAAGACGATGCCGTCATGTTCTTCTTCAGGTAGAAATAAAGTAGTGTGTTTTCATTCATTCATTTCATTCAGTTCTTTTAGGCTTATGCAATGCTTTTAATTAGTTATAGATGGAGCTGGGTGTCAAACCTAAACACTTTTATTTATATTTTTTTAATTGGGCAAAGTTCTTGTTTGACGGCTTGCATTAACTTATTGGGATTGGTGCTTGAAATCATAGAAAAGATTTCCCGCCCTAGCATATTTTTCTGCCAATCATGGACTGACTTTCCCAATCTGATGTTTCAGGGAAGGCTCGGTAGTTTTCTGGAATGTTGAGGAGAAAACGGTAAACAAAATTATATATATGTATATGTTATTTATAGTATTTTCTAGAATTCTTGTATGCTTCTTTACTGTTTGACAATTGTATTTATTTCATTGTCTTTACAGGTCAAAAGAGTATTGAGAATATTGGAACATCATGAGATCCAGCCTTATGAAGTAGCGTTAGTTCACTGGGAAAACGAGGAGATTAACTACACTGTTGGAGAGTATGTCGATGTATTTGTGTATTTGTTTTTGTCCTTTCCTTTCCTGTCGACTTTTGTTAAATCTTTTCATCTTCAGGGGAAACACAAAGCTTGAACGCGGAAACTTTATTCTGAGTGTCAATATGGAGCAACACGAAGCTGTTCTGGAGAAATTTGCATTTTCTAATGCGCTGTGTTTGTCAGGTGAGAAACTAAAAGTCATAAAGATTTGTGTTTTCTTGTGTTGGCGCTGTGCTCGACCTCTAACCTCTTGTTTTCTCTTCCAGTGAAGCTGGCGATATGGGAGGTGTCATTAGACAACTTTGTAGAGTCAATTCAATCAATTCCAGAGGTACAGTAGACGTTTAACAGCAGGCTGCAAGAAATTATGAATAATTGATTATCTGTAATGGTTCTTTGTTTGGCAGGTCGTGCATCAGGGCTCCCCTTAACACTAATGCCCTAATCTGTTTTGCTCCTCAGACTCTGAAGTCCGGCAAAAGAGTTAAGTTGTCCTCTGCAGAGGTCATGAAGAAGATAGGCGAGCTTTTCACTTTAAGGTAAATTCAGTTTTCTCTAAACAGCAGTTAATTCAGACCTTTCTGTATTTGCTTTTCAAGTCAAAACTCAGTTTGGGACCATCTTTTCTGTCAAATCAGTTTGTGTCTGCTTGTATTTTGTTGTAATAGAGGCTTGTTGTTATGTCAGTTTCTTCAGTCTAACAACTCAACCGGCAAATTTGCAATTGCAAGATCGATTGTAGATCTGCTGTTGTATTTTCTAACTTCAGGATGATTGACTCTGTTTAAAATGGATCCTTTTACATCCTCCTCTGACAGACACTGTATAAACTTGAGGTCTGACCTGCTCCTCACACCAGATTTCTACTGGGACCGAGAAAACCTGGAAAAACTCTACGATAAGACCTGCCAGTTCCTCAGCATCAACCGCAGAGTCAACGTAAGTAAAGCTGTTAGGAAACTGTTAGATTAGAACGGTTAGAGTTTTGATCTACAAACATTTTCTGTGCTTTTAGGTTGTGAACGAGAAGTTGGAACACTGTACACAGCTAACAGATCTGATGAGAAGCCACCTGAGTGAGAAGCACAGCTTTAGGTTGGAGTGGATGATAGTCATCCTCATTACTATTGAGGTAAGGAGATAGCAGAGATCTCTGTGCCTGATGTGTGATGACATTTTGTGCCCTTTTGTTTTATATAATATTCCATCTATTGCTTGTTTTTTCTTGTAGGTTTTGTTTGAACTTGCGAAAATGATTTTCTGAACTGCTCCTGCAACAATGCACACATCTCAAAATGGTACTAGAAGCTCCAAAGGAAGAATGCTGCACTATAAGAAGGTATTTTGTCAGTGAAATGTGACGATGTTTTCTGGAAGTGACTGAAACCGTGACGTGGACCTAAACATTTTTGAATGTCTTACTGTTGTCCAGTATTTACAATACAATAATACATACATATACAATACACACATACAAAGCACATCAGTGTGATTTTTGTAATTTTGGGATCAGTTGGCCACACAGTAATGTTTTGATTTTTTTTTTTAGTTTCTTATGCTGGATTTATGTGTCATCTCATTTACATCATGTGCAAAAGTCTATGAATTTTTTCAGCATGAAAAATACTGAAGGACTCCATCTGTCAGTGCTGTGTTATAAGAGATGCAATAAAGTATTTGTTTTATTTGTTTTAAATGATTTTTAAATGTTTGTCAGTTATGTTGTAGTGTTTGTGTAGTGCATTTTAAGTTTAATGAATCAATAACTTGATGAATGATCACCAAAAGTTTCAGTATGAAAGAATTGTAATGCAGTACACGAAATGCATACAAATATGAATTTATTCAAATAAAATAATATATTAATAAAACACTGGTAAATATATATGTAAATAAACACATATAACTCAGCTTTATGTTTTGCATTTTGTCATTAGTGAACTTATACACAGACCAGGAAGAATTTTTCATAAAAGTCAGTATATATGAAAAAATTTCAAAGAAGACAAACAGCTGTCACAACCTCTTCTTTTTCTTTTCTTTTTTTTGATTACTGAGTGTATGGTATCATTGATAGTGAGCTCAGTGAGGCTTACAGCTGGGGAGTAAAACAAGATAAGTAAAGCTGCCATGATTGTTGAAGTTTAAGGCTCTGCTGATTATAATTATATTATTGATAAATACTTATGTGAAGATTAATTTAACTTAAATTCAAAAATATTGTGTAAATTATTACTTCTTTAAAAACAAAGCTGCACCATGCTGTCGTCATGCTCTTATTTTAAAACTTGGCGGAGTAGAAATTCTTTTAGATTCAAAATGAGGACATTTCTGCCTGTGTAAGCATTAAAACAGTCTTTATATACAAGATAATATACAGTTATACTAGCATGCTCAGGTCTGCCTATTGTTTCTATCTGCATAGATCCCATGGGAACATGTATTTAAGTGAAATAATGAAACACTTTATGGACACAGATGATACATAGTAAAGGCTGTGAAATATCTACATTTACCGATATACGAGTAGCATCCTTGTATGTCGCGTACATTGAGAATTAATGTTGCTTCTGAAAAAGCAAAAGAAAACGTACACAAATATATTTTTACATTCAAAAAAACAGATTGAGATACATTTGCAAACAAACATGATTTATGAGCGACCTGACATGATTAGTAATAAAAAAATTGCACTATATAGCAAACAACTCATTAGAACAACTCAGCGCATCACTGGTAACAGACTCCTGGTCATTAAGGACATCTTTCACCAGCGGTGCCTGCAGAAGGCACACAGCATCAGCAAGGACCACAGCCACCCAGCACGCAAACATACAGAAGCATGGCTACACATCCCACCAGACTTAAGGACAGTGTTTACCACCAGGACTGATCATCCAATGTCTCTGTATACACTCATCCTCGTTTTTATATATTAATATTTTATGTTTATATATTCATATAATTATTACTTAAATAGTTAGACACTTTACCTTTACACACAAATCCTAATCTCATATTTAAATAGTGTTATTATATCAGGACTGTCATTTATCTTATTCCATTTTTATTTAATTTTCTCTTTTTCTCTTATTTTATCTATATATCACTAGATTTATTGAAACCATTGTAGTTCACTGTTAAACTCCAGAATCACATTGTACTCCCCTGAGAAGATTAGCACTTTTCCAGATGATGCTTCTCCTGCCACATCACTCACGCACTAATGGCTTTTTGGAAACTTCTTATAAACTTAAGTTACTTCTTCTTCTTCTACTTCTTCTCCTCTCTTTGTGATTGTCCAACCTTGAAAGAAAAACATATACCAAGATATTAATTTTTGGATTTTTGGATATTCAAACGAATGTGTTTCATGATTTCATTGTAAGAGCACTAATGGACCAAATCTTGCAGAAATGACACAAAGAAGAGTAAAGGGAGAGGCTTACATGTTGGTGAAACTGAAGATGAGTCAAATTAATCCCACTCCATCGTAGAGACGCTTGCACTTGAAACTTCTTGATGCTCAGGAGCAACAGCAAAATCTTCAGCTTCACTCTCAATTTCACATGTTCCTCCTGTTTTGTGCATTTCCTGATGACTCTCTTCTTCCTCGGTCTTTGAATCAGGAGCAATTTCAACCTCAGGTCCTGCCTGTTCCTCTGGCTCACTTGCTGTCTGAGGTTCTTGGGGTTCCTCCACCTCAACAAAGGACTGCTCGGTTTCTTCTTGAGTGTAGATGACTTCTTCAGCATCCATCCACACATCCTGCTCATTTTCCTCCTCTGTTTGTTTAACAAGCTGTTCTGCTTTTATTTCTTGGTCACAAGCCTCAAAGACTACTGGCTGACTTAAGAACAATTCTCGTTTCTCTGCTGGCCTTACTGGTTGTGTTGTTTCTGTTGCCTGCACAGTGGAGGTTACTCTCTCTGTTGATTTGATCTGTTCCACTGGTTCTACTGTTTCCATCGCTTGGCTGCCGACATCCAGCTGTACAGGTTGGGTCATGATCAAGGCTCTTTCTGTTAAATCTAAGTTTTCTGCTG
This sequence comes from Argyrosomus regius, assembly GCA_946959425.1. Taxonomy (NCBI): domain Eukaryota; kingdom Metazoa; phylum Chordata; class Actinopteri; family Sciaenidae; genus Argyrosomus; species Argyrosomus regius. Next base: position 4,382,602 of record OX336887.1, on the reverse strand, counting down.
GTTCTGTGGTTTCTGTTGCCTGCACACTGGAGGTTACTGTCTCGCTTGATTTAATCTGTTCTACTTTTTTTACAGGTTCCATCGCTTGGATGCCGACATCTAGCAGTACTGGTTGAGCCATGATTACGGCTGTTTCTGTTCTGTTTGAGTTTCCCACTGGTTCTGTGGTTTCTGTTGCCTGAACAGAGACCTCAGTTAGCTCTGTCTTTTTCTGGCCATTTGCTGTTTCTGTTTGATTTATTGGATTTACAGGTTCTACTTCCTCTACTGCCTGAACTCCGACCTCAGACACATCTGTCTGTTTGACAGGTGCAGTTCTCTCTGTTGTAGGTGGTGGTGAAGCTGGTGCCTTGGATTGCCCAAACTGTATGTTAAGTTTGAATTCTAAAGAAAGACTTGATGGGGACTCCACATTACCTATTGATGAGATTATTCCAGTGTTTTGGGGGACTACTAATCCAGTGTTACTGGCTGTTACAATTGGACTTGGAACAATTTGTGCAATTTGAGCCTCTGATGGTTTCACCTCTTCTGCTGTGACACCCTCTGGTTTTTCCTGTTCAGTTTTAGTCTCCTCCAAATCCACTTTGTGATCATGGATAGAAACATCTAAACCTTCTGCAATATCAGTCGCTTGTACAAGATCCTCAGAAACTTGCCTGTCTTTTGCAGAGTCATCAGTGATGACAGCAGGTGCTTCATCTTGTTTCTCCCTGAGTGTCTCTCCAATACTGTCCTCCATCTCAGTCACTTTGGTCACAGCATCTGACTGTTTTATAACTTCTTGTTCCAACTTTACAGGCACCGATTCAGATACCGTCTCTGGTAAGTTCTCCTCAGACACTTGCCTTTCATTTGCAGAGTCAGCAGTGATGACAGCCGGTGAAGTACTGTCCTCAGTCTCAGTCTCTTTGGTCACAGCATCTGGCTGTATTATAACTTCTTGTTCAGGCACTGATTCAGATACAGTCTCTGGTAAGTTCTCCTTTACATGTTGAATAACTTCTTGAATGGTTACCTTGTTCTCTTCATGAAATAATTCTCTTTCGGTTTCTGGAGTTGCAGAGAGATTGTCTACCTTTTCAACTGTTTCATGACAAACATCTATGACTTCTTTGGTTTCTGTTACCCCTACCTCTAGAACTGAGTCCACAATTGTTTCAGCTGATTTTATATCAACATCAACCACCTGCACTTGAATTCTGTGATTGTCCTCAAACGTTACCGATGGCACATGCATCATCATAACCACACTGCCTTCCTTTGCTGTCTGAGCTACATCATTCCTCACGAATGGTGCCGCAGCCTCGACTTCCTCTTTGAAAGCTAGTTGACTTGCCATTGTGTCTATTAAGGGTTCAGTAACGTCTGATGTTTTCTCTATCAAAACATCAGGTATTGCAACTGGGACATCTTTGATATTACATACGACTACTTGTGCCACTACAGCATGCTCAACTGTAGAAGTCTTCATCTCAGTACCTGGAAGCACACCTTGTTTTTCTTGTCCCTCATTGACTTGCACTGCACTGAGTTGCAATTCAGGCTCATCTGTAACTGCAGCATTGTCCAGACAAGGTGCTGATGTTTCTCCAGAAATGACAGCCTCTCCTAAGACTGTAACACAACTTGCTTCCTCATTAACAGAGGATACATGAACTGCTGTTAATGCTGGTAATTCATCAGCAACTTCAGGGATGCAGTCTTCCTGCTTAATAGTAACATCTTGTGGGGTACTCTCAGTTTTCTGGTCCTCTGCTATCTCATGAACTAGTTGTGCCACAACTTCACTTGCAGTTTCATCTGTAACTAAAGCACTTGCATTGTTGTTGTCTGGTTTCAGAATGTCTTCCTGAGCACTACCTCCCTCAATACTTTCTGTGACTACCTGCATTGGTACCTCTCCCACAGTTTTGGTTTCCGTTTTCAGTTCATCAGATGGTAATACTTTTGATTCTTGAATATCAGTTTCAGCAGCTTCCACTGGTTCATCCTCCTTTTTGGGTTCACCTGTAATTGTTTCCACTGCTGGAATATCCTCCGATCTTATTTCTTTTTCAAGTGACTGAACACTGCCCCCCTCTAAATGTAATGTGGGTGCTGGAACAGCCTCTAATACTTCTGATTCTTGATCCTGTTCAGTTTTGACAGAATTCACTGGAAGTTGTTTGTTTTCTGTCTCAGCACTGACTTCAGTGAGATGCTCTGCTGTCTGTTTGGGTTCATCTGTAGCTGTTTCTGCTGGTGCAATGTCCTCTGACTTTACTGTATCTTTTCCTTCCTCTGAATCTACTGTGGGTGCTTGAGCAGCTTCTATTACTTCTGGTTCTTGAACTTGCTCTGCTGTCTGTTTGGGTTCATCTACAACTGTTCCTTCTTCAGGAACATCATCTGATATTACCTCTTTTTCAACTGATTGAACGTTGCCCTCTTCTGAATCTATTGTTGGTGCTTGAACAGCTTCTAATACTTCTGGTTCTTGAACATGCTCTCCTGTCTGTTTGGGTTCATCTTTATCTGTTTCTGCTTGTGGGATGTCCTCTGACTGTACGTCGTCTTTTGGTGATTGAACACTACTCTCCTCTGAATCTAATGTGGAGGCTTGCACAGCTTCTGATGTTTCTGATATCTGAACATCTTCAGTTTTGGAGGCATCCACTGGTTCAAGACTGACTTCATTGAGAAGTATTGTTTCCTCTTTGGGTTCATCTATAACTGTTCCTTCTTCAGGAACATCATCTGATATTACCTCTTTTTCAACTGATTGAACGTTGCCCTCTTCTGAATCTATTGTGGGTGCTTGAACAGCTTCTAATACTTCTGGTTCTTGAACATGCTCTGCTGTCTCTTTGGGTTCATCTGTAACTGTTTCTGCTGGTGCAATGTCCTCTGATATTACTTCATCTTTTGGTGATTGAACACTACTCTCCTCTGAATCTAATGTGGAGGCTTGCACAGCTTCTGATGTTTCTGATATCTGAACATCTTCAGTTTTGGAGGCATCCACTGGTTCAAGACTGACTTCATTGAGAGGTATTGTTTCTTCTTTGGGTTCATCTATAACTGTTCCTTCTTCGGGAACATCCTCTGACAATACCTCTTTTTCAACTGATTGAACACTGTCCACTTCTGAATCTATTGTGGGTGCTTGAACAGCTTCTAATACTTCTGGTTCTTGAACATGCTCTGCTGTCTGTTTGGGTTCATCTGTAACTGTTTCTGCTGGTGCAATGTCCTCTGATATTGCTTCTGATTCTTCTGGTACTTGAACATCTTCAGTTTTGGCAGCTTCTGTTTCTAGCTCGTCTTCCTTTTCTGGTTCAACATTGACTTCAGATGTAACAGTTTCGGCTGCTGACATGTCTTCGCCCGTTACTGTAGCAGCTGTATCTGCCTCTTGAGAGTCAATTTTTGGGGGCTCTGTCTCAGCATGATGTGCCTCAACTAGAGATTCTTCTTCTAATTCTTTTATGCTTTCTTCTGAATATGTAACCTCATATACTTCATCTACAGCAATTTCAGCAGTGTCAAACTCCTCAGTAGGAACTTCAGATACAACCTCTGTTGAAACAGAGTCATTGACTTCAGATATGCTCTCTGTTTGGGGAGTAGCTGTTAGTTCATTAATTGCATCCAGTTCTTCAGCATTTAGACCAGTTTTAATTGCAGTTGCATCTGATCTTCTGTGTGCTTCCAAAATTGTTGGCTGCTCTTTAACAAATGTTTCCAGTATTTGATGCGAGACACTACCAGCTATTCTTTCAGAGCTAAGCTCATCTGAAAAAACTGGAACTGACTTTGGGGTTATGGAGATGGTTTCAACAACCTGGTGCAGGAGTGTATCTGTTTCCATGACATCATATTCTGCTGGGACTGGTGTAGTGTTGCCGGACGTTTTTGAAGACTCTGAAGATAACTGGGAAACGGCAGAGATCATCTCAGTTTCATCTGGCAGAGTAATGTCTGACGCTGGCTCTGGTGCAGTAATGGCCTCAGATGTGATCTCTATCAGGTCCTCTGCTATAGTGTCGTCTCTAGCAGCCTCCTCATTGACTGAAGCTGGAGTGACCATGGTATCTGAAATTATGCCCTCCTCTGGAATGTCACTCAGTTGTTGATGTTTGCTGATTGATTCTGTAAGATCATCAGGTTCTTCATCTGTAGCAGGGGCTGTAGATGCCTGTTTTTCTGAAGCATCATCATTGTCTTGGACTTTCTCTGATTCCATTTGCAGACTGTCACAAGGTAGAACTGGTTCAGCCATCTGATCAAGGAGTTCTTTCTGGAGTTCATGGTTTCCTTCCTCTGGTATATGACTTTCTATGTCAGCCTGTGTTTGTATGTGAACCTCTGCGTCAGCTGTATCAAACTCAGACAATGGAACCACAGCTGGTGTCTCAGAGTCTTCATCACCTGAAACTACATCCTTATCAGCCTCATCTGAAGATACTTGGTCTTGCTTTTCAGCAGACTTTCTCTTTTTTCTTCCTGGTAGGAGTTTCTTTATTGAAAAGGAAGATTCATCTTGAGTAACTTCACTATCAGACTGTATATTGTCTTTGCTTTCATCCTCATCTTTGGCTTTCCTTTTTGGGGTGACAAGTTTTTTCAATGATTTCCATGTAGACCCTCCATCACCCTCTGAAGGACTTCCTGCTTGTTTGGGGGAAGAGGCTAAAATTTCATTCTCATTAGAGCTTTCTAGTGGCGATTCTGCAGCATGTTTGGATCCACCTTCATTATCAGCTTGAGGTGTTTCATCCTCGGAGTCAGATGTTTTTCGGCTTCTTCTCCTTCCGGATCCACACAAAACTGCTTCCCATGAAACTGAGGAGTCTTTTCTTTTTTTGCCTTCTTCTGTGCTGTGATCTGATATTTGCTCTCCTTCATTTGCTTTTGGCTCTTCTGCTGAAACTGCTATTTGTGTTTCTTCATTGCTCAAGGAAGATCTCTTCAGGAGTTTTTTTGGAGTCATAAGTTTTTTGAAGGAAGCCCATGCACTATCCTCTTCTCCAGCTGCATCTGCAGAGGGTTGTGTAGGACCTTCTTCTTTCTGATTCTCAGGTGACTCAGCAGATGGCATCTGATCTTGAACATGTTCTCCAGAGTCAGACAGCTTTGCATCACTTGACCTTCTGCTTCTTTGCTTTTTAGAGCGTTTCTTAGACCCTGACAGCAGCCTTTTTAGGGGACTTGCTTGGACTTTTTCTTTCTCTTGAGAACTCAGGATTTCAGGCTCATTGACAATAATGGTTGATGGATCTGTGGAAGATGATTTCCCTTCATCTGTGATCTGGGCTGATGCTGATTGGATTTCCTCTTTAAGTTCATTTTCTTTATACTCTGGACTCGTCTCCTCTTTATTCTGTTGTTGGTCTTGTGCAGCTTGTTCCGTCGTCTCTATGACTTCTTTTTTCCCCATGTCTACCAGTTCTTTATCAGTTGTCTCATCTTCTGCAGCTTTCTTTTTCTTCCGTAGTCCAGAAAAAATCCCAGTTGTAAAAAATCTTTTGATTGGAGATACAACCACCTCTTCTTCAGGACTAGATGGAGATGTGGAATGTGGCTCTTCTTCAGCTGTGGCATCATGGTGTGCATCTTCTGCAGGTGGAGGAGTTGTTGCTGCTTCTTCTGCATTATCAGATTCAACGTTCTCTTGGGTCTCTGTTGTTTTCTCCTCCTCTGCATTTTCTAGAACATCTTCTGATGTAACGTCTGTCAGGGTGGGACATGTTGTGGAATCATTGTCGCAAGTCTCCTGTGCTATGTTCACATCAGTGTTCTCTTCAGCATTCTCACTTTTGGTGTCCTTTGCAGCATCCTCAACATCTTCTGCAGTGTTTGGTTCTTCCTTGTTGGTCTCATCTTGCACATCTTTTGCTGTTTCACTGCCCCTCTTTACTGTCAATTTCAAACCAATGTTACTGAAAAATCTCTTAAAACCTTCATTGATGTCATTCTGCTTTGCATCCATTTCAATTATTTCTGCATCCTCGTTATCGTCAGCTTCATTGGGTGATTCCTTTTCATTAATTTCAACATTTTCTAATGGTGTTTCTTCTTCTTCTTTAAGTGGCTTTTCTGTTTCTGAAACATCTTCATCTGGTGAAAGGTTGGCTAAACCAGAAAAAGAAATGAACTATTAAAACACTTGGACTGCAAGAACTGTACAATACTGATGACTAAAATGAAACTCTATCAGCTGAAATACAACAAGTTCTTTCTGTTAAAATTATGCTGATGTTGTATGTCAATAAGCAGTAATACACAAGTTATGAGTACCCACCCTCTGCAGCAATCTTATCCTCACAGTGACCATTAACTTCTGCTATAGAGCCATCTGCTTTTCCACTGATCTCAGAGATCTGCCCATTGTTTATGAGGGGCTGAAACAAAGCACAAAGCATACAATGTACAATGTACCTTTGCACTTGTGGCAAAGATCAGTTTCCATCTTTTTGCAGTAATTTTAAACATTTCCTAGTTTGTAATGAGATTTCACAAGCACAAACTTTTCAGTTAAAAGAAACGCATTGCAGTAATTTGCTCATATACTCATAGCATCAGAACTTGTACTTATATTAAAGCAGAAAAATGTCAATCTTTGATTAACTTGGGCTCCAAAATCCTATTTTATGTACAAACAACACAGGCCAGTCACTGTTAGGCATGTGTGATGGTAACGTCACAGTTAAACAACCCCTAATTATCCCAATATCAAATCCGTGAGTCAGATTAGTCGGGGAAGTCTGAGCAGGGAAAAGTGTATAAGAAGCACATGTCCCTCAATTAGTGTGCTGTAATACTAGATAAAGAACTGTGCAAACAGCTGTTAGGGTCATATAGTATCTGCTAATCTGCTAATACCTTCTCAGACATTGTTGGATTAATTTCTAGCCAAGTTTTTCATCATAGAGCAGTGATGCACAGCAAATATTTGGTTCATTAACTATGTAATAATCTACCCAAGAATCAGTTTTTACTCCCCCTAAATGTAGAGATAAAAACAGCATACAATGAAACACGCAGCAGTGAAACGTGACTGTATGCCAAAAGCTCAAAGACCATAATGACATTATGGATGGCTGTGATTTGATTTTCCAGTCAAAAGTTATTCAGCGTTTCACATGGACGCACCTAGCCTTGAGTAACGGCTGTGAACAGACATTGCTTTGTTTTCAGTCATCCTAAACTAAAATGGTTGACTGCTTCTTAAAGTGGACATGCTTTAAATAGATAACTGTTAAATTTAAAGAAATACAAGTACCAATTACTGTGACAATTAGCTCATCAATTGATTTTACAACATATTAGAACATTAGGACATATTTAATTGAAGTAAGGAAAAGGTAAGTAGTGTTTGGAAAATGTAACTTTTTTAACTTATTTGAGAACTTAAGATATAACAGGGGTGTGCTTTGGCATTTATTTCATCCAAATTACGCCTCACCCAAATCACAAAGGTCAAAAGTGCAACACATCAACACAATATCATGATCATCACTCATGAGACATTAATAGCTATTTTTATTCTGACAGTACACTACTATCTATTAGGCTTCCGGCTCTACATGACCCAGTGATCATGTACACAAATAATCGATGTTGCCTTCTGCTGAGTGCAGTAAAGAGGAAATTCCATCTCTCCCTTGGGCTTTGCTTGGGTTCCTCTAAGAATGAAAGGTCATTATTCCTCCATGTTGTTTCCTTTTTCATCTACAGTAAGTGCTAAGCATTGCAACATCAAGAAAACAGTGAAGACAAGGTCTTCGGAAGGGCATGTAAATACATATAAAGGAGCTGTTAGTGAGTATATATGTTAGTCTCAAACTGCCAAAGAAGAAGTCACAACTACCCCAAGGGGGCATTTAAACTTCCTAACCTTTGACAAAATAGTGTGACACAAGTTTTCAACAACTTTTATGTTACTGGGGAAGAAACTGGTAGCACTGGCTTCATTTTGCACCTGAATAAAGTGAGCTTGATGTGCTTGATGCAGTTCATTCAGATGAGAAAAGAGGTTTTTGTTTTTATCTCGGGCTTAATGGATGTGTTGGCAAGCAGCACCTGCACTGTCCTGATAGCAGCAACAAAACCCCTCCTCAGCATTTTTAATACACACAACAACAATCACCGACTGCTTTGGTTTAATACTAAAAAATGCATTCTGGAAATTCATAATAAATAAGTTTATCTGTGAACGTCAAAGGAGTTATCTGCAGTATGTCAACAATCGTGGTAAATGAGATGATACCTTGGCTTCAATGTTCTCCTCAGCCGGAGCATCATCCACTTTTCCGCTCTCCTCCTCAGCTGCTGCATCCCTCTTGTCCTCCCGTTGCGCAGACTGAGCGTCTCCCATGATCGGAACTGCAGCGCGTCACTATCCGGAATGAGCCGCACAAGTGATGGAAACAAAATATCCCAAATGCAGCGCACAGGAGGCAGGAAGAAAAAAACAAAAGAGCAAGCCGGTAGCTTCGTGAGAGGGCGACAGACGCGGTCAGCTCTCAAATGCTGCAGGCTGGATGTTGGAAAAAGTCTTTTTTAGCCAAACACCTCCCTGCAAGATCACATGAAGCCTATGAGTCGAGCGTGGTCCGGCCCGGCCGGGCTCGGCACGCCTCTCGCTGCATCAAAAAAAAAAAAAAAAAAAAAAAACCTGCAGAGAAAACAGAGTCTGTCCTCAAATGACTGAAACAAATGAATGTCTGAGCAACAAGCGTAGACCTGCACCGCTGTATATGTCCACCTCAGCGCAAAGATACGCCTGAAGCTACAGCACTGTGAAATATTAAGTATGTTAAAGGGTTTAAAAAGATCTGGGAACAGAATGCAGCTCTATCAGATGAGTTGTTTGTGAAAGTGATGCTAAAATAAATAAATAAATAAAAGAAGGCAAAAACATCTCATGCTCTGCAGTAGTTTGCACATTTTATTATATTTATTTATTTTGACAATTTGTTTTAATAAGACAGTAATTACATTTTTTTAATATAATTAATGTTAATTTATTAATGTGACTGGGAAAATTGCATCCATAACATTTAGTTTATGTGAACAAAGGTCCAAAAACAAACTACATAATTAAGAATCATGAAAATTAACCTCTTCTTCTCCTTTTGTTTCTTTTGTGCACATACTGTGTCTCTAAAACTTCACCAGGTCACTGTCTAACTTTTTCTTTTTTCTTTTCCGGCTGAAGTTGGAGCTGCACATCTAGTCTGACAAATGAGCAAGCAAATTTCATTATGAGGTCTGCCATGTCAGCTCATGACAGTGAAAACTGCATGCCAGATGTTGGTCAGTCTCACGGAGAGAAGTCACCACCTCTTGCATTAAGGTGTTATGTAACCGCTGAAGGACATCAGTTGTCCCCTCTGTGAACAAGGCACAAAGTTGTCTACTTGTTGTCTGGACTGTAATCTATATCATGTACTGTATCTATGTACAGGAGAATGTGATTTTCAGTGGTTGTTTTTGGCACACAGGATCACCTGAATGTGACCAGATACTGTAATAGTGCAAAATATAATTAAGTTTTAATTGTAGAGAACTGAACATGGATCATGTTTTTTATATCAAAGTTCAGTGCCACTGTCTGGTTAATACATAATTTACTAATAACACTGTAGACTTAATTAGGTAAAACCACTAATTAATGCCTTATTAACATTCATAACTGCAGACCTGTTGACATATTAAGAGTCCATGAACATCTATAGATGGATTACCAACTTTTATTGCTGAATCATTACCAAATAAAATCATAAACACCTCCAGTAAGATGTTTCACAACCTGCCAACCCAAAATAAATGATTCATAAAGAATTATAAACAACTTATCAACCATCAATAAACCTATTTACAACCTATAAGCCAAGGCCAAGGATGCCATATACTTTAAATTTCAATATATAAAATCCATAAACTCCTGTTTAATATCTTAGTATTAGTAAATAGGGCTCTCTGGTAGCTCACCTGTCTAGCTGTAGTCCTTCCCACAACGGCCTAGGTTCGATTCTAACCCATGGCCCCTTAGCTACATGTCATATCCCCTCTCTCTCCCCAATTTCCTGTCTGTCTTCAGCTCAAAAACAGTGCCATAATTTAATAATCTGTGGACTGAATTATTGTGAAAACGAAGGTACCATTTTTCTGTAACGTTCCACAACATCTTCTATTGCATGTTTTGTATTTTTACAGGTTACTTTAGGACACACAAGTTGTTTCTTTTTGGAAATTGAAGTTGATTTGATTTCGCAAATGATCAAACAACAAGCTTGATGCATGAGAGGTATCAGGAGGTATCAGGATGCTGTATGTATCCTTTTCATCTGTAATCTTATTGGATGTACAGTATACAAAGCATAGGTCCTGATTGGTGTAATTGCAGTAAACTTGTACCATAACAGCAGGTAAAGATTATCAAAAGATTTCAAAGTCAAGACATTTTTTTGAAAATGGAAATCAACTGACTGGTTAAATGAAACTCTGGCGCAAAACAGACTTAATGAAATTTAGAGATTAAACTGAGCCATGTGGGCAGGAGAGAGTACATAAAACAATCTGACAAGTTGTCTAAACTGCACAACCAAGTGGACATGGCTTAAACTTTAAATAAAATTTGGCTGACTTGAGACTAGATGATAGAGATATAAATAGTTAATCCCTCTATCTATTAATCGACAATTTATTTACTCATCAAGTGTTCTATTGAAAATCTTTTGAGGAACACGGCGTTGTGGTTGTTGAGATGATCTGATATTTGTTTTTGGGTCTTAAAAACTCCGCCGATGTTGTATTGGATTTGCCAAATAAAAAATGGAGATTTAAGGCTTATTTTAGGCACTCGTTTAGTTTTTTCTGAGTTGTTTGAAGATAGAGATGGGTGACAATTTAAAGAAATACTCTTATTTTCTTTGTTGCCAATACTTAGACTAGAGATTGATTGCATTCATGTGTATAGTACAGTACAGCCAGCAGCTGCTTACCTTAGCTTAGCATGAGAACGGCTAGTCTGGCTCTGTCTAAAGGTCACAAAATCCACTTACCAACACCTCTAAAGCTCACTAATGAACACATTGTGTCTAATCTGTTTAATCTGTACAAAAACTGGCATGTTGCAGTTTTAAGGGGGATTTTGTTGGGGACTATTTCTTTGCCGGGTGCAGTGACTTCCTGATGTTTCTGCTAGTTGGCCGGTAATCTCAGAAGACATCCAAGGCTCCTGGTCAAGAAATAGTATTAATTTATGAACCGGTGAGCTGAGATTTTGTAACCTTTGGACAGAGCCAGACTAAGCCAAGCTAACTGGTGGTAGCCAGACTCAACAGATATGAAAGTGGTATCAAACGCCATGCTTCTGCAAGAAATCCCTCATTTTTATCTTTGGATGATGGTGGTGGTGGATGAGAGTGTTGTCTAACACCTTACACCATGATCTCCCATAGGTTTCCAGGTTGATTTGGATGTGGTGACTGTAAAGGCCAAAGCATAAGATTTATATCACTTTTAAACTCACCATTGTCATGTTTTCCTCTCATTTATGTAGGCCTTTCTTTTAACCTCTCAGCCTTCTGTATGTGTTTATATGTCGGAGAGTAAATACATCCATGAACCCCCCACACACATGCCAACATTTTTTCTCATGTAGTCAGCTCCATTTTATGTTTAATCTGCCTTGTCTGAGATAAACACTATAGAGGATTTAGACACAATTGATGTGTTTCTTACTGTTGTCCGACAGCCTCAGGGCAAAAGCAGTAAAGCAACGGCCTATGCCTCAGGCTAAAGATCATTGAGCTGTGGTTCCATTTTAAGTGAAAGGAGCTGTCAGCAGATAGAAAGCTAGCTAATAATTTTATTCAGATTTCACCATCTCTTTGTCTTTGTCATTGGTATACCAGTATACCAGGAGTCAGTATACCTGCAGTGGCTTCCTTATTTACCTTAAACAAGACTGATGTGTCGTTTAAGTTGAGCAAAGTCAGACCTTGGGAAATCTTAGAGACGGGAAATATCTCCAAACTCATGACAGACATTCATGTTAATTTGGTCAGATGTTCTGAAGACACTGGTGCTGTTATGTGAACCTCAGTCTGAAGCCAATAAGTTGAATTAATTCGAGTCACAACTTTGGGTAACTGGAAACAGCTGATGTTTTCTACACGGATTACAGTAACCTAACTCCTGAGGCCTGATGCAATATAATGTAATGAAACGCTGGGGGTCTCTGCATGTGTGTGCATGTCCTGTCTCGTGTACCTGGTTGTTTCAGGGTATCAAATATACTGTAAGTGCACAAATCTGATGAGTGAGTGCTTTTTTATGCTTAGCTGAAATATTGTACTCTGCACCTAAAGTTGGAATAGAAAACATGAAGGTCAGCAGAGTTTTGATGTCGTTGTTTTTGGTTCTCTTCTGTATGTTTTTGCAGTTGTACGGTATGTTCCAGAGAGAATGTCAATAATTGTACATTTACAGGCTTTACATCATATAATACTGGCATTGTTATGTGTTTCAGCAAAAAAAAAAGAACCAAGACAGCATGATAAATTGGATTAAACCTGCTATGGTACAAGGATAATCATCTTAAAATCAGACATGACATATATTTAATTAAAGATAGATAAGTTGATTTCCTTTTTATGCTTAAAAGGCAAGTTAATTTCTAATTTCTCCAACAATGTTAGAGTCATGTTTAAAGACAGGGAACAGAGTCATGCTTATTGTTCTTCTGACCCACTTTAGTGCAATCCAGATCACGTAATATGATTTTATTAGCGACAGACACATACTATATATTTACAAAAAAGGACCTGCAAAGAATTGACGTGGTGACGTGGAAGCGGGATGTCAAATGTGCTACTTTAAAGTTTCAACGTGCACTAAATAGACCTTTGTGTTCAGGTTTAGCAGGTTTACAGTCCTCAATTATGAAAACATTCTTGGCACATTCACAGTGAATTGTTTCCCAGTGTTTCTGTACCTCAGTCTGGGAGTTTTTGAGCCTCTGATAAGCAGTGAGGAGCGTAAACAAGGCCGAGTTCAGTTTCACCTGATCACATGCATAGTTCCTGACTGGTGAACAGGCACTTCTACAGTTCTTCTGCATGAAACTCATGCAACACAGTTTATTGATTAAAAAAAAAAACATGCTGCTCAAATCAGAGCCAGCTGACTCAAAAGATAACTAGATTTGAACTAGAACTCTCAACTTGGAATGTTTGTTGGATGGTATTTTGTTATGTTTTAGGGTGGTGATTGGTCATGTTTTGGGGTCATGTTTGGTCATGTTTTTGGGTTGTTTGGTCATATTTCTACGTTGGATTTGGTCAGTCTTTGGTTGTTTGGTCATGTTTTGGGATTATTCTGTCATGTTTTTGGGTGTGTTCGGTTTTTGGGGTTCTTCGGTCATGTTTTTAGGTTGTGTTTGCTCATGTATTTGCGGTTGTTTGGTCACATTTTGGGGTGTTGTTTGGTCATATGTTTTTGTAGTTGTCTGGTCATGTTTTTTAGGGTTTTTTAATCGTGTCTTTGGTTGTTTGCTCTTGTTTTTGATTGTGTTTGTTCATGTTTTGGGATTACTCTGTCATGTTTTTGGGTGTGTTCGATTTTTGGGGTTGATCGGTCATGTTATTAGGTTGTGTTTGCTCATGTTTGGTCATGTATTTGCAGTTTGTTTGATTTGGGGTAAAACAGAAAGTATGCAATTTTTATATTTAAAATTATTTAAAGTGAATGACAGGTTGTTTCTGATTACATTCTGATACCATTCTGATTTTTTTTCTTGATGTTCTGCATGTTATTGATTTGATTCATGACCTTAACAACAGTAAATATGTGCTTGTTGAACCATTTAATTATTTCTTAATTACCAGGCGGTAATCCATTTCCTCCTGAATAAACCGGTTACTCATGCTTTGTTAAGGTAAACTAATGCATTGGATAATGTTGTTGGGATGATGATCTACTGCAGAAAAGTTCATGAACTGCATGTTACAGATATTTCTGTTGTATCACTGACATCTGCTGGGCAAAACAAATACTCCTCCTACTGTAAGTACTGTGCTTTGACAGAATAGATTGAATCGGCCAAGTTTTCAGTGACATGAAGTAAATCCAGGGAACCTTAAGGTGCTCTTGAAGATGGTCACAGAAAAGCAGACTGACTTTTACTTTACTAGGTCTTTATTATAAAACACATTACACCCACCAGATAAAGAAAAAACATATAGACCACTTCACCCACTAATCAATCTGTTTTTAATATTTCCACACTGGGTGTGAAATGAGCTGCAGGCTACCGAGGTCACTTTTTAAAAAAATCTCCAACCCCTCAGATGTTTTTTTTATTTTCAAACTCTTCAGTCCCAACTGAGGCAGACTCACGTGACATCACATGAGGCAATTTATCAGGCTTCATACAGCTCCCACTGGAGCCACAAAAGGCTTTATATCTTTTTTTAGTAGTATCCTACCCCCTGACCTGAACCCTGACGTAGTTGACGTAGTTGACGTAGTTGCCCTTAAAGCAACATTGCATAGAAATTGGTATTTTTGCGATTAAGCGCCCCCCCAGTTTCAGAGTGTAATACCACTGTGGAAAATATGAACAGTTGTACACGTGGATTTATTATAATTATATTACTTATGATCACAAACTAGCAAGTCAACAACTTTGCTGACAGCCAAACATCAAACAAGTGCAACAACTGAAGACATAGCAGCCAGCTAATATGACTTACTAGTCCAATCTGTCTTTCAGCCTTTTATTTCATATGTCCATAGAGGCTGCTGAGCCTAATTACACTGCTCGCTTGCCAAGCTTCAGTTCTGAACTCACAGTTTGGGCAGCACGGCTAACAAACTCATTAGCTAACAGCAGCTACGGTTGGCAGCAGTTTACTTTACTGTCCATCAGGTATAAAAGTTACACAATCTTGCTTTAAATATAATTTCCCTCCTTGCTCTGCCCTGCGACATCTAGTCCCATTGCCAAACTCTCTCCCCAAATTTTGAGAAGCCTGTGTGACTCATGGTTGCCATCTGGTGGTAGAAGTTTTAATCAGCTGAGTGTTCACATGAATGTTTTGATTTTAAGTTACTGTATAGTTCAGTTCTTTAACTTGGTTGAGTGTTAAGTAAAAGTTTTTTTTAGTTTCTTTGTTTATTGCTGAAAAGGTAGTTACCCAGGTAAACTGTATGAACATGCATGTGGAATAAACAAAACATAGAGACCACATTGAGCACTTGATTGCTGCTTGTATTGTGGTTTTGGGGGGATATTTCCGCCTCACTCATGTTGGTCTCTTTTCCTGTAGAATCAAGTGTCAGTTACAAACGGTAGGAGTTTGCATCTATAGCTTAGTCACATACCAATTTATCCAAAAAGCGTGACTCAAACTCATGGAGGCTAGTGGAAATTACCTATCACAAACCACAGCTGGCTGTCGAAATGAGTATGAGGATTACACAGCTTCCTACGCATCGACTAAGCCATCCATTTTCCTGGTTCAAAAATACTTCAGCTTCTTATTTCTGGCAGCATGACTGATAGTCACCTGACAGTCTGTGGCTTCACTGCATGCATGTTGAATGAGACTCTGGTCAGATTAGTTTTATGAGATTATTGACTGCAAAAGTGGCAAAGAGGACTGACTTCTGCAAGTTTGTGATGATTTGTTATCACATATGAACACTTTAGTCCCACCCCTGTGGAAGATAACATATCTGAAATACTTCCTCTTTATTTTTTTTGACATGCTTTTGGTGTCCACTGTCAGTGTATGGTGCCTTCAGTCCTTGATATTATCTTACATAGTTTCTTTTTTGAGGTCATAGTTGAACATAAGTCTCTTTTAACAGCCCCTCATCATCTTGTGCGACGTGAAAAACAACAACAAGTCTATCAAGAATAAAAACGTGACACGTATGGACACGGATCAGTCGACATCTTGAATAAAATCACTGGGATGCTTCATCTTACTGTACGTCACGCCGTGCCTTCATGTGACACAACAGGAATGTAGAAAGTTTTGTTTCCTGTAAACAGGTGTACAAGTGATGATTGTTAACATGTCTTAAAAATCATACAGTCACCACGCTGCCTGCTGGACTGAGCTACCGTTTCTATGATCAGCTTCAGAAGGAGAAGAGACTGCAAACCTTCTACTGATAACTGACTGCCATACAGGTGAGAAATATTAATTCTATTATTCCATATTTATTGGGCTTATCTGAGGATTTAAGAAGGAGGATTACAGCTAAGAAAAGCTGGAATCAAGGCCTCTTTCCAGGCATGAAAATAATGACTTAATCTACTGTAAGATATAAACTTGTCGCTTTTCAGGGTTATTGATTCAATGTTCTCTATTGTTTCTATTGAATTCCACTTAGAAAACCTAAATTATACGTATTCCCACTTACTTAAACCAGATTACATGCATGCTGAAATACTTTTATACCATCATTTTCAGCTTTAAAACTTGTTTGGTAAGTCCAGAAGGGGAGTTAAATGTCCTGGCAGATCGAGTACATTCACCTGAGATTACATGACACTGAAGAGGTAGAAAATCCTCACCTCCTCTTGCACATATCGATTACTTAGTCTTCAGTCGTGTTCAGGAAATATTACAGAAAGTACAAGCTTGTTTGTTGCAGCCAACCACTGTCTGTCTTTTAGTCTGTATTTCTTTTCACCTTCTCTCTCACCCACCCACCAACTCAATTTCTTTGTTCAGACACTTTAGCTATGCACTCTTCAAGTGTAATAGTCATACAGCTTCACAAATTTTACACAAGATCAGTTTCTTGAAAGGGGTGTGTTACATTTTTTATCTTGTCACATGCCTTCTTCCACTTTTATCTGTCTCAGCGATTCCCAACTTCTTTTGAGTGTTGACCCCTGAAAATGAAGCAGGGTCTACTTCAAGTGTTTTAGTGTCTTTCAGCTCATTGTTGTGTTTTATAGCGCAAAACTTGTTGAGTTGTTTTATGGCTACAGCGAAGAAAAAAAAAACTCTTAAAAACTCACTCTACACTTCAAACTCAGCACCAAACAGCAGACAGCTAAAGGTAGTAATTAGCTGGTGAACACAGTGGAGCACTTAACAGCGAGAGAATCAAATAACAGGAAAAAAAAGAGCTAAAACAGAGTAAATATTGGACTTACATTCCTCAGACTCCATGTCGTGTTAAAGGGGCATTCCACCAATGTTTTCCAAAGGGTGAGGTGCATTATGGAAGCCACCCAGTGTTTTGGAGCTTGTTTCAGAATAAGGACTAAAAGTCAGGATATCTCAGCTTCTGCTGCTTCAAATTCGTGTACCTCGACTGTATGAAAGTACAATACTAAGTCGCTGGTTGACCCCTTTAAAAGATGATTATACTGTGTGACCTGCATTGTGTTTACAGGTTGTTTTCCTTAGCCCCTAAATGGATCAGTTAATGCAGGTTTAAACATCTTGTGACCCCTCAAACTAAACTTATGACCCCCAACTTCCAGCCTGTGAATCACTGCTCTATTCTTATACTCAGATGAATAAATGTTTTGTTGTCTTTTGTGTCATTTTTTCCCCTTTTAGACATGAGAGACAGGCTGAAGCACCTCCATCAGGTGCAGACTGACTCTGAGGGTTTCAGCACAGTGGAGCTGAATGACCGAGAGGCAGCGACAGCATCGAATCCTGACCTGGATGGAGTTCTGCAGGAGGCCCAAGAGATACGTCTGGAGATCCAGCAGATCCAGAACGACATCAAGGACCTGAAAGATGTGAACTTCCAGACCTTAAACAAGACCTCATTCCCCATTGCGACAAAGAGGGACTCCAATGTAATTGGGGCGGATATTAAACGCAGGGGAGAAGCTGTCCTGCAGAGGCTGCACATGTTGAATGCTCTCAGAGGGGAGCTTGAGGCCGAGCATGGCAGCTCTGACCCCACAGCACGCATCGCTACAACACAGTACCAGTGTCTCGGCAGTGCTCTGCGGGAGGTGATGTTCAGCTACAACGACACAGAGATGGGCCACATGGAGGCTTGCAAACGGCAGATCCAGAGGCAGATGGAGGTGGTGGGCAGGGAGGTCAGCAAGGAGGAGCTGGAGGAGATGATGGAGAGCGGGGAGTTGACTGTGTTCAACACCCAGCTGGAGGGCAAAACGGTCCGTTCGGCTTTCCTGCAGATCGAGAGCCGACACATGGAGCTGATGGAGCTGGAGAAGAGGATCGAGGGGATCCAGGAGGTGTTTCTGGATGTGGCTGTGCTCACAGAGGAGCAGGGGGCGTTCATTGAGAACATCCAGAAAAATGTTCAAAGTACTGAAGTGATCACTCAGGATGCTCTGGTCCAGCTAAGTGCAGCAATTACATCTGATAACAAGAACCCCATCAAGAGTATGTTCTGTTGCTGCATTCCATGGTATAAAAACTAGATATGATGAAGGCCTGTGGTCCACGTGCACACCACGGGCACATCTGCACTACCAAAAATATGAATGAACAATCCTTTAAAGACATTTTAAACCATCAGAAAACTGTTTTGATATTGACAAAACCATCTCAACACAGGGATCATTGTTCTGGAACTGACAATCATTGACTCATGAGACTGAATTACACAGGTTTCATTAAAATGTTTGGACATTGATAATGATGAGGTAAACTAACAACAGACTCATCCTCCACAGGATTTAGCAACCAGCAAACATCCACATCTGCAAACAGCTCAATAATTTAGTAGAGGATCTGAAACATGAAGCTACACGTTCTGGAGCTTCTGATCACATACCAGAGATTTCATCAACTGCTGTTTGTTTCCAAAGTAAAGAATGAAGTTTGAATCTTTAAGTTGAGATGAGAAGTCTTCCAAGTGCTAAGAGAAAAAAGTAAATTTAATCATTTACAGTTTGATGACAACTGAGACTCAATCTGCCGATGAAGGTCATGCGATCTAAAGGCACTGCTGGGATGTAACTTCACTCAAATACTGAACTTACACACACACACACACACACACACTCCAGTACACTTAAACAAAGCTTCAGTTACAGGTTACTTTGTGGTTTCAATTTTACAAATAAAATATGATGCATTGTGACACATTAAACTACCCATAAGTATATAAAATAATCCAAATCAGCTGGATTTCTACTCGTCTTGTACTTTATGTTGCCTGTTATACTTACATAATACTTCCTACTTACTTATACTTCACTTTTATTTGTAATTATGTATTTTCACAGTCTGGTTTTGCTGCTTTTACTGAAGTAAAAGATCTGAATACTTCCTTAAATACTGTCAAAACATCCAGAACAACTACTAAATGGACCTTGTGGTGAGACTATTTAGTCAGCTGCTGTTTATAAGGTAATGATTGAGCTTGGAATTGTTATTTTTATGATAATAAAGTCTGATGTTTGTTGTTTACATAGTAATGTGGAGGGAGACTTCAAAAAGTTTGGTAATTCTGTAAAAGTTTTTATAACTGTGTCTCATTTTCTCTTTTCTTTCTTTCAAATCTGAACGCACTTCGTGCGTAAAAGTCACCATGACCGCGCACTGATGTTTAATAAAGCAGCACTGTGTGATGAGTGTGATGGGTGGCCTTCCTTCCTGCACTCAGACCAGAGAAGCGGTGAACTGTGTGAAATATTGAGGCGGGGGGGAGAAGAAGGCGTGATCTTCCGCATTAGTACCTGCTGTAAGCTGTGTCAGTGTGCCAGTGGACCGAAGTGTTTGTGACTACTCTTAACAAACACTCAGACTTCTGCATGTGTTGAAATGTTGTTGATATAACGGAGAGAAAAAAGAGGAAATGAGTCTTTCCGTGCTCTCATCTTCTGCTACAGCGAGTTGAAACGAGTAGGACGGCCGCAGGAGAACACAATAAGGTATTTATAATCTGTATTTTAATCAGATATGTGGATCAAAATAATCTATGACATGATTCACAACTCGCAGCGGACCTACAGGCTGATTTCTCTTACACCATGTGATTGTTTTACATTTTTCTTTTCCCTCATGATTTTCACTTGTCAAGACCAAAGATGCTTTAGTCTGTTATTGTGGTTTATTTCTCTTTTGTAACAGATATTTTAACATTACCGACATCACACTTAAACTGTCAAACAGTTCCTCTTGAGAGGAAATAAGTGAGTCTCAAGTTGACGCCCTGTAATTAATCGCTATCTGCGATGAAAACGACACAGCCGAGCTGTTTCCTTTTGAGGACTTTAGACAGATACTCATCTTTACAGTATCTATCCATTAGTATCTGATCGTTTCCCCCAATATACCATATTTATCTCTTGCTGTAAATTGATTTTCTCTACATGAAACAATCAAAAAAAGAGTGGGCTGGATTTTTCCAATTAAGTAGGTGGTGGTGAAAGAAGTATTCAGATCTTAAAAGTATCAGTGCAGCACGGTAAAAAATACTCCATTACAAGTAAGTGTCCTGTGTTTAAATTGTAAGTACAAGTACGAAAGTGTTACCAGCAAGATGTACTCAAAGTATGAAAAGTAAAAGTAAAAGTATTCAATCTGCAGAGAAATGCAGCATGTGACTGATTACTATATATAATGATATTATATATATAATTATAATTATATTTTACTTTATCAGGTTAATACTGAGACATCAAGCAGCTTTTTACTGTTGTAGCTGGTTGAGGTGGAGTTGAGGCAGTTTAGTCCAGTGTTTCCCAACCTGGGGCTTGAGCCCCTCCAACGGGTCACAAAAGAAATCTGAGCGGTTGTGAGGTAGGAAAGAAGAAGTCCTGCTACACAAACAAAGGTTTTTTTGGGCAACTCATCAGTTTGCTGTTTGGGGTTATGTGCAGTAGTATTTATTAGTCGGGGGGCTAGTAGCTTTCTCAAGTCTCCAATGGTTGCTTGGCAACTATGCATAGCCAAGAAGTCCAGCACATGACAACCTGCAAAGTGACGACTTGTTATCTTTACACTTTCTATTTATGAATAATTTAAAATGTGTTAAATGTTGAGCTCTAGCTGTGTTGGT
Organism: Argyrosomus regius; assembly: GCA_946959425.1. NCBI lineage: Eukaryota > Metazoa > Chordata > Actinopteri > Sciaenidae > Argyrosomus > Argyrosomus regius. The sequence goes on along the minus strand of OX336887.1, from coordinate 4,361,578 downwards.
GGGTTTGTCACCTTTAAATGGAGCTGTTTCCCCATTTACAGTCTTTGTGCTAAGCTAAGCTAACGGCTGGCCTCATGTTGAAGGAACTTTTGAAAGTGAATTTCCCCAAAATGTTCAACTATTCCTTTAAATAGGTCAGTAAAGTCTCCTGACTCCTCTTGCAGGTGACATGAGGGACCGACTTACTGAGCTGCAGAGCTCCAAACCTGCAGAAGAGGAGTCTGAGGAGAGCAACGGCCATCCCACAGGGGACGATGGCGAGCAACTGGAGCAACAAGCCATCATGTTTGAGGGCGAGGATGTGATGGACAACGTCTACAAGGACGTGCAGGCGATGAGGAAGGAGATGCTGCTGCTCAGACTGGACGTGAAGCGTCTTGGGAAGCAGAACACCAGGTTCCTCACGTCTGTCAGGAGGTTCAGCAGCATCAAACGGGACTCCAATGCACTCGGACGGGACATCAAGGCTAGAGGGGAGGCCATTTACGCCCGGTTGGAGAAGCTGGCGAAGCTGAGCAAAGAGCTGGAAGAGGAAAACGGGCCAACTTCAGCTGTGGCTCGCATGGTGCGCTCACAGTATGTGTCTCTAACCACCGCTTTCCGAGATGCCATGTCTGAGTACAACGAGGCTGAGATGGTCCAGAGGGAGAACTGCAAGACCCGCATCCAGAGGCAAGCCGAGATCATGGGCAAGGAGGTGAGTAGGGAGCAGATCGACGAGATGATCGAGACGGGCAAGTGGAACGTCTTCTCGGATAATCTCCTCCTGGAGGGGAGGACTGCCAGATCTGCTCTCAATGAGATCGAGAACCGGCACAAGGAGCTGCTGGAGCTGGAGAGCCGCATCAGGGACATTCAGGAGCTTTTCCTCCAGATGGCCCAGCTGGTGGAGGAACAGGGCCACATGCTGGACAACATAGAGGCCAATGTAGGTGCAACTCAGGACTACGTTGCCAAGGCCACGATCCAGATCAAGAAGGCCGTGAAATACAAGAAAAACAACCCATGCAAGAAACTGTTTTGTTGTTGCTTCCCTTGTTGCAAATGAGACAGCATGAATGTTATATTTTTCCTCAACGTCTTGAGAACATTGATTGGCTTGCTTTGCAAAGATGCCTGCGATGTCTTGCTTTAGTTTGTGTATTTATTTAGTCACACTCTTGTGTAGTTTTGTCCACTGAGCTCGTCTTCGTTTCAGACCACACGTCCACATGCAAATGTATACAGTGAGATATGGTTGCTACATTTCCTGATTGCTACAGAGCACTGCTTTGCATGATCACTGTGAAGACATCTGAGCTTATAATTTAATGGAGAACTCTCAGCTTTGTCCGTCAAAAAACGTTGTAATGTTATATGAGATATTTAATTAATGTAAATAAATGCCTTAGAGTGACTTTTTAAATCTATATAGACTGGTTTTCACTCTATTTCATATCACAGCCATTGCTTAACAAGTCTTTAGAAACGCACTGAACACAACACAGTCATATTGTGGTTTGCTGGGGAGGCGAGATAGATTTGTGTGTGGATTGTGCAACTCGGCCACCCCCATCTACAGTTATCACAAGCTACAGGCCATGGCTCAATGTTTCTCAAGATACTTTATACTTCCTGCACTTTTTTTTTTTAAAGAAGTGATTGTGCCATCTTCAAATGTTCTCGTCTAGCTTCACTGATTCACCGATTCACCAAAGTGGATGAGATTTGCATCATGGGAGCAGGTTTTCTCAGATTGCTCCTGAGTCAATGTGTACATGGGTGTTCGCTCAGGCGGTGTGACAACAATAGTGAATGGGAAACTAATCATATCAGCCTATGTTCTGTTTGCACAGCAGGCCTATCTCCTTGTACTCTCATTGTAATGATAGTAAAATGAACCTTTATTTTCCAGTGAGTGGCAGTCCATCGCCCACTGGGGGGGGATTCCCAGCTATCGCCTTCTTAACTGAAGCTGTGACTGAACCCATCATTGCTCTTCATAGTGAAGCTACATGAGAAACACCAGTGGGTGTTTTGCAGAAGAACTCTGCTGTGTTGAAATGCATTTCAGAGATGATTACACTTCCTCAGCAGCTCTCTGTGGTTTGTGGCGGGCATTTACTGGCAGTGAAGGACTGTGTACTTGGGCCTCATGACTCAGGTAGACTTACCTGTTGACCAGATGTTGTTGTACCAGTTCTGTTTGGCTGATCGATTCGATCACTGTTACGTGACAGTCGTGCAACCAGGATGGCCGAGTGGTTAAGGCGTTGGACTTAAGATCCAATGGACATATGTCCTCGTGGGTTCGAACCCCACTCCTGGTAGAAACCGGAAATTTTAACCCGAAAATAAAAGCGGCTGTGATCTTGCTGGTAACGGAAAACTGCGTTATCATGTGTGTCTTTGTAACTATGCCATGTCACTGCTAACTGCATCTGCTATCTGCTCATCATTTAAAGCTGTGATGGGTTCAAAAACTGTGAGGGGAAGCACCCTCTCTCAGCTGACTAACTAAGTCATGACATTTTGTTTCCCTTTGTAACGGGGATTTTTTTGGAGGGTAAATATAGGCAGCACACTTCACTCCATATCTCGGAGTTAAACCAATATTTGAAAGCACAATCTGATCCAAATGCAAATAAAACGCTGACCCATACAAACATACTCTAAAGACATGCTGCTTTGAAAAAATCTCCTGTGTTGACTGACAGGTTATTATAACAGCTAAACGTGGTTATTGTTTTCTGACTTTTGTGATGGTCAGAACAGGAGGAAGTGTCGCCTGTAAATCCAGTTTAAATTATAATTAATAGCCGAAGTTGTCATTTTATGTGTGTCACTCGATTATATGTTAAAAATGTGTTGGCCTTTATCTTCTGTGATTAAAAGTGTCAAGAGTCACATGCTGATTCATCACAACAGAAGAAACGCTGTTCTGGGAACTGTGTGGATCGGGCGCCATCTAGCGGTTAAATATGTGAACACGCTCTTAAAAATTGAGTATAGACACTGGATTACTTTAACTTTATTGGCCTGAAAAAGAAAATGCTTTAATCATTTTTAAAAATAAGTTTTGCAACTTATTGTTGAACATTCCTGTTTGATTACTTTGCAATGACACCACCAGGATTTAATCAGTTTTGCTGCATTTTATATTTATAACACTTACTACTTCCTTCTTATGTGGTTTGCATGTTCTTCCTGTGTCTGCGTGGGTTCTCTCCGGGGACTCCAGCTTCCTCCCACAGTCCAAACACATGCACTTAACAGGTTAATTGGTAACTCTAAATGGGCCGTAGGTGTGAACGTGAGTGTGAAGGGTTGTTTGTCTCTATGTGGCCTCATGCCCAAAGTCAGCTGGGATCAGCTCGTCCCACCGTGACCCTGATGAGGATAAGATGTTACAGATAATGGATGGATGGAAACTTCCTAGGAGGCGTGCACACACACACTTGCACTTGCACGTAAATGACGTCTAATACTTTTGACTTACAAGACAAAGAAACAGCAGACATGTTGTATTGAAGCGGCAGAGGTACTTTTAGCAGGAAAGAAGTGTGTTTATAAGTTGGTACAGAGGAGGCAACATCAACCGAGGAGGACAGAGACACAGCTTCAGCCAAGCTTTTGATTATTGAAGTGCCAACCTGTGGACTGATGAGACTGACTGTCACTCATCTCAGCTCCACCATTACCCAATTCTAAGAAATTAGATTTATTGTTTTGATACATAAAAGATATATTTATATGTTGACTAGCCTGTTGAAGCGTTGATCCAGTGTGCAAATATTCTCCACTTTCTCATCCTGTACCTGACCTGAATTCAGGCTGTGGATGTGCAGAAAACTACAACATTTGTAAAACATGTTTTCCTTGAACTGGAAGCACGTTATCAGGTGTTAAACAAAGGACTGTGAAGCAGGTGATCTATGTTGCTCAGGAACATTTGGGCACAAAAAGGACAAAAATAAATAAATAAATAAATCAACACTTAAAAACCAAGAACCTCTTTATTAAAATGCTTCAAAGTCAAACAAATGAAGCTGGCATATTGTGGTGAAAAATACACTTCAGCAGGAGTGAAACCAAAACTTAAAATGCTGAAAAGTGTTGATACACTCCAGGTGCCTGTAAAGACTGCATTACAAAAACAACAAAAAAAATAACACAATAGATGTGGTACAGACAATATATTTGTCTTAATTACGTGTTAACCTCAACAGAGCAAAAGACCGATTTAATGTTTAGGTCAGTCCGTCCGTCAAACCTAAAGACTGAGGGCATGTGAACAGATCTGGCTGAAGTCCATTTAAAAAATGTAACAGTTAATATGAAAATGTTTTATAATGATGCACTGTGCCTGAGAAACAAACTATAAATGAGTCGGACTGACTGATCATTTTTCAAACTCACATGCAAAAAAAAAAAACACGAGGGAGTAAAATTCCACCTCCTCAACATCATGATTTTACAGTACATGCCTTCATGTGCAAATCAATAATTCAAATACAAATCCAGACATTACAGAGGCAGATTATTTTTCTTTCAAAATAAAAGTACCAGTACAAAAAAAATGATAAGAAATAAACCAAACATTGGGACTTATTAGAGTAAAAACACAGCTTAGTTCTGACATCACTTGGGCTTTGCATCAAACTTCAAAAATATAAAAACAAAAACACACATTTTTCTTTCTCAAAGGAATATCCATTTCTTCTCATCAGTCACTTTTCTCTGACATTTTTGACTTGCATTCTACGTTGCGCAACATTTCAGTCCATTTCCTCACGCGAGGGAGCAAAATCTCTCACGTTCACGTGTCGTTAGGCCGTGTCGTGTCTTAATCCTTAAACTGTTAATAAGTTTGATAAGTGACAGCCTGAACATGACGCTGATGGATGACAAACTCCAAAACATCTAATCTGTTAGTCCGGCACTGCAACACACGCTGTTACGTCATTATAATACTGAGTGGTACGCCGGTCGCTTCTTAGACTCCACGATAATCAAGTAGTTGACGTGTCATTGTGTCGTTTTCTGCTACACACATCTATCTATTGAGCCCAACTGATGTGGGATTTTTAAAGGCTGTTATGATACTGATTTTAGAGAGGAAAAACTCACAGATTACCGACGTGGCAGCCAATAAACAGAATATTTCTACGTGGATTCTGCACCACTGTAACTCTGCACCAATACTCAGAAAGCTACTTACTACTAACTCTCCTGGATAAACTTTGCAGTGACACAGATATATTACCACAAGCATTTTTTTCTGCATTATACACCCAAAAAAAAAAAAACCCAAACAGTTTCCACATCTGCACACATTGGATAACGAATACGCTAATACCGATAATCTGCAGCGAAATCAGCTGTTCAGGCTCTAACAGCGAGACAAAGCCTCATTCTACAACCCTGAGAAGCCAACAGCATCTGAAGACAGTGGACATGTAGTGCCAATAACACACAACCATGATAAATAATGAATATGAACATAATTAGCGATACTCATTCATGGAGGTGAGTGTGTGTGCCCGTTATATTTCTAAAACACCCGGCCTGCAGGGTTTCATGAGGTCTGACACTGAGGGGAGGAAACCACGCTCTCTGCTCACCAACCACAGTCACGGATGGATTCTTGTAATCACTGAGTACATTCATCGTTTTTCCTGCTACATTTAGATTTCTGTATAAAACAACCTACAAATAACTGCTGGTTACTCGTAAAAAATAGCTGGTAGAACAGACAAACCACAAGCCGACCACGGACGAAAACGCATTCCCATTTGGCTGAAGAATAGAGTTACTTAATCTCTCACCTGACTAACAAGCCAGCCTGTTAGTCAGAGGTGACAGAAGCAAGAAGGGAGATGGACCACCTTTGTTACGAAGCACACTATTTAAAACACCAACCACGATGATGGTGACGTGCCTTACGCTGGTGAACAAAAATCAAACACCCACAGTGAAAACCTGTAAAATGGCATAACTTTGTGCACAGCTACCACAGATGTTTGGTCAGTCTTAAAAATGTAGAATTAAAGCCATGAAATCTAAAGGAGCTCTAAGCGGTACACACATGGTCACTCTAGGCATCAGGAGGAGATATAAAAACCGTGCGAGATGCCAGTAAACTGAGAAATCTCACTGAGATGTTCTGGACGACCTCAAGACTAGAAAATAGCATAAGTTAAGGCTCTACTCTCACCTCCGCTGAAGCACAGTACTGACTTTTTGATAGAAAAATAAAAAAAAATTCTACATCAAAACATCTGATTATTTACACAATGTCAGAGTAGATACGGGTACAACTTCAGTACACTGATAACAAATCCATCAGAGGGGAAGATACACGGCTAGCTACTTAATTTGCTCGTTCACAGTCCCCTTCTGTGACTGCAGCACGTCAGCCTCCGCTCAAGTATAAATCGGCCCACTACTGGCTTTGTCTTATTTATGGGAGTGAGGATTGGTTTTGTTTTTTTCCACCGTGAACCAGTTTATAACGTTCAACCAGGAGTTTTCTATCTTTCCGAGGCTGGAAGAGACAAATGTCTGTAAACACGGCAGGAGAATACATGTGTATTTGAGTTCTAATGGTCTCACAAATGTCCAAAAGATGATTTCATCTTAGAAACACACTTATGCTACTGGTTTGAGGACTGAGCGTAAACACCTTCCCTCTTTCGTGAGCTCTCTGGTGAAACACATGCACGGCAGAGGGATCGCCTCTTCCCGCCGAGTGATCGTGTTGAACTTGCACTTCTTGAGGTGGTCGGCCATGCTGGCGATGTTGGCAAACTTCCACTCGTTCACTGTACCAAAAGCTGTGCTGAATCGCCACACCTGAATGACAAACGACAGAGAATCAGCCCATTACTTCCCGCGCTGTGACAGTAGACAGTCATACAGCGATTCCACAAAGAAAACGACAACAAACATGCTTTTTAAGAAAATGACTAACCTTGTCTGTGATCTGCCATGAAGGAGAGCCATCAGCACGCCGTTTCTTCTCCCACAGCAGGACGACCATGCCACGCATCTGAAGCAGACTGGCACAAATGTCCCTCATGGTGCGGGACACTCTGGACAGTTGGCACAAGCTAAAGCTGTCCAGGAAGCTCGCTACATGCTGCAACACCTCGAACGGAAGACTGCTGAACTGATCGCACGGAGAGCTAAAGCGGTAGGTGTTTCTTGGGAGGCCGTCCCCAGTTTTCAAGGGCAAACCGGGCTGAACCCCAAACGAGCCCAGGTGCCTGTCGTGGATGATTCTGAAACCCTGTACAGACGGGCAGAATCGTCTTTGGGAGTAGGTGCAGCCGTAATAGGCCAAGGGGCAGCGTTGCTCCATCCAGCCGTTGAGTCCGGCGTGAATGTCGCCGTGAACATTTTTGAAATGAGAGGAGAACTCGTCCCGCCGGAACAGCTGCCCGCACACAAACGTGAACATTGAGCGCTGCTTTGTTTGGTATCGAGCCACGCATTCGAGCACCAGGTCCAATCGGAGAGTGTGGAAGGGGCTTGGATTGGAAAGCTGTGGGCTGGCGTGATCGCAGGCTGAGGCTGAGGCGATATCTCCCACCATGGTGTTGGTTGCAAGAATGGCTGAAGGGAAGGAGAATGTCTGAGTACCAAAGTCAATGTGGTAGCCGTCGACAAACCTGCTGTCTGAGATTCCTCTGCCTCCCGGAGAGTCGCCGAGGCAAAAGAGCAAAGCTGCAGTGATGAGATCGATGCCGTGGAGGCCCATGGGGTCATCTGCTACCTCCAGGTCGGATGTGTCTACTGCCTTGTCCTCCATCTTTGCACGAAACAAGTATGGGTCTGACAGCAGGGCCCGACGCCCGTTAAATGTAAACATACTTATTCCTCTAAGCACTTCTACATTCTGTAGTTTACGCTCCAAACACCTGTACCTGAGTTCAGTAGGTAAGTGTTGTAAGAAGTTATTTCTCATGTGATCAGACAGCAGGAATGGCATTGGAGGTGCTTGTTGAGGCACAGGACGTTCCAGTGCTATAACAGGCATGTAATCCTGAGGCATCTCTGGCCAGACGAGGTTGGAATCATTTATCGGCTCCTCGATAGTGTCTTCCTTCTCTTCAAAAAACAACTCCACAAAATCATTTTCTTCTGCCCAGCCAATACCATCTTCTCCATCTGTCCCCACCGCACAGTCCGCTCCACCTACTGCTCCGAGTTCACACTCCGAATCAGAGTCACTCTCTTGCATATCTACATTCTTCCCACCCTCAGCAACATAAACTTTATGACTATCGCCGTTATCTCCGTTGTGGAGGGCTCCGTTCTTGTCCGTCTTTTCACCGTTTAAATTTCCAACAATTGCACCAATATCCTTGGAATTAGAGAGGATATCTAAGGCCACTGCTAAACTTCTGCTCGTCTCCACCGAAGCTCTGTATAACTCGTTATAGGGCTCATCTTCCATTTCCATACTTCCATTGCCAAACACAGCCTCTGGTAGGCTTGATGCTGTGGCCATTTTGTCACTTTCATCTGCCTCCTTATCTCCATTCTTTGACACCATGGTCGTAACCTTCAGGGACTCCAACAACATCCTCTGGTCCTGCAGGGCCAATGCCATGTCTAACTGCTCCACCTCATCAAAGTCTTTACTCAAGTTTTCATAGGACTTGCGATCAGAGTAGCTCACAGGCCAGCGATTCCACTCCATAGTACAACACACTATACTCGCTGGACAGGTCTCGAGGTGCTTCGCCATCTTGATCCTCGCGATAGTGAACGGGCAGCCGAATCCACTGTTGAGGCACGGCAGCCGCTCGTATGGACACAGCAGGCGGTGTTCCTCTAGTTTGCACGAGTGAAAAACCGCCCCGCAGACAAGTGGACAGCCAATGAGGTCGCAGCAAACACCCGCCTCTGGTCTTATCATGCATCTTCTGTTGATGCATTTAAGGCAGTGGGAGTGTAGGTTCTCCATTTTTATTGTGCTGCTCCTTGCCCAACTGGTTCTGGCAGGGGAAAAGGGGGGTAACGTGTCCAACCCTGAAACAAAGTCAGCGAGATATATACTTTATTTCACAAGTCGTAAGAAGCCAAATACATGCTATGGCAACAACAACAACAAGTTTTTAAGTAAGCACATGGTGCAGTCAGCTGGAACAGAGCATGCTGGAGGTGGAAAATAACCAACATATGAGATGAGAAACTTTCCTCCAGCCTCACACATGTCCTGTGTGTGTGTGTGTGTGTGTGTGTTTACTAAATCTTTAGTGCTGTTCGGTATCATTTCACAACACCCCTCTTGGGTTTCATGGTGACACCGGTTCATCCAGGATTTCAGGGTGAATCTGACCCCCTCACCTTTCTCTCAGTGATCTTGGTGACAAGTTGTAATTTCAACATATTATTCAACACCCACGAGGTAAACGCCTCTGAATCATTAGCCTCTGGCTTACATGGTAAGTGTTACTGGTGTGGAGGGATTAGCAGAATAATGAATGCTGGCTGCAAAAACCAATAATTTAAAAAAAGACCCACGACAATGCTGCAAGTCCAAACCGCAAAGCCTCACAGGAGAGCTATTGTTAAAGTCTTTGCAGCCATTACCAGCAACAGCTACGCAAGTACAGCCGGTTAGCACACAGCTAAAAACACAAACAACACTGCAACAGCCGGTTCTTGTAGTTATAACTAAAATGCAGCCTCAGTGTCAATAAGTAGACAAAGTATGCTCAAGTACAAGTTGTTTTCATGATAACTGCACGAGGAAAATGTTGAACTGTTAAGTGACAAAACTTTGTTTAGTTAAACAAAAGAAACAACATGGCCAGTCACTTAGCATTAGCGGCTACGCTTCGTTAGCCTAGTTAGCTCGTAGCTTCTAGAAACTGCTTACCCGAGTTACGGGGGCTCTCCAGGTGTGTTTTAATCACCGTTTATTAACTTATATCAGCTCCGTCGACATTCAGCAACGCCCAAACTACAGCGACACAAGCATCCCGCGGTGTCAAACCGTGTCCCGAAAGCTTCTTATGATACGAACTGGCTGCAGCTGGTTCCTCCGGCTCGAGTCCTTCGTTGGTCTGAAGAGGTCCAGGCGGCGTTTGTGTTGATCCTGGAGAGGAGAGGGGGCCGGCGTGTGACGTCATCACGCAAACGGCTCAGTCATATTTAGGTTTATGGACCGTAGTGATGGGAAGTTCGGTTCTTTTTAGGGAGTCAGATCATTTGACTCAGCTCACCAAGAAGAGCCGGCTCGTTCCCAAACGGCTCTTCATTTTACCACAAATTTAGCGCTGTTTTGACTTACGTACGTATGTGTACACACATCACTTAAATGATTCAATACGTTTTTATTTACATTTTTCACAAGGAACACATGTCATTAACAAATAAACATTACCTGCCTCATCTAACCCCTTACATGTAAGAAGCAAAAAAAAAAAGGGGACAAAACAAGCATAACAAAAAAACAAAGACACTAAATGAACAAAACCGTGTATTCTTCTGCGTAGATTTCTATGGTAATCCATTTATACAGTTACAAAATATATAATTACAGTATACAATATGTATATATATATATATATGTATGTATATACCATGTATAAAGTACTCGAGAACTCTGTGAGCCAGATCTCAAAACAAGGGGCGAGTATTTTACAGTGTAGCCAATTGTTTTCATTGCGTTTACATACCCTTGTAACTTTCTGAAACCACCCAATCAATGCTCTGACTTGTTTGTAGAACCACTCTCCTACACAAAGCAGATAGAAACACCTATAAAAACTCAACTCAAAACTCAAACGCATAGAAATAAAAATAAAAAAACTATTAAAATAAATATAAGAAAGCTATTGTCACTGCATGTACGTAGTGCACCGCAATACTTTCCAAAAAAAAAAAAAACAGCTTGCGGACGGGAGCCTGCTCCCATCGTTCACTTAAAAGAGCCGGCTCTTTGAACCGGCTCGTTCGCAACCGACACATCACTATTATGGACGCAGACCTATGAGAGGGCACTGAAATAGACAGACTGGGGAATACCCCGAGGGCAGTTTTACATGTAATCACCTATGAAATGTCTCTGCTGTTAGTTTTGGATTTTATTGCATGCACACACTGTTGCCAGGCAATTTAACTTCCAACTATATAAAGAATGAATTAGAGGTGGATGAAGTATTAAAACGGTTTCTTATCAATTAGATTTAAGGTCCAAAACTAGCAATGAATTGATCCCACTAATTTAACTAAAGCCTGATATATCATATTTCTCTGTGCCACAGACCCAAAACTATTAAAACACACCAGTGAGTCACACTGTTGCACAGGGTTACATGTTCCTTCATGACCATAAACACGGGCAGTGTAGTTTATTTTGTGTCAATCCCCACATGCCTGGCCTTTCCTGGTGTTAAAGGTCCAGTGTGTCGGATTTAGTGCCACCTAGCAGTGAAGTGGCACTAATGAAATGAATACTCTCCCACACCCTCACCCTCTTCTTCAAAGCACATAGGAAAAACTTTGGCTGTGAAATTAACTTAAAAAGCAAAAGGAAAATGGTGGTTCAACATGGCGGACTCTGTGATAGAGGACCTGCTCTCACTGAAGAGCTAAATGACTCAATGAAAACACAATGATTCTTATTTACAGGTGATTATACACCGCCTATCCTCATCAGGGTCACGGTTGGGCTGGAGCCTATCCCAGCTGGCTTTGGGTGAGAGGCGGGGTAATGAACATACTAACGAATAATTCATTCCATTCCTGCCAATAGATGCTCCTAAATCTTACACACTGGATGTGAAATAGTATAACTGTCCATCTATAATCTATAATTACTGAGCTTTTATTACAAATGAAACTATAAGTGGCCTGTTTATAGTTAGGGAAGAAGGTAGGGTTGAGCTGGATTGTATTAAGAGGCAGCACGCTGATGTTTTTGGTCTTTTAATGGGATTTTTACAGAATACAGAATAATAAAAAAATAAAAGTTGTAATAACACACTTCACTTTACAAGAAAAAAATCCTGCATTTAAAAAAAGTTTAAATAAAGTTAAAGTTAAAGTTATAAAGTTAAAAGTTAAAGTTAAAATAAAAGTTTGACTTAGTACAGAAGTATTAGCAGCAAAATGTATTTAACATATCAGTTAATATCAGAAAGTACTATTAAAAATGTCCCTCGTAAAAGTGTAATATTATATTGTTGGATGATTATTACAGAAGTCTTGCTGTTTGGCAGTGATTTAACGCTGTAGCTGATCAATGTGGAGCTAATTTTAACTCACTTATATTGTTTATGTGCTTTGCAGATTTAGATTTTACATACTAACTTTTACAACTAACTATAGCTGCCTAAAAATAAAAAAGTAAAGTGGAAATATTAAGTAGCATAAAATGGAAATACTCAAGTGAAGAAGTCTTCCAGTAAATCCAGTGAAATCAGGCACAATACTCGAAGGAAACCTTTATTAAGTCAATTTCATACGATTTAAGAAACTTATTATGTGAAGAGAAACAAGGCTTTCATCATTATCATGAGTCACACCTGTACATGTGTGTTTGTACATGTTTATATGTCCATTTCTTTATTCGAAAAGGTTCCTGATCCCCTGATTCACGAGGCCACCTCTGAGATGTGGTGAATGTTGGACAGGGTGAGCTGCGCCTCCCGAGCCGGGTAGAAACGTCTGGAGCGAAGCCACAGCCTCCCAAACACTCCTGTGACCAGCAGCAAGACAACCAGCAACCCCCCGAGGACAAAGGTCTCCACCGAAAGGACTCCGCCTGCACCTACAGAGAAAAGGACACAGGTGAAAACACACTTTGCATATGAATTAAGTACACTTATCTAGAATCTCCAAGCTTTAAAGATTTAACAGCCAAAGATCTAAAGATGCATGAGGTACAGAGATTATACAAAAGGTGAAAACATACTCAGGTTGGGCTTCTCACTGTCGTTTAGTAGTCTTCTGATTGGTCCGTAAGACACCGTATGGGACAGGGGGATGTCTCTCCGTGTCCTCAGTAATCCATCTTCACCAGAGCAGTTCTGTTTAACAAGTGAAAAGATGCTATAAGTTTCAATGTCAAGCAGTGCACATTTAAAATCCAGACAGTTTAACAACAAGCTCGTATGGCTGAAACACAATTCTAGCCTGATGGGTCTATATTAAGGACATAAGCTGCACATATAGTTGGCTACTTGTCTGAACTGGCCTCTGACTACCAGTTTGAGGAATGGGTGTTGCGTGAGCTCACTCACAGGCTGGCACAGCCCCACGGTGTTGTGGCAGATCTGGACGTTGCAATGGAGGAAGACGTTTGTGTAAGAGCCGCCAACGAACTTGAACATTTGTATCCTGAACATGGCCTCTGGACCCTGGCCATTCTTCAGCACACTCAGGGTCTGTTCATTTGACAACACCGGGCAGCTACGGGAGACGGGAGACAAAGGAGTAAGTGAGGCCTGGTGGTGGTGGGATTCAAATGTAGAATGAAGTGCTGTACTTTTAAAAATAGAGACAAGGGGCAGATTTCATTCTCAGGTGATGAATTGCAAAGCTAAGAAATAATGTAAACACTCAATCTAAGGGATTTGACACAGTGAGAGACAGATTTGTTTGAGTATTTTCTTTTCCCTCCGGCATTTCAATGCCCTGCTGTTGCTAACAGTACCAAATACTGACTGGTTGTTAGGGACATGCACAGCTGTTGAACTGAACCGCTTATGGCCTCTCAGACAGGAGTCACATGACCAGGCTGTGAGAGCTGTTGTCTGGCCAGCTCTCTAAGCAACAAATTCTCTTATTTCAGATTTCAACAGTGTTCCTGTGAGAGGACTTAGAGCTGTCTGCATGTGTGGTGAAATAACACGGCCACAGAGCTTTGCATAAGCCGCTTTCGACAAACAATCTATTATCTAAGTGTCCTGTGTGAATATTTAAATCTTAACCTGAATATTCTGACTTTTTTCAGCTTCCTGTGTACAGCTCCAGTGTGAGATGTGTTTCTCATATTACACAATGAAACTGAATTTGTTGCACACCTGTCTCTGATGAAGGTGTACTGAATATTGCTGTATGGATCGCTGGTTGGCGTAGCCCAGCATCTCTCTATACGCAGCATGAGGTGAGCCGGTATCTGTGGGACAAACAGGGTTAGGTGACAGTACACAGTTAATACTTTTCCATACTGGGCCCACAGAATGCTGATTCATAGTACGTAAACAACAGCTGTACAGAGATAGTATAAAGACACTCAAATTACTATCTGGTCACGGGTGGAGTGTTGGATTTCCAGCATTACTTGGAACCTCCCGCTGCACAACATATTGCTTCATCATGTAACAACATGCTTAAGCTCATCCAAAAATAGCTGTCAATAGTAAGAATACTTCAAATGTTCTAATGTGTTTTTACTCGTATTATTACACTTTATAATAATGTGCAATCATTTTGCACAATCTCTAGGTCAGTATGAGGTGCAGGTATTAAGCTGAAGTGGATTTTGAAGGTGATTTACCATGAAAACCTTCACAAAGATGTCATCATCCAGTGTGAGTGATGGCACAGTGGTCCATCTGTCCTCAAAGGCTTCATCTTTGTACAGTAACATTGACACAGAAAAGTTCCCATCCTCTGTGTTCAGAGTTATGGTTCTGAGAGAGACATTAAAGCAGCCACATGTTAAAACCTGATCATTTTATAGTATAATCTAGATTAAAAATTAAAAAAAAAACACTTACCTGACATCAACTCTGATCATGTTTTCACCGTTGGGTTGTTGAACCATGTAGTTGATGGGGTAGCGGCATACAAACGTTATGTTGATGTAGTTTCTCGTTATAATATCTGAATCGTTGTTGTGTATAGTGTTTATGAACATGATGTGTGTGTCATCCGAGGTCTGGGGAGAGAAAGACAAATATAAAAGTCAGCGGAAAAAGAAAAGAATAGAACTTTTTTTTGTTCATACATACAAGAATAGATACCCATAGATGTGCTATTTTGTGAGAGAACCGCTGCAAAAATCTGGCATGGATGTTAGGCAAAAGGAAACTTGAGGACAGCAGCAATCTGAGCAGGTCTGTTTCATTTAATCTGGTCAATGAAAACTTCAAGCAGCTAAACAATTCTGATGACCCACTGACCCCAATCCACAGCAATGTGTAATGTGTAATGCTAACCTGTTTATCTGTGCAGAAGATTATTATTTTCTTTTTGATTGATATGCTGATAATTGCTGTGTTTAATTTATTATAAATTTGATATACAAAATATTGGAAAATAATAAAAAAATCACAATGTCCTGAAGCCCGAGGTGACATCTTTAAAACAAAGTCCAAAATCCAAATATATTCAATTTTCTATCACATAAAGCATTAAAAAGCAACAATTTCTCACATTTGAGACAGACAGGACTCAAGAATGTTTGGAATCATTGCTTAAAAACTGCTTTAACGATAAAAACATTATCCCTAAAAGACTAGCTGTTGAGCTTTATTTATCAACTATTTAATTTGACTAATTATATCAGCTCTACAGCATTCACAGGCTAAAGACAGTTGAATGATTGTTTAAAAAACAGACCGCTTCAGTCACACACACTTGTGTTACATAGTACAAGAACAGCAGTACTTGACATTAGGGCTGCAACTAACCTGATTATTCTCTAGATTAACCTATAAACAATTTAATCCATAAAGTATCAGAAAACAGAGAAAAATGCACAAAGAGGCCATGGTGGCATCATTGTTTCAGTTAAGTTCAGTTCACTACAATGAAAGAAAAGTAGTAAATCCTCACATTTGCAAACCTGGAATCATCAAAAGTTCAAAAAGTTAAATGATTAATTTATTATTAGAATATTAGAATACGTTTTTATCAATCAACTAACCAATTAATTGACTATCTGTCGCAGCTCTACATGACATACAGTGCAAAACTATAAGAGACAGTAGGATGGACAAAGCTGCTGCGTTTTCCAGTTGTAAGAATCACATTAAAAAGTAACAGGAGTCTTTGAGGTTCAGGGTCTGAGGTTACGTAACCTCTTACCCAAGCTGTAACTTTTACACTTATCATTCTTTGACACACTGTAAATGTGAGTAATACCGCTCAATATTCAACTGTGGGCAGCTGACGTAGGTGAAACCATAAAGCTGGGACGGGTGAAAAGGTTGGATACGAGGTTTGTCTGGTCTCCTGCTGAGTGCAGATGGAGGCCGGCTTCTGTAGTCACTGAGCAGGATGAAACTGCCTTGAGCTCTAAACATTCGAGACATCTTTTACTACCTCTTGGTAAACACACAACCCCCCACTATGAGCACCACTGACAGGTCTCTACAGCAAGCATGAGGTCTTCATTGCTTCAGGACAAAACCCCACTGGCACTTACACTTATCACCGAGTAACATGAAGGCTCTGTGTCTCCAACTATTATTGAAACACGAGCGAGGACGCTGTCATGTTTCAATAAAAATGGCTGACCTTTAAACCCAACAATTCAGTCACTTCTCATCTGACGGCAGGTTTCAAATGTTTTAAGTTCAAGGTGAAAGCATGATTGACAGCTATGGCATTCTTCTCCTTTAGCAACAGCCATCTAATCTGGTGCAAGCTTACTTTCTTTAGCCACTAAGCAAAAAACCTTGTAAAACTGCTGAGGTGGAGTACTGGGAGATTTCCTCCCTGCTGAAAGCTGTGTTAACCTTTTGCTTGCTTTACAAGAAAAAACCTTCATGCATTCCAAGCAAGAAATTCAAGGACACTCGTGTGCTGAAGTAGGGATTAAAACCGTGCCAAAGTTTGAATCCATGAGAGTGGCTGGATTAAAATAATCAGGGGGCTAGTTTGCCAATGATTTACAGCCTTCCTATTCAGTGAACATCAACAAATAATCATCATTTCCATGTAAATCCTGATAATTTAGAACTACAAGGCCATCCAGGGTCCCCTTGCTGCTTTGAATAAGGTCCTGCGCTGTTGTAGGGAAAAGGAACAACGCCGCCCTTCTTTCTTGACATACGCGCCACCCCCACTTCTTTTCTCTTCACTCCTCTCTGTCTGGGCTCAGAGTATGTGCCTTTCTCTGTCCGTCTTATTATACATGCTATGAGCTAATTCTGAACACAGAGCCTCACAGTCCACATTTACGTCACAGCAGAGAGCAGAGTCTAGTCTTATTCAAGTTATTTTTTACTGTTATGTAAAGTGCAATAAACTGACTGAAGTAGCAGTGAAAAGATCCTGATTGGGGCGCCAGTTCCCACAACAACCGTACACATCGTAAAATAGGTAATTTATTATGATGGGGATCCTATGTTGTCAATAATGGAGATACCAAGTGTAGTTTATCTTCATATAGTTTAAAGCTGATGTCTTCATCCTTTGTTAAGGGTTGTTCTAAATGTCTGAGTTCACGTGCAACATTTGATTTGTTTGACTCACAGCCCGACTAACAAGTCGTTGCAACCTTTAATGCAATAAAACTTTGAAGGTGACATATATACCATTATCGTCCCACAGTCAGAGAGGTTTGTCTTTATGCTGAAGACGTAGTCGTCACCGACCTCGACGCCACGGCACTCTGGATCATTTAGATGCAAATCCCAAACCTAAGCATGAAAAACCCAATACAAGAAAAAAAAACGTTTGCAAATAATTTTGGATATCAGAACTCAGTCAGTATTAAGAACAAAAGTTTTCTTGGTGCTTACTTACATAAACTGGAGGCACTTTGTTGAGGAAAAAAGAACTGGGAATAACAACCTCCATATGGTCGTTGGTACAAATGACAGTTTCATTGATCTCTAACAGAAAAAAAAACATAAAAAACAAATTCAGTGTCACACAAAAAAATATTTCTTTCACATCATATTTATGATTTTCAAAATTTAGGCCCTGTTTGGGTACTTTGTGTTTCTACCCGTCTCTCTCTCTTGGGCTCCAAATACAGAGATTTCTATGTACTTCTATGTGTGTTATCATATATGTAAAGTCTCATCCACATATCTTACATGCAAAGTCCAACCACAGACATCTAAATACTGTAGTATTTGAATTTTCTGCTACTTGATGCTTCTACTACACTACGTTTCAGATTTTACATACAAAGCATATCATGAATTCTTAAATTATTAAATATTTTCATAGATTAAACCAACCAATAGTATATAAAGAAGTTAGAATAAGCTCAACCATCTACAACCTTAGAAATGCATCAGAAATTAGGATCCAATAATGTTGTGAAAGAACATTTCAAAGCCCCTGAAACCAGGGAAACTCATGTTAAAAGTCAATAGCAGTCAATGTGAAAAATTGCTCATTAATGACGTCTTAAAGAAATACGGTTTCCCTAAAAAGAATTCAGTTTGTTTGACCCTTGACACTTGTTGTGTGATGCGAGGTGTGTGAGCTCACCCTCCTCCTCAGGCTCCAGATACACTGCCGAGGTGACCATCCTCATGGTGAACAGTAACCAGGCAAAAACCAAACTGGCAGGTGCCATCTTCCAAGGACTCTCCCTCTGGTTTCTCTTAAGCTCAGCCACTCCAACACCTTTTTGGCCCTTTCCCTGAAACTCTGTGAATCTTCTGGGGGGGAACTATTCACCACAGCTCGCTGTCACCACAAGATGTAGTACCCCTTCTCTTACTCCAACCCTCGAAACACGGCTCTAATGAACTGGGAGCCTCCCTCCGGCCTTAAAACACCAGCTTGAATGATGTCCCCACCAACAATGAGATTCCGCACATGAATAGGGGGAACTGAGGGGAGTCCAAGGTAACACGTATGTTACCGCCTACTGCGGTGATGTCCTCTTAGTAAACATCTTACAACTGTTTCTTACTACAGGGAGCAACAAGAAGTCTGGTAACCATGTAAAGAGGAACAACAGTACTGGGCTGGCGCTCTTTGTTGTCTACATCCTTTGTCTGGACATTTTAAAGTCTTTACTGGTGCGGGAATCCCAGTCAGTCAGGCGAAAAGAAAGTCATTACCAGTCAAGGGCAATTCAGTCACGATGCCAAAGACCTGTGAGTGTACGTGTGTGGTGGAAGAGACCATAAACACAAGAAAGGAAAGATTATTTTCAACACTTAAAAGAGGAGAGATGTAATAAAACAACCACATATGTGTTAAACGTATCCAGACAATCTGTAAGTGGTGATATCAGAGAAACTTCACATAACTGCTGCCATGAGGCAGTCTTCACATTTTCTATCTTTTATGAGTTTAATTTACAAGATCAGTTTCCAAAACAGTGAATCACTTTTTTTTTTGTCTTGCAAATAAGACAGACGTAAGTGTTAAGCTAAATTGTCTGGCATTGTTTTACCAGACAAACAGCTTGAAAGAAAATAGTCTAGAAGAAGAAAATCTCTCACTTCTGCTGTAAAAGCTCGATGACTTTCTTCCTGTTTCTGTTTTTTACTACATGGAAATAAACCACAATAGAAGAACCGATCAAAAAGGTCGTAACAGGCTGCCACCGACAGACGTTTATTCACTGAAATTGTGAGAGTGCTTCACAATCACCGATTTCATTTCAGCATCTGTATTTCTCATTTCATTTTCAACTTGCAGTGAAGTTATATATAAATGCACATACTTCATATTACATTAACACAGGCAACAGTACTGTACAGTCTAGTCAAATGTGATCATCAACATTAAAACTGAACAGCCGAAGTAGTTACTGAATCAGTTAAGTTACAACTGACAACAAGTGAGCCACAAAAAATTCATAAAAGATATTAAAAATGTTGTTGTCAGCGACAACATGAGCTTAAACATCTTTTTCTGAAATGCGTTTGATAACTTGAGAATGTTTGTAGAAAAAGTTGAATGTGCAAAAAAATCAAGAGTCGTTCCCACGACGACTGTGTAAAGAGTGAGCTGCGTGTCTCTTCAGCAGGTGTGTCCAGGTGTTCAGATTCACTCCAGATGTTCCGTGTCTTCGGTAAATAGATCGGCCAGGTCGGCTACTGTGAGTACGGCGGCCTCCGAGTGCTTCATGGCCGTGCTGGTGTGACTAGAATCAGAAAAGCTTTCAGTCAATTCATGGATGATTTATGGGTGTTAAATATTAAATTTAATATTGTGTGGCTCTCACCTTTTCTCTGCTGTCTTCAGCATTGCCTGCATTCTCTCCTCAATAGTGGACTTGATTAAGAATCTGTGAACAAATGTTGGCCTGGTGGACAGAAAACAACAGAAATGATACTTTATTTAGTGTATTATCAAGGTGAGTACTGTACAGGTAACAGCCTTGATCGTTTATGGCTTATAATAAATGTAATATTGAAGAAGGTTACCTGTCAACACCTTTTGCTCAGACATTGTGAGCAAAAGGGTTGCGACTAAAATTCTTTTCACTATTAATCTGATGATTTTTTCTCAATTAAATTCAGTCAAAACGTACTGAAAAATATTAAGCACTATTTCCCAGAGCCCATGGTGCCTTGAAAGTATTCAAATCGCCTGTTTTGTCTGACCAGCTGTCCAAAATTATGGACACAAAGACACTGAATATACTATTTTATATGAGAAACAAGCAGTGCAGCTGTGGCATTGCAGTCTAACCTGTGCCACATATCAGCATCAAGAGAACGGGCAGCAGCAGTTCTGATCTCAAGATGTCACTCTGCACCATCTACAGGTAAGTAAATGAAGCTGTAGCTGCACCGTTCATTGTCTGCAGGTGGTGCAAATTTAGACTCACAGCAATTATTGCCTTCATTGCACACTGAAGGTTTAAACAGCTGGAAAAGATCTTGCTAACAACACTGCTGTCCACCAGCAGATTTAACTCCCTTACTTGGTTTGGCCGATCCGGTGAACTCGGCCTATGGCCTGGAGCTCGTGAGCGGGGTTGAGGATCGGCTCGACCAGCAGCACGTGAGTCGCCTCGATGATGTTCAGGCCGTTAGAGCCGGTGTGGAGAGGAAGGAGGAGGATGTTGATCTTTTCTTCGTATTTGAAGGAGCTCAGATTCTCCTGGGAAATTGAAGTCAACGTAGTCACAATCACGCCTGAGTTACGAGATATCTACGAAGTGATTTTAACATTTTTGGCACAAGATTTCTATGAAACATGTCTTTAGAAAAGTTTCCTGTGTGTGCAGTTACGTGTAAAGCATATCTAAAGATTCAAACCTGGAATTTGTGAATCCCATTGATCTGAGAGAACTCCATATTGTTGTCAAACAAGGCCTTAGCAATGATGTCCAGGACGCTCAGCCACTGCGCAAGGAGACAAACCGAAACAAACTGGGTCAGGTCCAAACTCGATATGGTCAAAATAAATCACTCTCACGGAGCGGGGATAGTTTACAGTTACCGTGGAGAAGACGAGACACTTTGCCCCGGGGTCGGTCACTTGAATCTTCTTCAGTGTTCTCACTACTGCCTCCACTTTGGTAGAGTGGCTTCCCTGACAACCACAGGAAGAGGAAAATTAGGCTACAGTGTTAATTAAAAACAAAATGGCCCGAACAAAGCTGTGTTAAATTACAATTACGTACGTTACAAGGCATAGATCAAAGTATAATCTCCTAATAAGTGCTCGTTATGGTCATAAATAACATCTTGATCATTCATACAAATGGAGTCAGATGAAAACAAACTGAATAATCAGAACATTTGGATCCAGCCGTAGCTGATATAATAAAACTAAATCCTAGATCTGGGCCTGTATTACACGAGGACTGTCTGGCTGACTGACCTTGACCGGTATGTCCTGGTCCTGGCTGGATGACTGGGTGGTGAACACGTAGGAGATTTCAGTGTGGGACGTGGTCTGCCTACAAATGGCACACTTGATGGCTCGTCGCCTTGAGCCCACGCTGTACTGCTCCACAATGATGGCGATGCACTCGTTGCAGAAGCAGTGGCCGCAGGTGAGCACTGCCCACTGGAAAAGAGAGTGAGATGAAAAAAAAAGACACGGCAGGGGATTTGTATGAGGAAAATATTCACTATAATTATTTGCCTAGTTCTTAACGTAGTTATAAAACCCTTAAACAAACAGAGAGGCAGTAATATAATTAAACTGTAACTAGAAAATGTTCAAAGAAATCACTAAAGCAGTGTGCTGTGCTTGGTGCTATGACAGCAAATGGACCCAAACAAAACAAACCAAGACTTAGATAATGTGAGAACAGATTTTTCTGTCAACTTGAGTGTGCACCTCTGACATTTATACGTTTATACCTGACGTTTATAGACTAGAAATATATCTAATAGCTTTTTAATTTAACCTTATATATGATAAGTTGATCTTTTCACTTTATCTTTAGAAGCCAAAGAAGGGATGCCAAGAATGGAAAAAAAAACTTTAGTCTGAGCTGTTTAATTTGTCATTTGTCATGGTGTGTTTCTCATTAACTACTTTTATTTTTTTACTTTTATTCTTTTATTTTTCTTCCCTCATTTCTTATAAATTCCTATAAATATAAATAACAATAAATATAAATATAATTTCAAAGTCACACATGTTAATTCCTAAATTCTCTCTTCAAAGACACAAAAGAAAAACTCAATCAGGTACAATCTCCCAGCTGCCGACTTTCTGGGTGCTTCAGGCGATGAGGCGTTGCTATCATCAAAGAAATGTTTCTACGCGTGCCTCCCAGTGCACACAGTATCAACTGAATGCCAAATGTTGACCACATGAATCCTGCTGCAGGACGAATCATCACAGTATCAAGACAGTATGAGCAGATATGCTGCATAGAACACTGATATAAATACAGTCTGTGAGACATTTCAAATCTGTCACCAGCTGAACAATGCTCACCTCCTGTCCCAGCGGGCGGGCACAGATGGGGCATGGCTCTGGGTTCAGCCCTCCAGTGGATTTATCCTGGGACTGGAACAAAGGTATTCATGTTATTTTGGAGTGAGATCACACCACACGCTTTGAGATAAAGTCTCTTAATGAGCTGGGAAAGAATGTCAAATGCAAATTACCTTCTCCAGATTTGTGAGATACAGAAACTGGCCGAGCTTCTTTTGGAGTTGAGACTTGGCCACTGCCTGGTCGTTCAGAAGCTTCACTCTGTTCTGCTCCACCTGGATGCAAAACAAGCGAGGGCGGAGGTCAGGAATGCAATAAAAACAGTTAAAGTGGAATATTACATCCTTGGAAACTTTCACCAACAAAAAAACAGTACTGAGTCAGAGGTTGGATGTGTGCTTTTAGTTCCAGTGTTGCTCTTAACTGTTAATTAGGCTGGGCAGTCTGAGTCTGAGTTGTATTGAAGTACACCAACATTTTTTATGATTTTACAGCCTTAATAACACAAAATTCCTGTTTTTGAGAGAAGCATCTGTTGCTCCTCTTGAGCTTTCTTCCATTTTTACTCTCTTAAATGTTTTTTGGGGGAGTTTTGCTACACGTTGTAAAGCCCAGAGAGGCAAATTTGTGATTTGTGATACTGCACTATCTAAATAAAATGGACTAGACTTCTTTTAAACATGACAGACTGACACAAATGTGTTGCTATAACAGGCGTTTCGCTGTCTTTAACTCACCTCATGCGGCTCGATGATGTGCAGCAGTTTGGGCTTCGGCTCATCAGGCAGACGCACGCGTAGCCTCTCGGTGGCCATACCCAGCTCATCGATCGCAGACACATGATTCCTCAGCACCATCCAATACTCATGCAGCACCTGGGAATGGACAAAAATAGAACTTTCTCTCATTAATATCAGCACTAAAAGCAGTTTTAATGCAGAAGAAGAGGATGCACAGCTTTTTTATCTGTAAGAACTGTTATTATGCAAACTCTTAATTCAGTCTGCAACAAAGCAGAGTTGTAAGTGTGTGTGCAAACCTTGTACTCTTTCTTCCAGTTCTCAAACAGCTCCATGAACATGTTGCCCTCCTCCACCAGCTCCGGGTCCATGCGTTTCACTTTGGCAAAGGACAAGATGGCTTTCAGCGTGCGCTCGGTCTCACTGGCTGCCCACAGACCTCGGCTGGTGGTGGGGAGACGGTCGTCCACCAGCCCCTCTTCATCTTCGATCATTTCCTCGAAGATGGCGGTCTGACCTTTCACCCTGTCGGGGAATTTTCCACATAAATCAACAACTATGTTTTTAATGCAATTTGACTGATAGAAGGGTCTGAAAATATTGCTCTGCTTACGTGTGAGAAAACAGCTTGGACTCATAATCTGTGAAAAGTTCATCTGCTTTGCAAAAAACACAACTGAAAGATGACAAGAGAGGAAAATTAGTTACAAGAAAAAGTAAGTCAGACCGTCATGCTGCTGACACTTGGATGAAATGTGACAATTTATGTATTTTAAGTCCATAAATTCCTGAAAATGTTGATGTCTTACTTATTGAGTGGCAGTCTGTTAGGCCTGAGATGACAAATAGTCGCCTCATCAATCACTTTCTTTGATGCCGGGCCTTCGAGACTCTTCACCGCGTCTTGCACAGTCTTTTGGGATTTCATCAAATCTTGCATTTGGGATGTGAGAATGAACTGCAGACCACAGGCGTCACGGAACCTGCACAGGAGGAGCGCCCATTTGCATTTATCACATTTCTGTAAAGATGAACTATTATCCTGTTGTTTTTTTTTTTAATAAATAAGTTGTTTACTTGTCTGCCATGGAGAGCTTGTGAGCTTGTT
The DNA here is from genome assembly GCA_946959425.1 of Argyrosomus regius. NCBI lineage: Eukaryota > Metazoa > Chordata > Actinopteri > Sciaenidae > Argyrosomus > Argyrosomus regius. The sequence continues at coordinate 4,336,951 of OX336887.1, read as the reverse complement.
GTTTGTAGCTGGACGTCAGCTCGTTCTTGACGCGGGACACCAGATCGTCGTCAGTGGAGCACCGGATCGACCTCTGGATAACATCCAGCCACCAGGGAGAATTCAGCTTCACCTGGAGAAAGAAAGTGAATCAAGTTAAATTTTCTTTCTAATTTAATCTTAATTATGTGTAAAATTGTACAACAGGATCTTGAAGAGTTTGATGAATGAATAAAACATGTTTTTGGTTAAAAGTCATTACATTCTAACACATTACAACCCTGAAACAGATGGCATGCAGTGTAAAAGGTAAATAGAAACGTATATTACATGTTTCTATACATTTATTTTATACTAGTTAATTTTTGTTGAGTGTATATTATACTGAATAATCATTTGAAGCCCTATTTGCCTCAGGAGTTCTCACTTTGCGTTTCAGCTCCTTGATGTTCTGCAGCACCGGCTGCAGACTCTGATGGGCGTCCGCTACCTCCGAGTCGTATTTGGTCATGTAGTGCTGTCGCAGCTGCTCCGCCTACAGAGACACAGAGAGGGTTGAGAGAGGAGAGCGGCGGCCATTCTTAAAAAATAAAACTGATCGATGCCACAGGTCTTATTCCCAAAATGAACAAGTGCAAACTGGAATAAATGTGTTCTGACTGAGAGAAATATTCACGAATTACCTCCTCACTTAGTCGGTCATCTCTCAGCGTAGGAGGTATCCCAGGATGCTTTGCGCTGAGCAGTTCCATTAAATTGTGGGTAGCATGAAGCCTCTATTTTATCATAATAGTAAAAAAGACACTCAATATTAAACAATATTTCAAATATCCATCTAATGTCCATCATGAATGAATCTCAGCAGAATTTAAAAACTTGTTTTTTAAATCTAATAATACAAGAAATGAAAGCCTTCATATGTTAATCACAGGCAAGTGAAAAAGACATGAATGGGATGAGGTTACATACCTGCAATGAATCTGTTTTCAGTCTGCCTTTGTGCTCCTCTGATGAACGAAGCACTTCTCTATACATCTCTGTTGCCTCTACAAACTCATCTGCAGCCGGCAAAAAGGAAACGGCGACTATTAGCGACACTCAATGTGTCCGTCACATGTGCGTTTAATGAGATATATACATATCGCCTTGCTGAAACATGCTGCAACAAAACATCTCGGTACAAAAAGTGTTGGGAGACACAAAGATGAGATCATGGCTTGTGTTTTGTTTGAACTGATTCCCATGGGAAACTGGGAGCAGAGGGAGCACAAGTACAAAAGTGGGGATTTATACCTCTGATGATGTGAATTCCAGCCAGACCATTGAGTGCGCACACCAATTGTCTGTGAGCTTCTTCACACTCCACTCGACATTTCTTCTGCAGGGACTTCAGGAGCTCCTCCATCGTCATGGTGCTGTGGAGGGGAGGCACAGATAAAAACCCACTCGACAAAGCCCTCCAATGCAAATGACACAGAATGGGTCAACTTTAGATAAACACAAATACACAGTGTATAATTGACAAAAAGGTTCCTGCGGTCTATTACCGTTACTAATGCCGTGATACTCTATTTAGCCGAGCAAGATTGTTAATTAACCGGTGCAGCTGCCTTCAGATAAAGACCTCTCCTCTCGCCTGCGAGCGCCTTGAAAACACAAGTGTCATCTACCTTTTCTGCAGAGGCAGGAACTCCCCCCTCACGGCCTGTGGATGGCAGCATGCCTGGCGCAGTCTCAGCAGCGGGCACAGGATGGTGTTGACGGTTCGGCGGTCGAGGCTGCCAAGTTTGAGGCTCCAGTCGGAGATCTTCCTGAGTTTGACCAGAGCGTCCTGGGAGCAGACCTCGTGCTGCCGGTGGTAGAAGTGACCCTCGACGGGAGAGAAGTGCAGCCAGTGCACCTCCTCTGTCTGAGGGGGGATCTGGATCTGGACAAACGGAGACAAGATCACACTTGAATATTCTGAAATAAAACATTTTGGATTATCTATTAGAGTTTCTTCAAGTAAGTAGAAACAGCGTTTAAAGTTTGAGAATCAAACAGCAGAAATAGAGAACGTTTCTTACCTGATCAATGACGTCTTTTTTAGCTGATCGCCACAATAACTGAGCAATCACATAGTACAGCGGCTCTGTGTTTCCACGTCGATAAGGCCGATAGAGCAGCTGGTCCCACCAGTGTTTTACCCAGTATGGGTCAACCCCCAGGAAAAGTACGAGGCCATACAGATCTGTCCAGAAAACATCATCAACAGGTTTTGATGATTTATTTAACATTGTTTAGAGACTTATCAGACCAATTATGAAGCCTCTTATTTTTGGCCTTCTTTATTATGTAATCACTTTTTTGGCTTTACCTTCTAAGCCTCTCTGGACAGGAGTGCCACTGACACACCAGCGATTGACAGATGCCAGACGTAGAGCCATCTCTGCAGCCTGGCAGTAAAACAAACGTGAGCATAAACTTAAAAAGATTCAACACACAAACTATAAAGAAAGAAATAAAACTTTATATTAAACATGACTGACATCTTTTGCACAACCTATGAATAAATAAGATTTCATTCATTGATTTCCGGATTCCTTCGACTCACCTTCGCAGTGGGACATTCGACCATCTGAGCCTCGTCCAGACAGATGCGCCACCACTCCACGGCCACCAGAGGACTGGGTATGGCCATGTAGCGCTTCTGGTTGCGGAAGCGGCGTCCGTCCTTGCTGTTGCTGTGAGGAATGTCGACGTAGTTGAGCTCCGATCGCAGCACGTCGTAGGTGGTGATGACCACGTCCTGCTCGGCGAGCATGTGAGGCTGGATGAATCCATGCTTCTTCACACCCTGATAAACCTGAGATAAAGAGGTCGTATTAACTAACAGTTTTGTGTAGATGCATCAACAAAGAATTCTAATAATAATAATTATAATTATTAATATTTGTTCATGCACAAATGCAACAGTCTTGTCTCCGCAACAGCTGGGCAACACATGGAACATAAGCACAGCATCTACTTAACATAACATCAGACTTATGTGCCTTAATCATGTAAAACTAACACTTGAGATCAAGAGTTGCATGTAAGTAACGTTATCTTTTAATGTGTGACTTTAATCTCAACTCATATCAGGCAAAACACACAAGTCGTAAATGATTAGCAGAGGTTATGGCAACTAACGTTGAATTTCAATGTTATCTAGATTAAATAAATTACATGTACCTGTCCACCCACCGCACTATGTAATGACATTTTCCAAATGTGGTGCTAGTGAAGTTCTGAACTGTTTCTGGGTTGGCGACTCTTTTAATGCCACCACCCATGATAAAAATACCACAGTGAGATCTGCAGAGGGTCAACACTGAATATTTTTCAAAGCATTGCTACCTGCTGTTAGATAAAAAGCAACATCTGGCTCACAAATATAAGTTTAAATCTGATTGTGTACAAATTTCTTACTGGATTCAACCTTTTCAAGTTTGAAGGAAGAATACTTAAATAACACTAATAAGAGTCTACAGCCCTGCTAGGAGCTCTGTGAGGCTAAATGCATGCTTCATCCTCTGGTTTGGACCCCACAGAGCCATGCTGCGATCACATTTGGAGACAACACCTCAACATTTGGCACTAAAGTGTGCCAATTTTGAATTGCTGAAATTGTAACGTATGATATTTGTGGATAAAAAAACATCCATCTATTTTCTCACCAGCACTCGCAGTGAGGAGGACCTGATGTGCCGGTTGATCTCCTCCACCCACTGGTGGCAGATGGAGCTCGGCGAGATGATGAGGGTTGCGCCGGTGGAGACGGGTTTCATGGCGACCAGGCAGTGAGGGCAGTAGAAAGGTGTCGTTTCGAGGCTTTCCTCTTTGTAGTTCACGCAGTCTGCGTGCTGCCACAGCTGGCAGTTCATACACTGGACGCGAGCCTTGTAGTCGATGATGCCCAGTTCTCCACAGATGCACTCAAAGCGGTAATCCGGGGTGTTGAAAGGGACGACGGAGGCTCTGGTGGGGGTTTCTGTCTCCCCAGGTGAGTCGAGCTGAGGAGCTTCTCCCCTTTCTTCAGGTAGATCATCCATTCTGAGCATGTCCTGTGTGTCCGACTCTTTCTCCTGAGAAATCTGTGAGGTCGCTGTGGACGTATCAAGCATGTCAACTGACTGATCTGCTTTCCCGTTCAGACTTTCATCCCAGTCCTTTTTTGTTTCTGCTTGCTCTGGTGCTCGACAGTCAGATGTAGGTGAGTACAGATCTATTTGATCTTCTGTAAAAGAGTTTTGCAGAGCTGCTTCTGCCTTCTCTTTTGCTCGTCTCTGAAACGTTTTCCTCGGCGTGCTCTCTGTGTTTTTGGAATTCTAACAAAAAAGAAATCAGAGAAAAGTTAGATAATACAACAGAGTACTGTTTGTGACCTAAAACTTTTATATTTGAGGATGTTTGTTCTTACAAACTTGGATGCTCCTGCTAACAACTTCTTTGTTTCTTTGTAGTTCTTTCCCAGCTTGAATGACCCAGCCAAGCCTCGACCTTTGACCCGGTCAACCAGCCCTTCGTCTATCAGCTTCACCAGCGTCTTCCTGATGTGGTTGCGGTTTTTTAAGAGGTCGTAACCGTAAGTGGCTCGGATGTAGGTGAAGATGGCGTTGACGGAGGCCCCTTTGCCAGATCTCATCTCCTTGATTGCGGTGAGGAGCATGACGCGCACAGCTGCACAAAAATAATGTAAAAAATGTCAAACTCAAGCTGCAGTGTCATTGCTAGCTGTGACGTGTGAGAGGACTGTGAGTGACATACTTGGGTACGATATTTTCATTTTAGGCTGAACTTCAGACTTGCAGCTGATGACTTTCTTTCTTTCTAGAGGTGGAGGAGGTACGAAATAATTTACGGACTTCCCCTGCAAGAGCAAAAAACAAACTTTCACGATGGAGTGGATGCCTTCTATCCAGTATCCTACATTATACAAATATTCCAGACTGTTATTAATCATAACTGTAGTAGGCTGAAGGTGAAGAGAGAAACAAAGAAGGGAAGAAAAAAGTGATATTCTGTATTTTAAACTGTCGCTGCCTGCTGAACCTCACCACAGGCAGGGTGAGGGCCTCATGCTTCAGGTCCTGTCGAGTGTGAAACAGGATAAGAGCCAGAACTTCCACCGTCTTTCCCAGCCCCATTTCATCAGCCAAGATCCCGCCAGGCCACTCCACGCCCGCCAGGGGAAATTCTCGGATTAAGCTGAAGAAACGAAACATAAATACAACCGCTGAAAACCAAAAATACTTTCATGCATAAAAATAAAACATCCTTCAAACTACAACGAAAGTAAAAGGACATCAAAATTGCAATTTAAAGGGTCAGTTCAGCCAAATTCAAAAAGACATTTCCCAGTTACCTTCAATGTTATCTTACCATGCAAGTTTTGGTTTTAGGTGCTGAGGGTTTGAAAAATCAGCATATGACACCTCAGCTACTAACCCCACATAATGGGAATGAGTGGAATAAAAACAGTCTTTTACAGTTTCTTTGAAAATTGTTAACAGTGTGTAATCTGGACTTTTTTCTCTGGATCTTTTTTAATATATTGTGCAGCATAAACACATTTCATGCAGCCCCATTACACGGGGATGGCAGCAGAAGTTTTTAGATCTGTGTGGGTTGAACTTGTGGTAAAATAGAAAACATGTTTTTGTGATTTAAGTGAACTGACCTGTTAACATGAGAGGATTCAAGTTCTTACCAGCCGGTAAAAGGGTTGTAGAACAACTTCTTCCCGCACAAAGTGATCAACTCCCGCCAGAGGAAATGCAGCGTTTGTTCTGCAAAATATTGACAATCTTAATTGTGCAGCTGTCACAGCAGTAACATCTGTCTTTTCCACTACAGGAACTTTCAGGACAGCGGTGTACAGTACTGCCAGACAAAAAGAGAGAGAGTACCTCGAGGTGAAGTGTTCCTGGATTTCTCTCTCCACAGCATCCAGTTGACAGCCTGGCTCTGGTAGGGTCTGAGAATAGGAATGAGAGCTTTGTGCTGGACATCAAAGGTCACCTCGCGGCTCTCTCTCTGGTGCAGGTGCCGGACGTAATCGTAGAGCTCCTCGACATTTTGCCTCTCAAGGTCGGTGTCACATTCCTCCTCCTCGTTCTCTACAACTTCTACCAGAAAATACAGCAGAGAAATCTGTTTTTCTAGACAGGATGTTGCTGTATTATTATTATTATCATTATTATTATTAATGGTTATGTTTGATTAAGGCACATTGCTTTACATTCAATTTAATGATGCGATGGTATTTGAGAACTTGGATCACAGCATGCATTAGACATTAGGACCAGACTCTTACCGGGGATAATGAAATCGTAGAAATACTCCATTAACTTCTGCATTAGCTGATTTGCTTTCTTCAGCCGAGCATTTCCCTCACTGAGGAACTCGGGCTTTCCGAGCCCAGTTTCCACCACGTAAATCCCCACCTGCCAAAAGAGAGAACACCGTTCACCATCCGACCACTGACTATGACGGTGAATTTGTCTGCTTGGGACAACACTGGAGAGGATAAGCTAGTCAGCAGAGACAAATCCTCTGTTGTTGTGTATGGTGGCTTAAACCTGGTGGTCTTGGGGTTTAAGGAGCTGTTTATGTATCACAACATGCCTGGTGCAGATGGCCCCCATCTCTCTCTCTTTCTCATTTCCTCCTTTGAGTTCTCTAGTATCAATTATCTAATAAAAGGGGATAAATGCCAAATAAAACTCGGCAAAGGAACCCGGCAGAAACTTAGCAAAAGGTCTAATTCATGAACACACCACAAGCTCGGCTAAATGCACCCTTAAAAAGTAGCTATTCATACCTTGACTGACCCCTCTTTTGTCTGGTGGCAGAGCTGCACCACCCTCCTCTTCTGCATCCAGTCGAGGTCCTCCAGCGGGATCGCACTGAGGCTGCACTCCGCTGTGCAAGTGTCCCCGTCGGGCTTCCACTGCAGTCCTGAGCTCTCATCACAGCTGCTGTAACTGAGGCAGAGCTGCTCACCCATCCTATGAAGCACAAAAGCTCTCTGTTCGCAGTCAGACGGTATCCAAGACGGACGGACGCTGAACTCTCCGATGAGCGCCTTCCAGATGTGGCCCACCTTCAAAACTGGCTCCACGGTGAGAGCCAATGAGGCTGAGGTAGAGGTGCTGTCTGACGATGTACCGGGGAGTTCCTCAGTAACCCTGAGAGAGCTGGTACAGGCGGCATCTGTGACGTCCTCGATGGTCGAGAGAAAGGAGCTGCTGGGAGTAGGGTCGGCAGGTAGGATGGAGCAGGTTGGTATCTGGTCATCTTCCGGGATCACCTCGTTCTTGCGGTCGTCCAGCATGTTCCAGTTCAACCTCTTCTTGTCTTCTTCGTCCACCCTCACAGGAGGGGCCTTTTTTCTTCGGCTACTCATGGTTAAACTCTACAGGGAAAGCGAATGAAGTAACAATTCAACTTTCTAATCAGTAACACAATGTATGACAAATGAAACAAAATGAATAAATACATTTAAAAGTGTTCAGACCTTCAATGAAATGGAAATATAAACATAGAAACAGAAGAAATTAAATCAATATCGAGCCTTCCACCTTCCCACTTATTGATTTAGTTTTATTGGTTTTCAGCTTTCTCCTCCCTCCTACATTGTTTTCAATAAGTACACTATGTCCATACTGTTTATACTGTATATACCTTATAACATATTCATATTTATATGAAAACTGTTATTCATATATCCCTGTTATATGTACATTTCATTGTCCTAGTACTTGACTTGAGTAATGACAAAGTTGAATCTGTTCTAATCTACTATTTAATAAGGAAGAGCTGTGAGCAGTTTGATGAAAGAGTTAGACATTTTACACACCTGAAGAATCTGAAGTGTTCAATTATTCACAAGAAAAAAGGCAAAGGTTACAGAAAAATCATAAAAATCATAAAAGACCCCCCCAGTTTTTGGGGATGATCACTTTAGCTACTGTTAGAGTTTCCAAAACCAGACAGGAGAAAATGATAATAGAAGCTATTTATCATAAATCAACTGAGATTTTAGCCAGTTTGCACCACATAAACTCTTGTTGCCACCTTGTTCAGGTAATAGATGAACAACAAGAGAGATACTTTATATTAATCCCTCTTTTTTCACTCAGCTCTTACATGCATTTTTAACACACATGCAAAATGTAGAAAGAGACGGTGGCGTGATGGGCAGCCACCCAGAGCAGCATCCTGCGAGCAGTTGGGGAGGTTCAGTGCCTTGCTCAAGGGCACCTTGGCAGTGCCCAGGAGGAGAACGGGGACCTCTCCAGCTACCAGTCCACCACCATGCTTTGTCCCATAGAGGACTTGAACCGGCCACCCTCCGGTTCCCAAGCCAGGTCCCTATGGACTGAGCTGCTGCCACTGGCTACTGTGACTGGCAGATAACCGGCTGGGCTCAATTACAGACAGTAAACACTGACTGAAGTCACTGTTTGTGTATGCAGAGCGAGTCAGTGCTGCCACATATCTATCTATACAAGTTCACCTGCTGTTTAACGTTGCAGCACGTTGTCTTCTGCATTTTATCAGTTTACAGGGCTCACATTAAATCAACAGCTAGCTAACTAATGAGTGTGTTAGTTCATTCACACAGCAGTTTTAAAATGTGTCGCTTCCTTCAGTGTCGCTTCCTTCAAGTGTTTACCTGAGGAAACAGGTAGCAGGGCTGAGTTAAACACACACAGGCTGTGTCGCTGCGAGTTTCATCGTCTGTCTGTGAAACAAGCGGATGAAAAGAAGAAGCCCGTTTAACGTCGGAGCCTCCCGCGGAACCGACCTGTTTCTACCGCTGCACCGGGAGTCGTCTCACGCCGCAGCAGCTTCAGATATTCAGGCTGAAAGACACCAAAACACACCGAGACCGACTGCACCGCTGAGGCTCGCCATTTTTAAATGCAGGAAGTGACGCCAGAGCGGCTCCCGCCACTTCCTGTTTACAACTCGGGAATGTTTTAGTTTCTGGATTTTTGTCCAATTTTATTTATATTTTTATATATATTATAAAAATTGAGTTTTTTTTAAATAATAAAACATGTTAAATTATTTAAATTCTATTTTTTCTCTCTTCTTTTTAAATTATTTCTCCAATATATATTCAATATAGATATATAATATATATATTCAATATATATGTGAATTTTCACATTTTAATGTAAAACTTTTACCTTATAATGTAATTATGATATATTGTTTTATTTTTTCTGGTGTGGCAGCAATACGCTTCTGCAGAAGAAAGATTTGAATTATTCTTTTTTTTAATTTCTCCAATAAAAAAAACAAAAATAATTTCTTCTTAATTAGAATGTTTAAAATTTATTTAAAATTTATTTTTAAAATTATTATTATTATTGTTGTTGTTATTTATTTATTATTAATTGGAATATTTAATTTAATGTTAAATATATCTTCAGCCACTACTTTGCTCTATTGTCTAGAAGTTCAACAACAGCAAGGCTACAACAACCTCAAACAAAAACAAATATGTAATATGTAAGTACATAAACATTGATAGGTAAATAACTTTTTAGGTTTACACTACAAGTTTATAGTTGAAATAAATCACTAAAATGATGTATTTATTTCTGAATTATTCATAAACTGAGACCCAATTTATTGCAGTACTGCATATCAGCCACGCGGTGGCGTCACAGCACAGACTTCTTCTGGCTGCAGCGGTGAATTGCAGGTGCATCACATCTGTCACCGACAGGCACGCAGCAAGACCAATTATGTGTTAAGTTTGACCAGTGTCTTTACAGTTTTCATAAGAGGAACAAACAACCTTTCATCTAACATAGATTTGGTATATTTACTTATTTTCTTTTCAGGTTATCATCTTTCCTAAAATACCTACATTCCCATACCACCAGCACCACCACTTGCACTGAAATACTCTCTCCAAAAAATCCCTTTAATCGATGTCACGTAGTCTAAAATATCTCCCCTGACGTGTTAGGATTTTGGCTTCAAATCAGGGGCACTGCAGTGAGTGTGACCCGCTTACAGGATGCAGTGAGGAAGAGGAGAAGAAGGGGGCACCTTATGATCAGTGCAGAGAGAGAGAGAGAAGGAGAGAGAGGGAGAGGGAGACAGAGTCAGTCGCACAGTGTTTTCTCGGCACAAGAGTCCAGTCTGGCTGCTTCACAAGAGACAGACCCGCTATGTCCCGAATTGCCTGCTGCAGGTAGGTAAAGTAATGCCAGTTATCAGACGTGATGCTTTGCAGACACAGACTCTCGACTTGATACGGGATAACACGCTGGAAATATTCAGTCTACTGTTTTAATTAAGCTTCACCGTTTAATTGGGATGCATGTGCATGACGATGTTGGAAATCCTGTAAATGACACCGGCTGTAGAGCTGCGACTGAACAGCTCGAGTCAGCTGCCAGACGGTAAAAATAAGGGGGGATGATTCAAATACAGCACATCCATCTGTCTACATGTGATGCGTTCAGGGGTAAAAGTTGAAGAAACAGGTTGAAATCAGCTCGAAGGAACCAAATCAGCTGAGAGATGCTCAACTAAAACGGACGCAGCTCTCCGTGGTGCTGAAACTCAAAAAGGTTTCCTGATTATAGAGCAGAGAAATTGAACTTTTTATCTCTCAGATGTAGCATTTAGTTTCCTTATATCCTGTCGTATATGATCACTGCTGATATTAACAGCCTGCATACTTTATTGCTACAGGACTCCAATAACTTTGACTATTTGCATGTTTTTCATGTCTCCTCTGCATGATTTGTGATGGAAGATGAAGGAGGTATCAAGTCTTTCAACAATTTTAGGGTTATAATGTGTTTGGCCCAATGAAACAACAGTTAGATGAGTTAAATGTGTTACACGTATGGGTGCAACTAGTGATTATTTTCATTCAAATTATCTGCTGATTATTTTCTCAGTTGTTTTATGAATCGTGTCACTAGGAAGATGTCAGAGGATAGTAGAAAAAATACCTCTTACAGTGTCCCTGAGCTGAATGTGACGTATTAAAATGATTTGTTTTGTCCATCCAACAACCAAAGACACAAAGATATACAGTTAACTATCATAGGAGACAAAGAAAAGCATCAAATGTTTGACATAATGTTTGATATTCATGCTTAAAAAATTATTAATCGTTGCAGCTCAAGTGGCACGTGTGAAAAACAGGAATTAACTCTCCATGTTTGACTTATAGGGTGACGACAATGAAGGAGAAGCAGCTGATTTAATTCCAACTTCATCCGTAAGTGGATTGATGGACCTCCATTATGGCCAAGTGGACATGATTCTCCGTTCAGCACCTGTGACACAATGTCGAATATGATTTACCTGACTGCCATAAGCACTTTGTACCTGCCTGTTTTACTGTTTGAGGCACTTGCGTTGTCTAAAGGCAAGTATGAGAGGTCAGTGGTGCCCAGTTCTGCCTCTCGCCTGGTTGCCAGGATGGACGGGGATATTATAATCGGTGCCCTCTTCTCTGTTCACCACCAACCATCAGCCGAGAAGGTGGCAGAGAGGAAATGTGGAGAAGTCCGTGAGCAGTACGGCATCCAAAGAGTGGAGGCCATGTTCCACGCCTTGGATCGGATTAACTCAGACCCAAACCTGTTGCCCAACATCTCCCTGGGGTGTGAGATCAGGGACTCCTGCTGGCATTCCTCGGTGGCTCTGGAGCAGAGCATCGAGTTCATACGAGACTCTCTCATCTCCATTCGGGACGAGAGTGAGGGCTCCAGGTGGTGCATCGAGGGGGAACCTTCCAGTCAGCCGCCACCAACCAAGAAGCCCATCGCAGGGGTCATCGGGCCTGGCTCGAGCTCAGTTGCAATTCAAGTTCAAAACCTCCTGCAGCTGTTCAACATCCCGCAGATTGCCTACTCTGCAACCAGTATTGACCTCAGTGATAAGACATTATTTAAGTACTTCCTCAGGGTTGTGCCGTCAGACACTCTTCAGGCCAGGGCCCTCTTGGACATCGTAAAACGATACAACTGGACCTATGTGTCTGCAGTGCACACAGAGGGTAAGATGTGTTTCTCTTCAAGGGTGCTTCAGTGATTTATTGCAGTTGCTAAGTTGGCAGACTCACAGGAGACAGATTAAAACGAGAATTGTCAGAACTGAAGCAGCAAAAACAGAGATGTCAGAACTTTTAGGTCCAGCTCCAAAAACACTGGATCCTGCATCTCCCATGATGCAACTCAAAAGCATCTTTTTAGTACTACGTCATTTGTAACGCAGGGTCTTTTGTTAGAAATGATCTCAAGCAAAGCCAAATATTGAAAAGCTCCCTCACCAGAAGACATTAAAGAAATGTTTTCACAGGTTAAGTAGGAGCAGTAAACTGAATCTCATGTGCAGAATGTCCATTTAATGAATGAACGTCTTCTTAGTGTTTTTCCTTCTTGGTGAGGCAAATTAAAGACAATCATAGCACAGAGGTAGGACCTCTTAACCACCTAGCTTAGATTTGAAAGTATGCAATATTATCACTGTTGTTTGATCTTGTGAATGATTTAGACTGCTGTTCTTGCAGCAGGTGGCTGCAGACAGTTGTGTTCTCCTTTATGAGGCTCATCTTCATGATATGAGTATAAACAGAGGTCAGTTTCAGAGGAGGAGAGAGAAAATGGTGTTCACCGTTCTTTTTGTGAGGCCTAGTTCTTTCTTTTCTTTCACCAGCAGAAGTCCTGCAGGTATCAGCTGCTGCTGCCACTTGAGCTGAATCACTTAGTAGATTAATGGATTGGTTGATTGAAAGATAATTAATTGGGAGCTTATTTTGAGAATCAATTAAACGTTTTTCAAACTCAAAAAGCCAAATCATCATCTCTGTTTCAGCTTTCGGTTGATCTTTCACTATTTTCTTACATTGCACAGAAGAAAAATAACCATTTAATCAATAACCAGATAAATAATATTAATATTACAACATACAAATTGATATGTCTAGCCCTGGTTGCAACCTGCATGTGATCTGCATAAAAAGAGGTCGTTCTCTTTTGTATTTCAGTCTTGGCTCATTTTTCCACTTCTCATTTGAAAACATAACACAACATCAAAGGATGATACACTGAAAAATGACATCTCATAAGCATGTAAAAAGCTTATAGATTATAATACAGATTAAAATAATTAGGATTCCACCCACAGTGTTGAGCAAGAGCAAAATGTGATATGCATACCTGAAGTATAAACATAAAGCAGCTGTTGGAATCAGTGAGGGGAATTTTGCATTTGTGATAAGCTAATAAAAATCCAATCAAAATCTGGCAAAGACTTCTTTGTTTACAGAGATGAAGATCTGTATTTTGGCAATAAACTAAATAAGCACTATATATATTGGAAGTTTGAGTTTCAGCCTAAAGGAAGCTTTTTAGATGCTTTCTCGGGTTGTGCTCTCCTCGTCCTCACATAGAGCTGCTGAGGTCACCTTAACCCTGTTTGCTCTACTTGTCCTGCTCTTGATTCCATAAAAAGAAGTCTGGGGACGTAACGTGCCACTTAAATGCTAAAGGAAGAGATGTGTTTTCTCTGCAAACCATCCCTGAAAATTTCAACAAAATGTTGGACATTTAAACAAACTGCAATATTGAATTCAGAGTGAAGTTGTGATGCTCAAGACCTATTGATTCTTCCCTTTTCTCCTGTGAATGAAGCTTACCTAACAGCTCCTCTTATCTTTCTCAGGTAACTACGGGGAGAGTGGGATGGAAGTGTTCAAAGAGCTCGCCTCACAGGACGGCCTGTGCATCGCCCACTCTGACAAGATCTACAGCAACGCTGGGGAGAAGCACTTTGACAGGCTGCTTAGGAAGCTTCGAGAGCGTCTGCCCAAGGCCCGAGTTGTTGTCTGCTTCTGTGAAGGCATGACGGTCCGAGGGCTGCTGATGGCCATGAGACGGCTAGGGGTAGCCGGAGAGTTCCTCCTAATTGGCAGGTTTGTTAGAGATTGTTTTCTCGCGGGAGTTTTTCTTCCGTGCGTCGTGTTTTTTTATTTTATTTTGTGGATGAAAAGCACACAAGTTTACAAAGAAGAATGATGAAAAGAATTCTTTGTCTTTGTGCTTTTTTAGAAAACGTTGACAGCAATGAAACTCAGCCAACACAATAATGATCTGCCAAACTGGAAGTTAAAATAAGAAACTTTAAGAAAATTTAATCATTGCAATTTCAGTCTCAACAGTTTCACTACAAAGTCCCTTTAGTATCCAGAGCTTTCAATTATATCATGTAGCTTCCTCAGCAAACAGAGGTTGCCATCTTGCTATGGAGTTGCAGATGTTCAAATTTTCATTTTTCTGAACACTTGAAGGACTTCTCATCTCATCGTTGACGTAATAGTTGAGACTGAAAGTTCATTTAGGTTGCTTCTAAGTGTTTCTTACTTCAATTTAGATTTTCGTCATCGAGTTTGCCCACTCGTCCATTCTTTAAAGGTGGGACTGAAAGTTCATTCTTGACCTTTAAAATAGCAAATTAACAAAACAATTTGACCGCAGTCCATTTAACAGCTGCAGCTTCAGACTGGCTTATATTGCGTAATTGCACATTATATTCATTATCATCCAGAAAAAAATATTCTGTGAGTGAAGTACAGACACTGAATTTGCACATGAAATGTAGCTGACCAGACTATCTCACCACAAGGTCCATTTAGCAGCTGTGTTGGAGCTTTTGATCATATCCCATGATCTTCCTCGGTTGAGATACTTGAATGACTTTTCCTCCATAATGGCTTCAAAGTTCAGACTCAAACTTCAATCTCACTGCAAGGTCCATTTAGTAACTGTTCCAGAGCTTTTGATCAAATCGTTTCATCGTGTATTTGTACATTATAATCATTAGGGTAAGGTAGTCTATTTATATTATAGTATAAAGTGCTTTACAAATTGCATAATAGATGAACACATCAGGGTAGATGATAAATAATGATAATGACGCTATAAACACATTTAAACATGCGATGAGATGATCAATACATACCAAATTTTCCAGAAACACGACACCATGATTTTGTGAGGCACACATGGAAATGAGTTCATTCAATGACATAATATTCAGCTAGACTCAGGATGGATGGATGGTACACAAAGTTCACATGGAACCAAAATCTTTTTTTTCCTGCTGGGACTAGAGTTCCTCTGGAAGCAGAAAGACGCTTTGAGTCAGGCTCCGTAATGAATAATGCATCCACGCAGCGAGCTCTCCCTCTTCCCTGTCAGATCACAGGCAGGATGGGCTAATATGGGACAGCACCTCCAGCACAAGCTGGGGAATGTGGAGTAGCGAACATCAAAGCTCATATCAGCACTTACACCCGACATTCCCTCTTTGTGGAGTCTCAGCCTCACTTCAAGTCCCGTTAGGAGTGTGTGGCTGCAGCACCTGAAACGAGGCTACGATAAAAAGCCCGCTATGGTTAATTTACTGAGAGCGGTTCATTAATGTGTGGCTGCTTTAATCATAAAAGCTGACGAGAGGGACAAAACCTTTCTTCTCAACGCAGATGATGAAATGCATGCATGAAAAAAAAGAATGGGGGTATTTTAAAGCCTAAACTTGCGCTCACCCCTTCCACTTGAATTTGCACCGCTGCTAAAGTCTCCATGGAAAGATAAGGAGGACGTGAGTTTGGTAGAGCTGTGTGTGTAAGTGTGTGTGTGTGTGTGTGTGTGTGTGTGTGTGTTTTCTGGGTCAAGGAGACTACTGAAAAAGGAAAATGTTTTTTTAGAGCAATGCAGTAAGTGAACACATGCAGGCAATGTGCAATGGGCCAATCGAAATTGCCTGAGGTGCTGGTCATTGGCCATCCGTCTTCTGCTGTGTGGAGGATGAAAGAAATGTCTGTTCTCACACTACAGATCCCACACACACATCTCAAACAACAGACAACTCATTCACATCAACTCTCAAGTGAATCTCCCATCGCTTCAGATAAAAGAATATAGTTTCATCAGTGTTATGGCACTGCGCTTGACTAACGTTTGACTTCCAATCTGTTTGGCTTTGCTCCTAGATTTCATGAAAACATTAATTCAGATTTACAGAAATACTTTCACTCCTGCTCCTAAATCACATGACTCGTGAATGTATGATATTAGATCTGTGTTATAAATCTGTACAGTATGTGCGTGTGTTGACGTCAGAGCTGTAGGTTTTTGGCACTCGGAGTGTTGGACTTGGGGGAGTGTGATGCTGAGAAGCAGATGGCCAGGTACTGTTGATACTGTCACACTGGACAACCATTGTCAGCTCATTCTTGAAGTGCCAGCCAAGCCAAACGTGCTGTTGGCGTCGGCTTCCGACAAATGTGGGCTTTTTTTGAGGGGCTGGTATATTTTTGTGGATGAGCCGCGTCTCATGCGACGTTCAGTATCGGCTGTTTTGAATACAACGATTCATTGTTTTGCCCCAGATTTATGTCTGCCCGTGAAGCAGCATTTGAATTTTGACACCAAAACTGACTCATTAGTTTCTTAACACAGTGTTACTCACTACTGCTAGAAAAACAGAAAAACTCTGAGATAAATATGCCTTTAAAGGTCCAGTGTGTAACACTCAGGAGCATCTATTGGCAGAAATGGAATATAATATATAAGTATGTTTTCACTGGTGTATAAATACCCCCGTAGGTTATCCTAGATGCTTGGAGAGGAGGGTGAGGGGAGTGGTATTCACTTGGTTGCAATCTGCAGCCTCACTGCTAGATGTCGCTAAATCCTACAAAGGATTTAGAAACAACACTAAATCCCTGTTTGCATGCATCTGGAGGGAGCACAGCTCAAAGTACGTCAGTTCACACCTGGCATTAAAATGCATTTCCACATCTGCCTTGAGTAACTTGTGATCGGATCTCATTTCCTCGCTCTATATACAAAAAAACACGTACATCTTTTCTATTTGCAAAATATAGAAATCACAGACAGCGTTTAATATGTACTCCATCCACCAGAATCCATTTGGCCCAGTGTTGTGTCCTCTCCTTGTTGATTTACACCTTAATGCGACGCCGTTGGCTCGTGAATGAGGACACCTTTGCGTGCCCAGAACGCCTCCGAGCGACCGGATCTTCAGTCCGTCCTGGGTGCTTTTACACCTGTACTGAGAGTTGTCCACGTGTGATCAGATCGCCCAGGATGCATGTTAATGCCAGGTGTGAACAGAGAGTCAACACCCATGCTAGCAGCTCTGTGAGGCATGCTATCATACTCACTGCGGTGATGCTGACATGGTTTGTGGCAGTGGGTCATGCGCAGATAAACATTAAATAAATACAGTGTTCACCATCAAAAAACAGAAATGTGAACCTCATAGTGGCGCTACATGAAAAGTCAAGGGATCACCCAAGCTATTATCATCATCATCGTCTGGGGAACGTTAATGTCTGTGCAGGAATTCATCTGAATTCAGCTCCAGGGACTGTCATCCCCAGAGGCATGCTGCCAGCATAGCTCCAAACCAGATGCAAATAATTAATTAAATATGTTAATTTGCAAAGTAAATAAGATTTCATCCTATTTGTGTAATTAATTTATTCATGTTGTGATCATATTAGATTAAACTGTCAATCAGTAAAAATATATGTGAGTCACCTTGACTGTTTGCTGAAGTCATTATAGGTTTTTTCTCCTCCTATCCTCCAGTTGTCGTACCAGTTCTGCGAATGCAGATTTGAGTTTTGTGGCCAAAAAAATGATCTGTAATGTTGTTGGCACGATGCTATTTGAAGCCTCTCCCTCCATATCCCCCTGTTCTCCTTCATTTCTCACTCATGCAGTATCACATACATGCATCACAGATTTGATCCCACTCGTCTTAATGCTGCTTTAAAAATACTCAAGCAGCATTTGTGACTCAAACGAAGGGAGGGTTGTTGTTTTTTTTTTCTTTATTGATTGTGATTCAAATCTGAAGTGTCAAACAAAAAGCATTTGTCTCATCAGCGTCATGATCATGAGAGAGGATTCGGTGATTTTCAGAAAGCAGAGGATGTAAACTATAAATACAAACTATGACCAGTGGAGATACAAAATCACACTTCTGTGAGTCTGAGTCTGTGTGGAGGGTGGGAGCTTGTTTCTCTCCGAGGCAGATTGTACTGCTACAGTCCTAATCTGTGAATTCTCACTGGACTTGTGATTGTGTTGTGGAGACTCTGCTTTTTTTTTTTTTTTTTTTTGCTTCTTTCGGCAAGTACAGTGAGCACTCGAGTTAGGGCAACAAAAAGGAGGAAGATTTCTGCAGGATTCAGTCTGAGGCTCGTTAGTGAGGCTGCACGTAGCTTCAAACGCGACATTTTCACAGACTTTAAGAGCTTCAACAACAATTTTCCATCTGCCAAACGCTGATCATTGTTTGTTACCTGTCATGAATGTTTTTAGCCGGTTTGCATGTTTGAAAGTGAAAATCTTGTATCTCAAAAATCCTGACAACTATGCAGTTCTATACTATTTTCTCTATCGGTGTAACTGGTTTGAAAATCCTTGTTAGACCAAAACATCTCAGCCAATAAAGGAAATTTTTGAATGAAATTATAAAATTCTAGAAAGACCAATATATATAATTGAACCCACAAGAACACATGACAAAATAAACCGAGAAACACAGAAAGAGAAGAACACTTTATGTGGTCACTCTAGTCCGATCTCCTGAGAGCTGTCTGACAAAAAAGTGGTCATTCGAGTTGATGTGGTCCTAAAATACTAAAGTTTGTCCCTCAAAGCAATCCTTCAAGGATTCTTTTAAAGGTGAAGTGGACCCGATCATCAATCATTTAGTCGTTGCTGAAGGTGGTTCTGGTCTTTTTTCTAGTGTTGTAGTTGTAGCCTTTGCTTCTTTTAAGGCCATGAGCCACAAACAGCCTCTTCAAAGTGGACGGTGTCTCTGATGTGGCTCTGGTTGCATGGCAGTACTAATCACAGAGATAATAGTTATTGGAGAGGAGATAAAGCTCGTATCAAAGAATTTAATTTATCACACTGAGCTGACAACTCAGGAAATATGCTTTGGTACAGAGTAACACTTTAAATTCAACAACTCCGGCTACTATTTTTGTTTGAATGAAGAAATAAACATCTTAACGTGAAACTTGTCTTGCTGCAGACAGAATATTTATTCAAATTTCTTCAATTTAGAGCACTGTAAATCTTTATTTGATCAGAAAAGCAGATGCTTAGCTCTGTAACCTGATTGTAATGTTAACACATGAGAGAGAGAGTCCTATTTCCTGTGTGCTCCTCTCTGCAGCGACGGCTGGGCAGACCGAGTCGAGGTGGTGGAGGGATACGAACAGGAGGCTGTGGGCGGCCTCACTGTGAAGCTGCAGTCTGAAGAGGTCTCCTCCTTCGATGACTACTTCCTGAAGCTCAGGCTCAGCACCAACACGCGCAACCCGTGGTTCCCGGAGTTCTGGCAGTACCGGTTTCAGTGCCGAATTCCCGGACACCCGCAAGAGAACTTGAACTATGCACGAAACTGCTCAGGTTAGTTCAACAAGTCATCAGGCGATTCTAACGTTTCCTGCAGATTTTCTGGTTGACATTTTTTTGCACACGTGCACATCAGCTTGTCTTTTTTTGAACTGTTCTGATGTGTGCAATGCCCAGAGGACGATGCCAAAAGGCCCCATAAACTGGAACACAATCTTTAATTATGAATTAGACTGCCAGAGGGTAGATCTCTCTCCAATCCAATAACATTTGTTTCATATTGTTCATTTCTGTGACACTTGGCTTTACAGAGGATGATGAACTAGGTAAATTAAATCCTTTTCTTTTACAAAGGAACAAAGTAAATGCATTAGCTTAAGTTCTTGGTTTTACCTGAAACAATGCTCAACAAGCATGTTTCCAAAAGATATTTTTACTTTTTACATACTGCTCATACATGTTTCTTTTAAAACTTTATTTACAGATCATATATTTACGTTTTCAATCTCAACCTGTGAGGTCGATAAGACGTCAAAACGTCCACTATTTCTAAAATCATTTCAAAATTCTTTCAATTGAATCGTATTGATTGAACGTAAATATAAAACGATGCATGCAGCACAAAACAAAACCATTATTTTTTACTTTTCAGTTGACAGCTCTCAAGGTTCTTCAAGTGATTTTCTTTTCTTTCAGCGCGCCTCACCTTCTTTCTGCAGTTGTTTTAATCTTCCTTTTCTTTGCAGCGTTTGCACATCATTTACAAGAATAGAGCCTCTCTTCTTTATTACCGCACATACCTTTTCAAGCTTTTATTCATTCCTACAGAGCATCACATTTTTAATAGCATTTGTTATTAGAGTATTTATTTTTTTGCCTCATTAAGTGGAGATAGAGTTATTGTTTGCTGTCCTGTCACTTCTATTGTTTTTATTTTATGATTTTTATTTATTTTTTTGGTGTAGAACTCCAAGACGGTGAGTGAATCCCTCTGAATGGAACCATAACGCTCCTCACTTTGGGAATATACATAGAGGTTGACTGATATTAAGGTTTTGTCACACAAGTAGTGTATAATTTATATTCTTAATAACTTTCTCTCTTGAATTGTGCTATTAATCTCAGTTAACCTCTAATATATGAAGCTATTGGGATGTTTTGATTTGTTTTTTCTTACACTGCAGTGAGAGCCCAACAATTTCTGATTCTGATCGGCTCTCACTTTGTGCTCTCACACCCTTTGTGGCCTTAAGACAGTCGTATAAAACAGCCCAATAACATTTGAGTGAGATGGTAACTGGCTGATCCGGCTTAACTTGCATGTAGCCACAGAAATAGTGAAGCCATATTGCAAGAGATAACTAAGCGTATTTTCAGAAGCATTGTACTGTAGTTTTATTCACATTTGGACAAGGAAGTATCAGTCGTCATGCAGCTGACTAATCCCGACGTGCAGCAGTAGGTCCTCTGCTTGCATGCTGACATCACGACATCATTTCATCATGACTGAAGCTCACACAGCTCAGTGAGCGTCAAAGCCAAGGAGCTGTTAAACTAGGTCATCACCAGCAGTTCCCATCGGACGCTCACCCAGCTGCTACCCAACTGAATTTACTGTTTATGTGTTTGTTTGCGCAGGCAGTCAGTTTCCCAGCAGTCCTTTTTAACGATCATAACTTGATTTAACACGAGTGGAAAGAAAGACACAGCAGCAATGGATGATGCTCATAAAGCCTCGTCAGCCTCGTCTTGTGTCACACAGTTAAATGTTTGTCGGGAGCGGCGGGTGAATCTTGTCTCGCAGAGTTTAGAGAAAAAGACAAATGTAGCAACTGACAATGTAAATGACAAGTTATGAGACGAGAAAACACTCAGAGGGTGAACATCTCTGCCAGCCTGCACAATCCTTAAAACAGGGTAGTTTGATATGCAACAGAAAATATTTATATCTTTGAATCTGCGTCTGAACCTGGATAAACTAAAACATTGTGACACCATAACAATAGAATAAAATACAACTTCATCGTCCACATAGATGTAAAAATGTCTTTGGGCCACCAGGCAACATATAAGGAACATACCTGATCATCTGCCTGATGATTTTTACTCAACTCAAACTCAAAAGTTTTATAAATAATAAGAAGAAAATAAAGAACATTTTCTAAAGTTTCCTGTGTTTAAAAATTAAGAAATCCTTTAAATGAGGCGTCTTCAACATTTTTCGGGACCCTGTAGAGGTGGAGCAGGGACCCCTCTACTATATTTGTTGTATAAAATGGTGCTGCATATTACCATTAACGTGTAGGACAGTCTATAGTGCTAACTATATAATAACTGCATCTAATAATATCTTGTATTCATGTTAATGTGTCTATTTTCAAACATACTGAAATTTTTGTCTCCCCTGCAACAACTCTGAAGACCTCCTATGAGTCGCTTTGAACTATTGCAACAAAAGTTTTTAGATGTTCTGCAAACAAAAAAACAAACCTGACAATTTATTTAATAACTTATAGAAGAACATGTGTAATTAAGTTTTAAAGTATTATAAATAGCATGCATTTTCTATGAAGACTAGATTTACAAACTTTTAGCTGACAGTCTAACAATAAACTTTTGTTAGTCAGTTTCTGTCACTGTTGTATTACAGTATTATTGCATCAACAATACCATATATTACACTGCTGTCATAATGAACACCTCACGTCGTATATTCCCTACTCGGGGGAAAATTCATTTTGGCCAGCTGTGTCGTTTCCCATGAGATATTACATTATCAGTTGCTACATCACACTCCACTTCCTGTGCATAAAATATGAAACGGGGGATTTTGGAACAGATTCAGGTGGCAGATAAGAAGTGAAGTGGAATAAGTGTATCACATCATTTTTAGTCAATAATAGACGACGTTTCACTTGTTTACATTAAAATTCATAGGCTCAGATCAGTTATTAGCATAGAAAATGTGAAAATATGCCTAACCAGTGTGAACATCTAAGTTTGTACAGTACACTGCATGCTTTTCTAATCAAAATTAATGACTGTAGGGGTGGAGAGGATGCAACATTTTTGAGTACAGCTGCTGATTTTACAAGACTTGTCTGTGCTCTGGCAAAACAAAAAAAATGCCTGTCACCGAGGGAAAGTATATAAAAATGACCATCTTCAACTCCAGGAGCTGCACAAGCATCCGTACCTGCTCCACTGTTTGACCAAAATGGATTGAATGCATGGTGTAGCTCTTTGTTATAACACTAAGTTCTTTGACACAAAAGCAACTAAAAATCCCGCTTTCTCTGCTTCTAGCTTGCATTACACTGAACTGATAGGGTGTGTTTGAACATCACACGCTGTTTGTATCCAAATATTGATCATTTCTGTCTCATTCGCTCATCGTGTTTGTCTGAGAAAAAAAAAAAAAACCCTCAGTACGAGCAGAAGATCCAAATACGTGAGAATAGGTTCATTTTTCTGCTTGAGGAGACACAATCTCACGCACACACAAGCACACACACAGCACTTTAGACCAACTCTAATTGAATCCTGAGTCATGAATGCAGAAATGGATAGTCCTGTCATGGAAACAAGGTTTCTTTGAAGCCATTTTCTGAGGCTTACACTTCTTTTAAAGAAGTCTCCTGCAGAGGCAAAGACACGTGTCGCTTATTACAAGAATGCATCTGTGAGCACCCTATCACTCCTTTGTAATATGTTACATCATGCTAGACGCACCTGTACAGTACACCTGAAATTTAGAAACGATTTTCACAGCATAACACATGACATGCTACTGCTTGCAGCAATGAAGCACCTCCTGTAAGGCTTTTCCTCAAACAAAAGTGCGAGTACGAGTCCTCACCCTTTTCTCATGTGTGGGCAGGTTATGAAAATCTGGAGGACAACTACGTCCAAGACAGCAAGATGGGCTTCGTCATCAATGCCATCTA
This sequence comes from Argyrosomus regius, assembly GCA_946959425.1. Classification (NCBI taxonomy): domain Eukaryota; kingdom Metazoa; phylum Chordata; class Actinopteri; family Sciaenidae; genus Argyrosomus; species Argyrosomus regius. The sequence goes on along the minus strand of OX336887.1, from coordinate 4,313,550 downwards.
TGCCATGGCCCACGGGCTGCATGACATGCACACCCACCTCTGCCCCGGTCACGTGGGCCTCTGTGAAAACATGAAGCCCGTCGATGGCAGCCACTTGCTGGACTTTCTTCTCAAGACGACATTCACGGGCGTTTCTGGAGAGGACATATGGTTTGACGAGAACGGCGACTCACCTGGGAGGTAAAAAATACTTCCCTTACATTCTTCTAGAAATACTGTGTAGTAATTCCTCACTTATTGTACTAAAACTTTGACAATTTAGTGTATTTTATAAGCTTTGTAAGTGTTTTTGAATGTAAAATATTAATCTGACTATAATTAATTACTCCAAGTTGTAAAGAAATGTAGTGAAGTAAAAAGTACAACATTTCTCTCTGGCATGTAGTGGAGTAGAAATATCATGAAATAGAAATACTCGAGTAAAGTACAAATACCTTAAAATTGCATTTACTTACTCAAGTAAATGTACTTAATTACTTTCCACCGCTGTCTGCAACAATAATGAACATCTTTTAGAATCCAGACGGACTCAGCCGACAGAATCAGTTGTACCTCTTCCATCTTAAGTTTTTGTCTCAATCCTCAGTGAGCGAATAGTATAATTAACAAAAAAACAACAAAGACAACAGAGAGAACTTAAAACAGGAATCCAACCGAGACGTCTTTTGTAAAGAGTTTATAAAGTATTTTTCAATTAGGACTTATGATTTTAGTCAAAGTGCAACTGAACACCCCCTGAAAATCATGATCACCTTGCTGCAGTGATGTACAGGTGTACTATGGGGGTGTGTCGGTACACTGTGACATCACTGTTGGGTGTGGTTACTATGGACACAGCAGTGAAGCTGGACGTGGTGAAACAGGAGTTTCATGCAGAGAGGGCAGTAAAACACTGCTCAGAACAACTCAGAATAAAATAAAAAATCATAAAAAGTGTAATTTCATTTTCCATATGTGCACATGCACATACAATAAAAACTCATTAATCCTGCTAAAATGACAGAATCAGCTTTGAATATCAAGTGCAGAAAGTTTACTGAATTAAACAAGCTAGAACTCCGAATCAAACACTTTGATCAGTGAGCAACTAAAGTTGCCTCGTCAGGTGTGGTTGGGTCTTGAAATCCAGCGGGGAGTTGTTATTGCAAACCAGAGAGTGAGAGAGATGAAAGCCAGACACATCAGCACCTGGCTAAATAATCCCTGAGTCACTGGTATTGATCAAGAAGCTGACGGGCCCCCTGCTAATAAAATATGAAGTTTTTGTGCTAAGTGGCAATAAAACTCATCATTATGTCTCTCTTAAGAATTGATTCAGCATTGGTGAAACCTTGTCGAGTCATGTCCTCCTCCTCCTCCTCCTCCTCCTCCTCCTCCTCCTCTAACTCGTGGCTTTCTATCCACTCTCAGGTATGAGATTATGAACTTCCAGCATGTGGAGCCCGGTGTTTACGACTACATCAACATTGGCTCCTGGCATGAGGGCATACTCAGTCTGGACGAGGAAATGATTCAGATGAATCGCAGCGACATGGTCCGCTCCGTCTGCAGCGAGCCCTGCTCCAAAGGAGAGATCAAGGTGAGGGACAAATCATTTAGTAAATGTCCTGCTCAGGATCCATGTTACCTCTAAACCTCTGTGTTGTAGCTTTGTAGTTCAGGCTTTACATTGGATGCAGGACTACAATTCATCTTCTACTTTTTAATAAAGTATATATTTTAATATGTTTATGGTTTAATTAGAGCCATGTTTGGGTCGCCAGGTTGTGAAAAAAACACACAGGCTGATATTTATCCTTTCAATTTTGCAATAATTAAATTCTAAATGTTGAAAATCCATGCAGAAATTCTTATCGGCTTTTCTCTGCTGTTATATTTTAATTAATTGGTCATTAATATAGGGGTTTTAATCATTAAGTCTGCAGCTGTAACTATTAATGAGATGTTAATTAATGGATTTTGGTCCAGATCATTTGCAGCCTTTTTCTAGAAATAGAAATGGTCAAACAGTCTAACCAGCCAAAGGGATTTTTAACAACTTGGCAACTCGAAAGTTATCATTAATAGATTATAACTAATCTATAAAGGATGAGTAACAGATTCTGAATCTGACCTGATTACAAAATCTGTCCGTTTAGTTCACATATTCACAGACAGTGGGACTTAAACTCAGGGAAGAGATACGTACTCGTAGGAAGGTTACTTTACGCTTCTCTACATGTTTTGTCGACCAGGTGATCAGGAAGGGAGAAGTGAGCTGCTGCTGGATCTGCACTGCCTGTAAGGACAACGAGTACGTCCAGGATGAGTTCACATGCAAGGCCTGCGATCTGGGCTGGTGGCCTGACGAAGAACTGGAGGGTAGGTTTACTTATGTACACCCCGCTTACCTGCTCCTGTAAACTCTCACCTGCTTGGAACACTGCAGACTTAACGGGTGTCCATTAGCAGAGTAGTTTGACATTTTGGTTAATAAGTTTATGCCCCCCCCCTTTTTTTTTGATAGTTAGATGAGAAGATTGATACCACCTTGGTGTCTGTCCGTTAAGTCTAAATTGGCTTAGCTTAGCATAAAGACTGGAAATGGGGGGAAACAACTAGCCTAGTCTCTCTAAAGGTAATAAAATCCACCTACCAGCTAGTCTAAAGCTCACTTATTAACATGTTATACTTTTAATGCTGTTTAATCTGCACAAAAACCACTGTAAGTGTAAAATAACAAGTTGTGGTTTTATAGGGGGTCAGACTATGTTTTGGCTGGAAGCAGTGTCTTCCTGGAGTCTCCGAAAACTGTTGCTTTAAATCACAATTTTATTTCTCTGCAAAATTCATCCAAGACAATAAACCTCAGCTGATTAGAACAGAAATTTTTGCTGTTCTGCAATTTTTTGCATCTAGATTATGATGAATTCAGGTTACTCCAGCAGCCACAGGCTGAGTTCCTGTTGCGTGATTGATGCCTTCAGAGATGAGAGGAGATTTTTTAGTCTTATTAGAGACTACTCTGTAGAAAGTTAAGTTCCTCCAAGCTTTTACGCCTCCTCCTCCTCCCCTCACATGTACTCCGTACAGTTTGTCCTGCTAAGATTTCTGCAGCGCTATTTCATAAACCTGTTCTGTCCTATTTTCATTGCTTTCCCATGACACCTGAGAGCCATTCATCATCTTCACCATTTTATCCGACAGCAGCCCTACTTCACTTACCACTCTTCTGGCCCACTTTCAAAGGCCTTCTGTGCTGTTCAAAGACAAGACACTTTCTTAATAGGATCATCCAGCCTCCATGCTGTTTCATTTTTTTTTCTTTCTTACCACAGGACCATAAGATACGCACGAAAACGAGAAAATGTGGAGCGCAGGGATGACATAAAAAATGTTCTTGTGCGGCTCTCCAACCCTAATCCTCCTGCTGTTGTACAATAAATAAATAAAACAACATAAATTAGATATTCAGAGTGTGTGTTCTCAACATGAAGCAGCACAGAGATCTTATTTGGATCCATGAAAAACGCAGTGATTTACTTTGTCCTGGTGCATTGGCCCCCTCCTCCACTGGCTGCAGCCCAGCCTGGCCATGGCTGAGTAGAAAAGGGGGTTTATTTATAGTTGAGCTAAAAACCTACTTTGAGACTTACTGTATTTTCTCAGGCCAAAATGTATTTGATTAATTTTGAATGTGTGCATACTATAAAGCTTTAAAAATCACAAACTTTTCATTTCATTCGTCTCACAATTACCTTTTATTTGTGCGATTTTTCTCTAGAAAATCTGGAATATAGCCACCAAACTGATGCTGAAATGATAAAACATTTATGAGTTGCTTTTAGTATATGGTTGCTGTGTGCTTATTGTCATGTTTTTATTCTTTTCAGGCTGCGAGCCAATCCCCCTGCGCTACCTAGAGTGGAGCAATCCAGAGTCCATTATCCAGGTGGTGTTCTCCTGCCTGGGCATCCTGGTCACGTCATTCGTTGCCTTCATCTTTGTCTTATATCGTGACACGCCTGTGGTCAAATCTTCAAGCCGGGAGCTCTGCTACATCATCCTCGCAGGGATCTTCCTGGGATATCTGTGTCCTTTCACCCTCATCGCCCGACCCACCGTGGCCTCCTGCTACCTCCAGAGGCTCCTTGTCGGACTCTCAGCTGCCATGTGCTACTCCGCCCTGGTAACCAAAACCAACCGCATTGCCCGCATTCTGGCGGGTAGCAAGAAGAAGATTTGCACCAGGAAACCAAGGTTCATGAGCGCTTGGGCTCAGGTGGTCATTGCCTCCATCCTGATCAGCGTCCAGCTCACCTTGGAGGTTACCCTCATCATCATGGAGCCTCCTGAACCCATCAAATCCTACCCCAGCATCAGAGAAGTCTTCCTCATCTGCAACACCAGCAACGTGGGTGTTGTGGCCCCTCTAGGCTACAACGGCTTGCTCATCATGAGCTGCACTTACTATGCCTTCAAGACCCGCAACGTTCCCGCAAACTTCAACGAAGCCAAATACATCGCCTTCACCATGTACACCACATGTATAATCTGGCTGGCGTTTGTGCCAATCTACTTTGGCAGCAACTACAAGATCATCACCACATCCTTCTCCGTAAGCCTCAGTGTGACTGTAGCCTTGGGCTGTATGTTCACACCAAAGATGTACATCATCATTGCCAAACCAGAGCGAAACGTGCGCAGCGCGTTCACCACCTCTGACGCCGTGCGCATGCACGTCGGCGATGGAAAAATCGCCTGCCGAAGCAACAGCCTGCTCAACATGTTCAAGAGGAAGAAGAACACTGGAAACGGCAGGTAGGTTCATTAATTGAGTCTGTGAGTCCTGCTCCTGAGGCACCTCAGGGATGCTGGTTTTACTGTAATTCCCTCTCAAAGGGAAGCTGATGTCTTACTGTATTCACTTTCATAGGGACACCTGTTGTAAAGTGTGACGGATATAGGTCAGTGCTCAATTCACACAGTCATTTTAACCTTTGAACTGTTGGTAAAATTAAAACAAGCATCTCTGCGTGCTAAGGGATGACAAGTGGGATCATAGATACAGAACACAGGGTTTCTGCAGGATTCAACAAATTAAATTTAAGACTTTTTGACACCTTTGACCACGTTTTGACACGTAGAATACAATTTAATGTCTGTCGTTACAGTGATATTGGCCAAAATATCATGGGAAACCAGAAGGGACATCATGGCCTAGAATTATTTATTACTCTCCAGCAGTTTATAAAAATAATTCCTGATGATTAACCAAAGAAAGTCGACACTTTCTCATAATAGACTGATGACTGAATTGAATTCAAGGTGTTTCAATGCCCTCTAATGCCTTGTTTTGTGGAAACTAAATTCAATTGTTTGGGGATTTTTCAAGACCTGCAGATACCCTGAAGCATTAAGTACAAAATATATATATTTTTAAGATAAATACTTTTTATATTTTAGTCTCAGTGAAAATAATTCTCTCATACATGAACCAGAGATGCTGTTTTTGTCTCCACTTTTCTGGGTTCCTGTGAAGTAACAGTCGTCTTTATTTTGTTCATAGTTCTAATGGAAAGTCTGTGTCATGGTCTGAACCAGGTGCAAGACATCCTCCAAAAGGGGATCACATGTGGCACAGACTGTCAGTGCATGTGAAGAGACAGGAAGCAGGTTCCAATCAGATGGCTGTCATCAAACCCTTAACTAATACCTACCAAAACAGAGCCCTGGAATTCTCAGACCTCAGCACTAAGACTTTGTACAATGTGGCTGAGGAGGACGAAAGTGATCCTGTCAGATACAATCCCCCCGTCACTCCCCCCATGATGGCCCACGGGCAAATTCCTGCCTGTGGGCTGATAAAAGACGTGGACGAGGAGGCGGATGTCTATACCCCTGAGCACCTGCAGCCAAATAGCATTATCCCCCAACACATCATCATGGACCACATCAAGGGGGACATGGTGGTGAATCGTAAATTCAGCAGTGACATCCCCGAGCTTAATGATATGATTAGCATGCCTGAGGCCGTGAGCGGCGGCATGCCCGTGTATCACCAGGCCCACCTCATCCAGCAGGACCCCGTCCTGCCCGTGCACCTCGACCCGTTCGACGAGGAGCCCACCTCCCCTTTAGATGAGGAGGAGATGGAGGAGAACGAGCAGTTTGGCCTTCTTCATGGCTACATGTACAACAACGCCCAGATTCATGATGAGGAGGACTTGGTTGAGGTCAAATTAGCCATGGAGGACTCTCTGGCTCTGATGCCTCCCTCCCCTTTCCGCGATTGCTCCGGCACTCCAGTGAGCCCCTTTCCCAATTCGCCGGTGTCCGAGTCGATTTTGTGCAGCCCCCCTAACGTGACATATGCCTCCGTCATTCTCAGAGACTTCAAGCAAAGCTCCTCGACTCTGTGAGGGAGCACGCTAAATATTACCAGTTGTACTATATTTTAAAGTTCATCATGACTTGTGCTGTATATGATGATATATAAGGAAAAAGTCATTCTGTGGTCTGACAGGTCATTTTTCACTCTCTAGCTTTTACATGATAAGGGTGAACAACAAGGCGGCACATTTTAAAAATTCTTTTAGATGTTGTCTATCATAGTGAAAGAATTTGCCTCTTACAAACATATATTTATATGCTAACATAAGCTTTTAGGATAAAAATAGATTTTGTGCTTATGAGACAAACAACTAAGATTGTCTGTATGTACATTTATTCATATAAATAGATTTATTTGATAAATATAGGCGACATAACAAGCAGATGAGTGTGCTGATTTTAAAACAGGGCAACTTAATGGTGAATATAGTTTGTATGTGATGCAAAACAATCCGCCTTGTCAGCAATATTTTTAAGAGAATATGTTTTATGTTACACATTGTGTGTGTTTGTTGTGCTTTTATCAAGAAACAAAAAGAAAGGTTTAAAAGTATGATTTGACGTCGTGGAAAATATATTTATTTGCTTTCTTGAAGAGAGTTTGGTGAGAAGATCAATTACACTTATCACATCACAGTTAGCAGACATTAGCTTAGCTTAGCATAAAGACTGGAATCAGGGGAGAGAGTTAGCCTGGCTCTGTCAAAAGGTGACGATCCATAAATTGTAATTTTATTTATTTATTATTGCTCTTTTGTGTGGATTAAACAAGATATAATGTGTTAATTTGTGAGCTTTTATAGGTGCTGGTAGGCAAATTTTGTGACCTTCGGACAGAGGTCACAGTGTTTCCCTCTGTTCTTTATGCTAAGCTATGCTAGCTGGCGGGTAGTCGATCTTCTTATCTAACTTTTTGCAAGAAAGCAAATAAGCACGTTTCCCAAAACGTCGAATACAAATGTTGTCCTTTGAGAGAATTTAAAAGATGCCGTGTGAACATGATATCAAACATTTATCTGTGAATCTTTGATTGATACAGTACTGCCAGACAAATGCACTGACTGTGTCATGAATGTAGCAAAAGGAAGTTCAAGTGCCACATTTTCATTGAGATTTTTATTTTGTACATTTCTTTCATTTCTATGGTCCTGAAATGCTGGTTAAGTTAAACTAGTCTCAAATTTGTATCTTTTATAAATTAGACATCTGATTTCATAATTGTACCGTATGGATTTATGTATAAGATAAATGACATACATATGTTTTGTGAATGTATGAATTGTGTATCATATTTTGGTATTCAGATGATATCTATATGCATTACAGTATTAGAAAGAACTTATTAGCTGTGTACGCTTCTATTGTGTGATTGGTTGTGTACACCGGTCAGTTTCCTAAATATTCTAAATATTAAGACTTAAAGAGCCTATCAAAACCGTATAATGTGATGAAGTGCTACTGTTATACGTAATATTCTGAATAAGCTATTTGCAGCCTGATATATACACAGTATAAATTAAGTCTGCCATTTTAAACAAGTATTAACTGTAGAGCATTTAAAAGGACACTTGTTTGATTGGAGTAAATTAAGTATTTTCTATGCTTTTGTCTCCTGTTTTTCATGCTGAAACTTCAGATAGCTTTGTGGTCTTGGCCTTGCCCACACCAGTAACTGTTTTAAATCAAAAGGGTTAAAGATTTATGGGTTTGTGTGAAGGAAGAAATTTAAAACAGGAATTTAAGAAGTAGTTTTGAAGGGAACAAGCAGGACTGAGACGTCTACAGACTCAGAAACTGGACATGAACCAAGATTATTTCACCTGTCTGCATCACAACATGACAGGAAGTTCATTGGGGATGTAAAAGTTGGAAAAAGCAGCGTTAATAAACGCTTTGATTAAAGATACGAAGCATCTATTAGAGTTGACTTTGTTCTAAAACAATTGGGGACCACAAGACAGTAATGAGACTGTAGCTTTGGCATATTGCAGGTGAGTCTCAACATTATGAAGTCTGCCAAAATGCAATTACATAGACTTTCTGGCTTCTGTTTTACCATATACAGATCTTTATGCCATAGAAATGTTCAATTTCTGTGATATCAAGTGAAATTCAGAATCATAAGACTCTTTCAAAGAATTGTTCGGTGCTTTATGAGACCTCTGAGTGCAGTCTCTCTTACGGAAATGAAATATTCAGCTCAGTTTACTAGCTAAGAAGGAAAGCTTCGTGAAGGATAAGCCAGTAAGCTGCAAACTGAAAGCAACTACCCTATGACAGCATGAATATCTTTGTGACTGTGTCTCTATAGCTTTTCTCTCTTTGCAAAACAGTAACGGCACTGCAAACAGTAACGTTAAATGTTAACGTATACACATAATATAAACCTATATTTGTATTGTAGTCCAAGAGCAACACTGTTGAATCATTGCAGCTGAATCAGCTGCTGTGTTAAACACACCTGACTCCTCCTGACTTGAATCACTCAGTCAGTGAGCCGACGTTACCTTTACGTTACCTTTAAATCACATATTTCAATCTTTTCTTCTTCTTTTTATTCTACCTATTCAAATTAATGTATTTCAGTATAAATATTAATGTAGACAAGACGACAAAAACGAGAAATTCAGAATTCTTGTGAGATACAGACAGTAAATAATCATCCTATTATGTAGGCTCTACAGGATTGAAATTAATTTTGGGGGAACAATAATTAGCACAAGAAGGTATTAAGGTATTAATTAAGGTATTACAACTTTTCTAAATGTTACACCAGTTGCACTTTCACCAAAGTCCAACAGGAGATCCAGTCTGCAAAATCTCTCATAAATCATACTGTGATTTGATAATAACTGTTGAATAAGTTCACAGTGTGTTGGAGAGCTTTCTGTGCCTGGAAACTGCAGCATGTAAAACTGCAGCCTTGCTTTCTCACGTCTAATTTTAATCCTGTCCAGTGTCCATGGAAACATACCGTTTTATTTCAGAAGATTATTGTTCTTAGTCTCTCACTTGTTACGTAACGTTTCGTTGTCTGATTTGATATGATCATTCAAATCACACACGATAAACAAACAACAGCATTACTGACTGTGGGCCAACTTTAAATTCAAATCCAAAAACCGTAAGCCTTTTGTCAAATAATAACAGCCTGTCCGTCAAAAATGAATGAATCCATGGTGACGCATAAATTACACAGATTTATTCCCTCTTCCCTCAAGGCCAGGAGAGTTTTAAGAAGATGTCCAGAGTGCACTACAAAGGGATGATAGGAGCAGTGGTGGTCAGTGACATTACAAACAGCTCCACCTTGGAGGCTGCCTTGGAGTGGAAGAAAGACCTAGATAGCAAAAGCCTGCCTCGAAAGCGGACGCCCGGTCCCTGCTGTCCTGCTGACCAAACAAATGTGACATGACAGGAAGAGACACAGACCTCTGAGACACAGACATGTCCTCTCTGGACACCTTCTGTAAACTTCACGGGCTGGTTTGAGACCTCGGCAGAGGTGTGTGTTGAATATCAGTTATCATGGGAGGAGGAAATCTGAGTTAAGCTTGTAAGACCCAGTGTTTATTGAATGAACAGAGCTAGACCTTTAACCATTAACACACCATGTCTGCGTGGGTTCCTCCCACATGCACTAAACAGGTTAATTGGTGACTCTAAATTGTCCGTAGGTGTGAATGTGAGTGTGAATGATTGTTTGACTCCATGTGCCCTGTGATGAGCTGGCGACTTGTCCAGGGTGAACCCTGCCTCTTGCCCTAAGTCAGCTGGGATGGGCTCCAGCCCCACCGTTTATACCTACGGCCAATTTAGAGTCACCAATTAACCTATTAACTGCATGTGTTTGGACTGTGGGAGGAAGCCAGAGTACCCGCAGAGAAAAAGTCCACACAGAAAGGCCCCAGCCAAGGTTTGAACCAGGAACCTTCTTGCTGTGAGGCGACGGTGCTAAACACTGCACCACCAAATAAAAAGTTGATCTAATAAGCACTAATACACACCCTCTACAGTCTTTCTTCTGGTATGACAAGTAGCCATTACTGCTAATGTTCTGTCATCTTAATAGATATTAACTGGTGTATAACTGAGTCACTTTCCCGACGTTATGACCTTTCTCTGCCGGCGCTGATGCTGCACTATGTTTTAGCATTTCATTGCTGTCTTGAGGAAAGCATGTTCAAAAGACCAGCTCTTCATTAGCTTGGAAAACATCCCCATGTTCATCTTTGCTGCCATGATTACTTTACATAAATTAAAGGGGATTTTATGGTTTATTTAGCCTTAGGAAGTCAGAGAATTTTCTCAACCTGTTAAGGAGATACATAGTTTCTAGTGGATGGAGACTTTGCTGTCATCACATATTTGGTACTTGTGGCCTCTCTAAAGTTGCGTATGATTGACTGACAGACAGACTTAATTATTCATTTGCTTGTTTGATGTTTGTTTTTGCATTTGACAAATTTTATTTTGCATTTCCGAAGCTCCAGCTCTGCTCGGATAAAGCCTCCAGTGAATCTTGTGGCTTACAATTAGAATTGCATGAGGTTGTACCATATTGTGTGTGTGTGTGTGTGAACTTTAAAACTGCACCTATAAACAGCAGACTGCTCATAAAACGTGTTCAAATATTAACACAAAGGAACAACTTGCAGCCAAGGTTCGAACGCCGAGCCAAACACTTAACTCAACGGATGCATACACAATGTTCTAAATCATATCTTCCACCCTCACCATTTATAGGACAACATAAATATTGATGAGGCAGGTGCCTTCCTTGTCAAACAAATGATGCTCTGCGACACCGGCCTGTCCAATGAAGAATGCCACAGGGATGAGATCAAAGTGAGCCAGTCTCCAGAGGAGAGTCAGAGCCAGCCATTGTGCTGCTGGAGGCCACGGCTCTGAGGCAAAGAGCCAAACAACAGCAGCTACTATTTAAACGCTCTAACCAGACCTCTTTTTGATACCAACTCATGAATCCACTGCATGCAAGCTATTTCAGAAAGCCAGCGAGCCTGTGTCACATATAAGTCACTTTATATTTATATTTCTGCCTTTGCCCTCCGGGTTTCTCACTAAAGTGTTGATTGTGTGTGCTGCCTCATAAACACCTCTGTGGAGACGATTGAGCTAATTTCCCTGATAATCCACTGATACAGTCAGGCTAATAAAGAGATCAGCATGACACACATCCCGCTGGGAAAAGTCTGTGACACTCTCCGTGCGACCAAGACCTGTTGGTGATTTACCTACTTTAATGAGAAAAAAGTGTGAAACAGTCACAACTGCAAAAACAACACAAAATAAGACAGAGAGAAAGATTTCTATATGAAACTGTTAAATATTACTCGTTAAATTACAACCTATTCGATCCTAACTCTGAGTGTTACTTGTCTGTTATGCAACCCATGCATATAATTATCTGTTAATCACTTCACAGTGAGATGAGCTAATACCCATGCATAAGCATCACAGCCTGGCTTGATATGGCCAATAGCAGAGAAAAGCTATCAGCATGACCTGATTTTTGATGGAGGGAGGAAATATGTGAAAATGCACCACGCTGCTACACGAAACTGCCCCAGAGAGGACCGAGTTACTGAGTGTGCTAAGCTGGAGGGATGCTGTGTCTAATCATCGACAGACAACAAATATGGGAAGACAGAATATTCTGATTCTGAAGAAATCAACCGTGACATGACTGCATTTTGATATCGATGCATTTGCAAGTTCTAGATTTATTGATGCAGAGACAAACAGAGAGACAGAGGGAAAGACTCCCACAGATGGAGCATCGGGCACTTAAAGCCATTACTTCTGATAATGATGTCTTATATTGTTGACCACCGGTAGTGCTGAAAGAAGTGATACAAAAATGTAAACATAAAAAACTAAATTTCACTTTAATAAACTACAGTATTACACATAAAATGTACTAATTATGCAGAAAAATGGCTCCTGACAGTGTTATATTATTTTTTATTAGTATTACTATCAGATTTGTGTGCATTAGTTTAATGCTGTAGCTGAACAATGAGGATCTCATTTAAATTACTTTAATTACTGTTGGGTAGTTTCAATAACAATGCATAATATGTGTGTATATGTTAAGATTATGATTGTATGTTTCATTTTAATCTGCAAAGTAGCAAACATAATACTCTGCTGTAGATGCAGTGGAGTGAAAAGTGCAATATTTATCTCTGAACTGTAGCAAAGATGAATTATTAAGTAGAATCATTTAGAAATGATCAAGTAAAGAACAACAACCTCAAAAATGAACTTAAGTAAATACACTACTTGCATACATGTACTCAGTATGAAGAGTCAGATATACAACTCTGTGTGGTGAACTTGTGACCAGTGTGTAGGATTTAGTGGCCTCTAGCGGTGTAGTTGCTGATTGCAACACCCTCGTTTCACCCTCCCTTCCTAGCATAAAAGAGAAACAGTGACAGTGAAATGTGAAAGGGCTTATTTAGAGCCAGTGTGTAGTTTGTCCATTCTTGGCTACTGTAGAAACATAGCGGTTCAACATAGCAGAGGACCTGTGGCGTCTGTAGAGTCTAAAGTCTCATTCTAAGGTAACAAAAACATAAAGATTCTTATTTTCAGGTGATTATACACTAATGAAAACATAGTTATGAATATTTTATTCCATTTCTGCCATATACTGTAAATAGAGACCCTTAAATCTTACACACTGGACCTTTAATATTTACTTTGTTCTAACACAATTCTTGATTATTCATTTTTGGTACCTCTTATTCATTGAGGTATATAAGGTCCAGCAATGGTGAAGTGTTTGAGAGGTCTATGTTAAGGGCTCATTCATCTGTGTGCGATACACCAGACACCTCTGCCCACATACGTTTGGCAATTTAACCCTGAAGAAGACAGATGTGAGGTCAGTTTGTTGGGTCAGTTCATCAGTCTTGTCTCTGATCATGTCGGCCTTGTCAGTAAATGCTTTTTTTCATTTTTTGTGTATTAATGAAGCAGCGACGCTTCAATTTTTAGGGATCAAGGTAATTTCTTTCCTTTCTAATGAAGAGATTTTGCATATTGAAATACATTTGAATGAAAGATTCACAAAAATAATCCGTCATTCTGAAAGCAAATTGAAGCTTTTACTGTAATTAATTCACTTGGTATATTACTAAGTCACTAATATGAGTCAGTGCATTGTCTTATATATATTTGGTGAGTGTGAAACCTTGTCCTTTATGTTCACTGACATGTTGTGCATTACACAGGTTATTTTTGCACACCGATCTGTCCTTTGCTGTCCTGTAGTTTTACTTTTCAGTGTCCTTGCTGTGCATCTAGGGAACTGTTCTACATCCTGCCGCCAGGTACCTATACACAGTAGCTTTTGTCCAAATTCAGGCTCTCTCCAGGTATGCGTGCATGTTTTTTTAAATTTTTTTTATTTAAACCTGGAATAGTCTACATGTAAAACCCCACACTGTTTTATTATACAAGCATTTATACACTTTGCTGATCAAGTGAGTTGCAAAATAAAAGCCAGGAAGGTAGTTTACCTCGTGCAGCAAATGTGCCTGAGGGAAAGTGAGGGAAGAAGTAAAACACAACTGCTAATTATGGATTTATGTCCCAGATACTAGAGACCTAAATTCAGGAGTCAAACAGGGATGCTGGCCCCAATACTTTTTCACATTGGATACAAAAGCTCAGTCACTTAACTTGTTGTTTATAAATATGACAGCCTGAACGGGAGTCGCACTCTCTGCAACAGATCCCATTACTTGTGAATTATTGATATTGCCCTATTTTATGTGCCCTCCAGTGCGCGTTTTCACTGGCAGCTTCGTTCATATATTCATGATTGCATGAAAATTTCAATTTAGTCAAACTTGTGAATAGGGTGATGAAGAGCGAAGCAGTGTGCGTGTTCCCGCTGTGCCTCTGTCACTCTCTTATTGTGCCTTGAATGACCCATTTAATGATGGCCTGTGTTAATTAAGTATTCACTGTCTGTGGAAAAGCAGACAGAAATACCAGGCTGGTGTTTGACTGCACAGTCATTCGCTATGCTAGACTCAACTCTTCGACGTGCCCGAGTCACTCTTGCATTAGAGTGTGAATCAAATATTGTGTGTGTGTGCCAAAATGCCACACTGTGAATGAACCTAATTATTAAAAACAGATGATATTGTGCCATCAAAGCAGCCAATCAGGGACAGGCATCCATACGGTGCTGTCCATGGTGCTGACTTTTGGCTCTAAGAAGAGACCTCCACCACAGCCAAATGCCGTCAGAGTGCAGGATGGTTTAATATTGGTGGACTCCGCCATCTAGTGTACAAAACATGCATGTGCAAAGATAGTTAAAGCGCTTGAAGGAAGCCTCAACTGAGAGTAAATACGAAGCATATGGAGCTTATAACAGGAGTGACATCTTATTTGGAAATTGTTTTATCTCTGCACGTGCATTAGGACACATTTTAAATCCTCAACTTTCTTTATTCGCAGCTGTGGAAGAAGCCTAACTATAATAACTATAGTTAAATTAAAAGTGGGAAAAGTTGAGAAGTACAATATTGTCCTGAGAAATCAGTAGAAGCATAAGCAAGCAAATAAAAATACTGAGGTATGGAACAAGTACTTCAAATTTGTACTTGAGTGTTTATTACTACTGCTACTATTTTATAACTCTTACTCAGCTCACAACGGTGGACTAAGGGTGCAAATATCATAATAATTATTATTATGCTATCAAAGGGAAATCTCATTCATGCATTTTTTTTATCTTCAGCAAGATTAAACACAGACAAAAGAGAACTTAGTCCAGATTTCAGAAATAATGAGATCATGAGATCAAAGCCCCCAGTGCAAATATTATATTATATTATTTCAAAGCCTCTCCCAATATGCAAGGAACCTAGTGGCCCTTATTTTCAGTAAATTTCTGGCTGAGCACAGTCCAATTTGAGGATTTTGACTCTTGTAGATTATAAACTTTGTCTCGGCATGTTAATCCCTCAAATTCCCTGAAACAATAGTGAGGACATGACCCTAGTGTAGTCACTGTGGTAAAAGTGATTTTTCTTTTTTTTTTATGTGTGTGTATATGAATGAATGTGGATTCCTTTGTCATAATCTATATATTGTAGTTTATATTCTGTGTGCTTTTGTTTGGATGGTTTGTATTAAAATACAAGACTTATATAAATAGCAAGAGGCCTTGAAAAAGTTTTATTTTGTAGATCTAGACTATAAAACTTCCTAAAATGATTAATGCCTGTATTAACCACATTTGCTGCAGTGCAAAAAAATGTTTCATGATTAACTTCATTAAAAAAACACGTAGCCTACTATTTTATATGCCTGTTTCAGATGTATTATTTATCTGACAATGCTCCATCTACAAAATCAGGAATAAAATGTCAGCCAATAAAAATATAGGCCTTCTAAATGACAGATCATGAAAGTGATCATTTAACCAAGTTTTCTAATCTAACCAGATTTTCTGGTTTTCTAAATCTCTGTGGAAGTTAAATAACCTCGTTTTTTTCCTCCTTGGGGAACAACAGGAATGAGGAAACACGGCCTATTTTCCAGGCACACACAATAGATTGAATCCTTTAACTGGGAACTTAACCAATTACAAAAGGACTCCCCTGCTATCAAATTTCTGTGGGAAAGCTCTTTAGTGAAGAGGATTATGCATGAGGAGATTTAAATGCACGACTTTAGTGCTTCCAAACAACATATATGGCATGTTTTCTCACTGTACCTGCATTATTATTTGATAGCTTTTTGATGGCTGTCACAGGGGTAGCTTTTCTTTCTTTCCCAGCTCCGAGGCATTAAGGCTGCTCCTCAGCCAGCAGGGGGCCAGAAACAACCTGAAAATGTGATCACTGTGTTCCTCTGTTCTGTTTTCTCCCTAATTAACATGTTTTTTTGTCAGATTTTATCACAGTTTTCATAGTTACAACCATTTTTGTGACCTTAAACAGCAAAATCAAGTATATTTTCTAGTTCTAACATGACATGGTGTTCATGTACTTTTTATATTTGCCCTTTGTGCGCTGTGTAAATGAGTTATTTTATTAGGTGTTACCATTTTTGACTGGTGTTACTGTCACAGATTTAGTTGTTGTGAGCTGTAAATGGTTTAAATGTAAAAAAAAATAAAAAAATACACTTGGCTGTTAAAAGCTTACTGATGGTGGAAGTTATCACTTTTTTCTCTTCAAACAAACTGCCCCATTCGACAGAATGAGCTACTTTATATTTGGACAGTCCATTCTGATCAATATTTCCCACCTGACACCATTGAAAGTAGGCTACCTGTACTGCACTGGGGGCGCATATTAAGAGGGCAGCTAAAATTGTCGTAACACCGGGTAGTAACATCCATTAAAATATGTGCACTGCGAAGAAATTTTTTTTAGGTAACAGCTAAAAAAAAAAATGGAAATACACATATTCCCACCTGACACTACTACTTCCATTGAAAGTAGGCTACCTGTACTGCACTGGAGGCACATATTAAGAGGGCAGCTAAAATTGTCGTAACACCGGGTAGTAACATCCATTAAAATATGTGTACTGTGAAGTAATTTCTTTTAGGTAACAGCTATTTTAGGTAACAGCTAAAAAAAAAAATGGGAATACACATATTCCCACCTGATACTACTACTTCCATTGAAAGTAGGCTACTTGTACTGCACTGGAGGCACATATTAAGAGGGCAGCTAAAATTGTCGTAACACCGGGTAGTAACATCCATTAAAATATGTGTACTGTGAAGTAATTTCTTTTAGGTAACAGCTAAAAAAAATGGGAATACACATATTACCACCTGATACTACTACTTCCATTGAAAGTAGGCTACTTGTACTGCACTGGAGGCACATATTAAGAGGGCAGCTAAAATTGTCATAACACCGGGTACTCACAGGTACTCACAGCCATTAAAATATGTGTACTGTGAAGTAATTTCTTTTAGGTAACAGCTAAAAAAAATGGGAATACACATATTCCCACCTGGCACTACTACTTCCATTGAAAGTAGGCTACTTGTACTGCACTGGAGGCACATATTAAGAGGGCAGCTAAAATTGTCGTAACACCGGGTACTCACAGGATAAACGGTTAAAACAGTTAGGTAAAAGTAACTGATAAACGGTTAAAACAGTCCCACCTGGCACTATTACTTCCATTGAAAGTAGGCTACTTGTACTGGACTGGAGGCACATATTAAGAGGGCAGCTAAAATTGTCATAACACCGGGTACTCACAGGTACTCACATCCATTAAAATATGTGTACTGTGAAGTAATTTCTTTTAGGTAACAGCTAAAAAAATGGGAATACACATATTACCACCTGGCACTACTACTTCCATTGAAAGTAGGCTACTTGTACTGGACTGGAGGCACATATTAAGAGGGCAGCTAAAATTGTCGTAACACCGGGTACTCACAGGATAAACGGTTAAAATTTTTTTTTTTTTTAACAGTCCTAAAAAACCTGGACACTATTATTACTTCCATTGAAAGTAGGCTACTTGTACTGGACTGGAGGCACATATTAAGAGGGCAGCTAAAATTGTCATAACACCGGGTACTCACAGGTACTCACATCCATTAAAATATGTGTACTGTGAAGTAATTTCTTTTAGGTAACAGCTAAAAAAATGGGAATACACATATTACCACCTGGCACTACTACTTCCATTGAAAGTAGGCTACTTGTACTGGACTGGAGGCACATATTAAGAGGGCAGCTAAAATTGTCGTAACACCGGGTAACTCATTAAAATATGTGTCGTAATTTCTTTTAGGATAAACGGTTAAAAAAAAACAGTCCCACCTGACACTACTACTTCCATTGAAAGTAGGCTACTTGTACTGCACTGGAGGCACATATTAAGAGGGCAGCTAAAATTGTCATAACACCGGGTACTCACAGGTACTCACATCCATTAAAAAATGTGTACTGTGAAGTAATTTCTTTTAGGTAACAGCTAAAAAAAATGGGAATACACATATTACCACCTGGCACTACTACTTCCATTGAAAGTAGGCTACTTGTACTGCACTGGAGGCACATATTAAGAGGGCAGCTAAAATTGTCGTAACACCGGGTACTCACAGGATAAACGGTTAAAACAGTCCCACCTGGCACTACTACTTCCATTGAAAGTAGGCTACTTGTACTGAACTGGAGGCACATATTAAGAGGGCAGCTAAAATTGTCGTAACACCGGGTAGTAACATCCATTAAAATGTGTGTACTGTGAAGTAATTTCTTTTAGGTAACAGCTAAAAAAATGGGAATACACATATTACCACCTGGCACTACTACTTCCATTGAAAGTAGGCTACTTGTACTGCACTGGAGGCACATATTAAGAGGGCAGCTAAAATTGTCATAACATCGGGTACTCACGGGTACTCACATCCATTAAAATATGTGTACTGTGAAGTAATTTCTTTTAGGTAACAGCTAAAAAAAATGGGAATACACATATTCCCACCTGGACACTACTACTTCCATTGAAAGTAGGCTACTTGTACTGGACTGGGGGCACATATTAAGAGGGTAGCTAAAATTGTCATAACACCGGGTTACGATTTGTAGTAACACCCATTAAAATATGTGTACTCATGAAATGAAGTGACTTATTTTAAGGGTAACAGCTGACAAAATACGGGATACAATTCTCTATAGAAACGTTTGCTAGCTAGCTTAGAGGTCACCGAATCTGCCGGGTCACAGAATGCACCGTAACACCGGCCCAGCATCCGGGTGACCGCAGAGCGCAGACTCAATCCCCGCCGCAGTTCACTGCGTTTCCGTAGCCAGTTTTTGCTACCCGCTGCTGCTGCTGAGCCCTGGCCGGGGGTGAACCGAGCTTCACGGAAGAAAACGACTGAATCCCGATCATCGAAATAACGGACAGAAGCCGTGGCCACATAAATGGCGGATTAACAGGAGGACTCGCTAAATCGATGTACGTGTCTCGGGTTGCTTTTGGAGAGTGCGCTGGCAACACCCTCCGTAACATGTGAGATGTACACAGAAACATATTAACTGTGCGTTATTCCGGCTAACCAGCTAGCAGCTACCCCCCCCTCCTCTCCTCTAGATCCAATTTATGGTAGCTCGCCTCGACCGTTTTTCTTTCAACCGTCGCGTCTGTACCGGAGGAAAATGAAGAAGTTCAACATTAGGAAGGTGCTGGACGGCTTGACAGCGGCTTCTTCTTCCTCCTCCTCCTCCTCCTCCGCAACTGCTCAGCCGGGTACTCCCAGGGAAAACGACGTTATCCAGGAGACTCTCCAGTCGGAGCATTTCCAGCTCTGCAAGGTGGGTTTTCCCCCGTTAACACGGTCAGATGACAGCGGCGTGACCAAACACTGGCGTTGTTTTCATCTATCAGCACTGCTATTTAAGAAGGGGGGATTAAATGACTGCATATGCATGTATATGCATGTATATATAGCTGCCAGAAATGTGGAGGTACAAGTTAAAACTGTGCACATATTACCAGTGAATCATGTTTAATAATTGAGCCGTGCCTTGGCTGTGTCTCATGGTTGTGTCCGGGCTGTCAGAGAGCACTGTGCCTGTTTGCATTGCACTGAATGGTCGCCTCAAGTCACACAAGCCTTTATCACTGCTAGCTGACATAATCAGCCCCCTGCAGTTTGACTAAGAAGGAAATGAAGGTTCATTTTTATAGTTTTTATTCATTTTTTAAAATGTTATTGGTGTAATAACTCCTTCTTCTGTCCCCACTGCCTGTGAAAGCGTCCCTTCCCAACATGACTTAGTGATGGATTTAAGTCCAGTCTTAGTTTGACAGATCTGTGGATATCAATGCTAATAATTTCTGGTGAGAATCTGGCTTAATTTTTCTCTCTACCTCTGCATGAATTTTGTGGATTTGTCCCCTCTCTGTCACTTGCATTAAAGGTGCAGTGTGTAAGATTTTTGGGGGGCGTGGAATATAATATTCATAACTATGTTTTCATGCATGTATAATCACCTTTTAAAGGTCCGGTGTGTAGAATTTAGTTGCATCTAGTGGTGTAATCGCTGCATTGCAATCTCCTCACATCACCCTCACCTTGTTAGTGTAAAGGAGAAACAACACTTTAAGGGTCTTGTCTAGAGTCAGTATTTAGTTTGTCTGTTCTGGGCTACTGTAGAAACACGGTGTTTCAATATGGCGTCCTCCATGAAAGAGGACCCGCTCCCACTGTAGATATAAAAGGAGAATTTTTAAGTAACAAAAACAAAAAGATTCTTATTTTCAGGTGATTATACCTGCATGAAAACATAGTTATAAATATTATATTCCATGTCTGCCTTATTCTGAAAATAAAGTTCCCAAATCTTACACACTGCACCTTTAAATAAGAATCTTTTTGTTTTTGTTAATTAGAAGTTATCCTTTTATATCTACTTTCATGGAGGCCGTCATATTTAAACACTGTGTTTCTACAGTAGCCCAGAACAGACTCTAGACAGCGTCCTTAAAGTGTTCTTGTTTCATCAGGATGCTGTGAAGAGATTGCAATCCAGAGATTAGACCACTAGATGCAACAAAATTCTACACACCGGACCTTTAAAATCTCTCGAGGGCCAGTAGGGACAGGAGGAACGATCAACTCTTTCAGTGAACATTCGTTAACTGATTTAAAACAGACATGAACCTGTCCTTTTTAAAATCCCAGCCTCAGTTGGTCATTTTCCTAAACAAATTTTTCAGTCATGCATGCATGGTTTTTTGGACCAGTCCGTTAGGTCAGGCTGGAAAAAGGTTTTCGCCTGTGTGAAATGTGCTGAACGCCAGCTCACCAGCTTCTGCTCCCAGCTGTGAGTCGAACAGGTCGGGACCCCCCGGGTTACAGAGGTCACGGCATTACCTGTTACATAATGCTGCTGTAAGCTACACAGAGCTCACGGATAGTTCTGCAAGGTTTTCCGACCTGAAACAATCGAGTTACAGATGCCTGATGATGATGATGATGATAACATTTTGTGAGATCCTGGCAGTGGAGTGCACTCCAGGGCTGAAAATTGAAGATTGAGCTTGCACACATGTCAGGCTGATATCAGAAAAATATTGCAGCCCCCATTTGTACTAATGTTTATGCTTTATCTAATGTATTTTGATACGAAGACTAATTTTCCACATTGATGAATTACATTTCTGGGAGATTATGAAAATGTTTTTTTCTCCAGTAATGCCAGCTTGACTGTAGCAGATGATTGATTAGCTGACTGGAGGTCTAATATAAATTCTGCTCTTTCCTGCAGACTGTGCGTCATGGCTTCCCATATCAACCATCCTCGATGGCTTTTGACCCCGTGCAGAAAATCTTGGCTGTCGGGACTCAGGCTGGAGCTTTGAGGCTGTATCCTTTTCTTTTTTTTCCACGGGAAAATGAAAATGAAGAGAGCCACAAAAGGAAAGTAAAGCTTGGATGACTCCACACGCACACACACACATGCACGCACACACGCAAACATAACAACACACACCGGGCTTGTGTCTAACTTCCTGACATCCTTCCTTTCTGCGTATGACCAAGTCACCCTTCAGCATTCCACAAACTCTGGGGAATTCTCTCAGTAAGTGACCCGTCTATGCCTCCTGTCATCCAGCACAACAACAAAAATATAATCCCGACCACGCAGAGGAGGGGGAAGTGCAGGGCTCAGAGGTAGGATGGTGCTTCTGTGCAGCCAGCAGCCTCCTTCTCCTGGAGCACCAAGCTCATTAGTGGTATCTCTGCAGTAGCATGAACAGCTCCTCTGCCATATGCCGAGGAGCCAACCTCATCAACTGTGCTGCCCGGCTTGTGCCAGGATGCCACATCATATGTGCTGTAAACATCACTGGACTTGCACAACACACACGCACACACACACACACACACACACACACAATCAAGCTGCTACAGTGCCGTGCGGCCCCTCGGGCAGTTGGGAGTCAGTTTTGTATTTGTTTGTATTCGAGGGTAAAAATTTGTTTTTGCAGCTACTTCCACGGGTCACAGCAACAAAACTTGCCCCTGAATTCCAGGCTATTAAACCCTGCGTGTGCTAGTGTGATCCTATCCAGGTTATGCTGCTTACAGCATGTCTGCATAGTTGCCTACTAGTGTGTAAACACAGGGTTTCCCTTTGTGCTGATATCCTGCTTACGGGAGGCCCATCTGCTTTATATAGAGTTTCATTAGAAGTGGCTCCGTCCTCGTCTTTATCCACTCTCCAGATTAAGAGAGTGTTGTGTTTTACAGGGCGACTCCCGGAGAACACACACACACACTGCTTCCATGTTGTCCTAATGTGCAAGGTGGAGCTGATGGGATTACTGTCATTCAGGCAATAGGTCCATTTATCAAAAGACAGGCTGTATCGATCCACCTCATTGCCCCCGGAGTTTGGAAACGCTGCCACAGCTCAGTAGACATAAGCTCAATGAGGTGTCTACAAGCAATAAATGTCTGCTTTTACAAGATCTGTCTCTACTACAGTGTTTTAATCAGTGTGTTACTGTAGACAGTCCCTGGCTCTTTCCAGACCCACGCACAGGAACGGAGGCCAGCGATGGCAGTGAACGTTTTGAACTTTTTAAAAAGGGAAAGTTTTGGGGGCGGCGTTTAGCTCCTTGCTGCGGAAGCCCAGGGTTCGAATCCGACTTGTGGCTCTTTCCCGCATGTCATTCCCCATCTCTCTCTCTCCCCGCATTCACTCTTCAGCTGTCTCTATCAGAAATAAAGCTTGAAAAGGCCAAAAAAAAAAAAAAGGGGAAAGTTTGTGCAACAAAAATTGCAGCTGACGGGTCATGAGGAAAGTCAGAAGTTTGTTTTGATGACAGTCGTGCTGTTGAAACGATCAGTCCACCCGCATGTAGCTTCCTCTTTTTCTTTAAGACTTTAAGAAGAAAAGAACTTTGTCTCACGATGTTCATCAGTTGACCACACAAACTGGAGAATGTTGAAATGCTGTGGTGAACCACGCTGGTTTACAGAACGGGGAAGTGTCAATGTTCAAGTGTGTGATGTCTCAAACTCTCTAAAAGAAAGTAGAGCTCCTCGTAAAGGTCAGAGAGCAACATGTTTGATATCTGTGTGTGAGAGGATATCAAAGCTGATTTGACCGGGTAACGTGAAATTGCATTTTCAGTTTGTTTATTTGAGAGTTGCTTGTTTCGGCTGACCGTCAGCCCAACAGATATTCACTGATCTGTCGCTGCTTCAGCTCTAAAAGAAGAACACGGATGAGTTGAGTTTATTCACATGACCAAAACATGATGACGGGGACTATTCTTTCAACTTTTTGTTTTACCCCACATGCAAAGTCACGGCTGACTGCTCGTGACTCAGCTTCCTGTGCTGACACAATGCAACGAGTGTGCGTTTTACCAAAGAAATACTCACAAACAGAGAGAGCAGGTATTGTTGTCTAAAACGGCGTCAGTCGACAGACTGTAGTAGTAAAGGTTGTGATCATGCAGCGTGGAGTGATGCACAAACAGACCGCTCATGTCCGTGATAAAATCTTGTTGAAGTCTTGAGGTTCATCAATTTCCTGCTAGCCTGTAAAGTCAGCTCAGCAGCACCATTAACCTACATTGCATCAGAATTCAGACACCTGTGCATTTAATGCATTTAATGCACAGGCAGTAACAATATGTAAGTTATGAGGCTGCTGAAGCGATCCTACTTGATGTTAGCAATCTGAATATATAACAGTGTTGCATATTAACATTTTTGCTCTTTAGACTACTGCTCTGTTCTTATTTATTCACGACCGGGGGCTGTGAAACAGACTTAATGGCTCTTCCTCCTCCATTGTGGACCTGTGGAAACATGATATCCATTAATATTTCTGACAAATGTTGTACAGAACTTGCAGGGCCAGGAGCTTAAAACTGGGCAGAAAAGGTCACGGGTGAATGCGAGTTCAGTTGCCAACAGCCTTCCGCTGGCGCCGGCTGAAAGTCTGCCACCATCCCTCTGCAGGAGTAGTGATGCCCACTGTTGAGCCTGTCCTGAAACGGACTCCTGCAAACCCCACCTTAGTTTGTTTAAGGCGCTGAGGGATTGTTTGATCACAGCTTGGTTAATCCTGTTCAGACATACGCAGTGTCAGCTCAAAGTGAAGGATGGTAAACACAAAACTGTCTTTGGAGCTTTTCTTGGGCGCGATTAGATCTCGTGCTACTTCCTCCTTCTTTCTGTGCGAGTGTGCATGATTGGTGCACGCAACTATCTATCTGTAAAAGTGCTTAAAAAAGCTGGTTGAAGCAGACGTTTTCCATCCGTATGCTTCTCATTTTTGCGCTGCCTGTGAAAGTATTTGGAGGTTTTTGTGGGGAAACGTCGCAGCCCTCTTGCCTACAGTATACGTGGCAGTGCTCCACCGTGGCAACAGCCTCCCCCCTGCCACACATGCAGTCATTTTGGCTCCTCGTTTAGTTCACACACGGGTCAAACCGAGGCCCGGCATCTTAACCGTTGGCCCGGCTATGTTTGAATGAACTGTTTTTAGCGGGGGCGGGGGATTCTCTGACCTGCACTTAATGGTCCAATAGAGAGAGAGAGATGAGTTAAGTTAATCTTGTTGCTGTCATGCTGGCTGATGCATGTGAATAAATAAAGCAGACAGGGCCCACTGATTTTATTTATAACTCACTACTAATTTGTTTAATGTTCTGTGGCTGTTCAGGAATGCAAACTGGAGATGTCAACTTACATTTCTAAGAACAAAAGCAAAGGGAAGGGCTCTATCTGATGTGGAACGCCTACAGTAAGCTAGAAAGTGATCAGCATGCACTCATCCAAACACACATCGCTGTATCAGGTAGTCTACGTTGAGTTTTTCCCCTCATATTTCTGCAAGAACTTCACTGGCGACCGTCCAGTTTTTCTTCTTTGACTCAGCTGACTTTCAGCTTCGGCCGTGCGGGCGTGGAGTGCTACTGTCAGCATGAGAGCGGGGCCGCTGTCATCCAGCTCCAGTTCCTGATCAACGAGGTTTGCTGTCATTTCCTTGTTTGGTTTTCTTTCCTCGTTCTCTCCTCGCCCCCTTCACTCTTAAGTCTGTCCACTCTCTCTGGCATCTGTCTATCCTCACACCCTGGTGATTATTCAATGTTTGCAGGCCATGATTCATTTCTATTCATTAATTTATTAAGCCTCTATAATGCCCTCATGATACAACCACACCTGCCTTCTAATAACTCCCCTGTTTCTGACCCTCCGCCCACAGGGGGCGCTGGTGAGTGCCTTAGCTGACGACAGCATCCACCTGTGGAACCTGAGGCAAAAAATCCCCGCTATCCTGCATTCTCTCAAGTTTAACAGGGAGAGGTACGGTAACGTGTTGTCTTCCCTTCTTCTTCACTGTTTGCAGTGACACTTCAATCTGTCACTCTGCGAAGTGTGAGCACAGTTTTTTTTTTTTTTTTGAAAGCCGTCCTCACAGCTGGCCACGTGCTTCTCGGTGTATAATTAGCAGTGTCGTTGAAAAAACGAACGTGTCGGTTGTTCTCTTGTGGTTTTTACAAAAAACTGGTAACCAAACGGGGGAAAGTAAATTCATGAGGTCAAGGTAAAATAATAGTTCCTCCCAGCTGACGGTGTTACTCTCTTCATCAACCATTTTCTTTTCTAAGATCTAATAAGTAAACACGGGATGGATTTTTTTATGTCACTTGTCATGATGAACCCACAGAGAAGAAATTATTACCCAACTCTGCATTTCCCCCTCAGCTCTACAGAGCCCTTTTTAGCTCATTGTTTTTGTTTTCTGGCCCTCTGCTCTGAGCAAATCTGTTTCCAGGAGCAGCAGGCAGGTATTTTCAGCAAAAGCATTGATATTATTATGATAATAATGATGTTTATTTATGCAATAAGTGCTTAAAAAAAAGAAAACAATAAAGAAAAAAAAGTCAAATAAGAAAACAGTGAGAAAAATGGTAAATAAAAAGTATACAGACCGATATAATAATCCACTGTATGCTACCTGTCTGGCATCAGATAGCACACAAAGTTTGCAGCTAGCTGCCAGAGATATATTGTTGCAGAGACCAAAACAGAGCTAAAAGGACAGTGATCACTGGACTAACATTCATCAGGTGGTCTCCTCTGCCATGACTTGAATGCTGATCTTTGTCATTCACCATCACAACAACAAGAAGATGATATTATGTCAGATGATATCAGGTATTTTCTGCCCCCATGTGGCCAACGAGATCAGTTAATGATGCTTTAATTGGGTAAGACGAGGCAAGAATAAATTTGTCTTCCAAGTTAAATTAAAACCACATCAGATTTCAGCTGAGACATCACGTATGAAACGTGGACAGTCGAACATCAGCTTTGTCCATTTGACAGTGTAAACGTGGTGCATGACTGAATGATTCTTGTTAGCAGTTGAGAAAAGACAGCAGTGTTTACTCCCCACTGATCTATATATAGTCCGGCTTTATTAGTGTGACACAAAGCAAGGCCTTTGTAATTAAATCTTAGTCACCCGCTACTCCTTTCCAGTCGGAGCAGCATGATTAGGGACAGGGGTTGAGTCTCTGATGGGTCATGAGTCATGATGATAATAATGAAAAGCCTGGTTGTGATGGACCCCTGATCTTCTTCTCTCGCAGAATCACATACTGCCACCTGCCCTTCCAGAGCAAATGGCTTTACATCGGCACAGAAAGGGGAAACATCCACATCGTCAACGTGGAGTCCTTCACTCTCTCAGGCTACGTCATCATGTGGAACAAAGCCATCGAACTGTGAGTCTGTCTCTCGCAACTGTCCTTTTGTTTTTGTTCCCCCCCCCCCCTCCTTTACTCGCGGCCCCGTTTGCATATCTTCTTTGTGCACTTGTGTGAATTGTCAGTCAACCAGGAAACTCTGACACACAAAGGAATGTGCATGCAGATATCGCGCAGAGAATGCTGCAGCTCCGACCGGTGCGAGGGTGGCATGGAGGTGGTGATTGTGCCGTGCCAGAACTTGCTGTTGAGACTTTCTGGAGGTGTTTACTGCCCGATTAAAGGGAACATTTGTGATAGGACGTGCCAACCTGATAGCCCCTATGACTTATCCTGAGTCACCCGGGGTCATAAAGAAGTTTACAATGCGTCGTGTGCACAGGTGAACCTTGTGCTGCAGGGTTAAGATACAACTTGGCAGGCGCCACATGCATTCACCCAACACACTGACGAGTAAACTTAAACTGTCTTGGCTCTAATAGTGTTGCAGCGCCTGATTTTGTGCATGAAATAACACAGAAATGAATTATTTTCAGGAAAAAATCGAAACACTTCAGCCTCTAGAAGTTGCACTTTCTAGGTAATTCTTCTAGCGCAGCCACCATTGAACTAAAACAATAATTTCAGACAGTGACTGGCAGCTAAAATTGGAAGTAGAGTATCAGGTGTGTGTGTATGTGTGTGAGAGAGAGGCTGCTGGGGGAAATCTGATAAATTACCGTTTTAGATCTGGAAGTTGAAAGTGTCAGAACACCAAAGTATGCCATCAGCTCAGATAAATGTCTCCGAAACAGACAGCGGAGAGATGGTGCACCGAGGGTGGGGTGGGTGGGTGTTGTGTTGTTGGGGGATGATTTTGGCTGTCTGACTGTGAAAATGATTAAAGAAAAGAGCTCTTGGCTGTAGTATGAAATTCAAGACATAATATTCATTTCATCTCTCTGCAGAAGAGTCGTCCGATCTCTCTCTGACGGAGAAGTCTTTTCATCACACTTTCTGATTCATAGCTTGTTTGTCTCTGCAAACTTCACGTTCTGGGAAACAGCCTGTGGTCACATTCACATATTTTCCAAGACTGTTAAACTTACCGTGTTGTCTGTATCGATGGTGCATCATAATGTGGCTGATTACCGGCTGGACTTCATATTCCAGTCCATTCCCCGCCGTCTATCCGCTGCCACATCTCTGACTGTATCGACTCATCAGCAGCAATGAGATCATTAGCCACTGGAGCCAGACCACATTCAGAGGCAGCAACACTTTCTTTAGGCCAGACCTTCACTTCCTCCATGCCCCCTTGCTCTGTTGCCACGGTGATGCAGTCTCCACACACTATAATCTCTCATAGACCCTCATGTGACCCTGCTCTCCCTCCCTCTCTCTCTCATATGTCATGTCTCGCTCTCTCTGGTGCACCGATGCACATTTTCATCTTATATTCTTCTTTTTTTTTGTGTCCAACCAGATATTTTTTCTTTTTGGATGCCTTCCCTAATCGCCTCGCTATCTTTATATTACTAGCTAGTAATAGTAGCTAGACATTATGTTTCAGTCGACATTTATTAGATATATTTTACTCATCAGGTCACGTCAGTCTGCAGAACGCACATGTTCTTACAGTTACACACAGCTTATCTGTGTCCTCTTGCCTCTCTGACAGATCCACCAAGACACACCCAGGGCCTGTCGTGCACATCAGTGATAACCCCATGGATGAAGGAAAGGTAACAAGACAGCTGACCGCTACATAACCCGTGCAACAAAGATACATTTCTACCCTAAATGTTAAAAACTAAAACCGTTTTCTTGTGACTTGGTGGCGTACTCTTTCTCTTCTCTGCTCCAGCATAGATGGCACAATGTCAATACGGCTTGTGCAGCCACAGTGGAAGATGATGGCAGAACATTCTGTGCTAATTAAAATATCAATCAGTGAACATCAGATTTTGAATGTGCAAATCACAGAGAGAATGTTTCTTCTTAGACTGATCGTTAATAGAATTATTCCACAGTGTTACACACAGAAAATGGTGGCAGAAGAGACGGAGATGCTGATTGTTTTTATAGCAACAGTGGCATCAACAGACCAGAATGCATTGCACCTTCTGAGTGAGGAATGTGGCCATGACCACGTGCACGCCCTACGAGATAATCTGACCATTTTTTATGGATGCAGCAGGTTAATGTGCATGCAATCAGATGGAGTTATATATTCATTAAGATTTCCTCTGGACGCACTAACAAGTGTGTGTTAACTTTAATTCATGATTATACAACAATAGAATCTTCTGGTGTACAAAGTAAGTCATTAAATCAGTTGGCGCGTACTATGTGTTCGACATTTGCTCATTTTCTCTATGAATTAGTACCAAAACATGTCGTTCTTTCATGAAAAAGTCCTCCGAAATGTCTGAGTGAAATGAAGCCATTCATCCTGTGAACATGACAGACAGTAATGATGCAGCCTTGTTAACTCCAGCCTGAGTTATGTGCGCAGACTGCGGCTCCACACCAATCATCTGCCTCTCTTGTTACTGCAGCTTCTGATTGGCTTCGAGTGCGGCGTGGTGGTGTTGTGGGATTTGAAGTGCAAAAAAGCTGACTACCGCTACAATTATGATGAGGTAAGGCATTATTTCCCCTTCCGCTCAGTTTCTTTGTGATCGTACTTTTTTTTGCATAATGTGTCACTTCCATCACATGCGACTCTCAAACGTTATTCTGAAACAGCTGCTCACTGCGACCCTTTGAGAGTTTGTCTCCACGTTGGGTGCATTATATTGTGAAGCTACGTTTGTCATTCACAGACCGGAGCAGGATGAAATGAGAGATTAAAACATTTTGCCAACTCCTTTGATCAAGTTTCTTTTCATGTTTCAAGAAGATGAGAAGCATTTCCTCATAGTGCCGATATTAAAGAATTCTGGTGATCTACTACATTTTATCTGTCATGCCGTGAATCAAAACAAAACCAAAACAATAAACCGATCCAACCAACACACACGCCGCCTTTGTGTGTCTCATTCCTCTGCAGCGTAGAGCTCCATTGTTTGTCCAGAAACGATTAAAAACACATCAGTGAGCCAATCTGTTGCACCAGGGTTCCTTTTTTATTTGATTAACACACACTGTACTTGATTTTGAGCCGATCCCACATGCACCATTCTGCTTCCAAGGGTACTTACAAATCCGCCAAATGTGTATTAAAATAGTCCAAAGAATTAACTCCAGTTTGATTTAAAAAGTGCCCAGCTGTATTAGGAAAGCGTTTAAGATGAAAGTGTGTATTCGTGATCCAATTTCAAAGAGCTGCGTCTTCAGAAGGAACAAATAGGCTCGAGAGAAGTCAGTTTTGTCAATGGGATTTGTAGACAATAATGGAATAATCCAGCCATATCCTTTTTTTAATAGTTTGCACACAGAGCTGCTGTAAATCCTCTTATTTATTGTTGCACAGCTGTAAAAACGTGCATGTACTTTATTCATCACGCTCTTAAACGACGTGCCGCCGCCTCTGCCGCTGCTGTGTGTCTTTCAGGCGATCCACTCGGTGGCCTGGCATCACGAGGGTAAACAGTTTGTTTGCAGTCACTCTGATGGCACTCTGACCACATGGAATGTAAGAGCTCCAGCCAAGCCTGCACAGATCATCACACCACATGGTAGGAACTGTTGTATACACACTTGTATTGTTTGTATATAGACACACATAGACACACACACACACGCGGAGGCATATTGGATGGAAGCCAAGTGTGTCTTTTAAAAAGCACACACTGAAGCTCAAAGTCCTTCCAATCTTAGAGGTGTGACATGTTTAGATAACAGATGGATGGCGGCAGCGTGTCCATGTGTGCACAGGAGCGCTCGTACGCCGTGTGTGCTGCACTTCTGCAAATTGAAATTTTAAATGCATTTTTTTTTTACCTCCACCAGGAAAGCAGCCTAAGGATGGAAAAAAGCCAGAACCATGCAAGCCTATTCTGAAAGTGGAGTACAAAACAACAAGGGCTGGGTGAGTACGATGGTAGCAAGTTCCCCGCCCATCCTGTGTCTTAAGCGACTCTGGTTTTGAATCCACATCCTGTACTGAAAGCGGCCTTTCCTGTTTTTCTGTCAAAACCACATATATCCAAACAGGCCGGTCCTGTTGGCCTCCTGCTCGTGGAAATTCGGTTGAGCTAATTATTTTAATGTTCTCACAGGCTTTGTTTCGTTGCAACGATTAGTTAATTATTTCTGATCATGACAAATGATGTGCTTTTTTCCGCCGAGGTCGCATGTTAATCACGGTGTGATCGCTATTAACGTAATTATCATCGTCTGAAAAGAACAAGCTGTCACGTCAAGGTCGAGTGAAGTACAAGACAAAACTTTCCTGTGAAAACATGACAGAATAAATTAACCATTTCACCCAAGCTGATCTAATTATCCCTTTTTTTCTCAGGTATTAGAGGACAGGGATTAATATAGTTAGTCTTTATAATTAAAAAGTAGGCTCCTCCCATCATAGATGCTCTTGAAATGGGGGCAAAGAATCTCCAGAGTAAGAAATTTCGGCGTCCCTCTTCACCCGTTTACCTCTGATTGGACTGTTCACAACAAACTGAGACGTATTGAATAAGCAATTAAAAATGTGTGTGTGTGTGTGTGTGCATGTGTGTGTTTCCTGAACTCAGGGACCCGTTCATGGTCCTGTCTGGAGGCCTGTCTTACGACACGGTGGGGAGGAGAGCCTGTCTGACCGTGATGCATGGAAAGAGCACTGCCGTCCTGGAGATGGACTACCCCATCGTAGATTTCTTAACGCTGTGTGAAACTCCGTATCCAAACGGTGAGCCGCGGCCACGCCACTGTGGACGGGTTCTGTCCCGTTTGTTATTAGCCCGCTGAGATGACGTCATTATATCTGTGTTAATTCTGTGTTGTTTTGTTTGTTTGCCAGACTTTCAGGAGCCTTATGCTGTGGTGGTCCTCCTCGAGAAGGATTTGGTTGTAATAGACCTCGGACAGATTGGGTAATTTTTCTGCCTTCTAAATATAGAGTGTTGCTGGTGAATGATGGTATTGTAGATGAAACGCTATATTAATAGGCCGTATACAAGAGATGCTGCCAATTATTTAACTTTGTTGATCATTCCAGTTGAAGTCAGTGTGCAGAACGTCTGATTCAAACCTTTCAAACTAAAGTATACTGAGTTTATATGACACACTATTATTCTTAAAATAAATGTCTGCAAACTTTAATTAACTACCAAAGGGATTTATTTTGCAGTCAAGCATTATGTCCTTTTTACTTTAGTCTTAATGTTTATTATTTTTTGCCTGGGTGTGTCCAATTATATGGTTAAAAAAAGACATTTTTATTGCTGTTCCATGTTGTTCTGTTAGTGCTTGTGCTTGTGTGTTTATATAAAAAAATTTCACCCAGTTAATTTGATGAATTGAGAGCAACCCAGCCGTCAGAAATGATGAAGATTCAGTCCTGAGTTTTTAGCACACGGTAGTGCCTCCTAATTCCTCCCAACTGACTGTAGATGTTTTGAAACTTCCACCATCAGCACTAACACGAGGCTGAAGTGTGTGTCCAAGTGGCTTTTGTTGATTCCAGACATTGCGAAAACATTTAAAATTACAACTAAACTACACATGAAAAATAGAAAATTACAACATTAAAACCATTTTATGGGACCTTTCCCAAAAAGAGAATTCAACAGCACTGATTGGCAGCAAGCAAGTTGTCGTTTGCTTCTTAATTTTAAAGACAAGTACAGATGCTTTGAAGATTTTCAGATCTAACCTATAGCACGTTGTCTTGACAGGTACCCAATATTTGAGAATCCATATCCTCTGACTATCCACGAGTCACCAGTGACCTGCTGTGAGTACTTCGCTGACTGCCCTGCTGAACTTATTCCTGCACTTTACTCCGTCGGCAGCCGGCAAAAGAGACAAGGCTACAGCAAGAAGGTGAATGACTCCTCCTGTGTGATCTATGTGTAAAACCAACCGTTTGATATAAATACACTGACGCTGGTTTTGTCCTTTTTCACAGGAATGGCCCATCAGTGGAGGAAACTGGGGCCAAGGCACTCAGAGTTACCCAGAGATCATAATCACTGGGTTAGTGACTATTTGTTCATGAATGAATGATTGAATAAAACATTTGTCACTATGATTCAGTGACTTTAATTCATGATGATCTCACGTTGTTTTCTTTATCCCATAACAGACATGCTGATGGGTCGATTAAATTTTGGGACGCCTCTGCATGTGAGTAGTTTTCTTTGTTTCTTTCAGTTTAGATGAGATTAGTCTGAGCTCATTTCCATCAGAAGTTATATTGCAGTTCACAGTTAAAAATGTGATTATGTTTGTCACACACTTGACTTTAATATTTGCGTAGATGAAGCATGCAAATCAAAGATTGCACATCAGACCTTACCTGAGATAATGAGGAATCTACATGTATACTGTGCTTAATTATAGTATATTGTAGTGATAGATTTAAAGATATAATGGCCATTATGCATCTCCATGCAAAGCTAGTACACAGGAAAGATTGATGTTATATGCATTACTATTTTTAAATAATTTAATAATCTGCTTCTTAAACATTAGTCATTATTTCCTCTTAAATATGAATGCTTGCATTAAGCAGTCAGTTCAGTGTCAGTGTCTGACATTTAGCCTGTTTAAACACCGTATACACACTAGAGTGTCATCTGCATAAATAAATACGTCTACTCTGTGACTCTGTTTGGAGAATGTGTTAGGAGCGTTGTGCACTCAAAGCTGTCTGGAGCTGCAGTATATTACTGACTTAAATACACAACATCATATCCTGTTCTGCTGAGTTCAGAATATCTTTCTAACTTCTTTTTTTTCTCTCTCTCTCTCTTCTCAAAGTAATGCTTCAAGTGCTGTACAAGCTGAAGACTGCCAAGGTGTTTGAGAGGGCCCGCGGTAAGGAGGAGAAACCAAGTACGGATATAGTAGAAGAGGACCCGTTTGCCATCCAGACCTTGTCCTGGTGCCCTGAGAGCAGGATGCTCTGCATGGCCGGGGTGTCTGCCCACGTCATCGTCTATAGGTTCAGCAAACAAGAAGTCACCACTGAAGTTGTGCAGGTGGGAGACACGGTCTTTGCCCATCGTGTGTCAGAAATAACAAGCTTTATTGTGACACGTCATCTCTTGTGTTTGTAGCTCTTGGAGGTGCGGATGCAGTGTGAGTTTAGCGATGGAGACTCCCCTGATCCAGGAGGGGAGCAGACCCCCACCCCGCCCACCCCGGGAGCTTCCTCGAGCCCTCAGGAGAGCGATCCTCTCCCTCAGCCATCCACAGGCAGCATCTCCTCCGACGGACCCCGGGACAACATACCATGCCTGCAGTATGAACATATACAATTTATTTTTTTGCTAAAATGGTGAATTGGGATCAGTTATTTAAAAAACGGATGGCAAAAAGGTCATTTAAGTAAATGATGCATTCACTCCTAGCTCAATCCTTCACAAAATGTCCACATCAGTCCACCAGGGCAGAATAATCCTCACAAAAATATAAAAAATGACGAGAATGTTTTGACAGCAAAGGGTGGAACAATAACGAAAAAATGATGATACTCTCAGTGTGGCTTACCCAAAGGGTGATAATTTATTCCAGTGTAAAATGCCGCCTGCTCTCTCTCTCTCTCATCCCCGCTGTGTGTTTGATGCAGGGTGCGGAGCTCCCCGCTGAAGCAGTCTCCGGGCTACCAGGTGGAGCTGGTGATCCAGCTGGTGTGGGTGAGCGGGGAGCCACCTCAGCCAATCACCAGCCTGGCTATCAACTCCTCCTACGGCCTGTAAGTCTCTGCACAACACGCACGCTTTGATATTTTGACACAAGTTCACGTCACTCGATGCCCACACTTGTCTCGATAGTGCTGGTTATCCCTGTCCAGTAGCTGCATTCGTGCACATCAAGAAAGTTTAATTGCACCGTGTCGCACGCTGTAAATAAAGCCTGCCCGTATCATAGCAGAGAGTTGAGAGCAGAAATAGAGTCCCTCATCCCTCGTGTGTTTCAGCGTGGTGTTTGGAAACAGTAACGGTCTGGCTGTGGTGGACTACCTCCAGAAAACTCTCCTCGTCAACATGGGCACGTCTGAGCTGTACAGCCCATCTGACCCCTACCAGAGGCAGCCTCGCTCCCCACGCAAACAACGGCAGCCCTCTGGAGGTGAGCCGCTCTCCACTATTAACCCTATAAATGTGTTTTTTTTTTTTAGTAATCTGAACAACTACCTGACTCTACCAACTCTAGCTGGTTTAGAGGTGGGTTTGGGAGGTAGGGCTGACACTTGGCATCGGCCGTGACTTCGCACCATGAGCGCTGCCCCCTGCAGTAGCTCCTGTCCCTCAACAGGGGGCATCACTGACAGATTCTCCATCTGTTCAGTTGGACAGACCAAAGACGGTGGAGCATGTGTGTTCTAATGCTGTCCGAGAAGGCTCCTTTGTATGATAAACCTCCACATGACTCCGATTTATTCGCTTGTTTTAGACTTTTACTGTGTTTTTGTCTCTTGTCATCCTGTCATTCACCGTTTCTGTTCATTCTTTTCAGTCTCGGTGGTCTAAAGACTCTTTTATTTGGATCATCTGCCATGAAAAGCAATTTTTAATTTATGCACGCTGCAAGAACACCATCTGATATATTTTTACTGTTTAATTTCAATTAGAAAATCCAGCAGTGAGCCTCTGAGACTCTTTCTTTTTTACTTTTGCAGTTATGACGTCCATTCATTTTTTGTTCTGTTTCACTGTTTTTACTGTCGGCCTCTCTCTCTCTCTGTGTGCGTGATTTGGAAAAGACATTCCACCTGTGACGTCTTGCATGTCCAGACTTTCTAACTTGTATACTAAGTCCGTGAAAAAACTACGCTCACCTCACCTCAGTAAGTCACGTTGTGTCAGAATCTCTTCCCCCTCCCCGCCTACGCTATCATTTCTCTCCTCTAAGCCTTCCAATTTTCTCATAAAGATAAACTCCCCTGGTTCTGATATAGTTCTCCCGAAGCTCCCAAAGCTCGCTATTGACTTTTAAAAAAAAACCACTAGCACTGAGCTGGGAGGAAGATTTGAAGCTTGGGGGCACTTTAACAAAATCAGGCAGTGTATCTTTTAAACCCTGCCACTTATTTGACTAGACAATCTATAGAGACGCCATGAGTCAACAGATTTGTACTAGATTTGTGAAGTGTGGCTTAGTTCCTACACCGTGCATTTGTTCAAATGCGTGATCCTTTATTATCTCCGCTATATATACGAAGTAAGACTCGCTGAGAGTCGTTCAGACGTGGGACTATATTCTGCCATGTTTAATTACAACCTTTGTGGCTCCCACAGCACTCTGTGATTCCAACGACGGGTCCAACGCCTCAGAGGACCGCTGCAAATCACCAACTTCAGGTAAGCCTCCCTGAAGTCTCAGTGCTTCGTGCTTAACAGATCCTTATTATTTTATTTTGAAGAAATCTTGTTCAAACGCTGCCCTTTGTCGCATAGGATCTACCTCACCTTGCAATTCAGATGACGATCGCAAACAGAACTTCATAGAGAAGGGTACTGTATCGCTAAAAGCTGCATGTCCTTCTTAAATTTGAGCTTTTTTTTAAAAATGGCCGCAGTTCATCTGATTTGTCTTTTTGAACCTTATTTCCAGTGAAGTTCAAAAGCAGACGCTTTTCCAAGACGGTTGCCAATGACTTTGGTACTGTATCCATCCAGACGTATTATCTCTTGACTTGCTCACTCTTTCTCTCTGAATGACAGCGTTCTAACCACACTGTGCCTTAATCCTACGTCAATCTGTGCATCTTGTGCCAATGAAAGACAGAAGTGCATTCAAGAAATGGATTTTTACTAATCACGTGGTTTGGAGGGGTACATAGTTGATTTACGAAATCAATCAGGATGCATGTTAGGGACATCTTTTGAATTTTAGACGTCAGATTTTCTATGCAGATTTTCACAACTCTGGATCGAAAATATCCCAAGTCTTAAATCAAAGCATAGAAAATCTGCTTCATGCCTTCTTCTTTACAGTACTAATGTCTAACCGTGTCACTTAAATGTTTAAGTGAATCATTTCTCTTTGACCGTAGACACTCTGCTGCGTGCGTTTCTGATTCCAGGGTTCAGTGTTAACTGTTTGGCTTACCCACTGATTTTTCTTCCTCCTCCTTCCTGTCTTTGCAATAACTACGTTCACCGTATTGCAATTACCTTATTTTTCTTGTCTGCCTTTTTGCTTCGTTTGACGTTACAGGCTCTTGTCTGTGATGCCTATCTCAGCCTCATTTGTATTCTCAGGGTTTCTCTAAGGGTGGTTATAGACTGCAACGGGCAACTTTTGAGGTTTTTGTACTTTCTATTGGCAACACTCCTGGTAGCAGAGAAGAAAAAAGTTAAATGCATCAACTGAAATCAGAATATTCCTCTTATAAAGCGATCCAGAGTCTTGTTGCACACAATAAGAGTTGTCTCGTGTATGGAATAATGTCCTTCAGCATGTATCACCACTCTTAAGAATTAAGACTTGAAATCAATGATTGAACGCTGATTTGCACAGTAAAAACAATGATGCTCTTTCTCAGAATTTCTTTGATTCAAATTTATCTTTTTTGATTTTTCAAAAAAAAAACATTTTCCACTTCTAGCCGTCATCCTTTCCTCTTAAAATAGGAGTATTTGTTTCTGTTGCAGCCAAGATGTCACGGAAAATTAGCTCGTCTAGCGAGCAAAAGCCAGACCATGGTAAGCCCAAAAAACTACTGAATTTTAGCTTCTAAGAACCCTTTTTTTACATTTTCCCCACAGGTTTCCCCTCTTGTCATTTGAATCTCCTGCTGCTTTGTGTTCAGAGTACTGCTTACTGTCTGATAGCACGTTGGCGTGAATGTGTCGTACTGTACGTTGAGACGAGCTCTCTCTTTGCACTGTGAGCAGAGGAGAGGTTCCAACGGTGGCGCTCTCTCACGTGCAAGAAGCGCCTTTGTTGTGTGAAGGAAGGCAAGGCGCCGGCGGCGGCCAGGACGAGCCTGAAGCAGGGCGTCTGTAGAACTATGTCAGCCCCTCCTGTGAGCTCCTGTGAGTGGACCAGCCCGTGGTCTGACATGGTGTGAAGTGGGATAACTGGTACTAACCCACCACCACCACCGCTGCTGCTGCTGGGGCTTTATTCTGTATGGGTTGACATATGACACTAATCTTCTCACATTCTTTTTTGTTTTGAGGATGCTCCACTGACTTGACTGCACCCAGTGTTTCCAAAAAAATCTTGCTTTTCTTGATTACAGTTTTTCCTTGTGAAGAGCGCACACATGACGGGGCGGTGTGTGTTTTAGCCTCTGTGTCACAGATCTTTTTGTGTTTCTGCCGGGATCCCTCATTAGCTTTTAGGGTAAAAGCTTGTGTTTCAGCTGCCGTCAGCACAGTAATGAGGCATGAATAATTCTTGCTCCTTTTAAATACCAGTCCTTCCTTGGGAGTCCCTGTGGTACTACAAGCATATCTTACGCTGTTTTTCACATTGAGAATGTTGTTGTTGTCAAATTTAATTGCAAGAGAAGTGCATTGAGGGAACCATTTAAAGAAAATGCATCCTTGGATGTAAACTGTGCAAGAGCCTCTCAATGTGAAAAAGCTTTTTTTTCTGTTCTGGGTCACATCCATTAAAGACATTAACGAGGATGTGCTCCGCTAAACGTATGGCAGCAGAACATAGCTCTTGACATGTTAACTGAGTTTTGACCCAGTGCAGTTTATGCCAGTAACACCTCCTACTTCTCCTGTTTGCATAACAGAAGTCCTCTGTAAACTTCTCACCCCGCTCGTTTCCTCATTCTCTTCATTTTTTTTGTGCTCACTCCCGTCCCCCGCTGTCCAGATGCCAAGGATAACTCATTCACCCGCTCGCGTAGCTCAAGCGTAACCAGCATAGACCGAGAATCTCGAGAGGCCATCTCTTCCTTTCACTTCTGCGAGAGTTTCCCCAGGAAGACGGACAACCTGGTCAGCCCCTGTCTGCTGGTGGGAACCACACAGGGCTCCGTGATGATGGTGGCCCTCAGCCTGCCGCCCGGTGGGGACCAGAGGCTACAGCAGCCGGTTGGCATCTCCTCCTGCGGTAAGATGCTGACCTGAACTCATCACCTCTTATCTCTTCAAGCCACACTAGTCTAACCTGAGAAAGTGAGGTCTTTGTTTTGTTCATTACTTTCAAATGACTCTTATCTGGCCTTTCTGGCCTTCTAGCTGAAATATCAAATTTAGGAAGGAAGTGGTAGCAGAGAGGGACAATTGAGAGAAAGTGTGGTCATGTGAGGTCTGTGTGATGAGTTTTTTTTCCAAAAAGATCTGATTTCAGTCCCAGAAAAGAAATGATTTTTGAGCTGTATCTTCGTTAGCAAGTTTCCAGTATCTAAGCTCCCACGGCTCAGTCTCTTTAAGCAGAATTTAAAAGCTCAGTAGTGAGTGTCACACACACATTGTGGCTAATTCAGTGTGAATGTTGAGTATTTCATTTAGAAATAAACTAAAGATTAGGCTTAAACTGCGTTGTACACTCATCATGTCCTGCACCTGTTAAAAATAGAAAATAATTGTTCAAACCACGTTTGCAACATAGCAGCTCTGCACGTATGTGTTTCATATTAGAAATATTAAAGTAAACATTTGCTAAAAACTGATTTAAAATGAACCAAACCCTCCAAAAAGGTGAATTGCCATGGTTAGGTCAGGATAATTTTGAGATATTCTCTAACTTTGAAGTTTCATATGGGTGAACGGCAAAGCAAATACATTAGAGACAGCACAGGTGATGTGATTTTATTTATTTTCCATCATATTTATTGTGCACGTTGCTCAGTTGTCCTCTAGTTCGACCTTGAATTAAGAATTGTAGAGCCAAAGTAAAACTCATCTGGATAATCTGAGGTAATTTGAAGGCTGCCTCTAACCCAAATGAAAACAAAACCTCTGTGACACTCACTCTTCAGGCACGCTGGTCAGTCTCAAAGGAGGCATTTTGACCATGGCCCTGCTGGACGCCACTGGAACTCTGCTGCCCCCTTCCTACGAGCCGTGGTATGACCCGAACGCCTCGGACGAGGAGAAGGAGAAGAGCAGGAGGCGCAGGCCGGCCTCCCCTCCCGCGTCACAAGAGGGTCAGGAGGGCCAGTTTGCCGTGCTGTGTTCGGAGAAACAGGCCAAGGTGGTCGCCATGCCCTCCCAAACCCGCATCTACAAACACAACATCACGGAGACCTCCTTCGTGCTGAGGGCTGACGTCGTGCAGATGGCCGGATCTAACTGCATCGCCTGTTTCTGCGCTAATGGGCATATCATGACTCTGAGGTGTGATGTCTGGTTGCTTCTGCTTTTTAAAATATCTTGATACTACTGCATATTTACTAAAGTTTAAAACAATACCTCCTCTTTGTATCATCACAGTTTACCCAGTCTAAGGCCTCTGCTGGATGTGAACTACCTGCCGCTGACAGACATGCGCATAGCCAGAACGTTCTGCTTCTCTAACCTGGGTCAGGCCCTATACCTCACCTCCGCCACCGAGATCCAGAGGATCACGTATATCCAGGAGACCTGCGATAACCTGCAGGTAAGATACTCTTAATTAGTGAATGAGTTTGTTGTGTGGGGGGGAAAAGGTGTCTAGAGCTTTTGCCTCTTACTTACTTCAAAAAAAACCTATTCTGTTCCTTTCATAAAAGTGAAATTACATAATTTCATGTCCATTATTGGCACCTAAAATGGCACAGTCTGTATTCCAAAAGAAGGTGTGATACTTTATAGGTCAGGCTATATTTCAGCAGGGAATACTGATTGAAATAAGATGTGCTGATGTTTCGATCTTCCTCAGGAGATGCTCAGTGAGTTATTTACCCCTGTGGAGACACCAGAGGCTCCTAACAGAGGTTTCTTCAAAGGCCTTTTTGGTGGAGGAGCTCAGTCTCTGGACAGGGAGGACCTCTGTAAGTATAGAAAAATCATTTTTCTCATAATTTTACATATTTAATTAAATCTACATCATATATCTTGTTCCTTTTTAATGTCACTGGCTGACCAAAGCCAGCACGGAAGATTTTTCAGTTCCAAACCCCCAAGGTGCCATTTGATTTCACTTTGAACATGCGATGTTGACACATTAAAATGGATTTCTCCTTTGGTAGTTGGCGAAACAGCTGCTGGCAAGGCCTCCCGTAGCCTGGCCCAACACATCCCCGGCCCAGGCGGCATGGAGGGAATGAAAGGTGCAGCTTCCGGGGTTGTGGGAGACCTGGCCCGCGCTCGGATAGCTCTGGACGAGAGAGGGCAGAAACTAGGCGAGCTGGAGGAAAGAACGGCAGCCATGATGGCCAGCGCAGAGTCCTTTTCCAAACATGCTCATGATGTACGCTCTTCCTCTGAGCACCTCAATC
Source organism: Argyrosomus regius (assembly GCA_946959425.1). Taxonomy (NCBI): domain Eukaryota; kingdom Metazoa; phylum Chordata; class Actinopteri; family Sciaenidae; genus Argyrosomus; species Argyrosomus regius. The sequence goes on along the minus strand of OX336887.1, from coordinate 4,271,909 downwards.
ATTTTCAAGTTTAGTTTCAAAAACTCCTTTTTTCTGACTCCGATTTTTCCTCTTTTCTCCCTCCAGATGATGCTGAAGTACAAAGATAAGAAGTGGTACCAGCTCTGATAGCGTGTGGAGCATCAGACTCTGTAATCATGCAAACACCAGTGTCTCTTAGGAGCTGCAGGTCCCTCTTCTTCTCTTCTCCGTTTCTCTCCACGGGGCGGTTCTGCTCAACAGACTCATGCTTTTATTCTCAGCACAATATCATACACTCTGCATTTACCTCAGTCACCGGAGGACTGCCGCGGAGTAGACGCTGGCCGACCCCCAACGTAACGAGAACGGAAAGAAATGGAAGAAGAGAAGCCCTTAGGAATCTCTCTTTCCATTTCACTTTCGAGAGCGGCAACGTTCACGATCAGAACGAGGAGAGAGGGGGACCTTACATATCCCATCAGTCATGCACTCATATATATCTCATATATATATCTACACACCCTGCTGTTTTGTTCTGAAAGAGGAAAGACAATTCTGCAAAACACGTACTTGTGGAGGCCTGATTGCAATTGTTCTTTGTTCCTTTCTCTGCCCTTTACGGTGTCTGCCAAACACAGTGGACTTGAAATGAGGAGAAAAGTCTGATGACCCCCCTTGTCCTTCAAATCGAATCAAGTCAATGAAGATGTAAGTTTCTATAGGAAAGATTGAATCAGTGATGGACTTGTTTATGTTTGTTTCTTATTTTTAGAGTTTGTCTTTTTTTTTTTGTTAGTCCAGAATGGGCCTTTTCAAGCACTTCAAACCGTAGGGAATAGACGGGGAGATGATGAATCTTGTTGCCTCTCACCGAATAAGGGCTGATAGTGTTGCTAGTTCCATCACCGACCATTGCTTTATACAGCGTTTTCCAAGTTGTTTTAACGGCGTGTTTTCTGAGAGTCACTTTTGGTTTTTAATTTAAATTAGATTATTTATTTGGAACAGTATAATAGATATGAAGTGAAATAAGTTTGTATGTTGGGCATTAAAATATATATATTTTTTCTTTTTGTCAAGTAAACAAGTAAAAAAGTGCTGAAAATGTTTACCCCCCGATGAAGAGTTTACATTGATCTATTAGAAAAATTAAGAGTTGATACACTGGAAAAAACCCCTGAAGTTGTTATATTCTTCTAGTTTTCGAGGGGCTGTAGCTACATGGGAGAAGAATGACGTGTTGAAGGGCAAGACAAAGACTGTCCTGAAGATGATTAGCATAAATGTATATTTTGGTTACAATTTTATGTTTTTTTTTTGTGATAAAGATTCTATCTAAACATGGTTATTCAGATTTCTTTTTGGCATTTTTGTCACGGCTGAAGCTGATTTTTTTTTTGTCTGATTTCTCTGTTCGTAGGGGGAAAAAAAGCATGTGTGTCTCTTACAGCACAAAGGAAATGTCTTTGTATTCGTAGCTGCCAGTAGAAATGACCGAGCACCACAGAGATCCACGCAGTGCCATTGGTCATCTCACTTAAAAAACTGTTTCTCTTCTGCCTTTGCCTCATGACGCATATATGCTAACCTCTACCTATGTGTATGTCTGTGTGTCTGTGTGTTTGTGAACATACATATATTCAGGAATATGTGTATGGGCGCCAATATTTATAATGCTACATAGATACAGTGTATTACAATAGGTCTTTTTGAGGTTTTTGTTTTTGCTTGACGTGTTTTTTCAATGTGATTAACTAGAATTCTATTGTAATTAGATTTCTTTTTCATGAGGTGCGAGGAATACGCTGCTATTCGTGTCAATGTGGGAGCATTACCTGTTCTGGTCTTTTTATTTTGAAAAAGAGAGACAAAGACTTTGTCGGTCCAGATCGCTGCCAAATGTTGTAAATAACTGGACAGCTGGACACAAATCTGATAGTGCAGGTTCAGGCAACGTGACATACTGTAGGCTTGCGGCCATGTTCTTTTCCGACACCAAAGAGTTGCTTAATTTCACAGAGTTGTCTTGATTTTTTTTTCCACCCCAAAACGGTAAGAGTCGGTCTGGATACCTTGGACAGACAGCACTCTTCAAGAAGTCTACTGTGTCTAAGGTGGCTGAGGGAAGAGGGGGGGGGGGTTAATAGATTGGCTCTTATGGGCACACCATCCTCATTACCCAACTGCTGTACACGTGTTCAGAGGACAGGCAAAGTGAATTTGAAGAGTTTCATTCCAAAATGAGATATCCACCAAAGAAAATCACGTGACTCATGGAAAATGGTCGCAGGCATGAAGTAAAAGTAGACGTTTTTGATCCATTTTCTTCGATTTTAGAGTATTAAATCACGTATACGTAGGAGAAGCTATCCATTGCACCAAAAATGTTTTTATCCAAGATGGATATGCAGCATTTTGGAATAACACCCTTCACTTGTAGCTGGCTGATTTTAATCTACTCTACTGTATACTACTGAGATAAACCCATTTCAAAGAGCAGTTATGTGGGTTTTGCACTATTTTTTGTACTTAAAATAATTTTGTTGATATGATTTTTAGCCTTTGTTTATTTTTCTTGTCCCGTTTTCTTATTTTTAATTTTTTTTGAAAGGACCAAAACATGACAGAACCTATGCTTATCTATGTCATTTGCCAATTATGCTGATTGCTTCACTCTCAGATTTGTTTTCATCGTCAGGTTAATGATACTATGATATATTTATATATTTGAAAACAAATATATATATACTTTTAATTTCAATAATCTATTAAAAATTAATACCTTTAATGTAATTTTTTGGAATAGAATAACTCACATTAATGTCCAAAACAATGGTTGTGCATAATTATCCATCATCCAGACATGACAATAAACATTTTCTGGTTATATATTGAACATGCTCACCTGAGATTCAAGCTTTGCTACTGCAGGAGGGTCATCCTCCTCCTGGTGGGCCGCTGAGTCTTTCTACGAAAAAGTGTGGCCTCGAATTTAAAGTGCTTCAGTTTGCAACATATATGTCCTAAATGGTCTCTTATTGCACATTGAAGGATGCATGATATTAAGTGTTTACAAACTTGAAACAACCATGTATTATCCCTCTTAGAGATTGTCTGTTCCGACATTTGTATTTACCACCAAGTTGAACAAAACTGAAGTTCTCATCACACATCAGAAGCGTGTCCCATTTTCATTCGATCATGCCAATTGTATACGTGTGGGAGGATATTATATTTATTTGATTGGTACATCCGTTTATGTTACTGTTTGCTTCATGTAAACTCTGGCTTTCCCTCTGCGCTGTAGAAATGCATCGAAAGCGAAAAGCTAGACTCACTGCAGCGTCGTGCAGAGGAGAGCTCAAGGGTTTCTCAGCCGCCATACTTCCGTCCATCTGTCTGTCTTCTGGGATGAATATCTGTGGAGTTGCAGTATTTTCTCATAGTAGGCAATTTTTGTACAGTTTTATTAAAATAAATTTCACATGGATGTCTGACTTAATCTGCTGCCACAAACAATTTAGACTGTAGATACAGTATAAATATATATAAATATAAATATATATATATATATTATTGTGCAATGGAAAATAAATGTAAAACCAATCATAACATGTTTTGTCATGTGTTTTCTGTTCCATGTGTTCCTCTTTGTTCACTGACTTCATTTAAAAATCAATGCTTAAGTGATTCTTATATGAAATTTCTTACCCAGACTGGGGCCAGCCTGCACAGAACAGTAACAAGAGAAGACCTCGAGCCAACGGCTGCAGATTTCCTTCACCAAATCAAAAACCAAATCACTTAAAGTTAACCTGATCTAGTTCATTTTTGGCTCTAAACAATAAGTAAGGTGAGCATGAAGGTGTTTGTGAGTAAACACTAAAATAAGGCAAAGAATTAGGTAGAATCAAAATGGTGAGAGAGAGAGTGAACTGGGATGTGGCTAATCTAATACAGCCTCTTTCCCCCTTTTTAGACTGTCCTTTTTATATGTCCTTGGAGGCATAATGTGAGGGGATGAAGGTTATACTGAAACAATAAAACTCTAGGAGAAGGAGAAACAAAATGTGGAGGGTTATTTCATATGGAATAAAATGAATAAAAGCATACTGCTCAAACTGGTCTTGATACAAATTTTAGAGTCTCAGAGAAGAAGAACCCTCCAGCATGGTCCAATGCTGCCTTGATAGCTGTGAATGTGAAAGGTTGTTTGTCTCTTTGTGTCCTGTGATGAGCTAGTGACTCTCACCCAAAGTCTAGGCTCCAGCCCCACCGTGACCCCGAAGAGGAAAAGTGGTTACAGATCTCTCTGGTGTTTTCATTTTACCTGAGATGCAACCCAACCACTGCTTCTTCAGCCTCCTGCCCTCCGGGAGGAGAGTGAGGAGCCTCCAGGCGGGAACCAGCAGACTGAGAGACAGTTTTATCCACCAGGCTGTCAGGATGCTGAATTCGCCATATTTTCCTTAGATATCTTTAAACTTGTATATATTTTATATTTCATGTATATTGCTGTTTGCACCAGGGATATGAGGGAAAAATAAATTCTCTGTATGTCCTGTACATATGGCAGCACTGACAATAAAGTTGACTTTACTTGATACACACCAATATACAATAAAATGTAAAAAGCAATATCACTGTTAGTCCATTGTTAGCCACTTATGTCACGTATGTAGTTGGGTTATGTAGCTACAGGTAAGGATTATTCAAACCCACAGGATTACATGTATTATTCTGTTATTTTTATTCCATTTGTGTGTATTTTTATCATTGTTTATGTTGTTTTTAAAATTCTTTTATTTTGTCCTACATTTCCCAGAAGCCCCTGCAGGTGGCGCCAGTTGCTCGCGGATCTCCCGTCGTCCAGCGGGGTAAAGTAAAGACGCCGAGGCTGCCTGAGCAGCAGCATCCTCCTCACACTGCCTGCCTGCCTGCCTGCCTGCCCCGGCGGATGGAGCGGGAGGGGACCGCAAAGTTGAAATACGGCGAGAGCTCGGCACAAAGTCAGCCACAACAAGTGTGCAGTGAGCAGGTACCGAGAGAGAGAGAGAGTTTTTAGTACTTACATGTCGCCCCGGCTTCAGCGACAACCTTTGAGAGGTTTGCTCCGGGATGAATGTTGGACCGACCGGAGCGTCTTGCTCTGTTAACCGCTGCGATGAGTGAGACAAAGGGGATGGATGCAGCCCGAGAAGCCGCCAACTGTTAACGAGGATAACTTCACGGTGGTCTCCAACGCTGTTGGTAGGCTTTTTTCTCACCGGTTTAACGGTTAACTTTAACTTTAACGACGACGGAGAGTAGCTACATTTAATTTTCAAAGGGGGCTTCACCTAACGGCTTCAACGGTTAACTCTTGTCTCATGTTGGGGGGGTTCTCTGAACTTGGACGCCTCCAGGGGCAACAAGGGAGCTTGAACCTGTCTTGCTGGCACTGACTTCTGGATTGGGAAAGGTTAAAGGTCTTCTGCTGTCTCCAAACATGCACTCACTGTGTTTTCTATTGCTCTGGCCAGATGTGTCCAACTTTGGAGTATTAAACTTGGGACCTAGAGTGCTGCACACATCCCTGCAGCAGTGTGAATGGATATATTTAAGGTAGGCCTCCTTTATATCCTGTTTTAAAATGACCCAAGGGCCAAACCTCGTCCTCGAGTGGCTGTCTAAGCTCCACCTGGCTCAGTATGTGGAGTCATTCATTGACAATGGGTATGATGATTTGGAGGTGTGCAAACAGATTGGGGAGCCAGACCTCGATGCCATAGGTGTGCACATTGAGTATCACAGACACAGGCTCCTGACGGCAGTGCAGACGCTTAAAGATGAGGACAAAAGGAAAACGCCTAACTACTACTTCACCTTAGAGCCTCTGGATCCGTCTGCCTGCAACCACTCTCCACACCCGAACAGAGAAAATGACTTCAGGACTCCACGGACCGCAGGAATACACCAGGCGTCCTGTCCTGGAAACCATAACCCGAGGGTCACAGATTGTAACGACTTTGTGACTTACCCCAAACTCAAGCTCAAGGTGCTGATAAGAGATAAACTTGCAAAAGATGGAATCAACCTCGGAGAAGCACCTTACACCTTTAAGGTAAGGTCTTTTTTTTTCTTTTTTTTGCTACACTGTGTTGATACCAAATGCTGCCTCTTCAAGGCCTGTCTCATGGGATTTTACACGCTTACTTTGTTGTGTTTGTGATGAAGAGTGTGACAAATTTTTTTGATGGTGCTGACGTCCTGTGATTCTTCTGCATAGCTCACCGGATGCTTTGATTTCTCTGACAATAGACTACTGAGAGTTCACATTCTCTAGGGCCCAACTTCATCTTATCACTAACTTTACCGGACTCTTAATAAATTTGTGGTTCTGATCGGTTTTCTACTGAGTAAGTGGGTGAGGAGTGGGTCTTCAGTATCTTCTGATCTTGTGCATTAAGAAATAATATTAAAAGTTGGATTCACTGCATTCCAGCAGATATTTGGGGTTCAGTATCTTTTAGTATCAGCATCTTGCCCAAGGACACTTCGACATGCAGACTGGAGGAGCCGCTGATCGATCGTCCGATTAGTGGTCGACCCGGTCTCCCTCCTGAGCCCCATTTAGTTGGTTCTTTCATCCCGGATCCCAGGATGCCGTTCGATTCTCAGAGAATGGGGCATGAACTTGTTGGATTCATCTATGGTGGCCTATCTTTCCATGGCTGTGCCATCATCCTGTATTGACCATACTGGTGTGCTTTACTCCAAACATGACCATGGCTTCCTTACATTCTAGTCTATTGAGATACTTTTTTGTCAGTAGCTCTGCCTCTTAAAGGTGGGGTTAGAAAGATAACTGATTGTTGAGTCTCATTCCCAGAACATCAAATACCAACGTAAATGGGAAACAAATATAGGTGGCTAGGAATGAGACCCTATAAGTTGAGTTGAAACTTTATTAATATATATAGGTATACTATAGGTGGTGTTTGTGTTGGGAATGAGACTCAATGATCAACTATCTTCAAGCAACCAACCCAAAGCATGTGTATTTGATGACATTTAACCATTAACTCCTGGTTTTCTCTCGGTTGTTAACGGTTGGGGCAACCAAAAGTTTTGAAAAACTATTTTAGATCTCAGAGAACATCTCTGCCATTAAACACTGCTAACGTGGAAGCACGAACGCCACCTATTGTTGTTTGTTTCCCGTATTTGACGTCCTAGGAATGAGACACAACAGTCAACTACTTTTGTCCCCTATGACTGATGATCCCAACTTTAACCTTGGGGCAGCTGTGGTAGAGCAGTCATCTACTAATTAGAAGATCAGTGGTTCGATCACCAGCACCTCTAGTCTGCATGTCGAAGTGTCCTCGGGCGAGATACTGTGCTATCGCCATAGCTCTCCTCTGATGACTGTGGGTGTATGTCATGTGTAGCGTACAAGCACCTTGAGTGGTGCTGTAGGTGCCATTTACCATTAACTCCTTCTCTCAGTATTGTGTGGTTGTCAAAGGTTGGGGCAAAGTGAGTCAAGGAAAAGGCTCCAAACACCAAAACCAGATGTTTTGCAATATTATTTTAAATCTCAGAGAAAATCTGTGCCATTAAACACTGCTAATATTTTGGCCTACGGTGATGTCGTGCTGTAGGGTGGGTGTGGGTCAGGCAGTAGAACGGGTCGTCCATTAGTCTGAAGGTTGCCGGTTCAAAGTAGTGCTAAATCCTCTGACCTCTGTAGGCGGAGGTCACTGGGACAATGCATCAGTCTGTTTTGATGACAGATGTTTACTCAACAAATAATACTGACAGCACGGCATCTGATTCCCTGGAATCTCCTCTGGTCTGACAACCGTCCAGTCTGTGTTGACAGCAGAGACCGTTGGTTAATATAATTGCAGAGGATTGTTATTCGGGCCTTGGCATCCATTCAGTCGTTAATACACTCAGCGAACGGCGTGAGGCCAGCTAGAGGCCAAACTGAGTGGCACATTTGGCTTATTTGGCAACAGCCTGCTGCTGTCAGTGGAAGGCGTGATTGATGGATTCTGGATTTGATTATATCACAGAGAACTGATGTTTGCCATCAGACAGAACACGGACCCGTTTCCAGCTGTATTGTAATCAGAATGAATCCCTGCTAAGCAACACTGTTGGGACACCGCCCCCCCGAACATCTTTACACTTTCAGACCTAAGGCACACACGTGGCACTTAGCCCAGAGAGAACTCATTCTTTTAACTCACATTCATGCTCTTGATCTCGGTTTTGTCTTTCCTCGGCGAATACAAGCTTAAAACGCTGCTCATCTACAATGAATGTGGTCTGAGAGTGTGCATGGAGAGCCCGGTGCACATTTCCAGTTTGACAGAGCTGATCTTTATGTCATAACAAATCACAGAGAATACTGAGTCTGCTTTACTAGATTCCCTTTACACAAGCCTTGCTTTTGTGCACTCGTATGTATCCATACGGAAAATTGTGCAGAGTTTGCTGTATTCTCGCGTATTGTAATAATCACAGTCTAATTGGAAAAGCTTATTTTTACCTCTCTGTGGAGCCATCACCCTTTTTTTTTTTTTTTATATAAAATAGTTGCACTATACACAACAGTACTGTATGGTTCTAGCCAGTTTCACAGCTCCACGAATATACTGTTCATGAAAGATTCAGAGGCTGTAAACTACTAAGTGCAAAGGCACTTTGTGACTCACTCCCAAGCTTTTTGTAGGTTACAGTCAACGCCAACACAGTTAGAGTCACCCGGAAAAGTTTCTTTAATTCTTCAGACCTAAAAACATCGCTAACGCTGGGGTCAGCAGAGCCATAAGGAGGTTTGAAGTTCATTCACAGGCCAAAACATACGAAAGATGTTACTGAACATGATTTTACACTAGTGAATGGGATAGAAGCTGACAAATCAGTTATCTTTAGCACTGCGTGGTTAAGATTAAGAGTATTGTGTCTTCATGCTACATTTCTCTAGGAAATAGGGCAGCCTTTCTGGCTAGTTAAACTTCTAAGTAAGTACATTATAAGGATACGCATGATCATTCCATTCATTTATGGTGTGAATGTTGAATACCGGCTTGCTTTGAAGAAGCTCATCAGTAGTAAAGACTCGATTTTAAAACAATCCAGTGAGACTGGTTGGCTCTGTGTGATAACAGCATTTTGGAGCAGTTTGGCCGTTTAGGTTCATCAGATTGAGTCCATTAAACGGTTGCAGAATGCAGGTATGTAGGCCAGTACGGCCCATTTTCTTACCAGGAATAGCATACAGCCGCTTCAGGCTATGTCTGGCTCTGTTAGCAACACTTCTTTGTTTAAATCTGTACAGAGCTAGGCCAAATATCAGTATTTTAATATATCAATATTGTGATCTAATTATATACCCTCTCTCTGCATTACTCTATAGTGGCAGCTGCTCTGGTTCTAATGAATCATTTTCATACCATACTATCACTTTTTTTACACTTGTGTGACTCGTATTGTCTTTGTTTGTGTTTATCCAGGTGAAATCAGTATGGTGCGTCCTCGGGCTGTATTCTTTCTGCAGTTCAGGAATTGCAGTGATTTGCCTCTGTAATCCCACAATTCCCTCTGCCTCTCAGTACGGGTTCGGGTAGTGCAATCAATTCCCAATGAGCAATGTGCTCTTCTGACTACTCTGCACGCATGACTAGTTCACACGGGCCCAGAGGACCTATTAGTGACTACGAGGGAGAGAAAAAAAAGTAATGCGATTAAAGCTGGTTGAGCTGTAAACGACCTAAACACTGGCACCGTGATTGAAAGTGTGTGAGAGGTTTCCGCAAAATCAACGTCACAACATGGAAAAGCAGAATCCAGCCTAAAACCAAAACTCCCAAGACGATGTTAAGAACCATGACCTTGTCTGTCCCAAAGGTAGAACCCAGATAAACAAACATTTCACAGCCAGATGAGGTTTTAGTGTAGCTGTAAAGGTCTTGTCATCACATTTTGCAGTATTTTGTTATTGTCTCATGCTCACACGAACCTAGATTGATCTGGACATGTTGATTTGTAGGAATTATGTGTTCTGTAGATGAATGCCGGACTTTCTCCAGACTAATCCGCTCACAAAAATTGCACTTTGACACTTCAAGTCTGTTTATAAATGTCCATACCTGACATTAGAAGTTTTGGTTGGTGGAGATAGGATGCTCTTCCATGCTGCAGCCTCTTGATCTGGCCTAAAACATAAAAATCTTGCTGATAGGTTAAGCAGTACAAATCAAGATTATTAAGCTTTCTAAATCATTTGACAGCAAAGCATAATTCAGTGTTCCTGTTTAGATTCCCGTTATAGCAGTCTTAACAAAGAGCTTCAAATCCCTAGAAGGCCTCATTGCAGTGCCCACCCAGCCTGAAAAACATCCTCAGAACGGGGGAACAGATCTTAGTTTTTCAGAAGATTTCCCCCGTGTTGCTCTGCTAGAGGATCGGAGGACAAGCAAAACCAGCAGGCCGCTTTTGACAGAAGAAAAGCCAGCCTGAATAGAGCCTGGCAAAATACAAGCTCTGCAGCAGCTGACAGCTGTCGCTGCCTTTGTCGCCATTAAATGGAGACTGAATGGAAGTGTTTTTGTCGGACAGAGTTGGGTTTTAAAACACCAGCACTGCCTTTACCATGAGGACCTGTAAATAAATGACAGATGGTGGGTTTGTAGTTTAATGGTTCACAACATCAATCAGTTTTTCTTCTGTTTACTTCAGTGCTTCATCCTTATCGCCTTTCAAAACAGGCAACTTGTTCGGGCAACCATTCCTCAAGGCAAGTTAGGTCAATTTAAAACTCTAAATAGGTTTGTCTGTGACTTGTTTTCTGTCTGCTTGTGTCAGCTCTGTATTAGCTTCTCGCATAATATGAGTTTAAACAGGCTTCAGCTCCCCGCTACCCTGCACAGGATAAGTGGGTACACATAATCAGATGATGGATAGACTAACTTGTTACTTGCTGCGTAATCTAACTTACACATCTTAGATTCTTGTGAGGATAGACAAGATGAATAAACATCTCAATCACCATAATTTACCCATTTATTTCTGACCGTAGGTTATATTTTAAACTACCTTCAGTACGCCCTGTTAACTACAAATCTGTGAAATAATATTGTGTTGTAAACTCATTAGCATTATCACAGGGGTTGCACTGATTAGTGCTGTTACCTTATTTAGCAAACTAGTTTCTTCATCACTATGAAATTCTGTGTTTTTACCGTCATTCACTGAGTCTCAGCAGACCAGCAGTTCATTTTTTAATGCCAAAGCAATCCCTGGTCTCATGTCACGCAACATAAACAAATCCAATGAGTCCCACACAGAGGAATCATGTTTCTACTTCTTTATTTTGAATATAGCTGTTCAACCAAGGCAAGTACTTTTAGTTTTGTTGCACCTGGTGAACAGCCTTTAGTAGGCACACTATAACTTCCTGATTATATACAAAACACAAAAGCTGTTAATAACTAAAAATCCTATGAATTCCTGTCCGTCTTGTTAAATAATTTCTTTTTTGCCTTCAACTGTTGCAACCAAAGATACTCTATAACAGAAAATAATGCATTACAGTCTCCACCAATGATATAAAAACATATGTGGGTGTGGTCTTCTCTTCCTAATCTCCAAACCTCCACCACCAAGTGTTGTGAACATTGCGTTGTGCCAGAGACTTTAAATTTTAGTTCAGTTAGTTATTCATCTTTGGTGAAACCAGACTGACGATTCACCAGAGAGAAGAGAAATCTGTGTTGCCAGATCTTGCAAGAGTGCATTGCTGTTTATACTCTAGCATTTACTTCGGTGACTATGGATCGAAAGAGCCGCTCACAATCTGCGCTCACATTCACGTTCAATGCTCCCATTAGAGTCCATCGACTCAGGACATGCCGCTGGTCTCTTAAAGGAGAGAGGCAGCGTGACACATACAGGAAATGACTCTTCAGTGAGGCGTTTCTTTTCTTAACTGTCTCTGCTGCAACCAAAGCCCACTCAACTGTGATTGGTCAATACTACACATTTGTTTATAGAGATTACGTTATCAAATCAAACATGAATATATGAATTCAAATTTGTGTGTGATCTAATCTATTACCATCATCTTTCTTGACTTTATTCATGTTCTGTCAGTATTATTTAATCAAACCACTGGGCCATTATAGAAATATTGCTGGATTATTGGGGGATAATATTCCACATAGCACTCAAAAGCTTAACATGCCATGAACACGCTTGTCGCTTATAGTTTCAGATTCAGTACATTCCTGTCCAGCTTGTTACTCATGCAGTAGCCTGTTAACCTCCCCCCCAACAAAACCAGGACCACAAGGGCAGCTGTCATTGTGACCAGCACATACTGAGCCACTCCACATTACATCACTGCTGAATGATAGCAGACATGCATATGTTCACGCAGGGAATACCGCGCTATGTATAATGTAAACCCTGTGTTAAGCAGGGCATAATCACTGACCTATATCTGTGAATTTAAGATTAGAATTGTCCAGGGTCAGCGGACTGGAGGTTAAGTACATCAGGGTTGTAGCTTGTAGCTCGTCGTCCTGCGTACATGTTTCTATCCGGTTAATTTTCATTTCCAAAGGCGCTCGCGTGTGCGCTTCAAGAAGAAATAATTCAGAAGAGCATCTGGAGGGGCTTCGCCCAGAGAAACCAAGGCGAGTGCAGCACGCACTCAGTTTGTCCAGCAACACACCATTGACGTTCCTATTTTGGACTTAACAATGTGTAAGCTCAAGAAGGGAGGGGGTTTATTCTCTGAATGAAAAGTATTTTGTGTAAACATTTCCCTTCGGCACCCCTAGCTATTGAAAACACTCCTCAGCCTCCAGCCTTTACCTCTCTGTTACTTCAGCTATTGTATGACAATGCTAAGTAGGTCTTTGAAACTACGGGGCACCCTCTGAATTTAAATCACTCAAGAGGAAAGTGATAGAGAAAGCCTCTTTTGCTTTGTGGTGGACGCATGCGAGATTTAGTTGAACTGAGAGGAAGTTTGACTCATCTTTGGACTGCTGTTCTTGGAGATTTAAATGTCTCTGCACGTATCATTTGTTTATTAAAATGAGTTGATTTGTGATATCGGGACATTTAAATCAGAGACGTCAACGCTCCTGAAGTGAATTCAAGGATATGCAGAGTCTTTGTGGATTAGACCCCATCGTGACGTCATCTTGAGGGGGGGTAGCGATGCCACGTTCGCACAGAGTATCTGAATGGATGTGAAGTGGAGCAGGACTTTCCGATGAACAGATTGGAAGGACCCCCTGGGCACTGAATGTGATGAGCACCGGAGGTGACCGGGGGGGTGGAGGAGGGTCGAGGATCGATTTGACTGAAATGACAACTGACAGCAGCAGAGAGAGGAACAGCTTTAAACTTTGACAGCGACGAGATGATTGGCTCTTGGGGGGGCGGTTTGTGGTAAAATAGGATAGGTTTAACCGAAAGAGTGAAACGCCCAAGGTCAGCTGTGAGTAGAAGTGGGAAAAGAGAGGGGGAGAGATCATGTAAATAATGAGTAAGCATGAAGATAGTCAGTCTTCTTGGACCTCTGCTAAAATCCTTCATATAACATTGACTTAACTTGAGTCAGTCCTACTGTTTTCCCCTGTTGATACATTAGTGGACTATCTTTTTAATGTCATGTGATGTCCTTAAAGCTACTTTGGAGAAGTTTTCATGCTTTTTTTGTTTTTTTTTCCTTGTTTGCCACCACAGCCTCCAAGAATAAGTAAAGTAGAAACAAATTACCACTTTTGAACAGTGGAATTTAAAATTAAAACTCTATAAATCAGTTTGGACTTGGATTTGTGCGTCCAAAGATGTTTTCGAGTCCGTCTCTCTGAGTGTTTTGTCACCACTGGGTTCTTGGAAGTCTTTGAGCTACACTACATTGACCTTGATCACTTTCCGTTACAAGGGTCTTACTATGCTCTCTGCTGGGCTATTTTTGTTGCGTGTGCACGGTGGCGGTCAAGCAGACGAACCTAGTCACTAGAGATGGATTGGAGAGCTTTCCTTTCAAAAGAGAGGCATCATTTCTGTAATACGTTTCTTTTGTTATTTATTTATGCTTCGGCTTCTGCATTTTGCATGATTGGATACAATGTATTGGTACATTGTAAAGGGTTTATGTCATTTATATCATTTTAAGACCCAAGGGTTTACGTTTATTTCATATTTATTAAAACATAGTAATTCATCTACACTATTTTAATCTCTCATTGTAACAGAAATCAAATATGAAAAGTGATTTTTTTTTAATGTATAAAAAAATCGGTTATATTAGACTGTCTGTTTCTAGTTACTAAATGTTTTGTCAGGATGAATTTAACCAACGCTGTGACCAACCTAAGCCTGACTGACCTGGTCGTCCTCAGGCTAACTACAGTAATTCATCGTCCATAAACAAACACTGAAACACGTTTTGGCGTGACAATAAAAGGGGCTTTGATTTTTTTTCAGTCATCATTAGAGACATTGCAATCCATAAGTGCTGTATTTCTTTTGAAATATAGGTCATATATGGATTGCAGCTTACAGTTTGTTGTCATGTTCAGTACATTAGTGCTAATTCTGCATGACACATATTAACAGTGTGACTCACTGTAATTCAGTGCAAGCAAAAGCATTATTAAAATGATGCGGCTTCAGTCCGTTTTGCATGATTCTCCTCATAGGATGACACTGAAAGAAATTATATATCTTAGTATTAAAGTCAGAACACATTAATGAGATCAAGTGGCAACCTTCGTGTCTGTGACGTGAAGCCTATGCAGAAGTGCCAAAAACTGCAGTTCCTCAAACGTCCGCTTGAGGCTGGCTCCAGAAGTGAGTCAGTCCCCATAAGTCCCCATGTTAAAATGTCCAACTTCACAGCAGAAATAAACATGTTTACAGCCTGGTACAAAAAACTGTTTTGGTCTCTATAGCTAATTTCCCCGTTCATGACAACTGTTCTGAGGGTGAATTTATATACAACTCACCTGTTCAAATTATATTAAGGCTTAAAGTTATGCTGAATTATGCAGAAGTGGACGCTTTGATTGACAGGTAGGTGCCATTACAGATGTCTTGTTTGAGCACCCAGGTGTCATTTGGACCACCTCAGGTCCGCTGATGATTCACGTCTTTGCTGATTTTTAGATTAGCTCAGAGGCGGAAGAGGCAGGACTACAAACATGGTGGCGGCCAAAGCCACAGATTTTGAGCTGGCCTTCAGAAACCTGTGAGTGACGTCACACATTACCTGTCAATTCACACTCCATTCACCTGTCCATTACCTGTCCACTCACGTGAGATGTATGGATGTACAAATTATAGGAAGGATGCTAATCGACTGTTTAAAATCTCTTGAATGTCTGTCTTTTCCTCCACTCAGAAACTCGTAGGCATCTGCAGCTCATTCAAAATGCAAAAGTCTGAAAAGAAAGAACAAAACTACACACAGTCAAATCTCTGCAGATGTTTGGCAGTCGGCTTTATAATTCACTTCCAGCATTTTTTTATTTTTTCTTGCAGGTCAGCCAAGCACTTAACATCCCGTAAAAACACTGAAATACTTTTTCCTGAATCATGCCTGTCAGGCATTTGTGAGCACACTACGTCTCTCAGGTTGTCTGGCACCACTGCTTCAGCTATTCCCAGGTCAAAGTCGAAAGCAGCAGAAGCAGCTTTTAGTTTTGTTAGCTGCTGTAGTGTCCTGGCAGATTACCTGTGAGATGCTAAATTTTTAATTGGAAAAACAAACAACATTAAAGTTTTTTTTTTCACAGTTAAAATTTAATCGTTTAGTGGTTTATCCATTCTGTGGACAGCGTTCCTCGTGCTCTGACAAAGCTCTAAATCAGACAGGCCTGCAGATTTGTTTTGAAGATGATCGAGTAGAGGCCTTTTGTTTCAGGTGGGCTACAACAAAAAGAAGATAAACGCAGAAGGAAGCGGCAACATTTTTGTTACGAGCTATTCAACTGTTCTTCTGTGTAGCATCTCTCATAGGGGCGTCCGTAAATCAGACAGGATGTTTTTGCCTTCTGGTTTGTTTGGAGACAAGTTAACCTTCTGAACTCAGATTTAGTGTGGAAACACCCACCGAGCACCGAGCGAGCCTGGTAGTTAAACAAACCAGTGAACTACGGGAAGTGATTTACATGATGACAACAAGAAGCTCCATATTTTAAACTTTTAATTGAGCCTTACATCTGGTTTGTCTGATCGCTGACTGCTTTAAGGCTAACCTAAAACACCAACAAACTCATTTTGAACTGAACCACTGACGATGCCGTGTCAGTTAACTGTAGAAAAAGCATAAAACATCAGCAGGCTTCGCAAGCCTATAAAATTTTAAGTCCTTCTTATGTTTTGTTTGGCACACAGCCAGTGCATCTTCTCTCTAAAGCCCTGTGCACGATTGATGACCCCTTCAAACCGGTGCTGAGGGTTAAACCCAGTCTTATCGGGTCAGCATACTTTATCTGACCCTCTTTCATAACCAGTTTTAAGTCATGATTTCATTATTAAGCATATAACTGCATAATGTCTTGATTCCTCAAAATATAAGGTGATTAAAAATTGGTATGGATGCCTGGCCGCTAGCCTGGCGAGCGTTGAGCCGTGGAACAACAGTTGCAGGCTGGTCTCTGTTGACAGTGACAGACAGAAATGAACGTGTGACAGCACTCGTGAATGTAGTCTAATACTGGTTGAATGCATATTCAGTGAACGCATTAATTTCTTATCAAGCGCTGAGTTTCTTTATGCTCATGCTACTGTAAATGTCGTGCAAATATTTCTAATATGGTCAACGGGACACTTCCCTTTTGACTTTAGTAGCTTATAGTAAATGTGACGTTATGACCCTGAAGGGCCACAGGATAAGACCCTCGCAAGACTCTATTGGCGTATTATGATTCTCACCAGCTTTTTCTGCATGTTATTGTTCTAACATTTTATATTCATGTATTTAACTCTCCTATTTACACAAACCTATTGTTAAATGAAGGAAATTCTGTGTTTTTTCTGTTTTCACATAGCTATATCACTGTTGAGCTATAATGTAGTGTTATTTGTAGAGTTGGGGGAAGGGGTAACATCTTTACCGGCTCTCCCGTCGAGAGCAGAGTCAGAGATGTGATATTTCCGTAATATTCTGAAATCGATAACTGCATTTTGGCCTTTCCAGTGTAAATCCTGCTGTGCAGAGGACAGTGGGAATACGTCTTATATACAGCGGGAAGAGCAGTCACACATCAGTACTCGTTTGCAGTTTGTCCAGTGACAGTTTGCCGTAGCGGCTTCCCCGCAGAGTCAGCTGCTGATCGACTGCAGCACGGGAGTTCACGGCTTGGTCTCCATCCAGCTGTGTGCAGTTAGTATTGGTTGGATCAGTGCGAGTGAGCTTTCAACTCCTAAAAACTGCATTGTATCTGACCTTTCAGGGAGGTTATTGGCATTTATATAGGAGAAAGCCAAGGGTCACAAGCCTGTAGTGCAGTGCGTACTGTATCTTCAGATTATGACCCACTTTCCACCCCTCTTCCTCTCTCCACAGCGGCTAAGACCCTCCTCCCTTATGAATTTCTTATGACAAGTCAACTTACTCCATTACACAGCTTCAACCACAACAAACGGTTAGCTGATCTGCATCCCTGGTGAACCATTTGCATGGAATATGGCTCCTCTTTTATTCACTGCCATGTGAAATTAAGAAGACGCCACCCTTAAATCGCATCCCTATTATCCCGCACTTGGTTCACTAAGAATATTTAATGTGCTTGATGTCACCCTGTCAGCACACATAACGTATTTACTCCATGAAAAGTTTTACGGAGCAGCTGTGGAGTGTTTGTGTTTGCTTAGCCTCAGGTTCACCCATTAGCCTCCTTTTTTCAGTTGATTATTATAAGCTTATGTGAGCTGCTGTTGTCGTTTTTCCCTCCTCGTCTGAAAGATATAAAGGAAATGTTGTGGCTGCTAGATGATTGTCATCTTCAAGTCAATGAAAAGATTGATAAAGATTCATTTTAATTACACACAAAGTGCTAAATCCTGATGCGATATATTATATTTGGGAGATTCTAAAAAATGTCTGACAGTAATGCTCTCCCTTGTACTACACAGCTTTTATCCAAGGGTTGGATAAAAGCTGCGTACTACAAACTTTTTCTGTTACAGACTTAGGTTGGAAACCTGAGCCTGAACTAACAACTTTATAATATTCCGAAAGTAGGAAATGCAAGTGATATCCTCCAGACTGATTTCATTAATGCTCATAGTCTCACAGAAAGCATAGAAAATCGCAGACTGCCTCAGTTGCACCTTTCAGGGAACATCTGATCCGCCGCCTTCAGCTTGCAGGATCCACATCCTGCAGGATCTAACTAAATCAAATAAGGCACAGTGTAAACTCCATTTTAATTTAGTCCACATTTCAAACCTGTGAGGCTATAGCGTACACCATATACTCGCCACTTGCTGCAAGGGTTTGCCACACTTTTGTTAATTGGATAAATCTCAATGTTCTCATGTCTTTTTAACTGGGGCGGCAGTGGCTGGGAGCAACTACCTGAGTTAAATTAAGATTTAAAAAAAAAAAAAAAAAAGTCAAATTAAGGTTAATGCTCAGATGACTGTAACAGTAAAGTGCTGTTTTGTGCCCCACAGGTTCACACATTTGCTGGTGTGTTATATTTCACCTCTGCTGGCCCTCATCAAAAATGCATTACTTTCCTGTGTGATGCAACTTTAAATAAAATGGTAAACAGGATTAAGTGCAAAAGACAATTAAAACACGAGCTCTCACCTTAAGTGCCTTCACACCGGGGCTGTGCAGCTAGTCGGAAACAAACTGAAATAAATCGTGGTGACCTGCATGTTCTGTGTTGCAACAAAGACTGTCAGTCATACATTGCCCTTTCCGGTCGTGGGCAGTCAGTGCTTGTCCACTTGTACTTACAGCACATTCAGCTGACTCAATGCTTGAACAGTTGAAACGGCGAGTAAACTTGATGACCAAGCCTTTTTTGCATCTATTAGTGAGCAGTAAAATTACGTTTGTTGGTAGTAAATTGAAGAACATTTACTAGTCACGTGTGTAGTTGTTAGTGGCTGGTAAATCTTAAATAACTGTCTAAATCTTGCATCCAGCTTGTGTCTGATCTTTGTATTGGCACTGCAAAGACACTGTTCTCACTCTGCTGTTTGGAAGATGCTGTCATTGTCTTCTGTCATATTTTTGTAGGCACAGAATTTCCCGTCCCAGATCAGAGTCCGAATATAACCAGGCAAACGAAGGTGCCAAATAATTGTTTAGAATGAGACCGTAATGAATCTCTGTCTTCGTCTTGCCTCTCATCAGTCTCATCAAGAGCTTCCGAGCTGCATATCTTTTACATCTTATCTGAATCCATGTGGCAACTCTTTAAATAATGGATAGCAATGTTTTTCCTGCCTCGGCGACAGTGAAGAAGCCTGTTCCTCTAAAAAAGCTTCTGAAGAGCAGGCCATGCCTCCTGGGAAAGTAGATGGCAGCGAGCGGAAAATGTTTGGTGTAATAGTTCATGTGTACTGTACGACTACGATGCATCCCAAAGGTGAACGCTGGGAAGCTGAGGGAAAGTGATAGTGCTGGAAGAGTATGTTTCTGAAACCATTAGGGCGGGTGTTGCGTTATCAACTGAAAGAATCAGGGCAAACAAAATTGTTAGACTCAGCGAGGCCTATACGCATATGCGCATGAAAAGTAATGCCCGTTGTGAAATATTGATTGTCACTTTTTATATCCGTGCAGGACATCGCTGCAGCTTGAGTCTGAAGGCTTTGGTCAGCTTCCTCTACACTTTTGTGAAGAAGCTGCAAAGTTGGTGGTGGTTTGCGTTTTCTCCTCTGTGGTGCCTGTTTTGATTGTGTAGTCGTGGCGGTGCTGGATGGTTTCATAGCGCTACAGTAGTCTCTCTTGCTTACATTCTCATGTCTCACTGTTTATCGTAGAGCCTTTGTTTGGAGGGCTTAGTGAAAGGGTTGTTGCTGTTGGTATGCTTGGTCTTTAATCTTACAGTGAGACTGTACAGTGAGTTGGGGGGTTACCAACTGTCAATGTCATGTAAAAGATTAAAACACTGATGGCTGAAGAGGTCAAACGAGAAAGGCCAAATCACTGTTAAACTGTATGATTTCAAGAGTCTATATATCACACTCGAGTGCACCCATTCGTACATGTGCGTCCACATTTTCTGGGCCGTAAAACGGGGTTAAAGTCCGGACCACCCTAGTTGATTGTTCATATGGTGGAGTTGAGCCCAAAGAAGGTCTCAGGCCAAGCCAAGACGGACCAAAGCACATCACACCTCATTCCAGCCCAAGACCAAAATACCAAAAAAATAGTATACTTGTATTTCCAAATGTAAAACCTATGATTAAGGAGTTTTTTAAAGAGCTGTGTACTCCAACCTTGAAAACCCAACTAATTATTGAGTAACCATCCAACAGTGGCAAGTCCAAGTCAAAATACACATAAACTCAGACCAAGAAATCACAAAGGTGGACATAAAACTGTATAAAGTTAGCTCGATTATGGTAAGACTACGATAAACAGCTGAATGCTGAAACGTAGTCTAAGCTCCAGTCATCTGCATTGTCTCAGTTCAATGTTTGGGTCATGTCCAGATCTTCACTTAGTTTGACATTGCGTGCTGATTCCCCAAATTCCACAGAGGCTGTATGTTGGAGTTGTGTTTTAATAAAGGAAGGAGCTGAACAGTAGCCAGGCAACAAGCCCCCCAAAAAAGGCAGACAGGCTGTGAATGTTACAAACATCCTCTAGAGGTTGTGCCAACTGGCTTAGTGAAATGTTAAATGAGATGTATTACGGTACAATCGACCCATACTGCTTGGCACTCAAACGGGCCAAACATGATAGCTTGGGTATATCCCAATTCACCCACTGCCAGCGGGGTGATATTATACAGCTTATGTCTACATAGCTCCTTCCATGCACTTCCAGAGGAATTAAGGACTTCAAGAAGTGTTTTGTTACTATGTCAGTTGAAGTTGGGGGTTACCTCGTCTTTAGATAAACTGGAATTTATTAAAACTTTCTTAAAATTGTGGGTGGTAGATGTAGACAGATCATAGAGAAGATTCTACAGGCTCGGATTAAACTCGTCTGTAATTATCTCGTGTTATCCATTTTGAAACTGCGACCATGTTCAAGCGAGGGTGGAATTAATTGGCTCGATTCAATCCATTACCATTTGATTAGGGAATTCCCTCTGGCGCTGTTCTATTGATCCCACTTGGTTTGTCTAATTGTAGTTTGGATTTCTGCTCGTGTGCTGGAAGCCGGTTTGCCCTTCGTAGAAACTTCATAAAGTCAAAAACAGACAGAACAGAAACATGAATCTACATTGTTCATAGAAAGATGTGAAGCTGTGCATTAATTACTGTTTTTATAATGACTTCCTGGATAATTATTTACTGTAATACAATTCCTTTAACAAGATGAACATCTGCTTTAATTATTCATGTTGTAATTGGTAATGTCCAAGCCGTGGTCCCAGGTGTTTAGTCACATTTACATGTATATGACTTGGTTAACCCCCGATCATTGACATAATCACTGGGAAAACGAGACATTTCAAACTGCATGTGAGCTGCAAGTATTTTTTATATATTACATTGTTTTATTTGACTTTATTTTTCTCTTCTCTGGACACACCAAACATCTGGGATTTGTTTGGGCAAACTGGGTTGTGATACTTCTTATTTTTCTCTATCGACGCCTCATTCTCTGCCTTAAAGTCGACACACGCCCATGGTGTATAACTGCATAAAAACACCCTCTGCAGTTGTTTTCTGTGCGAGCCCACACACCAGCAGCATCATGATGCATGCCATTGTGGATCGACAAACAAACATCCATCATACGCTACATAAACACGCTCTACATATAATCTCTCATTGCTTATTACAGGATATGACTGTTTGTTTCTTCTTCTCTCTTTTGTCAGCCAAAATAACATTTTCATATAACGTTGAAAGTCCCAGAGTGCAGCGGTGTTGAATATTCATACATTCAAGCACTCACTTGCATTGTAATTGAATTCTGTGCCTATTTTTGGTCAGAAAAGCTTTACTATGACAACGTTCACTCTGATATTGCGTCCATTAGGAGCCGTGTGTGTGGTCGTATGTCACAGAGAATATGTGATGGGGAGACTGCACTGTGATGTAAGTGGCTGACCTTGATGTGTTATCTGATAGTGTTATATAGAACGGAGACGAGGGGACATTGCAGTTTTCCTGTCCGTGCACAGTATCTGGCTTTATTAATGCACTCTTCTCAACCTGTAGTGGAATATTTTATACATATTATACTATCAAAATACTACATAGTTTAAGATGAAAATAATTTATGCGATCATTGGTATGTCATTTATGATAAGTTTTGCATTTCCTGTAATATTTTGTTTCAGTATAGTAGTCATGGTGATGCACATAGCCAACGCATACATCCATGAGTAGTTACAAGCTAAAATATAACGGCGATAGTAAGCAGAGGAAAAATTTGTCTGCGATCATGTCTGCAAACAGAATAATTTGGATCAGGAGTGCCCCTTTTCCACCAAATTAGCCCTGGTTCTTGAACTCCTTCTGTCAGTCAAGAATAGACAATCTTATTATCAGGAATAAAACATGCCTACTGTGTTAATTGTCCGCTTGTGAATAGGGTTGCCCTGCGGCACTGTATCCTAACATCTGTCATAATGGTGCTACCTGAAGAGTGTAATATTTTTTGAGCTTGTATCACTGACAGTACAAAGAATGGACAGCGTATGTGTGATGTCACCCACAGGTTTCTGAAGAGCGGTTTTGAAGCTCAGAATATGTGGTCGTGAAGGAGGGCTGAATGACGCCTGGGTGTTTAAACAAACCACCTGTAAAGGTAGTTACCGGTCAATCAAAGCGTCCACACTCTTAATTCTGCATAACTTTAAGCCTTAATATAATTTGAACAGGTGAGTTGTATATAAATTCACCCTCAGTACAGTTGTCATGAACGGGGAAATTAGCTACAGAGACCAAAACTGTCTTTTGTACCAGGCTGTAAACATGTTTATTTCTGCTGTGAAGTTGGACGTTTGAACATGGGGACTTATGGAGACTGACTTGTTCTGTAGCCAGCCTCAAGTAGCACTTCCGCTTTGGCTTCATCTCCCAGCCATGGATGTTGCCACTTGGGTGGTGCGTGGTGTACCACATAATACAGAATTATTTAATAAAAGACTGCTACTTCATCTAAATCTAAAAAAAAAAAACGTTTTTCATTATTTAGAGTACTCGCCAAGGAGATTAGATTTCTAATTATAGAATTTGTTCGGCTCTTGCTGCCATCCCAGCACAATGAAGATGTATAACCGCCGTGTTCAAAGTGTAAAATATCTGAAGAATTTACAGCAGTGTGCTGGCTTCAAAGGATAATCCGCACACCTCGCTGTGAAGCGTTTTCATTATAAAAACACCTTCCCCTGAGACCTTTTAAGTACGATAATAAAACCAATACTATCAAAGCACTTTAAATCCACCCTATCCTCAGCCTAACCTCTTATTTATGCAAAGGTACAGAGGGATTTGAATAAGCCCTGTGACAAGTCATTTGGGTCAGTGATGCTTGATTTATTCTACACCACGGTGCAGGTCTCAATCAAGAATATAAAATATTTTATTTTATATGAACTATGTTTTATTCTTTTACTACCACTAATACTATTTGACTGTGCTCTGTGAGAGCGGTGCATTTTGGGTAGTCATTAGCTCAATGACACCCTGTGGGTGGAGTGGGTGAGTGTTGGTTGGGTACCTTATTGAGTCTGATCTGGCAAACTGACAGGAGGCCCATTAGCTATTGCATTCATGACTAACCCTGGCCTGTCTCGCTGCCCACTCTGCTGCAGGCTCCCACAGTCATCCACCCAGACATGACAGCTGTGGTAGATACCGAAGCCCGGGGTTCACCTTTGCACTAGCAGGTTTCAGAAGTTGCCATGTCTGCTGGCTTTCACTGGGATTAGTGCGGACAACCTCGAAAAAAATTCCATATGGCACAATGAGGCCAGTGTACCACCACACCAGGACTTCTGCCCCGGTGTCTGGTGGGTTCGAGTCAGGATGACTCACGAGTGAGAGTCGTAGTGCCTCCAGTCGCACGTCTAATGAATATTAAAATAATATATTTCGAAAACAGAGAGATCTGACTCATTACTGACTAAACTTGTAGCCTGCTGCATACCTCCTGTTGACAGTTATCCAAGTGGACAGTTTACATTTTGCAAAATTCTTAAATGTCACATAGTTCTTATGTCACTGTCATGAACCATTCCAAGGTTTCCTTGGCATTTAAGTTTTAAGTTCAGCGAAAAGGTTGTGGATGGTGGCATGGTTTGGAGGTGAACATATTGTCCTCCATGTTTGTGAAATGTCACTTTAATTTGCGGAACATTCAACAATACAGTAGCTGTGCGAGGATCTCAGCCAAATGCAGACGAGTAAGTAAGAAAATTTAATTAAACAATGTGGTGAAAACATCAGCTCAGCGCTGTTGGACTTGGGTGAAGCATTGTTGGCAAATAGTTCGCGTTTGCTTTAATCTCCTTGGTGGAGCAGATGGATGGGGTTTATCCACAGGGCCAGGAAGGGGTCATGCCTTTGGGGGGGGGGAGTGTCAACAGTGTATAACAATGTTTAATGAGGCGCCTCAGTCAAAATACATGAACGCAAATAAAACCAACAGACTCAAAATTTCTGCACTGCCAGTGGCCAGAACCGCTACTTATTTTACTTTGTATCTAAATTTGCATGTTGCCAACCAGCTTATTATAAACTCTGTCAACAAGGACATGCAATTCATGTAGACTAAAGAGAGTAGAGAAAAATGTCATGCTAAAATATTACTGTGGTATAATTTCTGGTTTTGACAGCGTGCATCTCATCTCAGTGTACAGATTGATGCCGCACACTGTTATTGTTAGGTCGTTTGTGATTCCTCGAATGTGTCGCATGGCGTGAGTTTGCAGCGGTTCCTCGAAGAAATCTTGTTTGTGCCCCCCATGAGCCGATGTGTGCCTGCAGGCAGGCTGCATCTATTTGTGGCCTCGAACCACCGCGTTGAATATTTATCATTCAGATGTTTTTTCATGTTTCATTCTCATTTGCTCTGCGAGTGTCTGAATATCTTACCCAGCCACGGCTTGAACTTTACTTGAATATTTGTCTTTAAAGTTTCTCCTAATGAAACAATGAAGTAAACAAGAGAGAGGTCAGAGCCGCTGACATTTAGCTCTCAGCTTTTAGAAGTTCCTCTCTGGAGTCATCCTTGCAGAAAAATTGATTCAAAGTGCAATACATTTTACATGGATGACATGAGGCACAGACAGACCCAGACAGGTTCAACCATGGATGTAAATTTGTGAAGTAAAAGATAGCTTCTTGGATTAGCTTTGATCTTTAATGCTTGGCTTTTCGTTGTACAGTAGCTTCCCACAGTGTTTTTTTAGCATAAAAATGTCACCTTATTATCACAGATAATGTTTTATGTGTTTTTAGAGATGGGTAGAGATTTACTGGGTGTTTGGGACCATGGTTGGGACCAAGCTGATATTTAAAGGCTCAGTTGTCCAAAAATAATAATGTTCTATGAGTTACGCAGACGTTTATTCCTGTTTTCCAAGTGTGGATTAGAGGGTTAGTGTCTTTTAGATATGAGGATAGATCAGTGTGTTCAGTGTGTATAAAATGTGCCACATACAGATCACCTTGTCTGCTTTTTTTTCTTAATATCATCGTCAAGGTTACGTCCACATCTGATCCGCTGTCTCCATTATTTATGCAGTTTTCTCTGACGCCTATTAGACATTATCATGTAATTGCCTCCATGGCGGCCAATAAAGTCTACACGAGAAACGTGACTGTGTTCATCTAATATCTCATTAGCGCTGCAAAATGACATTTATGGCTCGTCCCCATATAAATTTTACATACCGGATATCACACGATGAGTTTTTATCACGCAATCGAACTTCTTTTGTTCTTTAATCTGCGTTCTTCTTTTTTTCCGGAGAAGACAGATTAACCCCCGTGCACTTAAATGTAACCTCATGTATGCTAATTCAGCTTACTGACTCAGTGTGTCCGTAAAAGGTTTAATCAGATCTGTTGCGGGTGATGTATGCAATGTCGTACATCTATTCAGTGCCTGTGTATTTGTATTTATAACATCACGCTTGTGTAGCAGGGAGACATCCCAGTGCTATCAATTAAAAATCAAATCAGTATTCAAGTCGAACTAGCGTAGAGTACACTCATGTAAAAAATATAAACAACCATGCTAGTGCACATGTGATGCATATCTATGAAAGACAGACATCATTTAGCACTGGGTGTAGAGATGATCTTAAGAAAAGCTGCTTGTCTTTCTTGAAAGTTGGAGCTGTCTCTTCTCTTGTTCTCTTTTCCGTGTGATTGCACCTGGAGGACTAAAGTAGATCCGTGCTGACAACCATTTGGTAACCGCCTGGAAGGGACGTCATTCGCTTTCTCCTCCAAAAATATTCATGATGTCCGTCATGATGTTTTCTGCATGTCTTGTGGTAAAATCTTTCGTTGAGCATATTTGGTCTCCATTATTCAGCGTGATTTGCGTTGAGTTCCGCTGGTACCCAATGCAAATCAAGTTGTTTGGAGTTACTTTTACTTATTCTGACAGAAATGAGTCAAACTTAAGTCAAAAATCAAACTTAAGGGGAAAAAAGTCTAGGTTTGGTGGATATACACTGAGTTTATTAGTCCCACTTAGATAAAACTAACCTTGTGAGGCAGCTGTACTCGCAAGATGGAAAACACAAGAACATGCAAGAATCCATCTTGCCAGGCTTCAAGTCCGAAACATAGTTATTCGGACCAGTCAGTGAGGAGCTACTGGCGACTATGTCATGAGCTACATATGTGGTTCGTTTTCCAGTGGGTGTAGAAATGGCGGCTTCTAAAGATGATAGTAGATGCAGTTATATCAGAAATGAAGAGTATTTCTTCACTGAAGGAAGAGCAAAGAACAGCACTGAAGGCTTTTCTAATGGTAAAGATGTTTCAGTAAGAGTTTGACTATACATTATTGATGGTGATAGACAGGTGGGTGATCCAATCACCTGCCAGCTCTTTATTGAAAGCGCCTGCCCAGAGTTCACAGATTAATCTAATGCAGTACAGATCATTAGCAGCACAAACTTTAGCCTCTGAAGCGATCATACAGTTATATGTCCAATATCATGCAATATTTGTTACTAGTCTGACTTAATAAATATATACAGTATTTCCAGTGCTGTGTTGCTGTGTGTAGGCATTCATTCTTCTTTTCTACCCACTGGCATGCCTTAAAACACCTGAGCGGAAATAATGTAGAAATCCCAGCTGTTTTCCAAATATTTTCCATTTCGTGATTATCAGACCGGATCCTAATTTTGTCCCCCTTCCAAAGATTTTCCCAAAGGGCAATGTTTGGACCATAATAAAAAACCAGGATTAAAACCGTTCCAGTGGATGTTCCTCTTACAGACTTCCTGCAGCTTTCGTGACTGTGATTAGATGTGACGTGTATCGTGTCCATCAGTGTATAATTACACTCAAACCGCTGTTTGAAACAATGGCAGCTTGGCCTCCATCTTTAAGTCACCTTCACAGTGATCCAGACTCTGAACTCCCTTTGAGACGATCACCGTCAGTTCAACTGAACAAATAAAATCAGTTACACATTTGTTGTTAACACCTGAACAGCCACAAATGGTACTCACCTTCAATGCACAAGCTAATTATTCCCAGTGGAGTTACTTTCAGCTTCACCGTCGAATCTGGCATCTGTGTCATCTGTGGTCGCCAGATTTCAAACAACCGTGGAAATTCACTCTGAGCTCCGTAGAAATGAGTCGTGTTTGACCGTTTGCCAGATCTTTGATGTCTTTTTTATTCAAACACGGTTGATGTACCTGGGATCATGGTTTCTCTTTGTGTCCTCGCTCTGAAAACAGCATGCGTTTTACAGTTTAGTGATCATTTTAGTGCTAGTTTCAAGCTCGCCTTTATTTTCTGATCAACATACAGTATATCATCGTTTACAACAACAACATCTGTACATCGAAATATCGATCTTTTATATCTTAATAAAAAAACAAAGATGTGAGCAAATGCAGCCAACGTAGAGTGACATTGTTCCGTTTAATAAAGAATCTGAACTGCTGCAGCAGTGATAGTGTGCCATATAAACAGCTGCTCACTCATACCTGTGAAGAGCTCCAGTCCGTTGTGTCAGACCTAGCTGGAGCTACTGAGTTGTTTTTTGGCCTCTGTATTTTTTGGCTTCTCATCTTGCGTTTGGCTTCAGTCAAATCGATAATTAGCCAGACTTTCCACCACATAGCCTCAGCTGCTTAAATAAAATTAAACGGATGAATGATTGGAAGCAAGACAAGTCAAATATGCTCAGCTGGGGTCCGTGTTAATTAAAAATCGAGACTCTGACGTTACAAGAAGATACTTTTCTTTTCTCAAACATGTTAAGGTGACTTTCTGATCTGATTTCAAGACACACTCGAGCAGTCAGAGACAATATCATTTCAGTCAGGAAACCTAACCCTTGTAAAGTACCAACAGATAACCATGGCAGTTATAATTTAACCACAAGTGTTTGAGCTATCCATGGAAAATCTCTGCTTACCTCTGATGGCTATTGTTTTATATTAGTTAGTACAAAGGGGACATTAAAAAAAAGAGAGGATGTCAGTGTTGTGGTGATAGCCGTGATTGGGAAGCTGCGAAAAGGTGCACAATGTGCATTTCCGTGAGGAATGACGGGAAGTTGTATGACAGTTATCGTATCTGCCGGGGCCTGCAGGATGGACGGAGCAAATAAAAATTTCCCCCGTGACCCTCACTGCTGTCAAAGTTGGCAGGTGAACTTCCTTTGAGGGTTTACACGTATATGATTACATAGTAAGACAAATAAACACATGATATGGACACAATATAGTTCTTTTATTTATTTATTAAAAGGGCTGTAGCGTATGCCAAAATATGACGTGACATTACTGTATGTCAGAGCTGAAAAATAAAATACAACTTGTCGTATGTGGGCTAGTTCTGTCTCTGTGTGTGAGAGTATGACAGCATATGCTAGTATGAGCAAGATCAAGCAGTCAGTGCACGGCCAATTTCAGAAGTAAACAACTGACTCAACCACCAGGGTCATTTAGATCTCTCCACACATAATTACACTGCCAAATGCAGCCGAGAGGATCAGAGGAACGCGGCTGAGTCTGCATTTAAACAAGGCTCTCGTCGAGAAGCCGAATGTTAGATTACATGCAAAATATCTCAAATTATTCAAATGACTATGTATGAAGATATTTTTACTGCCAGATGGTTAACTATGTGACAACTGTAAGGTCAATTATCTCGTTCTAGCTAAGAGGGTTTGAAATTAGAAAGTTTTTGGTGTTTTTAAACTACTGAAAATATATTTTCCTCATAGAGATGCAATGATAATATATAATAATATAATATGTATTAACTAATTATCTTTGGGTTTTGGACTACTGTTCTAATAGTTTTTTTTTTTACTGTTTTCTGACATTTTATAGACAAAATGATCAATCGTATGAAAACAATTATTATTAGCTGCAGGCTTTGTACCTTACACTGTACAGTATCTACCCTCCACACATAATTACACTGCCAGTTTAATTGGTCCAACTTTATAAATATTAATCTCTCACAAGTGTGGTGTAATTCCTTCATGCAATAATGTACTGACTTATTTTTTTT
The DNA here is from genome assembly GCA_946959425.1 of Argyrosomus regius. Classification (NCBI taxonomy): domain Eukaryota; kingdom Metazoa; phylum Chordata; class Actinopteri; family Sciaenidae; genus Argyrosomus; species Argyrosomus regius. Next base: position 4,242,047 of record OX336887.1, on the reverse strand, counting down.
AGGTAATATCAGATGAGGAAATAGCCCCAATAAATGCAACAGTGTTTTATCGTTATAGTCTTGTGGAGAGTCCCACCACAATTTGAACAAATCCTTATGCTTCAGTGCCAAACCATAAGTAATCTGTGTCAGTTTGTCCCAAATAAAAGATGAAATTATTATAAATTTCTATAAAGTTGAACAAAAAAAAAAGTTGGTCGTAGGAGTTGGGACGAGGGCTGAGCAGCATTTTCACGATGTATGATATAATCATAGTTGGCTGAGAAACTGGTGGATTTTACATAATATGATACAGACTTTCTAAGAATTATTATATAACACCTAGAATACATTTTCACATTAATATAGTCCTGTCTGCTTTGAAAATGTCCTGATACCTGTGACACATCATTGACTAAAGTCCCATTTGACACTGTGGTTCTCTTCTGTAATATTATTTATATTTATTTTATTCTACTTCCAGCTTGTCAATCCTTGCAGCAGGGTTATCATGTGCCCTGAAAGTTTCATCACCACTTAGCATTTCTCGTTACTTTCTCGTCTCATCTCTTCCTCACCTTGTCGTGGCCTTTATTTCACCTCTGGAGCAGAAATGCTTTTTACTAGGCAACAGTATATGAATCATCTATTTTTATTATCCACATTCAATATCCAAATGCACGGCCGTAATTTAGAACCTCTGACGACAGGATTCATGATATAATGCAGCATAATGCCTCTTTTCATGCATCATCAAGCAAATGGAGGTATCCGACTATAGTCTGAAGTGGTAGGCACACTCGGTGACAATACTGAAATAGAAATAATGGAGAAAAGACATTAAGCCTAAAGGAACAAATAAAGGAAAGGGGAAAGTGGGACAGAAGAGATAAGAAAGCGAAGGGTTATGAATAAGGAGAGCAAGAGACGGCTAGCGAGGAGGCAGAGAGTGTAAGTAAGGAGCAGCTTGTGATGACAAAAGAAGGACTGAGAGGTTTTAGATTTTCAATCAAGAAAGCGATCTACTGACCGTCGAAGCTTGACCTTCCTCTGAGAGGGTGAGGGCCAGATTTGGATGACTCTGCTGTACAGTGATGAAATGGATCCAAGTGAAAGAACAAATCTCAGCAGCTTTCATGAATCTAAAGGTAGATTATCTGAGACAGTTTTCATGGTGTTTGATTAGCAGCACAGCTCAGCCACTGTAAAAACATCGTGCTGCATTAGTTTACTCATGACTTCTTTTATTGTCTTCAAGATATTGATCACTTCTCATTAGTATATTAGTCATGGGGGAAAGACTCATTCACTGTATCAATTAATATGAATTGCATTTGGAGCCACGTATGTGAATTGTATAGCCTACTGCGTGGGAATTGTTCATAATGCATGAATTTAATTATTGAATTTTGTATTCCTGAGTGCTTATGCTTGACTTAATACGGTTTAAGCATTCTGCATTATTAAAGTTTGTATGATATTTTTACATACATGACCACTCAGGTCTTCTAAATGTACCACCAGCTCACCTTTACAGAGAATTTCACAGTAATTTTAGTCTGTCATGAAGGCGTTTGTCCAGTGACTCGTGCTGAATATGCTAAAATGGAGATACTACAATAAACATGAAGGCAATTTATGCAAATATTATAATTAAATCCAAGACAAATGTCTCAAAAAAGAGCCTGATATTGACCAAGAGATCAATCAGTGAGTGGATGTGCATATTTAATGTCATTTTATTGACTTTGAAGCATTAATTAACTTAAGAAATGATCTTAAAATATTTGAAATTGCTACAGAATTAATTGCATATCAGCATTTTAGTGCTGTTAACCCGTACACAGAATTCAGGGAGTGATATTTGAGCCTTAGGAGATTAAGCTTTAATAGCTACACTACAATAAACGGATCAAGACTCTCATCCGTTGCAGAAGACGACGACACTGAAAGCGAGACCTCTCCTGGATGTTGAACTGAAAACAAGTTTTCGGGTTCATTATGGATCCTCATGCAATTCTTATGATGTCAGAGCACGCTTGGCTAGCCGCGGTTAGCATCCATTAATGGATGCAGTGGCTGCAAGGTGGATGTCCTTGGAATTGGCAGAGGAGGAGGAGACGGAACATCCGAGGGCTTCAGCAAATCGAGTCGGACAGGGGATGTTGTCATCAGGTCTGCTGGGATGTCTGCGGTTGTCAAAAGGGGCATGTGCAATCAGTGAGCACGGCGTCCTGAACGTTTGAAGTACATCACTGCTGTGTTGAGCCGCAAACAGATCTCCCCGAGGGGAGAGCCAACTGGCAAGTCTGGCGGACATGTTGGCTCTGACTAGACAAAAGAAACATTTCAGTGAGATCTCAGTAATTCCCTGAGTAAGATAACAATCGTGGCTGCGCCCTCAAAAGATGTAGTTCAAAAGTCTGTCACTGTCTGTGACCGTCACTGTTCAAACACTGACACCAGGAAAGGCCGCGCTGGTTGAAATCTATTCATTAGACGTTATTGTTCACCGTTTTATGTTAGTCACTTCTCAGGTCAGAGGTCTAGTCTTTCTCTTCTATTCATCTGACTTATTGCTGTGTTTTTCAACTCACTGTCTCCTCTGCCTGTTTTTCCCATGGACACTTTTCAAAGGAGAAATGTCCACAGGGTATTTTCTCGCCTGATTGGACCAATTCACTTGTTGTTCGCACCATGTAGAATGACCTCATTCTGGGGCCCTCCGCGATCTTACGTCGCGTGATTGACAGCTGCCCTTGACTCCTGCGTTTGTGTCTCACAGGAGGATCAGTGGATGATTGTGGTCTTGTTAGAGCCGAGCTGCAGCCGGAGACAGTGGTTCGACTTGGCAGTCGTGTCTCTGGAGATCACACGAGGGTAATTACTTAAGCACTGGGGTGAGGGGCAAATGAAATGATTTCAACACCTCTGAATTACACATGGTCCAGGGATTACGTACAATCCGCTGCTTCCACTGCTTCACTACAAACCCAGAGCCATTCACACACACCGTCTTTCTAGGTGTGAATTGTGTTGAATTTTAAAGGGAGGTCTCCGTATTTGTTTTCAGCACCACTGAATTAAACATGCTCCAAGGAATGGGAACAATCTACAGGCCGCCCCCCGCACCTCCTCTCCCGCTATAAAAACACACTGCCATCCAGAGGGGATGAATTTCTATGCATGTAATTCAAATTTAAAGGGGATGATTCTCTATTTGATCTCCGCACTGCTGAATTAAGCATGCTCCGAGAGACGGGGACAATCTAGAGGCTGCTTCAAAACAAGCGGGGATCCCGAACAATCCACAGGGTGCCTTAACAATAATAGATATTTCCAAATGTGAATTGTGCTGCGTTTTTATTTTTATAGCTGAAGGCTTTTTGGAGAATTGTATGTTTTTCCTGCATCTAAATCTGGGCTGTGTGTTTTTAGCTAATGATTAAAAAATCCTGATCAGATTTGCAAGATTTAGTGCTGTAGACAAAAGGTTTGTTCTGTGCCCCCTGTCTGCCCTCTTAATCTTCTTTGGAGTTTCACCAGCATCCTTTTTTAATCTGGACCCCTGGCTGCTTTCCCTTAGTGTCATCAATCAGTATTTGTTGCTGCATGCCAGAAGATAACGTTGTAGTTTTGATTTGATTTTTTTTTTTTTTTTGGAAATTGTCTCCATTTTTGTTTTGCATCTTTTCCAAAAATCCTGGTCCTGTCCGTGTGCTTCCTTTCAGTGTGTTCAGAATGAAATGAGAAATCTCAGCAGTGAATCTGGTCTTTTGTCTGTCAGCAGCGAGAGATATTTGCTCAGTGACTGACGGGGATGGAAAGTGGAAGCAGAGCTGCGTATTGCACACCTTACTAATGCAGTTCAAACAAGACCAGGTACTCTATATGCAGTGTGTGTGTGTGTGTGTGTGTGTATCGATGACTGACAGTGTGCATGTCACATCGTGACCCGTCTCATCAGACCCTCTTTTGGGACTTGTCAAAATCCACTCACCGTTCTCAGACATGAATGGCTAAGCTCTTCCACTGATCCTCTTTTTCTCTATAGGGGGCCCCGAGGCTGTCTATCTGGACCGGGCCTTTAGGTGCTTTGGAACAGCTGTAATCCACACACACACATACACATTTCATACATCACTGCTGTCACATGAAACTCTTGTTGATTGCAGATTAGATTCGCATTGGGCTTTTTGACATTTCTGTACCACTTCAGCACAAGAAAGCAGAATCCATCAGAGAACATCAAAAATATGTTAGCATCAAGCTGCTTCTTTTTAAAGGTCCAGTGTGTAAGATCAGGGGGCTCTATTTACAGAATGGCCTTAGATGGGGTCTTTTGCTGGGTTTTTTTGCATGTCTCATGGCCACCGTAGTTTCTTCTTCACTCTAGGAAGGAGAGGGTGAAGCAAAGAGGTTTCAATCAGTCAAACTACACCACTAGATGTCACTAAATCTTATGCACTGCACCTTTAATGTCTAAAACATAAAATATACAGTGTTTTCACCCATAGACCTGTTTCTAAGAGTTGTATTGGAACACTCAACACACAGTGAATATGTGCAGATTATACATATGTTATCATATGTAGTTTAAGATTTAACTTTATTAATACCTTAGAGAGCACAAGAAACAGGTCTGAATAGTCAGCAGATAAAAATGAAAACTTTCCTATGAATGTGTTAAAATGAATAATATAAAATCTCACATGCCGTCCACTTTTTCCAAAATCAGCTGAGCGTGGTTGCTTTCTGCTGTAGTTAGAGGGCAGAGCATGTGAGAACCTTGTGACTCCAGTTTCAGTGATCTAAATGTTTAAACTTCACTTGGATGATTTCATGGCTTTCTGTGGTTTGTGAAAATGACCTTTAGTAACCCCGTCCAAAACCTCAGTGGAGAAACCGTAACATGCAATCACTCAACAAACAGGTCTCGCCTTTAAACTGGATTTATATTCAGAGTTTGTGTTATTGCTTTTCTGTGTGATATGATACAGAAGCCGTGGTTCTGATCATGTGCATGGCTCTTTCCGCAGACACATGAACTGTGTCTCTCACATCCTTGAGCACAGAGCGATCTCCGCTGGGATCAAAGCTCAGATGAGTGCTCAGGCGCTCCAGGTCGACGCAGACGAAATCAGGAGCCTTGACGGTGATGGGAAAAGAACTGGCTTGACAGGGAGGACTGGCGTCTATCTCCGGCTCCCTCTGTGCACCGAGGTGACGAGCAGCCCGCTGCTGTGTAGCCAGGCGGAAAACTGCCCTTTCTGGCAGGAGCTGCACTGTGCGCAGAACGCAGCCCTCCACCATCTCCACCATCCATCTGCAGCTCAGCATAATCTGCAGCCTCCTGCTGCAGATCTGAGACTGGTATTGTTCCCTCCTGCTGCTGTGCACTGCTCCGGAGTCAGCGGTCACTTACTAAAGATGAAGATTATGGGGCAGTGGGCTCACGATTAGACAATGATGCTGAGGGTTATTTCGCCACACTTAATCTCACAGACTAATACTACAAGCAAATGAGGTCACCACCCTGATACTTAATGCTGTAAGGGCATGTGAAGATGTCTTTGTTGATATGTGGGAACATTAAAGCAGTGAGCAGAGCAGGAAAATCAGCTTGCTGCTTCCTTCAGATCTGCTTACACTCCTACTGAAAGGCTGACTTACAAGTTAACTCTTTATTTAGTAGTTTATGAGTGCACAGAGATTTCTTTTGACATCACTACACTTTACTTCACTGTTTGGGTTGAGAGGAAACTTCGATGTGTCCAATTCACTCGGCTTTTCCACTTACTGTCATTACCAACAGCTCTTTATCAATGGCACATCAGAAAGTGAGTGAAACATGCAGATGTAGAGTTACTATTTGCTGCCATCTGCTGGTTCCTAGACACTAGTGTTCAAAGAGATAGATGGATAGATAGATACCTAAAGCCAGATTAACATATGGACACATGTATGTACAATAGAGCTGCTTGTTCATAATATTATATCCTATTTTAATGCTGTAAATACTTTTATTAAAAGTTGGGAACACGAAGGATTGTGCAAGAGAGTAAACCTGTTGTTAGTCTAATCGAGCTTAATCTAATTTAAGCCTAATTTAACTTGCTCTTTTGTATGTTATTTGTGTCACATATGTGTACATGAAGTCATGGCATCAAGCTTTAGCTTCCTACTTTGATAAAGACCCATAGAGAGACAAAAAAAACTATTTTAAACACCAAACTAATGAGATTCACTTAAAGTAGGTTAGCAGCTCCCTCCAGCAGGATGACCCTCCACAAATATTCAGTTGCAGGGAACCCTCTAGACTTTTTAACCAGTAGTAGTGCCACTATTAGCACATGGGCAGTACAATCGCTGTGCACGAACACTTGAAGCGTAAACATCCTGGAGCACTTGTCAAGACGACAGCGAGACAGCAAGACAGCGAGACAGCACCTCCTGTTTGTTTTTTGTCCCCACCAGCACGAGATCATCAGGATCATCCACACACAGAATGTGTTTCTGTTAGAAGTGGTCACATAAAATAGATTTTCTAAATGTTTCTTCATGACAAGTAACTTGTGCACCGCTGCTGCAACGTAACGTTACACCAAGCATCACCTAACGTTGTTTTAAATGTATTATTATTATTAACATTTTTTTTGCTGCACTGCATATTTAGCTTTTTGTTTTAAAGCGAGAGAGATTATTATTAATGTGACAAGTTTTTAATTCATAATTTTGAATTTATTTTGGTTTTATTAATTGTTATATTGATTGAGTAATAAAAAAATAATCTTTAGAATAATTGATCAATTAGTTGATAGACAATCGACTAACCCAAACATACAGTCCTAAAAAAATTATCTTTTAATGCAGCAACACAATTTAAACATTAAAAATCAGATTTGAAAATTTTTATATGAGAAAGAAAATGCATTTATTATGTTTGATTAAAGGATAAGAAACTCTAAATGTAAAGATAAAAAAAACTGCACAGGGTAACTTTTTTTTAAATGAACAAATGATTAAAAACCCATAATTGAATATGTATAACAATAAAAAAAAAGACATCAGACTTTTATAAGACTGTGGTCAGAGAGGAACCTCCATATCAGCAGAGGGAGACATATCTGACCAATATTTAACATTTCTTGCAAAACCTATGAGACCTGACACATCACTCTGAATCCACTGCAGACATAAACACGCAGACACACTCTCACACACTAAGAAGTGGTGGTTTATTTGAACATGTGAGTCAGCCAGTCCCTGTGGGACACAGCTGGAGAGAGTAGAGCGCTCCACCCAGCAGCACCAGCGTCACATGTGGTTGTAACCCCCCCCCCCTCCAACCTCTCTTTCTCTCTTCCACCAAGCTCCCTCCTCTGATTTATGCGTGCCGGACACCCCTCCCCTTCACTTCAGGATGTATTGTCCTCCACTAACTGAGCTGAGTTAAGTTTCAAAACGGTGTCGTTCACTTACAGCAGTGTGCTGGAGACTGACTGAAGAGCCTCTGGTGCTCGGGTAGCTACTGTTGGCAGCCAGATGCCTTTTTGTGGTGAGTGTATTTTTATGTTTTTACTGGAATGTGGTCCTTTGGTTGAAACTGGTAGTTTCCTGTAGATTCATTGAGGGAAGATTTCAATTCATATAACCTTGTTTCAAAAGAGTGTGTGCGTGTTTCCCTGTGGGGCTTGCTGTTTTATTCAGTTCATGAAGATTTAGAAGAAAAAGTTTAAACAAGTCGGCGCTTGTTCTCATGATCTTTTGAAACTCAACACATTGTTTAAGACATCTACAACAGACTTTCATAGTTGACTTTCTCTGCTGAGCTAAAACACAGTGACATTTGTTTAAAATGAAGTTTTTGGATTGTTTGACAGATGAATGACAACTCTGCAGCAAGTACACGTGTTTGACAGGCAGTTTTTAATATAATGTGGGATACATCTTTTCCAAATATGAAATATAAACATACTTTTTGGTCTGCTTCGTCACTCAGATGTGGTATTTTATGGAACATACTCTCTGACAAACTTACTGTAGGTCCAAATGGAGTTGACTTTCAGGACATTTAGAAGTTGTCAATCAAAAATCTGCTTTGTGGTCTGTGATCTGAATCCTCTGGACCATCCTCTTCATCTTTGGCTCGGAGCGACGTAAAGTGATACAAATTATTTGCTGATACTTTGTGTCCCAGGTCTGGTTTCCTAAAAGGGAAAGACAAGACAGGAACTGTAAAAACACTTATTAGACACTCTGGGCCCCGGGGGCACGTGGATCTTTTGTCTGCCTATGAGATGCTGAGCGCCTGAGAAATGTGACACCACACTCTCCTTTTCATGCCTCTGTGGTTGATGTCTCATGCTGCAATTTTGGCTTTGAGACCATTAATTTGGAGACAGAGGGAAATATAAAGCACACTGGAATATTTTCCCCCAAACTCCCCTTTTTGTAAGAATCTCCGGCACGAGAATGGAACTCATATTGTTTATTTGATTCAACATCACGTCAGTTTTTCTGTGCGCTTAAGCTTGTGTTTACGTTCACCCCTCACGAAGATGTATATGCATGCGCCGTGTCTAATAAGCACTCAAGGCAATACAATATCATGTGCCTGTGTCACAATAGGCTGTTTATGTGGATCAGTGGCAGTCTGAGGCAAAAGAGAGGCTGCAGGCAGGCACAGGCTTCTCAGTCCGACCGCAGCTCCGTTTCTCGACTGTATGAAAAGCAGCCAGATTTTCAGGCCATTTTCGACCCGGGGGCATGTCATTTACCAAATGAATGGCCCTCTTTTCTGGACAGTTGAGCCAGTCACAATCTATCATGCCACGAGACAAGTGAGCCCACAGTATTACTTTTCACTGCAGAGGACTGTTTTCAGCAGCCACATTTGCATAACTTCAGGGCATGGCATGAGTGAAAGCATAATAATAATAATAATAATGTGTGAAATGGACGTTTATGGACATACTGGGTGGCTATTACTGATGATCAGACACAGCTTTTATTGGCCCGTTCAGCCTTAACTCATGACTAACTCATCTTTTTAGATCTTATTTGTCGTATCATCTAGTTATTTATAAGTCATGAATGACTGAAACTGTCTCAGGAACTGTATTCATGCAGACAGCAGCAGAAAATTGTAATAAAATAGGCAACATAATCCTAGATTAAATAGACAAAAACTAGTCATTTGATATTATTTTGCATATTTTATAATGTCTTTTATTGGCAGCTCTAGCAGAAAAAGACACATTTACAAACACACACATTTATTTAGATGTTAAAAATGACATTTAACAGTTAAACATCCTTTAAAAAATCTATAAATAAACATTCAACCTCCTGAAACCTGAAGTTTCTAAAACACAACTTCATTAGTTTCACTTATTAAAGTCACTGTCAAACCACTGTAATCAGTATTTTGATATTTACCACAAGCCACCTGACTACCTGTATGTGAACAGTTGCCGCTCGTGGTGACAAACCCACAGATAATCATCACCCAACTTTGAGTGTTGCACGTAGTGCTTTTTTTTTTTGCCATCAGTGTTTACAGTTTGTTTCTGCTGCCCCTAGTGGTCAAAAAATCAGTTGTTGGTAAAAAAAAATCAGTTTGTCTGCTGCTGAGAAAGGAAAACTCTGTCCTCTGTGTTAATTCTGGTCCCAAAGGTTACTAGGTCATAAAACTCAGCAAAAATTCTCTGAAATGATTGATCTCTTATTCGTTCCTTCTTCCCACACAGCGCATAACTTCAGGTAGCACAATTGTAGGAAACTAAAACAGGGTTACATCCAGGAGGCTTCGCTCTGTGTCAGGACAAAGACTCATCTGACTGAGTGATTCTGCCTCTTGTGATTTATGGTACACTGAACCGTGGCCTCTTGAGTCGACTCCTGATGACTGTAAGAGGCTCGGGGAGAGGGGGGGGCGGGGCCCCGGGGCTCCCCTCCCGGGGGGGGGGGGGGGGGGGGGGGAGGGGGGGGGGGGGGGGGGGGGGGGGGGGGGGGGGGGGGGGAAAAAAAAAAGCTGGTCAAGACAGAGGCAATATCACAGCTGGACGTCTCTGATGCTTTTACACTCCTGGTGCTTATCTCAGGGTCTTCCTTCTGTTTTTGCCAGGGGGTCACGGCTTAGTCTGCGGTCATATCTGTGTCAGTGTTTGAATGCCTCTTTATCTCTTTCAGGATGGCTCGGTGGGGAACCTTGATGACCTGGCTCAGGAGTATTCTCAGTATTACGGCACCTCCCTCAGTGACGTGTGTGAAAGGATGGAGGAGATACGGAAACGCAAAGTAGTGCATGATGCAGAGATGGTAAATACTCCTCAGTAGCAGTCTTTTTCTTGTCAGTAAAGACACTGGCTCATCAAAAAAAATCTAATATCTCATCATTAAATCATTGAGGTTTTTTCTGCTGAATAATAAAAAAACTTTGGGAATGTGCGAATTCGCTTGCTGAGAGAAACATGACATGATTAACACCAGCGTAGCATAAAAAATTGAGTCAAGAGGAAACAGCTCACCCAGCTTTGTCAGAAGTTGACAAAATCCATCTAACGCCACCTCTAAAACTCACTAATCTTGTTTGTTTATAAATACGGTATAACCTTTTCTAATATTACGATAAAAGGGTATTAGTACTGTGAATCAAATGTTTATGGTTGCCGTTTTATTCTATATTTTAAAATGTCTGTAGATTTTATAATTAAAAAACTGCCAAACCATGAGAGTAACAGACCGTAAAATATGCCATTAAATACTACGGTGTTTTACTGTTTAATTAGCAGTCTGTAATATAAAATACTTCTTTATTCTTTATAAATTCTCATAAAATGCCGTATAAATAAAGGTTTTGAAATATGACTGTTTTACTGTATACAGGAAAACAGTCATATTTCAGGGCATATTTTACGGTCTTTTACTGTCATGGTTTGGCAGTTTTTCACCGTAAAATCTACAGACATTTTTTTTTTACAGTGCAGGCTAGCTGTTGTGTTAAGCAAAGCTAACCAGCTGATGGCTGTAGGTTCATATTTAGCATACGGACATGAGCGGTATTGATTTTCTCTCTTGGCAAGAAAGTGAACAAAGCTAATTTTTAGAAATGTTGAACTGTTCCTTTAGCTTGTAGGTTTATGTCATTGCTGCATGTTGTGTGAACAGTCTGTGTTAATGTTGGTGTGTAGATGTGTTTTCAGGTTAACATTGCACATTTATTTTTTTAAAAATAAAATTCAGATGTGTTCAAACACCTGTTAGTTGTAAAGCGATCGCAAAGCTCCTAACTGGTGACACATAGCCGTTAACCAGTGTTATTCCACAATGCGGGCTGGCCAATTCAGTGAGCTGAATATTATTTCTATTTTGGTGTTATGATGACACTATAATTTACTCCTCCACTTCCCCTGCCTGTGTGTGTTTCAGGGAAAGGGTGACTCAATGGCCACATCACTGCAGCTCCGCTCTGAGATCCAGGTGAGTGTCCAGCTCTGAGTGTGTCAGACCCCAGGAGAGGGGCGACTTCCTCTGATGCGCGTCAGCAGACGGGGCTGATAAGAGGGACGAGGAATTGCCTTGTCATGATTATCCTGAGCAAAACCAAAGCAGAGGACTAAAAAGTAACATTTGACTGGCTGTGATGCAGAGAGGTGGCCTTGAGACTGTCCTTGAATCTGCAGGAAATAGAGCCCAGAATGTCTGACCTCTTACCATGTAATTGCAGCTGGTTCGGGCTGTATACGATACGCTGCCTGCTACATATTTTTACTGTGTTTTACCTGTTTCTTAAAAAATAGTGTATATTACTTTTTAAAAATGTTTTTATCTAAGTTTGGAACAAAACTATATCTAAAAAAATGATCTTTAAAAACAGTTAATTTGCCTCTATATGTATTTGATTTCACTCTTTTTTTTTATCTGCTTAAGGAATCCCTTGGACTTAGCAGTACCACCTCAACTCCAGAGACTGAGAGAAGGTAAAAAAAAGTCCAAATAATGACTTATTTTTTAAAAGGAAGTTGTAATTTTAATGCATATTCAGGCTCCTGAAAGGCCCATCGTTCGATTATTAGAGGTGCTGGGATGAAACATTAGTAAGAACAGTGAAACACGTGACCAAAGAGACAGTTAAGCATCAGGAAATACTATAATAGATAATAATTATTAGTTATTTTGTCCAGATGATATGTAGTGTCGTGGCTTTCCAGACATCGTCGTTAAATATGAATGATCTCACTTTTGGAAGCTGAACTGCTGATTAATCCTCCCGTATTATCTCACTGTGCCTCTTGTGCCTTTCCTTTCTGCTTCCTGGTGCCCTCCAGTAACATTTCTGATGCGTTTCTGTGTCACCTTCAAACTTCCTTCCTTCCCTCCATTGTCTCTTTTGAGGGATTTAAAAGATTAGTCATATTTTGTGACTGGAAAGCCCAATGTGCCGAAGGAGTCAGGTGATGACTAATGATAAGGCAGAATATTGATTTGATGGAGTTTGTTTGAAGAGTCAGAACAGGAAATGTGCACTGCCCCCTAGTGGGACAAGCACATAATAATGCTGGTCAGTCAGACACACGTTTTAATGACTAACATGACTTAATGGCTCATTTTTTAATTGATATCTGCTTAGTTTAATTAGTTTTTATGAGAAAGCTTGCTTGTTCTTCATCAAGTGCTTGACACAGTTACTGTGATTAGCGGCTACACACACACACACACATTTCATTTGAAGTTATCAATTTTCATGCCAAAACATTTCAAATATTTATTGCTTGCACATTTTTTTTTTTTTACTGTAGAGGGAAACTGGGAAGGGAAAGTGCTGATGTCTCACTCTCATAATAGAACAGATACTGAATATGGTTTACCGCTTGCATCGAGAGCTGTGTGAATTGCCCTTTTACCTGTTTCTGCAAACCATTGTGGGTTTCTGACAACCAACACAGACACGTTTTATACTTGCATAGATGATATTTCTTGGGGTTATGCAAGATTTTATTATGTCCAAATCATATTCAGCGGATCCTTCAGAGACACTGAAAATCAGAGTAATGACAGCTGTTTAAGATAAGATGTTAAAGCACTTTGTTTCAATGAAAATCTATTTCACTGCTGGTCAGGGAGTAACTTCTCACTTCAGCAGTGGACAATAATGATAATATCTCATTTACAGAGCACAAAGCACAGGTCTGATCTGTTTGCAAACTCCTACACTGACCCAACAGCAGCAACAAGTGTCAACTGAGAGAGAGAGAGAGAGAGAGAGAGAGAGAGAGAGAGAGAGAGAGAGAGAGAGAGAGAGAGAGAGAGAGAGGGGGGAGAGAGAGAGAGAGAGAGAGAGAGAGAGAGAGAGAGAGAGAGAGAGAGAGAGAGAGAGAGAGCTCTACACAACAAACAACCCAGAGAGCTGAAGAGTGAGCGACAGACGGACAGAAACAGAGAGAGAGAGAGAAAGAGAGGGAGGGTGAAAGTGTGCAGGGAATGCAGAGGCCATGTTAGTGCTGCTGCTTCTGCAAAACCCTGAGTGGACACGAAAAAGACTCTATTGTTCCTGCGATGGCCGTAGAGCACTGACCTCTGTTCATCAGCCAAGAGCAGCCAGTCTTTTTCATCTGTTTTGACTACTTTGATTTCCCTTCACTATGATGCCACTGTCATGAGGGACAGAGCACTTCTGTGATCCTTTTTTTTTTTTTTTTTTTTTAATCTGACGCAAGTCGAGAAGGATAGACAGACAGACATGTTGAGGGAGATGGTGGGATAGCAGGGAAAATGAAGAAAATAACGTTGGACAACAGGTACTGTTGTGTTCGGGGGGTTTGATTCCTCATTTGAACTCTTCAGATGAAGTAAGTGTTTTGTTCTGATCTTTAGGTTTCCCGTGCACAAATCTAGCTCCGATGACGGATCAGGAGGTGAGTCGAAATTTTAGATGAAGACATGCATAAATGAAGTATATAAATGTTTTTGTGTGTGTATAAGGGGTAAAAGCTTGAATGTTTTTAAATGCTAAAAATTACCTTTATGTTTGTATTTTGAGAATATTAGAATTTGGGACATACCCTAACAGGTTATCCATTGTTTACTTGTAATATGTATATGTTTCATTTTGTGGTGATGCTGTTTTAGATATTTTTTTCTCTGCACTAAACTAAACTGAATCGTTGTGCTGTGAAGGAAAATGGGACGGGAAGAGAAAGAGCAAGTCTTTTTGGCAGAGCTTCCGCAAGTCACAGAAAGGAGCGACGCGTCAGATTTCAAAAGGTACCTTAAGACAATAACACCAAAATAAATGATGTATGCGTATAAGGATTGCTCGTCAACACATGCACACCTTTATTTATTCATTTGACATTCAGGATTTGTCTTAATAAAATGAAAGCAGTTTGTTTGTTTTTGGTCCCGTCAGCTGACATCTCGACTTTTTACCTCGACAGGCGATGACGGTGTCGGCTTTGTGGCCAGCGAAATCACCATGAGCGACGAAGAGCGCATCCAGCTGATGATGATGGTGAAGGAGAATATGATCTCTATAGAGGAAGCTCTGGCACGGGTATGATGTCATGCATCCCAAAAGAACTTTAAGAGTTGGCTGTGGAAAAGGGGATCAGTGTGTGAATGGGGGTGTGTATGTATGTGTGAATGGGTGAATGAGAGGCCAGTTGTAAAGCACGACATTAGTCGAGTCCATTTACCATTTAGGCAAGTAAATAAAGTCTCCGGTTGAACCTGACCTTTGACCACGGTGTAGCAAAGTCTGTGGGCCAATCTGAATACATTAAAATAGCTGGAAATGATCTGTTTCTATCTAACACTGTCAGCTTTGTGAAAGTAATAATACTCTGATGAAGACATGTGGTCAGTTCATGGTTTCATCTGCTTGAAGTAAAGAATGCAGTTTTAATCAGTCCCTTTATGTGGGCCAGCCACATCAGCCGGTAGCTTAATGCACTATTCGTCATCTTTCGTTGCAGCTGAAGGAGTTCGAGATCCAAAACAAACAGACGTGCAGGTCCGAGCCCACTGAGTGGACCGACCCCTTCAGTCCCGCCCCGAACGAGTCGGTCAACTGCAACGTAAGTCTCAAAGCGCCCAGTCTGCGGGCATCTTTAGTTTGCTTTTTACATGCTGAATCACGACTTCAGGCAGAGTGTTTGTGCATGAGGGACCCTCCAGATCTACCAGTGCCAAGGCTGCTGAGCTGTTGACAGCGCCTCTCTCTTTCCCTCTGTCCCTGTCCCACCGATGAACCGGGGCCCCTCTAAAGCCCCGCAGCTCAGGGCCTTCTCCCAAACTGCAGGGCACTGGGCGGACTCCTATTCATCGCTGTCAAAGCGCTAACCCCCTATTGTGCTGTAGTGAGCGGGTGGATTCAGCACAGGGCCCTGTTATGCAGGCCACAGCTCTTTTATGCATGGGTGGGGTGATTAGGGGGCTCAGGTTCAGGGCACATTTTTCAGATTCGTCTGGATGGCCTGACTGTTTCTCTTTAGTGTGTGTGTGTGTGTGTGTTTTCATCTCACTTTCACATTCACTCACATTCTGTGCCATGATAGCACATCTGTCGCTCCTCGCCCCCTTGTTTGTTTCTTTATTAATTATAGGCCGCCTCTGCTTACACTGAATCATCCGTTGTAAAGTTGAAACTTCTAATCGGCTTTTCATTTTGTCTTCTGTGGTTCTGGTATGTGCATACCGCTCATGTTTTGGTCAGCAGATGAAACCTCAATATACGACCCGAATCTTCAAACGTACCACGAACACGAACTATCATTTCATGTGATGGTTTAGGTGATTTCCAAGCAGCTAGCTTTTCATTTTCCCACGTATAGAAAGCCTTTACTAGTCTGTTGTGATGCAGAGCATGTGGAACATCTGTTTGCATGAGCCTCTCTGTCATGACCGTGGTTTCCTACCACATATTTTTATATCGAGCTACATGTAGCTTCTACAGCAGGTACTTGCGGCAACATCTGTAGCCCGAACACAGCTCGCGTACTTTTTTCAGTTTCATACAAGTTACAAGAAGAGGAGAGCAATTAAAATTATTAAAATATACTTTATGAGCTCACTTATAAAGACATCAAAAGTGTCAACCTCCTTGCATATCCAAAATATGAAGCCTTACAGCTGGAAACAATCTACTGTGAACAGAGCCGTAGTGTTATTGTTAAAATGTTTTCTCTTATTCAAATTCTTACTTGTCTCTCCTCTTTTCTCAGCCTTGTGACCTGTCAGACACTGAACAAGAGGAATCTGTGACGTTCAGGAGGCTCCACAAACTGGTCAACTCCACCCGAAAAGTCAAGAAGAAGCTGATCAGGATCGACGAGTCTAAGAGGACCGGAGCAGACGGTACTAAAACCAGACTTCATCTCATAAATCCCACCTGGACGCGGCAGCCATCACAGTTTTTAAGTTTTCGTAGATGTTGCTTGTTTTCATCGTCCTACTGTGTGATCGAAAAGTGAAGAGAAGTTTTTTTTAATGCAGCCAAGATGAAAAACAACACAACAGGTGTTTACAGTAAGAACATACTGTATTAACAGGACACCATGATGCTGAACATGACGCAGAGTCTAGACAAAATATCAGTAATTGTGCTGGATCTAATTACTGTTTGACTAAGCATATTTACTGCAATAACAGTGTTTACAGAGTGTTTTCATAGGTTGTGTAGTCTGTGTGAATATATGTTTTGAAGAATACCGTCTTCAACTTTTTTCTAGCATGCATTTTTTTCCCCAACATGTTTACTATTTGATGATTTAAATGCCAAAACATGAATGTAATCAGTGGTGGGCCAGTAGATTACAAACCGTGTCAGAGGCTTGCAAAGAGTAGACTATAGGACACCATTAAAAATGGGGACAAAACTATGTTTAAGATAGATTTTCTTTGCAAATATTGATATTCAATGTTCTCCTGATCCTCTTTTTACCCTCCAGAGAGTCTAAACATAGACGGTCTTCCCTGTGGAGATGCCAGCGCCTCCCTGTACTCAGATGTCCAAAAAAAGCCTGTTGAATGCCCCGTGGACTCTCTGGCTTCAGCCATGCGGGAGCAGCTCACCTACGACAGGGACTCTGACAGCCTGACCACCTCGCCTTCCTCCAGCAGCCTGGACACGTGCAGCAGCCAGAAGATCTTCCAGGTCTTCAGCAAGTCCGGCGGCAGCCCCGTTCATCAGGAGACGAGTGTAGCGGGGGAGGTGGGGGAGGCGGCTGAAGGCAGCGGCTCCTCCTTCTCCGAAACAGAAGGCTGCAACGACGAGGAACCCAAAATCGCTCGCTCGGTGACGGACGGAGAACTCCGTCACCGGAACCTGCTCAGCCACCATGGGGTGAGTACAGAGGGGAGACGGGTGCATTCTTAAAGCGGTTCATCCTCAATCCATTTGAAGGTAGATTGAGATATAAATTGTAACACAACAGATCCACAATCCAGTTTACTGATGGCCACACACACAGGAAGTCCTGTATGCCTGAAAAACACTGATCATATACCGTATACACTCTCCTTTTGTCAACATCAGTCATATCCAAACTGATACCCATCAGTATTATGTACCAGTGCCATCCAGTAGTGGCAGTAGCTCAGTCTGTAGGAACTTGGCTTGGCGTGTAGGTACCAGTTCACCTTGAGCAACGTACTGAACCCCCAAATTCTCCCAGGGCGCCGCTACATGGCTGCCAATCACTCCACCATCTCTCCACATTTGTATGTCTGTGAGCCCTTTGTGTGTGTGTGTGTGTGTGTGTGTGTGTGTGGTTGTATTTCCAGCCTATGGATGTATAACTTGAGTAAAAAAAGAATTTCCCACGAGGGGATCAATACAAATTCTATTCTTTTTGTATTACACTGACAATCATGATCAATCATGTTAATTTTTGTGGATTTGCTCACATATGATCTGTGGTGAACTGACCCGCTGCAGGAACTTCTACGCTCCATGTTGCAGCTTTTTGGCAAAATGTTCAAAATATTTTTTTTTTCAATCAATAAATAGAACAACATATCCTCAACAAAAACTCAAATTGTTGCACATGTGATGCTCAAGTTGCAGTTCCTCCAGTGGTGGCTAAACACTCACAATATTCATAAAGTTCACCTACATCTCTGCATCTCCTTTATGAATATTTTTTGTTGTTTTGTTTTGTTTTTTGACAGAGAGCTTGTAGCTTTGGAGGATTTGACCTGACCAACCGCTCAGTGCACGCTGTCATTTCTGACAATGATAACACTGTACGTAACTGTTACTCCTCCTGAACATCCACAGACTGACTCAACAGTTAAACTTGTTTGTTTATTTGCCTTTTTTCTACTTTTTGTGTGTACGTGAATTAGAATAAAGACGGAGAAGGTCTGAGGGATCCCATTAAGTCTCCACCGACGTCTCGTATTTCCCTGGGCAAAAAAGTCAAGTCCGTGAGAGACACTATGAGAAAACACATATCCAAGAGATACCACTGTTCTCTCTCTGAACAGGTATGTACAGTACAGCACAGGAGCGGTGTTACTGTGAAGATCATGAAGCGTAGGTAATCATTTTCTCTCTTTTTGTGTTCCAGTCAAGCCCAGACCGAATCTCTAGCTGCCCTCACTCGCCTCAGACAGACTCTGACTCTTTGGAGAAACCCAAACTGAAGCCAGGAGGGTCTGTGGAAAGCCTGAGGAGCTCCCTGAGCGGACAAAGTTCCATGAGTGAGTCTGTGTTTACAGTGTGCATGTGCCAGATCTGGGTGAACTTGCACCGTGCACAGTGTTTGTTTTAACTTGGAACACCAGATGTGTGGTGTTTATCAGAAAAGGTGTTTGAAGGACGCATTTCAGATAGTCTAAACTTTCTGGCCCCCCCAGTCAGATTAAAAGACGCCTTTAAAATAATTTTTTAAATACTAACACACCCGTGCAGTCTTGTGGTTTCGAAGCAGCTCATTTGTCTTGTTGTGGTTTGTGTAGGTGGTCAGACGGTGGGCACCACTGACTCCTCCAACAGCAACAGAGAGAGCGTGAAGTCTGAGGACGGGGAAGAGGATGAGCTGCCTTACCGCGGACCCTTCTGTGGACGCGCTCTAGTTCACACCGACTTCACCCCCAGTCCATACGACACAGACTCCCTCAAACTGAAGGTAGGAACGCGTAACACATCCAGTGAATCACACAGTACGTAGAGCTGAGCTGACACCTCCTGAGAAACTCGAGCTTCATCTCTCGTCTTGTGTCGCAGAGCGGAGAAGTCATCGATATCATCAGTAAGCCTCCGATGGGCACGTGGATGGGGATGCTCAACGGCAAAGTCGGCACCTTCAAGTTCATCTACGTGGACGTCCTGAACGAAGAGGAGGTGAAGCCCAAGAAGACGCGCAGGAGGAGGAAGGCCCGGCAACCCAAACCCACCTCTGTGGAGGAGCTCCTCGATCGCATCAACCTCAAAGTAATCAGCTTACTGCATCATAATAACCTGTCTCACACACACTCCCAGCATGCATAATTTACAGTTAAAACCAGGAGACAATTAGCATAGCTTAGCATAAAGACTGGAAACAGGGGGAAACAGCTAGCCTGGCTCTGTCAGGAGGTTAAAGAAAACCCACCATGAACACCTCTAGTGCACAAAAAGTGCAAAAATGACAAGTTGTGGTGCTAAACCAATCATCTGCTCTGACTCTAGCCTCGTGCACACATGCAAGTGTATTTCACATCATGTGAGTTCTGGTCTACAGTTCTGGTTTCATCCATATCGTGCACGGTCAAATGAAATTTATTGATTTGTTTGTCCGTCATCTGTCCTCTCCTCTCCACAGGAGCACCTTCCCACCTTCCTTTTTAACGGCTACGAGGATCTGGACACATTCAAGTTGCTAGAGGAGGAGGACCTGGACGAGCTGAACATCAGAGACGCCCAGCACAGAGCTGTGCTGCTCACCGCCGTGGAGCTGCTGCAGGAGTATGATGGTGGGTCAGGTAATCTAAAAAGAGCGTTACATCTCATCTGAGCAGTGCACAAGACGTGAAACACATAAATAATATCAAATCAAACATGCAGAGAGACATTTGTAGTTTGAAGTCCTGTCTAATAAAAGTGAAACTTATTCATCAGTATTTAATCTTGTCATTAGGTTATTTCCAGTCCATAATTTTAAACAATCTGGTTATATATTTACCCCTGCTATGTTCAAAAACCACCCATGCACACACCACGCTCAGAGCTCACCAGCATTTTTTTCTCAAGATCATAAGATGTGACTGTCTGCCCCCTGTTGGCGGCATTGTGCCTTGCAGGAAGCAGCGACCCAGAGCGAAGCAGCAGTCAGTCTGGAGGCTCTCAGGAGAAGCTGCTCCTGGACAGACGCGGCCTCGCGGGAGACTCCCCGCGAGACTCCGGCTGCTACGAGAGTAACGAGAACCTGGAGAACGGTAATGACAGCCTGAGTCGCCTGTGAACACTGCCCGCCTCCTCTCCTGCGCTCTTCTGCCTTCATCCTTCACTAGAAAAAGACCCGCGGTGGTCTTCAGTCCCTCTCGACTGCTCGAGCATTCCAAGCCACAAAATTCAGTTTTCATGCTCCTCTGGAAAGACTCTGCTATCGTCACATTCACTTCTGATGTTCTGTTTTTTTTTTCTCCAAGCATCTTCTTCTTCAAGTCATACTTTCTTCTGTTTCTGCATCATTGAATCAAACTGTTCTTCAGTCATGATTTTGTCTGTTCAGTGACATTACTTTGCCTTTCTTTACAAGCATAACACTCAAAATGGGATAACACACGGTTCTCTGTTACTGTGGGACTAGAACGTTCACTTACATCATGTTAAACCGAGCGGTGACCTCTAAAGACTTATGCAAGCAAACTATATGTGGAGGCGCTCGCAGGTCTGCTCACAAATAGCTCTGCAGTTGTGAGTTGTGTGGTGGGTTTTTCTTTTGCGTTTGCTGAAAATGGTGACCGTTGAACCGGCGTGCTATAATATTTAAATAGTTTTAAAAAAAATAATAATAACTTTCTCGGTAATTGCAGTACATATTTACTGTGAATGCTTTCTTTATTCATACATATATCATTCTTATTGTGGTTAATTTGGGTAGGCTGAAGTCTCAAAGTCGTGCTTACTGTTAAATGAGGGTTCATGTGAATGTCAAAAGGTCACGTGGTTAGAGAACTGTGTCAGATCAGCCACACTTGTACAGTGTATTTCTTAAGATTTTTGCTGTTTGTGTGTATATTTTTTTAGTCGAGTAAAATATAACGTTGCACAATATTTTATGACGTGCCTGAAAGCTGCGTAACGCAGAAGAAGACTTAAAATATTTACTAAATACTATAATACTTGTTAAAATATGGCATTTTGTATAATTGTAAATGCACTAAAATGCAGACTTAGGACGACCTTTTGGTTTAACACGACTCATTCTAACACTTCTGACCGAAGTGCAGCAGGCCGACGGCCTCAAGTCTCATTTTCTGAAGTGTGCTTCTGTCATGGTTGAGCGTGAGGAATAAATTGCTCCATGCTTCACCAGACTCGACTGCTTGCTTCGTTTCTTTCATTCATTTTTAGAATTTTTCTTTTGGCATCCTTTCACAACAGCCACTCTCTTCCAACACTGAGCGCTCTGCTGCTGCTTTTGTTCGAGTCAAATTCATGTCACAACTGACCGACACCTGCATGATCTGCGCACACTTCGCTTGTTTATTTCAGGAAGGGACAAAAAGACTTCTTCGTCCATGAGCAGGTCCTCTTCTGGTTATGAGTCAAGCCGCCTCCCGTCCCCAGAGTGCCCGGTCGTCCTCAAGACTCTGATCTCCACCCGTAAACTCCAAAGTAAACCAGCACACCTGCCCTGTATCTCACCATCACCAAGACCCCCTAAGAACAGCCTTACTCTCCTAAGTCTAGCAAAAGGTCTTGTTCCCGGGAGAGCCATTGCTAGAAGCCAGAGCTGCCTGGAGCTCAGAAGAAACCCCGCACCAGGGCTGCTGAGGCGGAGCTTCTCCCTGACTGCACGCCACGAGAGGCGATTCATCAACCCCAAAAACTGGAATCTGACCCCCAACGTCAAAACTGAGAGCGCACAGCACACAGCAAATCCTCAGAAACACTGTGAGGTCATGTCTCCGTCCTCATCGCGCAACGCCGCATGCACCGCGTTCAACACAGACACAGGACACGCGTTTGCCCCTAAACAAGCAGAGACAACACAAAGCACACACCTCCAGCTGCCACCCACAGCCCCAGCAGAAAGGTCCAATCATCCTTTAATTACACCTTCCATACCAAACCCACGCCGAGAGCCCGCGCTAACAGAGACTGCCTGTTTGTACGACTACACAAACCGCGTGTTGTCTGAGGATTCGAGGAGACATTCAATTTCAGCCAATTTTGAAGCCCGCCGGCTGAAAATGAAAAGAAAGACACCCATAAGCTCAGGAAATCTGAGTTCCCTGATGGAAGAAAGACTGTAGCTGCAGGGTACCGACCTCAAAAACGCAGCCACTGTCTGACAAGGCCTCAAAAGTACGGCGAACTCTCACTTCACAGATGTTAATTGCAGTTGGATGAGCATCTGTCTTTGATAGCTGATGATCCCTGAAAACATAAGCATGGATTGGTTCACCTGAGGTAAAAATAAAAGGGGATTACTCTTTCTGAGGTACAGTTTTCCACAGTAGCTACAAAGTTTAATCAAACAGGTATAAAATCAGCACTTTTTAGTCGGCTGAGGTGGATCACATCCAACACAAAGTTCAGGCTGGTAGAACTAATCCTCCTTCAGGAAGCGTACCTAAGGTTTAGACAGACAAACTACTTACACCTGAATCCGTCTGGTTATGGGGCGGCACGGTGGCGCAGTGGTTAGCACCGTGACCTCACAGCAAGAAGGTGGTTCGAGCCTCGGCTGAGGCCTTTCTGTGTGGAGTTTGCATGTTCTCCACACACTTAATATGTTCACTGGCGACTCTAAATTGGCCATAGGTGTGAGTGTGAATGGTTGTTTGTCTCTGTGATGACCAGCGACTTGTCCAGGGTGTACCCCACACCTCTCGCCCTGGGATAGGCTCCAGCCCACCGTGACTCTGATGAGGATAAGCGGTTACAGATAGATGAATGGATGTATAATACCCCAGTCTCTATTTCAGATGTTCTCCATTCAGCTGAATCCTGCCAAGAATTACACAAGTAGCATCATTTATCCCGTCAACAACAGCTTTATTAATTAAATTAAACTGTTTTTAAGTGTATATTGTTAAATGTGTTTATCTCTTATTGTATTTTTGACAACAAGACTTTTTTACCGAAGACATTCTGACACGTCATCGTAGTTGATTCCGTTTTAGTGTCATGGCTTACCGGGACGTGTGAAAAGATGCATTTTTAATTTTCACTGGTAACATTTGTGCTTTTCCTACGACGACAACTCACGAACATTTTGTCGATATCCGTGTAATCTAACTGCAAGAAGTGTTGACAGAACACGTAGCACCAAGCAAGCCTTTGTCTCATGTAAACATGATTTGTTTATTTCCGTTTGATATCAGTAAATCATGTACAGTATTTTCATGTTCATTAATTTAACTAATAAAAGTTTCTTTTCTATACGCATTTTAAAAATGCTTACAAGGCTCATGATCACTGCTGAACGCTCACATCAACATGTTTTATCTCTCTGACAGTACATCTCTGAAGGCACCAAATAGTAGAAATTACAAATAGCAGTATTTATTATCACATTGTCACATGACCAGTAGTTCTAAACAGTTGCTCACCACTGTTAGCTGTCATTTTTTACATAAATAATTACATATGCACGCTGTGTAAAATTAAAAAACTGATTTGTTGTGTATTAGTGATTTAAATCTCTCAGCCAGTGTGTGTTTTATGATTTATCTGCTCTGGTTAAAAGCAGCATTTAGTTCATAGTTTAGCCTGTAGTGGCATTTCATGAAGGCACTGCCTGACCAGCCCCAGTGCATCCAGGGCGGTACCCCAGGCGAGGGTGACTCCCCAGCCTCCGTGGCCATAGTTATGGACCACAGGCACCCTGCGACCGGGAAGCTGCATCAGCTCCTTCTCCACCCTCGGGTTCCTCCTGCTGGGCCTCAGGCCCACCCACTTGCTGAGAACTTTGCCGTGGCTGAGCGACGGCTCCAGCCTGCTGCAGCGCATCAGGATGCTGTTCGTGTCTCCTTCGTCCACATGCAGTCGCCAGTCCTCCTCCTGCCTCGTGCCGCCGACAGTGACGCTGTGTATGCCGGGGTAGATGTAGGTCTTACCATCTCCGTCTCTGATGAAGTGCTGCAGCCACGGGGCCTCCATCTTAAGCACCTGGCCTCTGACTGGGTACACTTGGTTGTCACCCACCAATGTTTTGGAGCCAAGACCTGAGCAGTTGACAATGATATCATAGCTGTTGCTCAGTTCCTGGAGACTGTTGATGGTTCTCTGTTCCACTTGACCTCCAGCTTTTCTGAACCTGTAAAACAACACAAACTCTTGTCAAACTCTAATAACAATACAAACATCTTTGACATGACAGAGAGGGTTTAATCTGGAGGGCAAACCTCTTCTCGAGCCACGGCAGGTAGCTGGAGCATTCACATTTTAAGGTGGTGAACGCATGGCCAAACTTGTGATCCGGAAACCTTTTCAATTCCTCCTCAGTCATGAATCGAAAGCCGATCACAGATTCTGCCCAGAAGGGTTTCCTCTCAGCTGGAACCTCCTTGAAAATTTGCCAGCTGAAAAAAAACAACAAAAGTCACTGGATGCAAAGAGATCTATTTTAATCGTGACACCGCGTGCAGAGTATTTGCCCCTTTTTATAGCCCCATATAACAATTGTTACCCAGAGCTCAGCATTACTCCAGCTTCAGGTGAGTGTTGAGATTGAGCAATGGCCAACAGGTGATCAAAGCTGTCCTTGAACCAGCGCTTTTGTCTTTCCAAGGGAATATCTGAGTGAGAAATACAGTAAAAAAAAGTCATTTTCAACATGCACATGCATGCACTGCATATGTACTGATCATATAAAGGGTGGGGATATCTGAATTCATATGCATGCTGGTAAAACTGCACTGACTGCAGAACATTTTAAAACATCACTTCTTTTAATGCATTTTCTGAGAGGGAGAGAGATTGTTACCTGGAAACTTTGCAGCAAACAGGATCCCAGCAGCTCCATCGCTGGTGGTGTCTGGACTGAACTTGTCAGCCAGCAGAGTGACGGAGCAGAAAGGAAGAGCCTCTGCGATGCAGACGGCGGTGGAGAAGCCGATCACGCCTGCTCCCACCACCACAACCCTGACATTTTTCATCCTGGATAAAGACGTGCGTCTCGAGCTGGAGGTGAACTGGAGCAGAGGATTGTGTCAAATGCTGCTCGAACGCTGCAAGATAACCTCTGATACGAGCGGCTCTACAAAAGTTAATCCACAACTACTAGCCTTAATCTCAAATAACAACTGCACAGTCCAACAATCAATAACACAAAGCTGACTTCATTGGAGTAATGCATTACATAACAGGCATTGTAAAGTGGGCAAGCAGGTTATCTGTGTGTCAAACTGACCCAGTATTCTTTTAAAGTTTGAAGAACAAAAATCCTCAAACAATAAAATCCACATTAACTTGTTTGAGTCTTTCTTCTATATATTTAGTCATTTCTCATCCACCTTGTTCATAAGAGCTGCTGTGACAAGTGACACGTTTACAAGTCTATCTTATCTTATCTTATCTTAAGTATGTGTGGCAGAGGCCAGAGGTGAAACAAGTATTCATATTCATTCAGTAGAAGAATACAAAAGTAGAAAATATAATCTACTTAGAAGTATCAAAATAAATGCAGTAGAATGTCCTTTTTATTATTTGATTCTTCTTCCTGATGCATTAAGGTGTAAAGAAGTATTTTATGGAGGTGGAGCTCATTTCAACTAGGCTAGTTTAATCTGTGTCAATGCATCATAATCAAAATAATCAAACACATATAATGAAGTGAAAAGTACCATATTGCAATATTCTCTCTATATATAGCCTACTCGTGTAAAGTGCACATACCTCAAACCCGTACAAGCAGGTTAACACACCCTGAAGGTGCCTCAACATTATGGACTACATTTTGCGCAACTTGCATGAGTTTGTGAGGAGCAGGTGGTCGGATCAACTCGACCGCACAGAGTTTAAAGTGAATGTGATCAATGGGAACTGTAACACATCATGTAATTGTATTAAAACACGCTGTTTTTTGACAAATGTGCGGCTGACAAAGAGTATTACGTAAAAGCGGTCAGAGTTAATTATCACTTAACTGGTTATCGCTGCGGCTTTCACTGCACAGAGGACTGCCGGTAAATGTTTTCTCCCGTCTTTGCAGGAAGTCTTTCAGCAATGACAATAATTATTTAGATAAACAAAAGTTCAGTGTATAAATAAAAATGCAAATCATAGTTTCTTCTTCTCATTTTAAAGAAATATCCAAAGAAAAATAGCTCGTTACAAGCCTGTTTCATGCAGTAAACACTAACAGCTGATCTTTAAAACACGTGTCAGTTCACACGTAAGGCGCCCGTGCCATCCACAGCATGTGTAGCTCAGCTGTGCCTGGATCTCGTCCAAGCCACCAACCACTTCTCGCGAGAAGTCACACACGTTCACGTCCTCCTCCCCGTCCAACGGTAGTCGAAGGTAAGGTCCTAAAAGCTCACTATTTCAAATTACACCGCGGTGTGTGACCTTAAACCGCTCGGGTCCTGTCACAAACATAAACATCACTTCTTTAAATCGTTGTTTCGGTCCCACGTGTTCGTATTTATGCCGGTTTGTGGCCCGTTTCGGGCTAGCAGCGGCTGCATTGTTTCAGACGATGTAAGTTAGCATGTGTGCTAACCTTCAAAGGTGTTCACATCACTGCAGTTTAACCCAAAACAAGCAGGTAAACTTTGTATGAAGACAAAATACTACACAAAATACTGCACAAAGTACTGCTGGGTGGATTAAATATGTGTATGAAAGCAGTATCAGTTCTCCTTTTCCTTTGCTCACTTGCTTAATTTACATAATTTTGGGTTTTTGACTGTCCAGATAAACAATTTAAAGACCTCACCTCGACCTCATGAAGAGCCTTCTTTACTATAACATTCATAAACTACATTATTTTCATTAATTCATCTGTTGAATAATTATTTGGTAGAAAATAATGAAAACACTCAAAGATCTTCACTTTACATGTATTATATACTATATCATATCATATCGTGTATATATATATATATATACACATATTTATACATGTGTACATACTATATATTGCAGTTATGTATGTATGCACACCTTGCACAGGCTAAATATACGACACATTTCTCATCGTTTTTCATTTCATCGTCTAAAACTCAAAGATCTTCACTTTACAGTCAAGAGGCAAAAAACTGCAGTTCCTCAAACGTCCACTAGAGGCTGGCTCCAGAAGTGAGTCAGTCTCCATAAGTCCCCATGTTAAAAATGACCAACTTCACAGCAGAAATAAACATGTTTACAGCCTGGTACAAAAAACTTATCTTAAGTATGTATGCCATGAGGCCGGTGGTGAAATAAGTATTCATATTCTTTTAGATACAATGCTTAAGTAGAAGAAGAAGTCATGCAACAATGTAAACATAATTAAATACAAGTAGACATCATGCATTTAAAGTATAAAATAAAATCTACTAAACAAAAGCTGTCAGACTCTTTAACACCAGCATGACTTCATGACTTGTTTCTGTATATATTTCTTAACTATGAGTAATTTATTATCAACCTCGTGTACACAAGCTGCTGCTGACAAGTGAATTTCCCCGATGTGAGATCATTAAAGTCTATCTTAGCATAATTTTCTGTTGACCGACTTGTCACAGTGGCGCAGGGTTATAATCTGACCCACCTTGCCGCATGTCACCAATCCAATCCATCCAATAAACGTTAAACAAGCCCCAAAAATATCTTTGAAAAAAAAAAAAAGCAATGCATTGATCGGGAGTTAAAGTTTGTAAATTCAAATTCACGCGTGCAAATGACAAAAAGTGTCGTGCCTCTGTCTTATTCACTGTAAGCCTGTGTTAATAGAGTTTTGCTTTTCATTGCTACAGGAACAGAAGTGAACTGAAGTGTTGAGATGTCACAGAGAGCAGCCAGGACTTCATCACTCATGGCCCTTCGTTCAGATTCACATAAGCAAAGCATCCTGAGCAAATTCGACAAGCTCAGGAAAAAGGACCTGCTGTGCGACATCACTCTGGTTGTAGAAGACGTGCACTTCAAGGCGCACAAAGCCCTGCTGGCTGCAAGCAGCGAGTACTTCTCCCTCATGTTTACGGCAGAGGATCGGATTGGTCGGCCTACCTACCGGCTGGACAGCGTGGCAGCTGAGACGTTTGCAGCAGTGCTGGAGTTCATCTACAGCGCTGAGGTGTCTGTGGAGGAGAGCGTCACGGAGCAGCTCCTGGCCACGGCTCGTCTCATGGAGGTAAACGACCTCGTGAAGGTGCTGAGTGGACTCACACACTCTGCTGTTAGAGGTGAGGAGGTGAAGGTGGATGTAGCCGAGGCGCCCGATCCATCCAAGCGCAAAAGAGGACGACCAAAGAAAAACATGCATGTGCCTGTGACAGATCTGGAGGAGAGAAGTGCGCCGTGTGAGAGCTCAGAGGAGATGCAGGCTGAAGATGCGGAGTCACGACCTAAAGACGATGCAGATTATAACCCAGGAGCTCTCCAGAGCCGGCAGAGCAAACGCAAAATCAAGCCGCCTGTAAAATACAAGAGCTACAAGGTGGACGGTGACACAGGAGGAAGCAAAGAGCCCGGGAAGAGAGGCAGGAAAAGGAAATACCCCAAAACTGAGGCCCGGTGCGAGGACTGTGGAAAAGTGTTCAAAAACCACCTGTTTTTAAAGATCCACCAGAGGACTCACACAGGTAATCTGCCCTGCGAGTTAAGAGGATGAAGGTGGAGGTGGTTTGAATTTAACATCATTTGAAACACCCTCGACTCCCCTAAAGGATCAGCCCACTTTAAATTGAACAAATTAAGTCTTATTTTGATAGTTTTGGTCTGAAGAAAGGTCCAAACATTTCTATTCAGCTGCTAGAGAGCTACAACAGCTCTCGTATGAACATTAAATGTCTGCGTCTGTGTTACAGATTGCTTGATTGCTGGAAATTGGCTCAGTTAGGACTGATTAGGGTTTAATTAACACTCAGGCGGCGTCCATTGCATGTGTTTGATTCTGTTAAGAAGTTGGAGCATCTGTCTCTCTTTACTGATTGACCTCAAAGTTGCCACACCATCCCTACTAAACTCCACCGTTCTTCCTCAGGAGAGAAGCCTTTTCGGTGTCCGGTTTGCGCGAAGGGTTTCACCCAGAAGCACACTCTGCTGACTCACCAGCGCATGCACACCGGAGAAAAGCCTTTTGTTTGTACCGTCTGCTCCAAAGCGCTCTCCACCAAACACTCCCTACAGGAGCACATGAACATCCACGGAGGTAGGTAGGACCCGACTGGGTTTATCGTGTTTCGTCTTCATTTGCTCTGTTTGGGTTTAAATGATGTCTCTTGACCTGCGTCCTTAGAAGGGAAGCCGTTTAGCTGTGAGAAATGTGGAAAGAACTTCACTCAGAAGAGGCAACTTAAAAGCCACTACAGAGTTCATACAGGTAAGAGTCACATCGTTCAGGAGCAGCAGGTTCATTCTTTTGTCGTCACTCCTAAAGGCTGAATGATGTTTCTTTTTTTAAGGGAAATCGTTACCAGAATGCGCTCATTGTCATCACAAGTTTCTGGACACGGCTCAGCTGAAGAAGCACCTGAGAACTCACACAGGTAAAGTCAGACAAGGCCACAGCAGATCTGTCAATCATTTCTGAGCTAACTTAACCGGCTCATGACAGTAATGATATCCTTACAGGTGAGAAGCCTTTCACCTGTGAGATTTGTGGGAAGTGTTTTACAGCCAAGAGCACACTGCAGACTCATATCAGAATTCACAAGTGAGAAACATTTATATAATAATATATACACTGCCTGTGATCTAATTTAAATATAAAAGCATTGATTATAAAATTCAAAATGTCTTCTTGCAGAGGCGAGAAGCCGTATGACTGCAGCATCTGCAACAAATCATTCTCAGACCCGAGCGCGAGGCGGCGACATGTCACCTCTCACTCGGGGAAGAAACCCTTCACCTGCTCCCTCTGCAACCTTTCCTTCACCCGCATGGACAATCTGAAGACACACACCAAGTCGCACAACAAGGAAAGAGCTGCAACAACAGAAGCCACATCGGACACGGCGGTACCGGACACCGCAGCGCCGCCGGAGGAGGTGCGCAACATCCTTCAGCTGCAGCAGTACCAGCTGCCCTCCAGCTCCGAGCAGGAGATCCAGCTGGTGGTGACGGGAGACGTGGACGACATTAACTTCGTGCCGGCTCAGGATCAGGAGATCAGCATCATCACCACGGAGGGAGGGGCGACAGAATCGGCCCACTCCAGACTCGCCCTCCTCACCCAGTCGTCAGGAAACGTGCAGAACGTTGCTCTGGTCACTCAGGCTGGGGTCGTGGACCAGAGCCCTCAGATTCAGACTATCAGTATGCTAGAGAGCCAGATGACTCACCAGCCTGAGCAGATGCATGTTATCACTCTGAGCAAAGAGGCGATGGAGCACCTACAGGCCCATCACGGCCCACCGCAGCCCCTTCAGATAGCACCGCGACCTGTCCAGCAGCTGCAGGTGATGCACCAGCCGATCCAGCAGCTGGCTGTCACTCAGGAGAGCCCGCAGGGTCAGGTGAGCAGGGAGCAACACAGCCAGGCCATTCACATCAGCAGCCAGAGCAGCCAGCCCATCTCCATCAGCCAGACCAGCGAGCAGATCTCCAGCCACCACATCCAGGGACAGACGTTTCAGATCCAGGCTGGAACCGTCTCCTACCTGTACACCACCGGGCTGCCGCAGGAGAGCTGAGTGTGGATAATGCTGCTACAGCACACATTAATAATGGATGAAGAATATTTTTAAAGGAATTTTAGTTTTCCAAAACTTTTCCAACATTGTAACTCTGAAACATACCAGCACGACACTGGTTTCACTTCATGTCAACACACGGTTAAAGTCGATGTTTTGAAACAACATGTTCTTAGAAAAAAACAAGCACTCAGACCAATTCTTGATTTTTTGAGGCCAGTAATGATATTTGAGAGCTACAAAGGTCATATAATATTCAGTTATAGACAAACATTACATCCAAATATTTTAAATGAGGATCCCTTAAATTATTTTGATTTTATTTATTTTTTTAAGAATTGTGACCAAGATATGAACCAAGCAGCATTTTACTACTGAAAAACTTGACACCTGACACTGTGTACGATGTATCTGCAATAAAATCATATCTGCCTAGGATATTCTAATACATTCAGTATTAGAATATATTGTTCAATATCTTAATCGTGATATATTTGATCAAGATATTGAGTAATCAGTCACATTTTGCATTAAAAAAGGGTGTTTGACAGCAAATTGCATGTCTTGGATGATAAAATGAGGTGACTGAATGCATGAATTCATCTAAAGACGTATAATAATATATATAAAAATAGGGAAAATGTCAATATTTCTTGATTTCTTGATCAAATTCACATCATTTTATTAAGACTAAATACAACATGTTTATTTTCAGTTGATAGAAATTCATTACTCATTCATTACTTGTCGTGTGGTGCTGAAATATGAATTAAAGCTGCACTTAAAACTGAGGTTCATGTTTTAGCTTTGAAAATATAAATAAGAGAGCTGCAGAAGACGCAGTAAATCTGGAGCTTGAACAGTCGGCACAGAAAGCACGGAGCGCTCTGCATGTCAAACAGCAGCTGACTCGTTAAACAAGTCGGTGTTGCTTTACAAAATACCCAGGGGGGTGACGCTCACAGTTCTGGCAACGTCGTCTCAGCAGTCAGGACACGCAGGCGAGTCGCATCCTGAAAGAACAACGAAAGGCTGATTTGAATGTTGATTGTGTATTTATCCAAGGACAGTGTAACGGACGTCTGGCTGTGTTAGTACTTCACATGTATCTGATAAAATACAGGCAGTCTTAATGTGAAGAGGCAGTGTCTGCAGCTTCAGCATAAAGCTAGCTAGCTATTTTACAGACAAATATGAGACCGGTATCAATTTTCTCATCTAACTCTCCGTCAGAAAGCAAATTTCCCAAAATGTCAAAGTGTTCCTGTGAGGAATAATAATGAATCAATAATTTAATTAAATGAAACAAATAATTCAATCACAACTAAATCTATAATATATGATTGAAAAACACTTTTTGTGTTATCGTTTCGAGGGTTAATAATGAACTTAGAGGCTCAATTTTTAAGTGAACATGGACGAGAACACTGAACTCTTTTATTTAAAATAACGGTCATATTGTCTTTTATTGTCTTTCTAATATTTTTTATAGTTATTGTCAAATTTCTATTTTTCTATTTGTGTTTCTTAACTTCCATTACGTCACTCATCTTCATCTTTTTTTAATATATTTTTCTCATGTTGTGTTGTTGTTGTTTATGCACTAACATGTCAATGCAAATTACTCCTATGTGAAAGCCTAATAAAAATTTAAACATCTACAATTTTATGAAACATTTGCTGATCTAGTCATGTGGACATGAATACCAAACAAAAAGAGTAATAATAAAGTCAGAAATGTGTTAAACCTGACTGTTACCAGCTGTGAGGAATAAGAAAATCACATAAACATACTATATATCATAATATTACCATAAGAAGACACACTTCACTGCAGCACTCTTAGGAGTTTAAACTACACTGTGCTCCTCCGGCTCACTCACCGCTTTGGGCCGGTCTATTCTTGTGTCAGGACGGCTCCTGGCTGTTTCTGCTCTCTGGTGTCTTGGCTGTGTGGCAAAGTCCTGAAGTGTGGCGTAGTTTGTGAGGCTGCCAAGCTGCAGGGTGGACTTCTGCTGCTGCTGACCGGTCCTGTGTGGACCTGAGACAGAAATAGAACAAAGAGTGAGCATCACTGCTCCAAAATAATAATGGAGTTTTAAAAAATGTTAGGAGTATCTGGACAACACGAGGGCTTTCATTTTATCTCTGCACCGCATGAGCAGCAAGAAATCAAGGTATAACTCACAAGATACGATTTGCAGATTATCACTTCACTGCTCTGAGATGAAGGTTAGATTAAGGTGGGTACAGTACCTGCTGAGGGACTTCTAGTACTCAATCTGCTGAGTGACAGCGTGTAATAAGTCCTGCTTTGCCCTGTGATGGAACAGATACAGAGAGAATCAGGAGTGAAATGTCAGGTCAGATCATTTGAAGCCAACAACAGAGAGGCTCACGGAGGCTCCGCCATACCGTGCCATGCCTCGGTTGGTTTTGTACCTGTCATAGAGGTGCACCTGGAGAAAGCCGCCTCCATGTCGTTCACCTGGTTCTGCAGTTTATCCACCCGCTGAAAGGCTTCTTGTTTGAGGCCGAGCTCCTGCTGCAGCTTCCCCTTCACCTGCATCCACAGAAAACATGAAGTCATCCATTACGTGACCATTTTTATGGATAGTCTGTCCACCACTTTGGTCCAGACTGTGGTCCAAATGTTTCATGAAACTCATGTACAGACATTCGTGGTTTCCAGAGGAGGAACCATACTGACTTTGATGGCTGACTATGATAGTGAAATATCTCAATAACATTTGGATGGATTGCTTTGAAATTTGGTGCACACATTCATGTTTTCCTCAGGATCATTTGTAGTATCTGGTGATTCCCTAATTTTCACTCTAGCGCCATCATCAGGTCAAAATTTCACTGTATACAATTCTTTGGTTTATGACCAAATACCTTAAAAATGAATGAGCTATAGTTTGTGTGTTTAACACTAATGCTCTGTAGACTTTAACCTCACAATGAAAATTTCTGTTTAAACTTTAAATTCTCATAATGTTACATATTTAATAATAAATAATCATCTTTAAGTTGTTGTCATCTTCTTAACTTCAGACATACGGAAGCCCTGAGTGGTCATACTGTACATTGACACATTTTATTTTCTACGTTTTATCCTGATAACAAGTTAATTTTTTGTTGTTTTCCCGAGATAACGACATAAATAATTTGAGATCTCGAGAAAACAAATAAAATTAACTTGAGAGGAAAAACAGGAAAATAAAATGTACGAATGCATGACCGCTTAGGGCTTCCGTACAGACACTAAAACAAAGACGCAATCTTTTATTTATTTATTTTTCATGTGTTTTGTTTAATTAACTCAAAAAAACTGAAATAAAAATTACCTAAACACGAATAAAGATATTTTATTTTATATTTTCTTAATTGATTTTTGCATATCATTACTGTCCAGTAACATCAGGCATCAGAAGGTTTCATCATTTTATAATTCTTCTTCTGGGTTTTTTTCTTAAGTTAAATAAACGGTTAAAAACCTGTTTGAATTAAATGAAAGCAAAGCTTCAGAGGACAACTTTAATCTGTAATGATTTGTCTGACAGCAGAAATACACTCAGTAACTTCATCAACACACACACACACACATGAAGTCTATTGAAGGTCATTCACAGACCTGTCGGATCTCTTTGGCGCTGCGTTGTCGGTGTAACTGGTTCAGCTTGCTGCCCCGGTCCAGCTGCTCGCTGAGCGCCCTGACCTGCCTCTCTCGGTCCTCCACGTCGGCTCTCATTTGTTCTAGGCTCTGCACTCGATAGCTGTCCAGCTCCTGCCTGCTGCAGGCCTCCTGCGCCGACTGATGCCTGGACACCTGGAGCTCCTCTGTCTGTGTAGCAATGAGTATTTAGTGAATATATACAGGCTGCACTTTGGCAGCTTCATACGCCTGCCTATAATTAATCAAATCATGTGGTTGTATACCATCAATACATTAATAATATTATGCAAATGAAGGTTAAGTGAAACAGTTTTAACATTTTTTCTGAGTGTGTCGTGTGTGAGCTTCATGTTCGGGCAGCTGAAGTGTGGATGAGACTTCATGTACCTTCCTGCTGAGCAGCTTCTTGGTGCTGCTGCACTCGGCCTGACAGCGGGTCATCACCTTCCTCACGACGTCCAGCTCCTCCTGCAGCAAAACCACCTCCTCCTCTGACATCATCTTCACCCTGAGAGCCTCGGCCCGACAGTTAATCTCCCTCTGGACAACATGAGAAATGTTCTCATCGTTATCTTCTCTGTGATACAATGCTCACTTTCCCAAACTTCAGCAAAGGTTTAAGATAAACATACGGCAGTGAGACACAAAAATAAAGGACACTTTAACACAACACAACTTTTTGCTTCCTTGTGCATCCTCTTACTCAACATGTTGTGTTTGCTCTGCCGTCCTGCGGGGGATGAATCTGATTTGTGAGTATTGAATATTCTGCTGCTGACCTGCTGAGTCTGGAGCAGCTGTCGGTGAAGTTTCTCCTGGTCGACCAGCTGCCTCCAGCTGCTCAGAGCCCTCAGTTTACAGAGCAGAGCGGTCAGCCGGCTGTTCTCCATGTGCAACTCATGGACTTCTTCTTTCTGATGAAAACAGGTAGGATGCACTGTTTATCCAATCGATGTAAACATTCAGTTCATGCATGAAGAATATTTTTGTTTTCCCCAACAAAACTGATCATCTGTGCACTACACCGCACAGCCTTACTGCACACCTTTAACTGCGTGAGCGCGAGTCCGTCGTTGTCTTTGGTGCAGCCGTACTTCTTCTTGAGTTTAATAATTCTGTCCACTCCTTCGCCTCTCGTTCTGTTCACCATCTCACTCACATCCTGCTCCATCTGTCGGCCGTGCTCATCAAGCCTGGCCTGGGATACAAAAACACACACATAAAGGTCAAAAAGTAATCATTAGAAACCTGGAAACTGAAGAGAAAATATTAAAGAGCATGAGAGTAAAGCTTCAACAGTTTCAACAGGACTGAAATTACATACAGCTACTGTATATAAATTAAATATTTAAAATGTGAAGATGAACTTGTCATTTTGCACGTTGACTCTAGAAATCAGTCAGCCGTGCACAATCCTCTAAATTTAAAAATAAAAGTTGTAGTAGTGCTTAAAAAAGTGTTGTGCAAAAGATAAATATGATACATGTTGGACCAAAGAATACACCACCTAACATGCAAGATCAAATGTCTCACCTTTAGCTGGATGCAAGTGGAGAGGAGGTGTCGGACCAAAGGGTTGTAGCGTTCTTTGAATTTCAGGCTGAGTCGCTCCTCTAGAAAACTCTTCTCTTGTTCCAGATGAGCGACTTGAGCCCGCAGCGCTGAGATCTCCAACATCATCCCACGACAAACAGCAGCCACCTGATGCACAAAAACATTTACTTTTATAGGAATGCACTTGTTTGTCCTGACAAGGAAGTTTTAGAAGTATCGTGTCATGAAGTGTTGGAGAATGTGATTACATAACACACAATAATACAGAAATAACTTGACATCCATTTTCCAAAGAAATCAAATCATTGCTACACATTTCACATAGAAAAACAATACAAAGCTGTCTATATAAAATTATTTTTCTAAATGAAGAAGTACGGTCCAAACACTTAACAATATTTCTGGTAAAAATTGGTGAGATACAGACGCTTTATTTGGTTTGGTTGACCCAGATTTATTGCTGTCCTGCTGCTATTGTGGTTTCTTTGAATTAAACACTTCATTTCCCAGCTGCCTCAGTTAAGCAGCTCTCCCAAGTAACAGCAGAAAACCGACACGTGTGGACAAAAGTGAGTAAAAGCCTACGACGAGGATTTGAGTTACTTTATCTCACAAGATTTCTCTTTGTTGTTTGCAGTTGCAGTAGTTACCTCTTTGTGAGAGTTGCTGGTCTGAGAGTCCTTAAGATTCTTTAAATCCTGAAGTTAAACATGGAAAAGACGTCATACAACACATTAAAAACAGTACAGTCAAGATTCTGTGAGCAATTCACCCCTGAAAATGATCACACGTGCAACTAAAAACACCTGGTGACAGGTACAGTGTGTCTTTCCTGGCAAAAGGTGACAGTCCCCACTCGTACCTGTTCTCTCTGACACAGCAGCTGAGTCTCCTGCTGCAGAATCTGTTCATAAAACTGTGAGTAAAGCAGGAAGCTGCGGCGCTCTCGCTCCGTCAGAGAACAGCCGAGGCGAGTGAGGCACTGCTGGAGGTGATCCTGAGAGATGCTCAGCTGAAAGAGGAGACACTCGGGAGGCTTATTATGACTCAGCATCACTCTCATAATACGTCATCGAACACATGCTGTAGTTTCAAGTACCAACACACTACAGGCTGTCAGAGTACCAGTGAACATAACAAAACCAGAGGGAGCAAATGTACAGAGTCACCTCACCAAAACTGTAATTAGTTACTTCATGTTATTAGCAGTTATTTACAGGAGTACCTGTCCGTCAGCCGCTTCAGCTCCCTCCATCAGCTGCTGGATGAACGTCTCCACAATCTGCGGCCGCTCAGGGGACAAAGTGTACTTCAGTGGGGCTTTCTTCCACAGCTCTGACCACACACACACAATATTTTTTATGTTATTTTCTCTTTTGTATTAATCAGCGCTTAAAGGGAGATTTCGTGTTTTTTGGGCACCTGTAGGGAGGCTCGCGTCCTGTCGAGTCCGCTCTGAAACCACCAGGGTCATCTCTCCGTTAATCCTCCTCTGCACAGCTCTGATCATGTCGCACTCGGCGCTCTCCAGCAGTCTGTGAAGCTGAGAGGAAAAGACGGTGTGTTTTGCAAGCTACAAACACACAGCACGATAATGCAGTTAAGTAGTTTGACTGTACCTGCCAGGCTTTCACATCAACCTCTGAAGCTCCAGGGGGCGGCAGGAGAGCCTGACTGCCAGAAATCAAGACCTCGTAGTCCCGCTCCTTCCCCATGTGCTGAGCCAGAGCTCTCATGCTGGGGTGGAAGATTTCAGCTCTGTAAGGTGAGAACAATTGAAACACAAGATACTGATACTGAAGCAGCCACTGACACAGATGAATGAATAAATTAAAGAAATAAAGAGAAGGTGTTACAGTACATTATATTTGTCACTGTGGCTGCTATAATAACTAAAGCTGAGCAAACCTCTCTGTTTACCTGTAGAGTTTCACAAACTGTTGATATGAACTGGCCGTCCTGAACGTTTGAACGCCCAGACGTGTTCGGGCCCAGCTCTCCTTAAACACCTGAAGCTGCTTCATCATCAGGAGGAAACCTTTCAGCACACACTGAACTCTGATCGGATCCTGAAGAGGAGCGGTCTTTTCTGCTTCGGCCTCCACGCAGAGTTCATCCCCCTAAAACAAAGACAACGCACACATATGATGTGGCAGACAATAATAGAACCGCATATTACAGATCCAAACCGCCTGCCTGCTTGACCACAAATCGCCATAACAACTCAGAAACAGTCTTTTACTTTGTTAGGATTTCCATCGCGCAGAAGGTCGTCTTTGTCGCCATGGAGACGGACAGGCTCAGCCTCCCTTCCGCTGTTCAGTACGTCCTCCATGAGCAGCGACACGCCGAGGATCGCCGCGTTGGCCTGCAGTCTGTGGCGATCGCTCAGTCCGCTCAGACACAGCTGCAGACAAACACACAAATGCAAAGTGGTAATTGGTAATGGTCCATCATCTGGGGAGCATGATTTTCTTGATGATTTGTTGTGTACAAGTGATACAAAGATGTTTTTGTCCTGATTATAGTGCTAGAGGAAGAAGAAGAGTGTTTTCCTCAAATTTTATGGCAATGTGGTCCATAGAGGATCATCATGTTCTGGATCAAATTCACTGAGGCTACACCGTTAAACACATTAGATGTTGAACCTGCATGCAGTATTCGATGGGAGGGACGTCCCAAACGTGCAGAGGGAACAGTCCCTGACAGGCTATGAAGCTTCTCCATGGATACATCCTCTGTGCCTGCAGGGGAAAACAACACGAGACAAATAAAGCACTTTAAAAAGATGTATTACACTTTTAACTGATATGATTTCGTGTAGCCAAACCAACCTGACAGCCTCGGGCCTGTAGAGGTCGAGGAACAGGCAGCGTGACGCTGAACACGCCGGCCTGGACGCTGTCACTGAGGAGGGGGAGGGCAGTCGCCATGTTGTCGGTCACACTCTGGTAAGAGGCAACATCACCGGAGGAGAGGAACACCTCCCTGAACACGAGACGACAAGAACGGGAGAAGTCTGAGGGTTTAATTAGATAGTGATAGTAACGAGATGACAGGAAATGTGGGGAGAGAGATGACATGAAATAAATGTTCCCAGCTGCATGCTGAGCTTTAACTCTTAACTCTGCCACCAGGGCACCCAAACAGGATTAAAATGTATTCTATATCACCCAACAAGTTTATAATAGTTTTACCACAACTTTGTCTTAATCAGGTCTTGCATAAAGATCAATCTGTGAATCGTAGGTCGCCATAAGCAAGAACAAGATGAAGAAACTTAGTTTTACCCCATTTTACTGTCATTTTGTGGCCTGGCAAATCCATAAATGCCCAAAAATGATAAAAAGTAGCAAGAAGTGAGTGAGAAGAGCACCAAATCGCAGCGTATGATGGTCACTGACCTGATGAGGTGTCTGACGGCCGTGTCAAACTGCAGCAGCAGGATCTGCCTGCGAAGCTGCAGCAGACGGCCGACAGACTCTGGGCAGCTGGGGTCAGACAGACGCTCCACCTGACGCTGGATCTCCAGCAGCTCCGCTCCTGTACAGCACCCAGAGAGGACGACGCGTACATGTAATGGGATTACTGGGATTGATTGTCAACACACCGGTCAGTGTTCAGCTGAGATTCAATAGATGTTCTTACCATGAAAGCTAGGTAAAGGTAAAAGGTCAAATCTATACTTGATCTCTCCTGACACTTCCAAACATTGCTGTTAGTACTAACAAGATCCACCTACCGATGCCTTCAGTGCCTCCCCAGTCAGCCGCTAGTGAGCCGGGTGCATCCGAGTCTTCTGTGTTTCCCAATCTGGAGAAACTAACCAGGTAATAAATGATGTCATGAAGAGCTGAAACTATCTGCAGAGTGCGATGGAGAGCTGCGGCACACTCCTGAAATCCAAACAGAGAGGGAGATTATTGAGTAAAGCTCCTCACCTCCCTCACTGCTGTATTAATGACGAGTTTAAGCGTCTCACCGAGACATCCAGCGTTTTGAACATGTGAAGCACTTGAGAGAAATGAGGGATGAACCACACGTTGAGGAGAGTTTTGCCGTCTGCAGACAGCAGCTGCTGCCGCTGAGACGTCCTGTCAGAGGAAGGTTTGATTATTTATTGTTTGCAACGCGTGCACACGACTCTAAACCACAATGTTTGAAGGATGGAGACGTAACCGTCTCTCTTTAAAGTCTGACATGAAGAAGTCTGAACCAAATATACAAAATAAGACATAAAATTTATGGCCTGACTTTGCATAGTCTTGAGCAAATAACTTTTGGCCTATTTACCGGTGCAATAATCATTTTTAAACAGTTTAATCTGCAGACATTGCTCTTTTTATTAATGCACCAATGCATGCAATGTGCATACATTTATTCTTGTATTTCACACATAAAATTCACGCTGGTTGTACCTGAGGTCAGAGCAAAGGTCAGCTCCTTTGGGCTGTTGCCCCGTTGTGAAGTGGGACCGACGGATGGAGGGGATGTCGTCCAACAGGAAGTTTAGACTGTAGTAATATGCAACGATCTGCGCTCTCACACCATACTGAGATATCTGTGTGCTGAATCTGTTCAAAAAAATAGATGGACACAGTATTAACCTCCAACGAGTCTCAGCGGGGTTGATCATTGTCTCGTGACAAAAGGAATGCAGATGTTTTTCGTGGACTTACTGCTTGAGAAAGTCCATTATGAGCCTCCTTTTGATCTCTGCAGCTTCCTCCTGCGATGTGAGAGAAATTAATTTTACTTCACGGGCAGCCAATCACGTTCATCATCCTGCTCAGCCACTGTGTGCAACTCACTGGGGTTTTTATGAGACCCCCCGCGGCCTGTTTCTTCTTCGTAAATGAATTCAGCATCTCATCACGCAGACCCACTTTTTCCAGCTGGATGGACACAAAAGCTTCCATCAGCCTGGAGTAACAAACCAGATTCTGTTTATTAAAAGAGCCAGAACAAAAGCGCCCGTTCATCATCGCCAGTGTGATTTGTTCTTCGAGTGGGGCTGATTACCTCTCCTTAGTCGTGGTGGGAGTTCTTGCTGAGCCTTCGGAGGGCGAAGAGTCTGATTTTTCCTGCAGACTGTTGGTGTCGCGTCCACGTTTGGAGACGTCCTTATCAGAATGATAGGCTGCTTCAATCTGAGGAGAAATATGAAAACAATCTGAAATAACCTGAAATATTTGAACGTTGTTATGTATTTATGTTAAAGCATGCACAATACCAGTGATGGAAGAAGTATTCTGATACTTTACTTTGCTAAAAGTACCAATACATGTATGTAAGTCCTGCATTCAAGTCAACTTTATTGTCAACACTGCCATAAGTACAGAGAATTTAAATAACGTTTCCCTCATATCCCTGATGCAAACAGCAATAAACATGAAATATAAAATATAAAAATATACAAGTTTAAAGAGATCTAAGAAAAATATGGCAAATATAGAAAAATATTCACAGTGTAGATCTAGCAGTATAAACAGCGTGAATATGTCAAAAATAAAAAAAATAAAAGATGTACTCAGAATTATAATAAGTAAAAGTACATAAGTATTATCAGAAATGTACTTAAAGTATCAAAAGTATCTTGTTCTGTAGAAAAATGCCCTGTGACTGATATATTAGAGTAATAATACTGATGCATCAGTGTGTGACTGTAGCTGCTTGAGATAGTTTATTTACTTTATACACAGTTTGATATTTAAGTTCATTGATTCTCAACCGAGCGGTCGGGTCCTTCCACAGGCTCACAATATGAATCTGAGGAGTCATGAGATCATTAACGGGGTTGGAGAGTCTTTACATTTGTAATCTAGATTTGAAAACTACTACTTTTTTTAAAAATATTTTCTAAATGTTTTATAGACACTGATTTCTTGTAAGAGGTCACAAGCCAAAAAAAAAGTTGGGAAATACTTGTTTTAATCTTAATCTTTGTAAGTAACTTCTGACTACAGCTGTCAGATAAATGTAGTGGAGTAACAAGTACAACATTTCCCTCTGAATGTAGTAGAAGTAGAAGTACTTGTACTTGATGTACTTAGTTACTTTCTATCAGTGAATAATACTCACCTCAGCTGAAGACGTCACACTCTCTGCCCGGCGACAAAGACAAACCAGTCTCACGGCGCTCAGCAGAGCGTTCTTCTGTGTGACCTGACAGGCCAGAGTCACCTGGAGGTTTTCTAGACTCTGTTTGCTTATAAGCTGTGAAGACACACAAAAACATTTAAATTCAGGAAATAATACATCGATTTACATCTTGACTTCTTCATCTCTTTATTGGCTAATGAACGCCAGCGTGTCACTTTAACTCACATGGATAACTGTCTCCTCTGAGCTGAAGCTGAACCTCCCGA
This sequence comes from Argyrosomus regius, assembly GCA_946959425.1. Lineage (NCBI taxonomy): Eukaryota > Metazoa > Chordata > Actinopteri > Sciaenidae > Argyrosomus > Argyrosomus regius. The sequence continues at coordinate 4,199,462 of OX336887.1, read as the reverse complement.
TCTGGTTCTCGTCCAGCTCCTGGATGCTCAGAGGAAGGTGGGATGGGGTGAACCTGCAGCAGCAGCAGACGGTGCACTTTAATTCAAACACACTTCAGCGCTCTTGTGAAAAAGCAGAAATAATAGAGCACACATGGAGAGGCGGGGCTAAGAGGGGAAAACATGCATACAGTATTTCTGGAGTGGAAGATAAAACATCTGTTTTAAATCAGTGAAGAATGTTGCAGGTTTGGAAAGAGAAGTGTCTCTGACGTCCAAAGGATGATTTAAACATGTCGTCTTGTCATTCACCTGTCCACGGAGCTGTCATCTTCCAGTATCGCTGTGATGAAAACAGGCCTCGGCTCGGCTTTGTCTTTCTGTTCAGCGACCTCAAACTGAACCGGCCTCAGGTGAAGGTGGAAGTCATCGAAGCCGAGCTCTGAAGCCACGTGTGTGTACAACCTGCGAAGAATGATTCAGTTCTGAATGTAGAGTAATGTTACCAGACCAACACGGGACTCAGTGACTTTGGTTCAGCTTGCAGAAATCTTATTTAGTTTTCCACATGTCCTTGTATTGATGTTGGAGAATAAAATTACCTTGTAATTCCTTCCTTTTATTTCATTATTATCTTTTTATTATTATTTATCTATTTATTTGTACTCTTGGTATTTAAATCATACTATTTTTTGTTGTTTATTAATATTTTAACTTATGCTGGCTGTCATTTTAGTACATGAAGTCCTATGTCAGGAAATGTTATGTAAAATGATTAAAATGGTTGAATAAAAAGATTTAAAATAAATAATATAATGAAGGTTTTAGTATTTATCCACTAAACATCTAAAATCTCTGAGAAAATCAATAAATATGAGACAGCTTTCATATTAAGTTGCTGGTTGGGGACATATAGATATTTTAGATGTTCTTTCTAAGACAAAAGCGTTCATCTGACTGTATTAGAAATTCACGATTCAATAACCGTGTTTCTGTCTAATTCAGATTTGTGGCCTATTTTGTGTTCTCTGGTGGAAATCTATAATTAGTAATTACTCCCTGAAGATGATCTCGTTTTCAAGTGGATCCTCAACGACAATAATACGACGTGAGCGCAATTAGACAGAACAACAAGATAATTAAACGACGTGACAAAACAAAAACCTAGTAACCCATGTAGAGCATGAAAATGGATCATTCATTCATAAATTATAGAAAAGTATTAAAGTTAAATTAAGTTATAAAACACAATTATAGAGGTGTTTTTAGTGAAAAGACGAATGTGGGTTTAATATTTAACAGAAAAAAGGAGCTGTGCAGAGTGTCTGAATTGATCATTAGAGGAGAAAGTTACAATAAACTGTCTAAATATTGATTTTAATGGAAATGTAAATAACTTGCAGCCAATGTAGCTGTCTTCTTATGATGTGAGAGGGCAAATTTAGAGTTTCATATGTAGCACAATGATAAACAAAACAAATCTGCATGATTATGAACTATATTGAGAGGAGGAAGGTTAGTGTTGGGTGCAGCCTGATGTACAACATCAGCATAATCAAATATTGGTAAGATGAGTTGTAACACAAGCTTCTTTCTAACCGTAAATTCTCTGTCAGTTCTCTGTCTTATGTTGCCTGTTTGTATCTCAGCGTTATTTTTTGACTTTTCCACGCACAGGTCACCTTGCAGCTACCCTTTGACCCCGCTGTGAGTGTTATCTTAACTGTGCCAGGTGTGCCGTCTCCGAGGCCGACCCCAGCAGACGGTGGCGGATGGTGACGAGCTCCAGCAGCCTGGAGAAAGTTTCCACAGCGTACGACTGTTTCTCCCTCCCCTGCGTCACGTCCCTCTCCTCCGCGGAGCTTATTAACGTCAGGCCAACCTTCTGGACCAAAATCGGATCCTCAAAAAAGAAATCTGAGAACAACTGAGAGTGGACGAAAAGGAGTCAGACTTATTTGCTTTATGTGAATTGATTCAAACAGATTTTCATCACAGGAAGACCTACATCCTTCTGTATCTGAGCGCTGTAGGAGACTCCGGGTGAAGCCAGGTCACTCCAGCTCTGCAGGGCCTGCTGCAGGAGCTTCTGTCGCAGGGTGAGTTTGTCGGTGATGCTCATGGCTCGGTGCAGCTGACAGAGCTCCGTGTGAGTCTGAACTAAACCGTGATAGACTGCAGAAGCCAGGCAGAGGGACGGATGAACCTCCAGGAGGAAAATGTTCATCAGTGCAGGGCTGCAAGAAGGTAAACAGAAAGATTTAACGCCAAACTTTTGGAGGACACCAAATTCAGGGTAGTTAGACTTCTATTTATTCATTTACTTGCCTGCTGCCTCCAAGTGAGACCAGATGTTTGGGAACATAGTTTGGTGGAAGGCCGTAGTCATGAACAGAGTTTTTCCGGTCGTCTCTCCAGATGCGTTGGAGGTACTGCCGCTGTTTTTCAATCTGATGAGACAAATAACACAATTAGTCACAAGATGCAAGCTCCAGATTAAAGTAAAGAAAGTAAAGTGAGGAACTTACGAGGCAAAACAGACCGAAATAAGGTTTATTAGTGTTCAGATGCTTTTACACATCAAGAATTTGGCTTAAAAAAATACATATTTTTCCACAAAACACCAGTTATTACATTCAAACTAGGGCTGCAACTGCTTGTTTAATAGATGAATTGTTCTCTAGTTTATAAAAACCCAAAGTGAAATCTTAAAATTGCTTGTTTACTTCACCCCAACAAAAGGTAAGTTAGTAAAGTAAGAGATATTTCATCGTATATGACAAAAACACGTAGCAAAGCTGCATATCTGAGGAAATATTTGTCATTTTTGCTTCTTTAATTCAAACAATCATGTTGACACATTTGCATTCGACTTTTCACCTGATTGTCTAAAATGTCTTTGATCAGCTGCTGGTGGCTTCGCAGGCAGCCTATCTCAGCTCTGTAGACCTGGACAAAGTAATCCTGGTTCAGATCCAGTTGTGGCCTACTGTGCATGATGTCAGTGATAACTCGAGCCAACGCACACCTCTCCTCAGTGCCCGCTGCATGCTGGTAGGCCTCGTAGTAACAGTTCAAGAGCTGGAGAGCAAGAAACCAACAGTTAAGATCCACCTGACAGGCACACATACCAAATGTCCTCATCATATCACTGTACCTGGACTTTGCTCTCCAAAAACTCTGTCTCACATGTCCACAAGTCGAGAAGCACCGCCACACGGTCAACATCTGACCCAGAGTGGACGCCTGCTGTCAAGCCGGTGCCTCTCTCTGCGTTTCCCATTTTCCTAATCCTGTTTCTCTGGATGAAATGTGAGCCGACCAGAAGCAGCTCGTTCTCCAGCTCCTCCAGGTCCTTCAGCGCGGCGTCATACACGATGTAAAAACCTCTCTGGTCCTGAGTGTGGACGAGCCGGCCCTCCGAGCTGTAGAAGTCATGAAGATTCTCCACCTCTGCAAACTCCATGAACTCCGAACAACGGACCTGGAACAAGAAGAAGATTCAGAGATCATGAATGGATGTTTCTGAACCTCTGAAGAGGCTTTTGGAGGTTGAGAGAGGATGAAATAAATCAAACTGTACAGGCTAATAGGTGACTTTGTGTTTGGGGGCTCAAATTTCAGCAATGCATGAACACCTAAGAAATACTGTAACACGTAGTCGATATTGTATCTACCTACCCAGACAGAGTGATTGCATTACACCAAACAACCTCAAAGGGACATGTCACACAGAAAGAGTTCAGATTTATTTTATTCAGCCATAAAAAGTATTAAAATTACAACGCTCACATTCTGATCAACCTACGCTAGTTACAAAAACAGAACATGATTTTAAAAAAATAGGATTAAAATCAAATTAAAATGTTCACAGAGGTTAATGTGACCTGTTTAAGTCAACACCTGCACTTAAGGCTTCACCATCCTAAATGTTTTATCATAGAAAATGTTTAGAAAGTTTGATTTTTTTACATTTGGATCATCTACATCTAAAAAAAACACACACAAGGGTAGAAAATCACAAGATGTCAGTTACACATATTCATAAAAAAAATCTAGATCCACACCAGAACTTACACATGGTACATGACAACTTGCTTCAAGGATGAATTTAAATCATTATATAAATGATTTTATATCATTTTTATTTTAAAGGTTTTGGCTTTATAATCAAACTTCTGTCTAACTCTGATTTATTTTATTTATCGCGTCTAATGTTGTTTGTCAGTGTTAACGCTGCGTTTTAAAGCAACAGTGTGTAACTTTTCTACCATAAAAAATAGAATATAGTTCCCACTCTGTGCCGCGGCACTAAGTCACACACCACCAACTATTTCACTGATTTTGGTGAAACTGGATTATATTTTATGGAGAAAATGTTTTCTGGTTTTCCCTCTGATGTCCTCCGGCTGCTCCGCCTCAACTCTCTGTGATTTACAGAGTTTCCTGATGGACAGTGAAGTAAACTGCTGACAACTGTAGCTGCTGTTAGCTCATGTTAGCTCAGTTTGTTAGCCGGGCTGTCCAGACTGTGAGCTCAGAGCACCGGGGGACCAGAAGCGTCAGGAATCAGCTTTCATACGCTGACATGTTCTCACCTTACAGTCCACAGGAGTGTTGTGGCTGTACTGCAGCCAGCCGAGACCTCCAGCCTCTCCTCTTCCTCCTCTGGCTGCATTCATCCAGCCCGTTTCCTCCGCCGTGCTGCACAGCTCTCGTTCCTCCAGCTGCAGACCTGCCAGGTCAAAGGTCAAAGTCCTCTCCACGGAGCGCAGGTAGTTCAGCAGCCCAAGAGAGATGCGCTGTGGACGGCAAAAAAAAAAAAAAAAAAAGGTAAGCCAACTGTTCCCAACACCGGGACACATCTTCATCCTAATGTGCTGCTGTTTGCCTCACCTGGAGCTGTCTGAGTTTGAGATGACGCAGGTACATCAGAGACAGGTAAGCGCCTCTGGTTACGATGGGATCCGAGCTTCCCTCCTCTAAACTATCATCCAGACCCAAGAGCTGCAGGCTGTCCACGAAAGAGTAGCTGCGTTTTTATAGAAGGAGCAAAGACACAGAAAAACACAGTTATATGGAGTATTCCTGTGTTTTTATACAACTATAAAACATCAGAAAATAATGACAAATGCTGATCGCAAGTTCCCAAAGACCACGGTGACATCTTCAGATTGCTTATTTTGTCCAAAGACAGCTAAAAAACCCGAAAAGATAAAAAATGCAACGATATGAAACAGAAACTTCTACATTAAACAAACAAAAAACAGATCATGTTTGACATTTATACTTGGTAAGTGATTAAAAGCACTGATTCATTCATTAATTGTTGTTGATTAGTATATTTCTATAGACATCTTGGTCATACACACCTTTCATTTGTTGTGCTTTGACTCCTCAAACTCTTATCGTGGTCTCCTCTGCCTCTACATCTGGTTTCCTAACGGAACAAATGTCACTTTTAATATAATGTACCGACACAGACAGCACAGAGGAGAGAGCTGAGAGATGATACGTGCCTGAGCGAGAGAGGCGGCGCTGTAAATACTCGCCCAGATCTCTGAAGCCTTGTGTCGTCTCGCCTCACTGCCGTGTGAAGCTGAGGAGGTCGGTGCAGATTGTGAGTCGCCGACGTGAGTGGCGTGTTCTTTCACAGCCGCAGCGACGTCGTGCAGATCAGAGACCTGATGAGATGCACAGAAAAGCTGGTTACTATAAATCTACTTCTACCTCAGACTAAAGGACTAAAAATGACTGATGCATGCACACTGTCTTGACACTCCTTGTCACTGTTACCTGAAGAAACCTGCTGTGCATCTTCAGCAGCTCGTCAACAGATTTCTTCTCCTTCAGCTTTGTGACGAGCTTCTGCTGCCACGGATCCCGTTTGGGCTTCACCTACAGGACAACATGCAAATTATTAAATGCATAAAAACACACACAGAAAATAATGCTTTCACAACTTGAGAAAAGGTGCCTGAGAAAGTACTGAAGAATGGAGTGGATGTGAGAAAAGGTTGCTCTAAACATTTGAGGAATACAGTCGTGGTCAAAAGTTTTGAGAATGACACAAATATTCATTTTCACAAAATCTGCTGCCTCAGTTTTTATGGTGGCAATTTGCATATACTCCAGAATGTTATGAAGAGTGAGTGCATCTGCACACACAGTGAGGCGATTTAGAGGATGGCCTGACTTCTCTCCAGGAAAAACATCAGGGACAGACTGATTAAGTACAGGGATTGGACTGCTGAGGACTGGGGTAAAGTCATTTTCTCTGATGAATCCTCGTTCCGGGAAAAAAGCTTGTTCGGAGAAGAAAAGATGAGCGTTACCATCAGTCCTGTGTCATGCCAACAGTAAAATATCCTGAAACCATTCATGTGTGAGGTTGCTTCTCAGCCAAGGGAGTGGGCTCACTCATAATTTTGCCTGAGAACACAGCCATGAATAAAGAATGATACCAAAACATCCTCTGAGAGCAGCTTCTCCCAACAAACGATGCCTTTTCCAGCATGGTGGAGCACCTTGCCGTAAGGCAAAAGTGATACCTAAGTTGGTCGGGGAACAAAACATTGAAACTTTGTGTCCATGGTCAGGAAACTCTCCAACCTGAATGAAGGGCATCCAGTCGGCCTCCTTCTTCAGAGCCGAGCTCGCACTCTTCCTCCCCCACTGGCTCTCTTTGACCTCCGTACCACCGTACTGAGGAAACGTTTTCATCTGCTCCTGATGCCTGAAAATCGTTCTGAACTCCCTCCACACCTGGTGAGACAGATTCAGGTTGACACATCGCTGATAACCAACTTCATGTAATTAATATGAGAAGCCTTTTGTTTATGTGTTGCATCATTACCACGCTGAATAACTCCATCTCGTCTGCGCTGCTCCTGAGTTTTCGAGTGTCGTAGGAGAGGTGGAAGTGAGCGATCAAATCCTGCAGCTCAGGTAGAAACTCCTCCAGGTGAACAGTATGCAGGGGGACGTTATGAGCCGGTCCAGAAATACCTGCAGGTCAGCGTGTTCATTATCATTATCATTATTATTATTGTTATGTCTGAACATTGCACATTTAGATCTTGAGTTTGCCGCTGGTGGTGAGATTATTTGGATGATAAATCAGTGATGATTTCGGTGACCCTGCAACCTTTCCTCTAGCGTCATCATCAACCAAACATTTCCACTCGTACGCAAGAAATATCAGAGTCAAATGGAAAGACTTCCATCGTCTCCAAATGTGAATTTTAAGTTGATTTCTCACCATCGACACTCTTCTGTGAAGTTCCCTCATAAACTTTTGCTTGTGGCTCTTTTTCTTTCCTTTCACACGCCGGTATGTAGTGCAGCACCTGCAGAAGATTGATTCAAACACTGTAAAATAAAACACAGAAGTTTTGGACTGTCTGTGGATTTATTTATTTTTTACCGTGAGGAAGTTGTGAACGTGTTGAACAGAGTGCAGATGGCAGACCAGCCACCGGAGGTAAATGACCACGTCGTCCTGAGTGAGCAGGTTCGCGGGGTTTCCTCGTCCGGTCAGGATCTTCTCTCTGCTCGCCGACAGTCTGCGAGCTCTCTGCACGGCGTCCTCGTACTCACTGGTCAGAGTTGACACCTGATCCTGAGAGAGGACAAGTCTCATGTGATGCGATGGAGATGAATCAACTGGAAAGACCATTTTTCAAACTTCCTTATTGATCAGGAAACCATCAGTGCTACTTTATCTCACTGTGATTGGATGTTTTTTTCTCTCTAACTTGGACATTAAATCATGATATGCCTCTACGGTCTCTTTCTATCGTCATTCATATTTCATTTATTTTGAGGGGATGAAACAACTAATTGTTTTTTTATATTTAATAGTTGGCCCAAAATGACCAAAAACTATTTTAATAATAATTTAAATATTTTTTCTAGCAAGAAATGCCAAATAAATCTCTAATTCCAGCCTCTGACTTGTATTTGCTGCTTTTCTTTGTCTTCTTTGATAGTAAATTGTATATTTAAGGGTTTAAGATTGAGTTTTAGAAAAGTGTTCTGACATTTTAGAGACCAAATAATTGACAGAATAATCAGTAATGAACATAATGTTTTAATTAAATTATCATAGAAGGTTGTTCTTGTCTGATTTCATCACTGTCCTTGTCATATTTTCACGTGACAAATCTCATCAGTGAACTGTGAGGAGCCGTCATAGTGAAACTTGATGTGTTGAGACCTTGTAATGAGGATAAAGCTTCTCAATGACGCTGGTGTGGCGGCAGAATCTCCTCCATCTGAGCATGAGCAGATATTTGATCTGAGCCAAGTGATATGATCTGTCGGTATAGAACTGCAGACAAATACACACACACAAATATTTTAAATGACCTTCATGACCTTCTGTTTTATGATCTGTTGTTTTCTGTTGCTCTCACCTGGTGCAGCAGTGGAGGCAGACTGTCAGGAGTGTACTCTAAACTCAAGCAACTGTCCAGCTCTCTCTGCATGACGTCAGCCGGAGACTGAACCGGCAAAGCTTCAGCCACCTGCGACCAGGACGAGAGAGGAGCCCACAAATTCAAGTTTTTTTATGACTCTGATGTAGACAAAATTAATTTTCTGCAGCCTTCAGATTGTCTCACCTGAAGCCCCCTCCTCAGTGTATGTTCCCTCTCTGTACGAAAGAAGGAAATATCCTTTGGAGGTAGAACAGAGCTGAAACAAAGCCAGAAATTAATAATATAAAAAAGCTCATTCAAAGCAAAACTATGTAAGATTAGTTTTATGTTAGTTTTGTTGGAATTCGTTGGAATTTGACAAACGTTGACCTGATGATGGCGCTAGAGGAAAGGTTAAGGTGGTTCAGACGCTTCAGTCAAAGCTACAAAACTCAACCTCATGGTGTGTCGACAGGGAAAAAGCCAAAGTGGGATCACCAAAGTTATTAAGATTCATCCCCTGGCGACCATGAATGAAAACTTTCATGACAATCGATGAACAGATATTTCACCCTGAAACAAGCTAAAACTTAGCCGACAGTCTGAATAAGTACACTAAAGTACACGCACGTTTAATTCATGTTCATGTTTTCGCTGAGAATAAATCTGCCTGATCACCAACCAATAAACAAATATCACACTTTCAGTATGTGAACCGTGACTGGCTTCCAAACTAGTGTTGTATACGTCCTAAAGAACCAGTGTGTAGGATTTAGTGGCATCTAGCCGTGCAGTTGCTAATTGCAACCCGCTCGTTTCACCCTCTTCTTCCTAGTGAGTGTTTAGTTTGTCTGTTCTGGGCTTCTGTAGAAACATGGCGGTTCAACATGGTGACTTCCATGGAAGATGACCTGTACGGTCTGCAGATATAAAAGGTTCGATCGAAGGTAACAGAAACAATTCTTATTTTCAGTTGATTATACTCTAAGGAAAATATAGTTGCATTTTATACTCCATAGTCTGTAAATAGAGTCCTTTAAATCTCACACACTGGACCTTTAAACTCAGATTTCAGGTGAGCACAAAGACTTCTTATTCTGCAGAGTGAAGCTGAAGCAACAATAAGCAAAGGATATTTCACATACTCACAGTTGAGTTATATGTGAATGTTATCTGACACAGGACATAAATTAATCAAACCTGTAACATTTGGAGGTCACTGCTCCATTCTCTTCGATTTCCACCCTGAGTGCTGAGAGTTGACGCGACAGCTCTGCCTCCATCTGCTCCACTTTGAGAGAGGAGGAGACTCTGTACACGTTACACATGGCAGACCTTCTCTTCGTTCAGGATCAACACCTTTAGAAAGTGGGAAATCCAAACAACAACAACAACAAAAATACACCTCTTTAAGTCCGGCCAAATCTCTGCCTCCACATGCTGCTGACTTGTTGTGCTGTATCCATGGAGACAAACATCCATGCAGCCGGGCTTCCTCTCCCATTTCCTGTCCTTGATGTGGACTCAAAGACAGTGACTGCATTTGATCTGTAGAGGGCTCTAACGTTACACCTCCTTTTGTTAGAATCATATGACGTTGGGCTTGTTAGATACACTAACTGTAATTAAACACACAGTGCAGCGTGTAAATATGACATCATGTACAGAGCACCAGTTGTTGGGCAGCACATACCTCAGAAATCATGCATTCAAACACCTTGACTTAATCTCAGCGTCTCCATTCCTCTTGGATACAGTGTGTGATTGGTTCTTAGCTCATGATGTGATTATCCAATAGGAAATCACCTCCACGGTGACTGCAGAGTCAAGTCTGCAGCTGTGCAATTCCTCTAGAGACAGAAATAAAACAACAAAAAAAAAAGAATATCAAAGAGACTCCAGATTTTCAGTGGTTCTTTAAGCTTTATTTACATGCACCATCTCTGATACAACCAAGATAGGAATTGGAATTACAACTGGCAACGTCAACATGATGTCTTTTTTTTTTTTTGTAGGAGCAATAGGAAGAAATGTTGTATGAATATTGGCAGTGAGTGTTACTCAAAATTCATGGAAAGAAGAAAAACGAAGCTTCAAGTCAGTATCTCGTATTCTTAAGATGAAATCATCCTCGTGAAGCTACAAAAAACGATATCTGGAAGCACGGCTGTGCAGAACTTATATCTGTGAGATGAAAAATTCATGTCAGTTAAAATTCATTGTCAGTAACTCTATCGGAGGACGTTTGTTTTCGTTCCTTGTCGGTCCTGATTAAAACCCAATCGAGGTGGTCTGAATGTTCAACAGACCATTCAAACAGAAGTGCCTTTACATAGCTCTCATATGGAAAAGCATACAATATGTACACGTGGAAAAAGAAATAAATAAAAGTTCAATTTAACAAGACAAATGCAGTGAAAATTTTCCAGCTGATAAAAATGTAAACTAAAAAAAAGTTCATCCTGCTGTTCCTACAAAAAACTGTGCTGATGTCGATGTTTTTTTGTTTTTTTGCCCTTATACACTGGTTCCTGATATTTATACACTGTATATCCTCTTATTTCCACTTATTTAAATGCAGAAATATTTTGGCAATATTTAAAATACTGTGGTCGTTTTCTTTCTCAAATGGCAAAAATGGCTCTAAGATACTACATGGCCTCCTCCTCCCTCTCCTCCTCCTCCTCCTCCTCCTCACAGGGTTGGAAACACTATTTTGCACTAGCACCTGCTATAGTGCTGATAAAAAAAAAAAGGGGAGGTTACTAACGCAGCTCCATCTGCAGCCACTCCCCGCTATCTTCTCATTTGTAGCACCAAGAACTCCTTCAAATTAACAAACACCAAAATGAGTCGAGCGCCGTGGAGTCTCTTGAATCCAAGCAGTGTTCGCTAACGCAAATGGAGTCGGCTTGAGCTAAAATCATGTTGCTCGCTAGACACGGCCTTGTCCTAAAACTCCTAAACTGAGCGGTACTTCCAAATATTGCAGTAGGTAGAAGGGTTGGTGAAAAGGGGGGGGATCTGCAGCAGAAACACCATGTTATGAAGACTTCAGTAATGCACCTCTTCAGAAGGATCAGAATTCACAGTAATGTCACTAAAATCACAGGGTAAAATTCGCTAAATAAAAATAAAATATTACATACAATAAAACCACACAATGTAGATCAGTTCACATCTTGATAACATATTAACCTCTACAGATTGATATTTGGTGCGTGACTCTGTGCATCGATGGAAAAAAACAAAACAACAAAAACAAAAAAAGCTTTTCATTAACACTTAAATCTTTTAGTCCGTTTAGGCTACGTCTCTCAAAAGAAACTTTTAAAAAATAAAAAAATGCTTGTCAAGTATCCTCCACTGGAACGTAATAATGTAATTCTCTGCAGCTTCGTCTGTAAACAGGCTGTCACTCACAACAAGGCTGACAGCTGGTTTGGCAAAAATTGTTGGTTTAGGTATGAAAGGGTGTGAAAGAGGAGAGAGAAAGCAGGGTGAAAACATAATTCATCTTCAGTATCACTTTGTGATACCGTACGAGTGATTCCCTGAGACTAACAACGAGTTGATGCTTTTCGTATAGTTTTAAACTAAATGTCCTGTACCTCCATTCCAGTCAATACTGTTGTTCACACCGCCCAGGCATTGATCTTTTTAAAGACATTTCTTCCCTCCTCTGTGAAGACACCATTGTGTGTCTCAGACACTTTTAGAATACAGTACCAAACGTAATGCCTCACGTTAAAAAGAATGAAAAGAAATACTACATGAATACACCTTTACATACTTTCTTCCCTCTAGTTGCACAATGCAGGACAATGAACCCCAATTTACATCATTCCCCCCCACTTCTTCTTCCGTTTTTGTTTTTTTAGCTATGCTGAACTCTGACAGAGCTCCTCAGCTCGGGACCCAGCTGTGAGGGGAGGTCTTTTTCGAGCTGGAGAAGCTTCCTGAATTCCTGTTGCTGTTCTGGGCGGAGATGAGGCGAGAGTCAAAGCTCAAGTCCAGGCAGTCGGCGTCCATCAGTTCATTGCAGATGATGGAGTCCATGTCGCACTCGAGGCTGCCGTTGAAAACGTCGAGGTCCAGATCGGCGGGAAAGCGGTCCTGGCCGGGCAAACCGGGGCCGAGCTGCATAGAGGCGTTCTTGCTGGGAGACTTCAGGTGCGGCTGCTTGGCGTCGCTGTGGCCGGCGTCGTTGTCAGAGGTTGACAAGCCAGCTTGCCAACCAGGCACTGAAGAGCTTTGGGCCTGCCCCGCGCTGGTGTGGTTCACCAACATGTGGTCTTTGCGGAGCAGCATGGCATTTCGGCGGGAGTTCTGCATGGCGATGGCGGTGCTGGCCTGCGACATCAGCGGGTCGGACTGGGTGAGCATGACGTTGCTGTGGCTGTGGGAGTCCAGGCTGAGCAGGTCCTGCAGGGTCTGGTGGTCGCTAAAGTGCGAGATGCAGGAGAAGGTGGTCTGCTTGTTCTCCTGGATGGTCTGCATGGGCGACTGTCTCAGGCTCGTGATGGACGGAGGGCTAAAAAGGGGGTTAGGCCCGTAGCTGCCAGAGGGGCTAGCCAGACTGCTTCCTGAGCAGCTGAAAGTAAACACTGAGGTCCCCTGCCCATTGGCTCCGTTGTCTTCCTCTCCAGGAGGAGGCTGCTGGGATGCTGTCAGGCTGATATTGTCTAAAAGATCATCCATCAGGTTGTCAGAGAGCCCATCGTTGAGGTTCATGGTACCTGCCAGGTCAGAGAGACCCGTGGGCCCCGTGGACGGGGACATGCTGCTGGGGCTGGAGTACAACATCGGGGAGAGGGGCGAGTCGTCATCTGGGACCTCATCCAGCTCCAGATTGGCCAGGATGGGGGACAGACGACCGCTGAGTGTGCTGGCGTTGGAATTGGTCCGGGAGCGGAAGTCTGTCCAAGCATCCAGCTCGTCACTGCTGCGGGACGTGGGACTTCCCGTCCATTTGGAGAGGCTGGAGGAGCTCTCTGAGCTGCCGTCTTGAGCTGCCTGCAGCGAGGCTTTCTTCTTGGTGGCACGTCCTCGGGCTCCTTTGATGTACTTGCTGTTATCCATCGATACAGCCCGTCGTCGGGGGGCTTTGCCTCCTTTCCCGCCTTCTGGGTTGACCATCCACCAGGAGCTTTTCCCTGTTCCTTCATTCTGGACTTTGACGAAACGACTATGGAGGGACAGATTGTGTCGGATGGAATTCTGCAATAAAAACAGATGAAAACAATTTAATGCATGTTCTTCCTGTAGAGCCACCTAAACATACTCAGCCAATAAGGCTGATTCTGACATAATTAAAATGAATGTTTTCATAATGAACGGTTTATACAAATATATAACTCATTTTTTATTTAGAGTAAGAGCGAGTGCACCTGAAAGGTCGCCAATAATCCTTAATTTGTCCAGGACAAATGTATGAAGAACGAAGAATGTGCACAACTACGGCAAGAGCAATTGGTCAAAGTTGAAGCAGAAAATTGGTCGGTAAACTGTGCTGGATGTTTACAGAACACAGCCAGTTTGGGGAATTGAAAGTTAATTTCTTGACCTTGGAAACGGTTGTCAAAACAATCTAACCACAAGATCCATTTAGTGTCTGTGCTGGAGCTTTCTATTCATTCATGATGTTCACATTTTCAAATTTGGACAAACTGTTTTAAACTGTTAAATTTATAATAACATGTGAATTAGTCTGCACACCAGATGGTCCTCCCATGAACATTTATTTTTCTATGTTTCACACGTACTTTGATGGATGTGCATGCTTTTGTAACCTTCTGCACAAACTAACGTGAACAAGAAGTTCTTTGAATTGATCATCATTGATCCGTGACACCCGAGAATCTGTTAAGGAAGATCTCAAAGCTCCTGAGTGGACTGAATGAACCTCGTGTGGGATAATTTTACTGTTCACTTTTGTTTTCGATACCAAATAAGTTTGGCTTACTTGTGTAAAAACCTGTCTGGCTGCCTGTGTTTGCCCTGTAGGACTCCTTTCTTGGCAATGGCATGTTTTTAGAATTCAACAAATTACTTGGCGAGTACAACCAATCTTAATTAAGATAGAAAAGGGGAATAAAATTAGAAAAATGAGAGCCAGCGTGTAATAAATCAGAATGATACTTCTATGATGATATTTCTTGTATGAAATGGCCGTCCTGTATGTCTGTGGAGCTGATGATCACCACTGTTCTACCAACCTCGGGGTGCTTGGGGGTTATCAGATATTTCTGACACACAAATTCATGTATATTTCTTCAGATTTTTCTATAACTTCTGTTTTTATCCTGGTAAAATCCTGGATATTTTCAGTCACAGACGAAAAATCCCCCACAACCATCTATGCTAGCGATTCACGTCCGGAGTAAGGCCACAGTTAGGTCGAAAACATTGGGAACCACTGCAATAAAGGTAGAGAAGACTTATGCTGTAGGCATTGCAATGTTTTCTTAAACTCAAGTACTGTGAACAATACCAACACTGCAGTGTCTTCTAAGAGACACTTCTTCCTTGCACCTCACACTGTGACCTATTTCTGGCTGCTCAGAAAGGTCTACAGGATTTCCCTGGAGATGTTCCCAACCATGTGCAAAATTAAACAGCTGGAGCCTGCACGACCGGCCCACACTAAGTCACACTGCAGTAATAGAGGGGAGAAAACTCTGCAGTGATCTCTGCAGCCCAAAGGCCAACTTCACTGGGAGAGGGTCCAGCATAATTCTCTTAAGCTTGAATTAACTTGAGTAAACCGAGGTCCTATTTAAATCCACCTCTCAGGAGATTAAACTAATCAAATTCTAAACAAGCTCAACACATACAGGCTACAGCTGGTCTTTACAATATGGATCCTATAAAAGGCAGCGGTGGAGGAAGTTGCTCTCGAGCTTTGAGGTCACAAACATGCGTTGGGCGTTTTTTCTCTGAATGTAATGAGTCAATGGAATGACCCACTGACATCAAACTTCCAGCAAAGCCCTCACTTCAAGCCAATTAACAGATTAGGCCAACTAGCAAACACTTTCATCACTTAAAGCAACAAAACACACGTGTACCCTCATTGCTCTTTCCTTTCTTTATTCCACCTCCACCATATGTTAACTGGAAAGGTTGGAAGGTTTCAAACAAATATTTCCTAACAAGGTTTAAGTACTGACTTAAAAGAATAAAGCTGGTGCCTTTCTTTAGTTTACATCTTATCAACAAAACCATGGAAAGACCAAAACCAACAACATGCTCGTCCATCTCTCAATACTTTACGACTTCCCAAGAGTCCAAGAGTTCAACTTTCTGGATGAATTACACCTTGTTGAGAGTTATACAAGAAATCGATATCACTCTCATGTCTGTCTGATAAATATGAAGCTACCACCGACAGCCAATTTGGCAGTGCCAATTGTTCCGACACCTCAAACCTGATTAGCCAAAACGTGTCCCGTTTGACCACCAGCTTGTTATCATAAAAACAAAAGCCTTGACCTCAACAATCTCTCTCAGTTTTTTGTCCTTAGTGCGTTTTAATGTATAAAGGTCAGGTTACCTTGTGGGTGACATTGTGGTTAACGTTGTGAAACGGTTGCAGTTTGGTTAGGTTTCGGCAACAAATCTGCTTAGTAAGGTTTGGAAAAGGTCTTGGGTTAAAATAAGTATGTTAGTTATGTCAGTTGAGCTACGTATGTAAGACATACGAGGTTGGTTGGAGCATTTCTGGCTTTCAGAGCAATCAGAGGCTGTTGGACAAGTTTCGGTCCAATGGGACATTTTTCGGACTGTTGGGTTTTTTTGGAATAATGCGCTGTCAGAACAATGTCATGGCACCCAGCTAGTTAGCATAATTGACAGCAGCATGATGGTGTATTTGGGATAAATAGTGTCCATGTTCTTCTTAACAAACATGTCACCCAATGTGAAAGTGTCTCAGATTCATTGATGTGTTTTTAAATAGCTTTTGGACAACAATGGAGCTCAATAGCACGGAGGAATAAGATATATCAGGCTTTGTCCACACGGACAATACTTAGATCAATTCATTGTTGGTTTCAGTGTCTTCTGGGGATTATTTGATCATATGAAACAATAGAATATCACCAGACTTAACCTTTAACCCGACTATTGACTCGTCTCCCTTCGATGTGGCTCTAACCAAAACTTCAGCTGGAACGCGTCCATTTCCATCAGCTGGGTTTACAACCTCGAGGCCAGGTTGGTAATTATAAGTAGATAAATCTCTGATTATTTGACGAAGAGAGCCAAGAAGAAGATGAAGAGAGCGGTGCAGGTGTAAATAAAAACACCCAGCGGTCGCAGACTATCACTCATTTTTTTCTTTGCCAAACAAAATATTGATGTTTCAGAGTCCAACACAGACTTTACCTTTAAAAAAGAAAAAACTAAAAGCAAAGCAAGCCAACTCTCCGAATGACCTACAGGGAGTAGACACAATAAGCGCAACACCTGTCCTGTTCAGTCTAATGAAATCTAATACAACAGCCCAGCAATAAATAAATAAACCTTTGTGACACTTCAGTTCTGGTCGAGCCTGTCAGAGAGGTTTTGATTCAACTCTCTGCTCATTTATGAGGCCGTAAATTGAAAAGCTGCTGTATTGGATTGTATTATATTACAGCAGGTGGGCAAAACAGCAGTCAGCCTTTGCAATACAACACAGTACAATACAATATAATCTACCAACTCCTCTTTAACGAGGTTTTATGCTATAAACTGCACAAAAAGGCATTATTACTTATTTAATCTGAATGAATGATGCTGCACAGGTGATGCTTTTATTGCGTCTACCTCCTATAAACGGCTAGTTGTGGTTTGCTTTGGTATAAAACAGTAATCCTTACACTTAAACGCAACATTCCTGTTATATTCTGAGCATGTGTGACATGCAGCAGCTCAATCCACCAGGCCAGGCGTCTTACAAGAGAGATCTAGTGGCCATTATTGTTATCTTTAGAGCTTCGGAGACGTGTTAAATGTTCCGAATCTTGCACACAGGTAGATACAGTAAAGGAGCCATGCAGCGTTTTTAAAAAAAGATAAATCACAAAGAGCAACTCCTGCCCGCCCTTCCCCCACGCAGTCATAGCAGCTCTGCAGCACCCTTTGAGCAAAGCCTCGTTCTGAGCATGTAGGGGTGGGGGGGAGAGAGAGACTGGAGCAATGCCAGTTTATCCAGAGCCAGATCCAGAGAGAAACACTGAGCTTCTCTCACACACTGCTGCTACACATTGACCTACATAATTTATAGTCAGCTGATTGATTCTTGTGCCCGGGCCACATGAAAAGACAGTGTGGCTGGCACACACACACACACACACACACATGCAGCAGGGTCATCTGTACAGGAGCTGAATATTTTGTTTGGACTGACAACAGAGAGGAAATTTAACCTGATGTTGGAGCTACACACACACACACACACACACACACAGCGTTTGTCATTGAATCTCGGTGTGTTATGCTGGTTGGACGATGATGTTGAGAAGAAGCGTGACAGGTTTGGATTTACAACCTCTGAACGCGGCCGAGGACGTTTCTTTTTTTTGCACGTAGCCCCTTCGTGCAGATGACCAACCTTACGCTGACTGCTGAATGTCACACAGCTACAAAGCATCTCCTAGGAAATGCTGATGTCAGCCGTTCTGAAACACCAAAATTAACCCTTTCCTCTGCACGCCTGGTGGCGAAGGAGCATCCAAACATGAATGAAAACTGACCTAAACGTCTGATTAACCCGTTACTAGGATCTGTTTGTTTCTCCACATCATCACGAAGAGGTTTAAGAGAGCGTTACTGTAAAGAAACTCCCTGGAATCAGCCCCACATCCACAGTTGTGCAGGATTACAAACCTATTTACAGAGTTTTTCTACCCCCCAGCACCACCAGCACCACCAGCACCATCTAAATCCTGCAAAGCTCAAAGCTTTCATCAGACTTGATTCCATGACAGATGAATTGGTTTTCCAAGCCCGAACTAATCCTTAAAATCAAACAGAAGCAGGGCCCCGCTTGAAGCTCCTAAGAAGCCTCTGTGTGCTGCAGTGTGAGCAGTTTGTCTGAAAGCGAAATTAACTTTGCATCGCCTTGTTTTGAGTCTCGACTTTCATACTCACCTTTTGTTTTTTACTGGATTAGTCAGATTTTTTTTTTTTTTTCTTTTTCTGCAGAACTGTGTGTAATTCAATACACACACTATTACAACTGCACCCATATATTTTGACAGCAACTTATCATATCATGTCATTTAACACCATGTGCTTGTCAGGCAGCCACACAGCCTCCAATTCCCCTGCTGGTTATCTACTCTGACACCCAGATATGCCTCATAATCATAATAATAATAACCCTGGAAATGTAACCTCAAATCAGCCTTTATGTGGAAGTGTCTGCACCCTCCTGCTGTGTGTCTTTACATGACCACACAGTATGGTCTTTGTTATGATGACAGCACCAGCATGTCACCGCTCACCTTCCAGCCAGCAGAGCTATTGCTGTCGCCTTTGTCCTTGAAATACGGCACAGACCTCACCATCCAGTCATAGATTTGGGACAAGGTCAGCCTTTTCTCCGGGGAGCTCTCGATGGCTTGGGTAATGAGGTCTGCGTAGGAGTAGTTGCCCCAGGCGTTCCTGCGGGCGGAGGACTTCCTCAGCTGCTGGGAGGCAGAGCCGCCCAGAGCCGCGGCCGGGGGGGTCTGCGCCGAAGAAGGCGAGCCGTCTCCGGCCTCCTCTTTCCGGGGGCCCCGCTGGACCTCCACGGGCTGGGAGACGGAGCTGCCACTGCCACTAGTCTCTCGGGGTTTAGTAATGTCACCGCTGGCTTTCTGAGCATCTCCGCTCTCCGTGCTGCCACCCTCATCATCCTCTTCTTCGGGGATTACGTCAGTGTCATTTGTCCCGGGCTTGCCCGCACCAGACTCCGGACGGGGAAGGGGCCAAGTGCAGGAGCGTGGCCGCTTCTGGGGCTCGAAATCCGGATCTATCTCAACGTTTAAAGGAGGCTCGTTGCCGTTGCGCGGCGCCTCAGCCATATTAATCGCAGTATCTCGGTCGTCGCACAAAGGGTTATAAAATCACTCGGGTCGCATTCCATCAATGTTGAGTGCAGGCTTCAGAGGCAGTTTATTTACTATGCACGGTATGCAAATGTCCAGCCTGCAGCCCAGTCCCAACCAACACGTGTCCGTCTATCTATCCCTCCTGCACGGCGTCTATCCGCAGCACACAGCCAGGGCTGATCGGGCATTAACAAAACATTGCCTTTTTCTTCTCTCGTGCACAGCCCACACCCCTGCCTAACTAACATGCATTGCAATTTTCAAGCGAAATGTGGACTCAAAAGATAGGAAGGAGTGAGCGGAGAAGTCCCCGGAGGAGTCGAAACGGCGTTCCTTCACAAGCGTCCGCGTCCTGCACCGCGATCCCGCGACGTGCATGCCCAAAGAAAATGAAAAATTACTACACCTAATGCCACCACAGCGGCTTTATCACTCCGTACACAGCTGCCATCTTGACCATTTCCTTCTCCCAAGTTCTTTATCATCCGTGCAGAGAGCTGCCAGTCGCCCGAGCAGTGCGCTGCTGTCCAGATACCATCAAGGCGGAGATTGCTTTCTCGAGGCCCTGCAGCTTTTTTTTTTTTTTTTAAAGGGGGGGCTACTGGAGGCTCAAATCCGCCTTCTCAACAGCTGAAAAAAATGATGCATTCTGGCTGTACATCTCAGCACCGTGTGTGTGTGTGTGTGTGTGTGTGTGTGTGTGTCCAAGCAGCCTGCAAACACACCTCATTCAATCCACTGCTGCTGCTGCTGCTGCTGTGGTTAGCGCAAACGGAAAAAGGAGAGCACACGATCCTGATCCTGCCCCCCCTGGACTGCACTGAAATTAAAGAGACAGTATGGAGATGTCCGCAGGGCCAGTGACATCACTCTGTACACCTTTTGTACAACCACAGATGAGTTCATGCTCCAAGAATAAACTCTAAAGCTGAAGATATGTCAAATATTCAATGAAGAACTCTGCTGTTGTGAGATGAAACCATGATCAGGATTTTAGAAATACAGAGGAATGATATGAATAATATTTCTCAATAAAAAAGATATAAATATTGAACATATATATAATTCAGTCTAAACATCTAAAGAATGGATGTGAGGTCACCCACAGGTGAAGCTCAAAATCTTTGGTGCTGGCCACCGCCATGTTGGTCGTCCTGCCTCTTCCGCCTTCCAGCTTATCTAAAAATCAAGAAAGTCATGAATCATTGGTGGACCTGAGGCGGGCCGAATGACGCCTGGGTGCCCAAACAAGTCATCTGAAACAGCACCTACCTGTCAATCAAAGCGTCCATGCTCTTAATCCTGCATAACTTTAAGCCTTAATATAATTTGAACAGGTGAGTTGTATATAAATTCACCCTCAGTACAGTTGTCATGAACGGGGAAATTAGCTACAGAGACCAAAACTGTTTTTTGTACCAGGCTGTAAACATGTTTATTTCTGCTGTGAAGTTGGGACATTTTAACATGGGGACTTATGGAGACTTTTTACCACTTGGGCAGGAGCCAATCCCAGCTGACCGAGGGCGAGAGACGGGGTACACTCTGGACAAGTCTGAGTCTAAACATCCGTTAAAAAATGTGAAATCAATAACCGGGTTTCTAAACCCCCTAAATTCCTGCAAAAATACAGAAATACAAAAATAATACAGCGCTGTACCTTTCAAAGTATAAAAATGTCAATAGTTGTGTCAAAATAATTTAATTTAATAATTTGTTGTCCCCTAAAGTCAAAAGTGCAAATTCTATATTTTCAGTTTTCTTACCTGGACACATATTGTAGATCATATTGTGTCTTTTAATGACCTGAAGAAGAGTTTATGTTCTTCAGGTACACACATAAAACACACAGCAGGTTTTAAAGGCTGATTTTGATGTTTTTCTTTTAGACTAAAGATATTTAAATTTGTATTTATTGTTTTTAATTTAGCTTTATATTTTTGTGGTAAAAAGGTCATTTAGTATGAGCCCCCTCAGCAGTAAAGCAGCATTTAGAAAAACTGAACCATTTGTACCTGTTAAAGTTAAACTAGGCTATAGTCAAACATTTCTTCAGGGGAGTTTGTGGCTCTGTATTTGACCTAAAATCCTGACTAAAGCACCGTCTGTAACAAATTAGAAGTTTTTCCAAAAATTTCCTAACGAGGGGGAAAAAAAGATTTAAACCAAATTCGAATGAAAAAATGACTCATTAATGAAACAACAGCAAAACTAAAAATTCACTAAAAGTTACTACAATCAAAAATCATTGAATAAAAGGTGAGAATGACTGGATCATGATATGTGATCATATCAGCTGTCTTACAACATTACACTGATACTAGAAGAATATCCATATTAACATAACAATATTGATAACAACCACTAAGTGAGACTACAAGCTGCTATATTACCATAATATGAGACCTCTGAGGGTCTAATGATGGGGGATGTTGTACAACATTGACTTGACCAAACTGAGTACTGCACTTGACAAGTAAAGTAACGTAAAGCTGAGTATTACATCTGATCGGCTGTTAACCTCACTGACACAGCAATGACTATTTAGTGGTTTAAATTCAGGTAATTCACAGTTAAAGGCAGTTACATCCTCTCAAGATCCTGCAAAATAAATAACCACAAGATATAACCAACTGTCTCCGTGTATCAGTAACACTTTGGTTTGTGAACTTTGAAGTTTTTTTTTTTCCTCTCACTTTCACCGCCCACGACACTTTGTTTTTGTGTTTTATTACCAAGTGTTTAAATGAAGAAACGTTAAACTCACCTCCGACATTTCAGCCGTTATTTGTTTACGAGGAGTAAACAGCACTCTGGAGATTAATATGTAAACTCAAACACTTCCTGTGTTGCACGTTTGGTTTCCTTTTTATCCGCCAAATGAAAATGAGACAAACATTCATCATCAGAAATAAACACACAGCTTTAAATCGCAGAACTAGTCTGCTGCCACTGTATTTAGGCTTGCATTAGAGTCACATACAACTCAATGTGATGCATTATAATATATATATTTTTTAGAAACATAAGAGATTAAAATGTCCCGTAAATCTTCATAAAAGTCCATTTCCGTCCAGTTCTTTACTCCAGATGTATAAAAGAAAATACAGTTGGACCGCGATATGATACTGAGTTAAAAGCAATATGACACCCTAAAGTTCATCCGTAAAGTGCAACGTCACAATAAATTCATGAAAGGCCTTAAGATTTCAATAAATATTCTCTGTACAACAGAGGTTTGTGCTGGATAAGATGAGTAGGAGTAGTGTTCAGTCTGGACCGTTTTTTTGGCAGAGGAGGAGTACAGTTTATGGAGTATGTCATGTTGTTTCCCAAAAAACAGTTACACCTGTGACTTCGCGCTTCTGTCTCCTTCTAGCCAATATTCGTCCGTCTGCATCTCCGTGAGTCGAGACACCGTCCTCTGGAAGGCAAACTTTTCTTCCTCTCCGCTGAAGATGGACAGACTGCTGGCTTCATCCTGTTAACACACAGGGGAGTCAACTGAAAGTGAAACTCAGGATGCTGCTTTACACGAGTTATTACACCAGTCTTTATTCTTCATCTCTGGTCATTGCAAAGACTGCTCCGCTGATCTCAGATCAGTTTTTCTCAGATAGGGCTAATAGAGAGGCGACAGGAAATGAGGCAGAGAGATGCAACAAAAGGTCAAAGTGGGGACATTTCAGTTTATGGTTGGCACGTTGAGGAGCCACTAAATACCACTTAAATTCTAACAGGAAGTTCAACGTTTCACTGATGTTATGAGACGCTATAAATCTCAGACTCAAAGGCTGATTTTTAATTAAAAACAGAAATAAATTTGCATTTGGGCAAGATGATTTAACAATGCAGTTTCTCTAGATTCATTTGGAGGACTTGTATTAAGAAAATGCTGCTTGACTGAAGGTATATTTTTATTCCTGTTTGTCTGTTTATTAGTTATTTAGTAGGATATCCTAAAAACTTTAAAAGGAATTTGGTGGAGGGGAAAGATCCACAGATTTCTTATCATTAAAAGACTAATGCACTTATTATAACTGAAATTATTGGCTCGATAATAAACTGACGTACAGGTTAAGATGATTTTTCAGTGCACAACAAAGTGGACTGAGTTACATTCAGCTGTGTGTTGTAAATTACATTCACTGACAGCTATCTGCATTTTCCGACTGAAAGGACACACCCAGCATGAAAAACTGGTTTAGCCGTGAAAGTCGGAGCTCTCACCCTTTTCAGTCCCAGATCGTCCATCAGAATGTGGCTCTCATCGTGACTGTGATCGCCATCGTGTACGAAAATGTCCTCCAGCGGATGATCTGCGAGAATCACCACCCGTACCTGCAGCAAGATTAAAATGAAACATGAAGCTAAAGTTGTGTGTGTTAAACGCAGGTCAAGTGTGCTTGCAGCTCAAACAGCAGTGTACCTTGTGGTCGTAGAGGGCGTCCACGAGCGTGATGAGCCGCCTGGCTTGAGTTTTCTTGTTCAGGGTCAGCAGAGGAATGTGTCGAATAAAGATGGTGTCAAACAGTCTGGACATCTCCAGGTAGTCACTGGCCCCTAAAGGCTGAAACACATTCAAACACAATATATAGTTCAAAGCACACAACACTGGTTTAAGTAGCTTGTTTACTGGAAAGCTGTGGCTTTGAGTTTGTCCAAAAAAATGGACTGCTTTAGGGCGCATTCAGACAGATGCTGCAGTGAAAACACAGTTCATTCATCTGAGCGGGGGTAGTGCGCTTTGGCTGTAGCGGTGTGGGCTGAAGGGGTGTCCAACGAAAAATGTAGCGACCTGCGGCGGAGAAGCTGATCCAGCTTTTGGAAAAACGCAACCTAACGTCACGCTGCAGCTGCCAATCAGACGCTCCGATCGGTTGAACCTCCACAGTCAGCCTGAAATGTCTCTGAAACTGAGATTAAACTTAAACTCTGACACTCTACCTGTTGTGTACTGGCTTTGTTTATTTCATGCACCAAGCTTCTAAATCTGAGTCTGACTCACAATTTACGCTGCAAAATAAACACGAAGAAGTTTAGTTTGGTTTGTGTCCGATGGTTTGAAAGAGACAGCAGTGGCGAACAGTGGCTCAGAGACATAGACAGTGAATGAGAGTGAGGGAGCGTCAGTTTCGATAAAGCTGGTTAATTTGATTGTTTCACAGTCTGTTACATTCACCATGAACAGACACACCCATACAGTGATTCACTGCAGCGTCTTTCTGAATGTACCCTTATTCACTGCGGAGCCACTTGTGAGTCATTAAGACACAACCAAGAACTGTTGAAACCTGTTAAACTCGTTTTAAATTCAGGTCAAGATCCTGATGATTACTTTAATATTTTATTCAGTTGTGTCATGATATAACTTTAACAAAGGATACCAACGAGCACAGACAGAGTTTTTAACTTTTTAAGATACTAATCACTGCTCACTAACAATGTGAGAATAAACCCTGATTTGTGTCATAAAAAATGCAAAAATTTATGTCTGAAGATGCAGATTTTCCACAATTATGTCGTCATATCTGTCACACAACGTGTACAATAACTTACTCGGTCGCACAGCTCCTCAAACGTACAGTCTGCAATGGTCCCGCATGCTTTGTTCAGATGGACTTTCCTGTTGTGGACGTTCATAACTCTCGGTCGCGTTACTGCGGAGAGAGGCGGTCTGTGAGAACACCACATGGTGACGCAGATCAAACCTAATTACATATCAGCTGCAGGATTAAGTCAAATGTCATCTGAAGGTCCACTCACTGTCATTTTGCTTAAAAGCCAGCTCATCAAACATCTTGTCTAGCGTCGTCTCGACATCAGGCTCACTGGAGCTGCGGTAAATGTAACAGAGAAGTATTAAAAAACACAAAACACGCAAACAGCAGATCAAAATCTGGCTGATTGTCTGACTTTCTTACAGGAAGTAGAGTTTTCCAGCAGAGGGTCTGTTCCTTTTGCGATAATCAATCCCAGAATCCAGGCGAAGAGTTTGACAGTGTTTCTGCACGTGAGAGGAAAATGATTAACAACAGGTGCATTTAAAACAAAGAGAAGACATTTCAATATACTGGTGTTCTAATGTACCTGTCTCCTTTCTTACCTGCAACACAGCGATGAAAGGCACAAAGTTGACTCTCTGCAGCCCGTTTTTATACAAATCTGAGGGAGAAGAGTGGAGCATGAGTCATTTTTATATTTACACTTTGCTCAATCGTCTTTTTATGATGAGTAATTTAAATAAATATGCTCAGCCTCAACACTTTATGGTTGTGTTGACAACCTGAGGACATCCAAAGGAATCTTGATGCACACTAACTCAGTCTGAGGTTCCACGGAAAAATTCACAAATCTTAAACACTAAAATTCACCCAAATTCTACTCTGATGCCATAAATTTGTAGATCAGCAACACAAAACTCAATTCAAGCCAAGTCAATCTGTGAGTTTGTGAGAGCATTTGGATAGATCAGAGATATTCAGGACATTACGACACTTGTTACTAACCTTCAGGTGGACGATTCGAAGTGGCCACGACGACAACACCGTTCAGAAACAGATTCTCAAAAAGCTGCTTGAGAATCATGGCATCAGCGATATCAGTGACCTGAAATGTGTGTTAGAAAAGACCCAAAAAACATAACAGATACTGTCAGACTCCTTCAACTGTCTCTTTTACAAAAGATCCTGTGGTATGGAGAAACATCGATGATTACCTGAAACTCATCAAAGCACAGAAGGCAAGCCTCCTCGCTGATCTCCTCAGCAACCGGAGCAATTGGGTCATAGGATTTGGCCATCTTCCCTGCTTTCCTCTTTGGCATACTCTGTTTTAGCCGATGGATCCCTAAAGACAAAAAAAAGAAGAGCAGAAATTAGTCTTGGCTCTGCAGAATGAAGTATGAGTACAAATTAAAAACACATGAATACAAAAAACTGCTGAGCTAAAATTAAAACACAAAGCAGCACATTTCTACTTTTTAGTTTTGAGTGTAACTGTTCAGAAAATGTAAAGTTAAAGTTTAAAACGCTTTCCAATATAATCAATAAATATATATATATATATATATATATAAATATATATATATATATATATATATATATATATATATATATATATATATATATATATATATATATATATATATATATATATATATATATATATATATATATATATATATATATATATATATATATATATATATATATATATATATATATATATATAGAGAGAGAGAGAGAGAGAGAGAGAGAGAGAGAGAGAGAGAGAGAGAGAGAGAGAGAGAGAGAGAGAGAGCAATTTGATGTATACTTCAATAATCTTCAAAACAGATTGGATGTTTACTGGACACACTGAAAGTGCTTTGTCAGCAGTGTGCATATAGACCACAACATGTGAGCAGTACCATAAACGTAACAAAACTGAAACATGGTGACTAAAACAGGAAGCATAAGCGAAGCACTGCGTTGTTCTACATATAGCATGTCGTGAAGTGTCGGTTTCAGACCAGTTATGAAACGAAAATGTTAAGTTGCAATTAAACACAACAAATTTTAACCCTTTCTGACGCATATTTAGATCCTTTCAAAATAAAATGCTGACCGTCTCTGCAATGTATGTTTTATGTGCCGTGCGTCTAAAGCTGATGGTGAAATACACGAGGCTGTTTACACCAAAATATTAACAAAGAAGGCACAGTGCATGCAGCTGCTGATTCAGCAGGTTGTCTGTAACCACTGAAAGGTGATTTCATGAAATTTATTAATGATGAATGAATATATGTATGAGTAGGCCAAAAGACGGTGTGTCAACCTTAAAGCCAAATGTTCTGAATTTTACCAGAAGGTGAAGTCAGGCTAAGCTGTGTTATGGAGGATGTCAGCTGGATTTGAGTGAACTTTTATTAATGGTAACTCGTTAAAGATGACAAGAGTATGATATACTGTGAAATATATATTTACAATTGAAACATTTAATATAATCTGATAGATTAGAAGCATGGAGAGTTGATATTGGAGAAGATATACGTGAAGAAGATTGGGGAAATAGCTTAAAGGCACGGCAAAATACAATTAATACAAGATTAATAACAAGATGCAATACAAACAGCTAACGTGAACTCATATCACCCCAGTCAAATTCAACAAAATGAGTCCTAATATTCCAGATTCCTCGGAACACTTACAACAAAGTTCCATCATTTTTTACAATGCGAGTCATTTCCCGGACGGTGAGTAATAATGTTCCACTGAAAGCAATGGGTATTTACCCAGAAAACATAGTCATCAATGCTGAAGAGTATTAATAGATTTTGGACTTCAGTCCTCAGTTTGTTAAAGTGTGGAAACCTTTTCTGGATTATCCCTACTGCTGCTTTCGGGTTTTTAAAATGTATTTTTCTCATCTTGATTTAATACTTTGTTGCATGGCACAGTTGTACATTTGTGCATTCTGTTTCTTTGCATAGGATCGTTTTGTTCTCCTTTGCATGCACTATTTGTTTTTGTCGTGGCCGTTGTCATTTCTATGTTTTCTGTATGTGAAAATAAAATAAATAATAATAATAATAATAAATAAAGTACTGAATAAAGAAGACAGGAGTGAAGAAATACAACCGTTAGAGTGCGTAGGTTGATATTTTCTCACCTCAAAGCCATCATCACCACACACTAACAGTAATAATACAAATGTTTAGAGCTGACTTATTCACTCATATCTTATTTGCCCTCTAGTGGCTGTTAGGAACAGAGAAAAAAGTCCAGTGATGACAACAATGAACATTACTTTCAGCCCTGCTTCTGCATGTCTGTCACTGTGCATCGTCGGTACAAACATGAAGAAAACTCACTTTTATGCACGTCCAACATGAAGCCGTGGAAATGAACCCTCTTTTTCTTTTCGGTCTCGACATATGAATAAAACATGTCCATCACCATAGTTTTTCCTGTGCCTGAAAACAATGAGAAGAAAACATGCGAGTTAAGGGACAAAATGTGAAACAATAAATGTAATTTAAGTTTGTAGTCTCTTACCAACATCGCCGTAGATGTAGTAACCTTTTGGAGGCTTCGGCTTTGTGAAAAACTGAAAGAAAAAACAGCATCTGCATCATCTTAAATCAACAAAATCAGATTCAGGATTCATTCCCACATGGAAGAGTTAAAAAAAGAACAATTACAGCATTAAAAACTATAAATAAAATGCTGAAAACATCAGTAATCACTGGGTGTTTCTCCCTCTACCTTGGAGAAGATAGATGTCGGTGTATTGCTGTATCCTCTGAGTGTTTTGTGGAGCTGGTCCAGTGTCTTTAACACCGCTTTCTGGTGCTCATCCTCCCGCAGTGCCCCGTCTCTGATCAGCCCGTTGTAGTGATCCATAGGGCCGCTGAACCCGGCGGCGGTTACACCGCCCTCCTCCACCGCCACCGCCGCCTGCTGCTCGGCTTTCACAGAGTAACCTTTGGGAGTAAAACAAGGGCACATTAGACACATTGGACACATGAAACCTGCACAAAAATGTGTTTACTCATGCGGAAAGTCACGATAATGATCCAGCTGTGGACCAAGAGCAACGGTTAGCGAAGGGACAGCTGACAGCTGGATAAAACTAGAGAAAACAACTCGGTAAGTTTGTACAGAGGCTCAAATATTCATAATAACGTCGAGTTCATTGTAAGACATCCGAACTGTGGTGAATAAAATGTTAATTAAAGCAATATCAGAGAGCTAGGTCGACTTTTTCAGTGGAAATTAGCGGACAAAACTGCCTCCATCAACTCGACTCACCACAAACTGGCCTCACCTCGTCTGCAGACCTCCGTCAGAGATTTTAGCAGCTGTCTGGAGAAACATTTCTCCGTCCAGAGACTCCTGAAGCCCAGAGAGGCTGAGGGTGACATCTGTAAACACAGCGGTATGCACGCTGCCATCTTGGTTTCAAATGTTTGTAACTTTATTAACAAACACACACACAGACAGACAGAGAGCGAGAGAGGTGAGTCCCGGTGTCAGCCAGCAGGGGGCGAGGTTCACATTCAGGCCCTGCATCACATGATAATATGTCATAGAGTAAGAAGTAATATACACAGTATTATAAAGATATTAACGGTTCCGTTTGTAACTTTTAGGGTGATCTATTAGCAGAAAGGCATATAAAGTGCACAACTATGTTTTTAGTGATATAAAATCAACATAAAAAACTTTTTTTTTTATTATCTTAGAATTAGCCTTTTATATCTACATATGGAGCAGGTCCACTTAGATGGAGTCCGCCATCTTATTAGAGTAGCCCAGAAGGGCTAACAGCTAACTGTTATGTTCTGCTATGTTCGATAGTTTTATGGAATATATTCCATATGTATTGCATATATATTCTGTATATATTCTGTATATATTCTGAATATATTCCGTATATTTCGTATATATTCTGTATATATTCTGAATATATTCCGTATATATTCCGTATATATTCTGTATATATTCTGCATATATTCCGTATATATTCTGTATATATTCTGAATATATTCCGTATATATTCTGTATATATTCTGCATATATTCCGTATATATTCTGTATATATTCTGTATATATTCTGAATATATTCCGTATATTTCGTATATATTCTGTATATATTCTGAATATATTCCGTATATATTCCGTATATATTCTGTATATATTCTGCATATATTCCGTATATATTCTGTATATATTCCGTATATATTCTGTATATATTCTGAATATATTCCGTATATATTCTGTATATATTCCGTATATATTCTGTATATATTCCATTTATATTCCGTATATATTCCGTATATATTCTGTGTATATATATATACTGTAAAACTATTGGACATAGCTGCAGTCCGCCATCTTGCGAGAGGGTCACACTTATTCTTTAGCACAAGAAAAGCCAAGAGAGCCACAAAAACATGAAGAAGCGTTAGATTAGCTTCTTACCTTTATGTCATTAATCATAGCTTTAATGCAGAACTGCTATGACTGATAGTTTTATGGAATATCTAACTAAATACAATTCAATATATATATATATATATATATATATATATATTTGTCTCAGTTTTATTTAGACTATTTGTCAGAATAAACAAGATACTCAAAGAATGTGAATTTTGGTAATTATTACAGGTTTAATGCACAATACACCCACTACACTTCATCTGTCAGAATATAGATTTATGACTGTGCCACCACTGTCTCTACTCAAATATCCAAATATCCAGATGTATCAAAAGTCAAATGAATGCCCCACGCTGTTAAAAATTTCGAACATATATGCACGTATCCCTGTTATAAAAACACCTGAAATAGAGATGCTGAAAAGACATATTGTGTTTCGTGTGGCAGAAATGTGGATAGCAGAGAAACTGCAAAAATGCAAATCAGTGAAATGAAAATACAGTCTTTACTTTGGGAGGCTGAGCCTTCCCACTCACGAACACGAGAATATTAAAAATCACACTGTAAAGGCAGCGGGGAAAATAAACCAGTTACATGAACACATTATTGAGGACAAATCAGATATTTAGGGCATATAATATTTAATAGATAAGCAACAATTATTATGTTTATGGTATTAGATTTTTAGAGCTGCATCTAATGATAACTTGTTTTGTTATTTAACAGAAGAAACCCAGAGATATTAAATTTACAATGATATAAAACAAATTGAATTTTGTCAATTGAAATAATGAATCAATGGCCTAATTGCTTCAGCTCTAATATTGTTGTCTGCAGTAATATCGGATAACTGCTGTTTGAATAATACAGAGCTGCAGCTAACAGCTATAGATTAATTTATAGAGATTATAGAAAGTGTTGCAGCCACAGTTATAAGTATTACAAGCACAAAACAGACAGATGACACATAGGTTTAAAGTGACTACAGTATAGATAGAATTCAAGTCTAAGGCAAGGAAGAACATATAGTTGTAAAACATGGATGTAAAAAATATACATAAACTCTGTGCAATAACTTTGTGCAAACAAAATGTGCATTGTGCAGTTTTAGTCAGTGAATTAGTCAGTGCAGGTTATGTATTAATGTCCATATCCAAAAGTCAACTCTTGGTTATTAATTTGTCAATAAAATGTCAGTTAATAGTGACAAATGTCATGTTATAATTTCCCACAGAACAAGCAGACGTCTTCAAACAGTCAAATATATTCAGTTTATCATCATACGTGACAAAGAAAAGCATCAATCTTCACATTTTAGAAGATTTAACCAGAAGGTGTTTGGCATTTTTGCTTAAAAAAAATTATTAATGTTCATTTAATTATTTTTCTGTCAATTAACAGACTCTAAACATATCATCCTTTAATACAGATTTAAAGCTACAAATGACAAATTTTAGACAGACACGGCTGGAAAATAAAGACAAAAATAACAATCATACTTTCAGACTTTTTCCGATGAATATTCTCGTTATAATTAACAGCAGAAACTCTGCCCTCGGTCTAATTATACCACCACAGCAGCACTGAGCACAGACCAAACATGGCAGACAACCATCACGGTGTTACAGGGGCTTACAGGCTTGTTGCCATGACAACAGAGGAGCCTTTCTCCCCCTCTCGCTCGCTCTCTCTCGCTCTGTGTCTCTTTAATGCACACACACACACACACACACACACACAAACACACACACATGCACACACACACTGTCACTCTCTCTGTCTGTCTGCCTCTGTTGTACACACACACACACACACACACACACACACTCATATATATACAGTATTACAGTGGAATCCGCCTTGCTTTGAGATCCGTGTTCTGCTATTGGAGGCAGGCAAAAGATAGGAAATACAGCACGGAGCGTAGGGGACACTCCACATCTGTTTCTGGATGGTGAGTGTTATTTGTTTACATCCTGCATCCTTTGACAAATCTGCTTCAAATCCATTTACGGGGGTATAAATTGCTGTTTCGTGTTGTTAGCTCTGCTGCAGCATGGGAGATGTGCCACATGTTTTCTTTTCTTCTAGCTTCAGCTTCTTCTTCTGCTTCTTCTTTTTTTTTTTTTTTTTAAAGATTAGGGTGGAAGCTGTCATCGTAATGGTAATTCATAGCTGGGTAGCCATGGTGAAGTCAATTTCCCCCTCCCTCTGCCACTGCTGAATGCATTAGTCTAATGAGATGTCTGCAGCCTGTGTGCCGAGCAGCAGCAGCAGCAGCAGCAGCGGCGGCGGTGGTGGTGGTGTGTTAACCAAAAAGGGGGACAAGGAAAAAAGCCACATACAGCAAGAGCAAGATGGCTTTCCCTGCATTGCTAGGGATTTAGCTTTATAGTCAACTTTAGGCTCCTGGGATTTAAGACAAAAGGGCTTGGCTCTTGGGCTTTCACAATAGAAGACAGCAGGTAATAGACACCCCCCTCCTCTCTCCCTCTCTCAGGTTTATTGGTGTGTTATCAGTGCAGGATGGAGGTGCTGTTTCCCCCACAGCTCATGCATGGCTGCCTTTTGTGTTGTTTGATTATTATGGTGCTCTGCTAAATGCTGCTCCTCTCACCGCATTGCTCAGCTGAGTATTCTGCAGTCTCTCAGTGTTTGGATGTTGTACACCAAGCCATTCTGCTTCCTGTTACTGTGTCTGCTCTGAACTGATGCTAATGTTGCTCTCTAGTATGTAGCCGCTGAGGGGAAGGTGGATTAATGTGCAAGCAAAGTGCATGTTTCTCTTGGATTTCTATAGCTTGAGCTCAACGGTTGTTTCCTTTGTCTCCAGCTCCAAATGAGTGTACCTGCAGCAACGGCACAGAAATCAGACGGCAACAACAGTGAAATGCAATCAGCTGCAGTGGCTCCCTCCTTCATCCCCAGCCAGTCGGGGAAGATACCGGGCAGGAAGAGAGGGAGACCCCCACTCCGCAATGTCGCCAAGATGGATTTTCCTAACCGTTACCCGGAGTCGCTCCCGCCGCTCAAAGTGCCAAAGAAGAGGGGGAGAAAACCGGGCTTCAAGGTCAGCCAGAATCAGTGTGTGTGTGGGGGGGAGAAACAGAGGGGGATGAGATGTGGTGTGTGTGAGTGCAGTGTGTTTAAAAATGCATGTGTACACAGAAATGCACAGACACACAGGCTCCATGCTCTTCAGATTTTGTGGGACCCCAGTGTAACAGAAAGAGACTTAACATCTGGCTCTGCTGTGGTTTAACATTATGGAAATGTTTACGCATCGTAAATATGTCTGTTTATATTCATAAACACACAAATAGTTCATCATTTGTAGCATAAAACCTACAGCTTTAAACAGATATGATATCCCGATTATTCCACCAACCCCCTCCCTACGTGATTTAGTAAGTAAATGCGCCTGAATAAACACTGTGTAAAAACTTCTCCTTCCACAGCTGAAACCAAGGATGGTGATGACACCGTTGGCTATCTCCCCACCCAGCAGCACCCCTGAGCCCGATATGAGCTCCATTCCTCAGGATGCCGCCACCATCCCCCACTCTGCCACGCCCCAGGTGCTTACAGGTAGGACACAAAATACTCTAAACCCCCCATGTAAGAACCATTATTGGACCTTTTTGTGTTTACTTAATCTCCCCCTGTGTTTTCCCCCTGTATCAGTCTGTATCTACATAAACAAGCAGGCCAACACAGGCCCCAACCTGGACAGGAAGAAGATCCAGCAGCTCCCCGATCACTTCGGACCCGACAGGCCCTCTGTGGTGCTCCAGCAAGCCGTCCAAGGTTGCATCGACAGCGCCTTCCAGCAGAAAACAGTGTTCACCCTCCTCACGCAAGGCTACGGGGGAGAAAAAATATCAGGTGTTGTACAAAGACCTCCCTCAGGTGTTGCTTTCTATTTGTTCAGTAGCTTTTTTTAAAAAAACAAAAACAAAAAACAGTTTACCTGAGGTGGCACTGAGTAGAAAACATGCATTATTGAATGTTTGATGATTTAATTGATGAGAAAATCTGCTTCTAAACTGTGATGTTGTTTCAAGTGGTCCCCCTGTTTTACTCTCACAGCCACATTTGATGGGAAGCAGCACCTTCTCAGCCTCCCCGTGGTGAATAGCATCGACTATGTGCTTCGTTTTCTGAAGAAGCTCTGCCGCAGCTTGCACTGTGAAAACCTCTTCAGTGATCAGCCCATTACCCAGCACAGTGGTGGCTCCTACCAGTCGGATGGTACTTCTCAATTTCCCGTCTTATATATGCTACAATGCTGATTCTTGAGGCTAATTTTGACATCTGTCATCTTCAGCTGAAACATCTATGGCCGAGGACTACCATTTAGACCAGTCTGATGGCAAACGCTACTCCGTGGACCCGGGCGATTCGGCTTTCAGCTCCATAAGCTCGTCCTACTCGCCAAAGTCCTCCTATGGGTTTCGTTCATCACAACAGTTCTCCAATGGCTCGGCCTCCATGAACATGTGCCGGCAGTCGTCCACCAGCCCAAACACGTTCCCAGAGAGCAACAGGACAGGTGAGAAGTCACAGAAAGACAAAACCAAGATCTCTCTTCTCTGCGGTACAAAAAGTAAAGCTCTGCTCTTTCCTTTCTTCTTCCAGGAGGTTACAATGCATCTTCAGAGTCCCAGGAGTCCAAGGCTCCACCCAATAAAGACCCATCTACCTGGTCTGTGGAAGATGTTGTCTGGTTCATCAGGGATGCAGATCCCCAGGCTCTCGGCCCTCATGCAGACGTCTTTAGGAAACACGTAAGTTTGTTTTCCATTGTGTTCTTGATAGGCTGCCTTGTTCCTTGTTCACCTATTTCTTGCTGATTTGCCACCAACTTCTTCTTCTTCTTCTTCTTCTTCTTCTTCTTCTACTCTCAGGAGATCGATGGAAACGCTTTGTTGCTCCTAAAGAGCGACATGATCATGAAGTACCTTGGACTGAAGCTGGGGCCAGCCTTGAAGCTTTGCTACCACATCGACAAACTAAAGCAAACTAAGTTCTGAAAACCTGCGACCATTTCCCCCTCCTTGAATCCAACAGTACATTTGAAACATCCAGGTCTGTGAACCAATGGGAGGAGGGTGCATCACTTCCTTTAGTGTCCCCCAGAAGTAAGATCCATCACTACTTTTTTCTGCCACAAATGCTACTTTTTACAATTATTTAACTCCTTTATGTTCAGAATGAGAGGGTGCGCTAACAGTACTGTAACATGTATGTAAAAAAAAAATCAGCTGGAATTGAAATAAAAATCTAAGAAAGAGACAGAAATGTTCAAGTGTTACCGAGCAGATAACTTCAACTTGTTAGAAAACAGTTGCTTATTTACACATCCAGCAGCTATGATGAAACATTATCACTCATTTGGAGTCTTTTAGCTCTGTTTTTGGTCTCTTCCAACATCTGGAAACATCTGGCTGCTGAATGCTACACTATGTTCACTTGCTACTTGCTACCTGTCTGTCTTACTGTTTGGTGCTGAGCAGATCATGTAAAGCTGCCCGACTTGCGGCTGAAAATGATGCCATGTGAACAGTGAAGGTGAACCAAGACAGTAAAGTTGAACTCTAAAAGTTCAAATCTGGTTAAATAAAATGGGTGGACCACTAAAGGAAGTGACTCTCTTCCCCATTGTGCTCACAGACCTGGGGTCCCCAGACACAGTTGGTACATTTTACTGAAGATTTCCATGATGTCATGTAGTGATAATCAACAAATTCACCCCTCTCTTTCTTCTCTCTCGTCTCTTCTCTTACTTACTTACTTACTTACTCGACTTTTGGCACAGATTTTGAACTGAAAACCGTCAGATTGTGGAATGCATCCTTCATACACACGTTAACTAATGTAATCAGCAAAAGACAGGCCAGCGTTGGAAAAATGTTTGTCTCACAAACCTTCATGAGCAGCACATCCGTCTGCTGCATGCAGATTTCATTCTATATATATATTCATCATCTGACAAGAAATGTATAACAGAAAACACTTTATACCTTAAAAAAAACTTTCACTTTGTCAAATCTCACTATAGGATCTTGTTTACTTGCGTCTACCAAGCTGAAAACATATCTATAACTGTACTACAAAACAGGTGCATTAAATACTACATTGCTTTTTGATTGAGAGATTTAGAAAATCATTTTGATACTATTTTTTCACATTACTATGTAACAAAAAAAAGTAATGTTCCCATTGGATTTGTCATTCTTTTTTATTATAATTTTAATATTAAAAAAAACAGTATAACCTAAACAAAACGTAGCCTACATAGAGAGACAGTAGATCTCTTGTTAGTATATATATAAAGGAAAATGACAGCATTGTGAACATGATATATTTATGTTGCGATATGCAAGATTGTTACACGCCTGTTATCTCTGTAGGCTCTTCATGTATGCTCATATGAACGTTTTTTTAAATTCATATGTTTCTATGTTTTTATCAAGCATCGGTGTTGATACAAAAGTTGTCAAAACACACTAAACAATTAAATGTTACACTGAGAAAACCTAAACGGCCATGTAAATGGGTATATAATATAGTATTGCTTTTGTATACCACTTTTGGTGTACAGTATGCATCATTTTTTAATCAATTAACCTTTGTAAGTGAATGCTGCTGTAAAGATATTACATGTAAGCCATGCCTAGTGAGATCAAGCTAAGGTGTTTTATTTTGAAAATCACTATGAATAAGAGTTTTAGAGAAAGCTGAGTGGATCAGAACTCTATGCTGGTGCTAAAGTTATCTATGTATTTAACTGTTTGCCTTTGTGTTTGTGAGATGTAAAGGAAATCTTATGTGTATACTGTACTGTATGTGAGTATTAAATTAAGAAATCAAGTAATCAGAGATTCGTGTGTGAATTAGACTTTTTATTTACACGTTTTAGCGTCGATCCTGACCCGACAGGACACGCAGGACGTCTGCGATGGTGGATTTTATTCAAAAGCTCTAAGACATTTAAAAGGATCCAGATTTGGATGTGGGTCCACACGTCTGAGAATTACTTTGGCTGGGAGCCTCATCTGTGCTTCAAAACACACAATTTAACAAAGGTGACCTATATCTGCGGCTCCCAAACTGGCGTCCTCCAGGGGTCCTTATCCGAGCTCTCGAGGGACTCCCTAAATCAGGAACAGGTTCACTTCTTTACTGTTGTACTTACTGTAGATTTCACTGGTTTCACTCACCCAATCAGCCCACATTATCACGTCGTTCTAGTCAAATTCACACCTAACGGTGAACTTTTGGAGGCGTGTGGACCAATGGAGATCTATTTAGAGGTTCTTGGCATGAAAATATTTGGGGCCCCTCTTGGCTTATATCATCATCAGGATTGAGTCATGGTGAAATATTGTATGATTTTAGTCGGGTCCAGATCAATGTGCTCAAGAGCCACAGGGCAAAAAATGAGCCACTGGGTGCCGGTAGACATGCTGTGCCTCCCCATCTGTCTGCATTTTTCCTAGAATATTACCTGACTGCTGGTTTGCTGTGTGACATAAATTAATCTTGGAATAGGTGACGTATAACTCAGCACAATATCAGCTGAAACAATGAAGGTGTTACAGGAATAGTGTGAGAATATGCTTATTAGTTTTCTTGCCAAGAGTTAGATGAGAAGATTGATACCACTCTCATGTCTCTACGGTAAATATGAAGCCAGAGCCAGCAGTAAGTTAGCTTAGCTTAGCATAGAGACTGGAAATAAGGGGAAACAGCTAGCCTGGCTCTGTCCAAAGGTAACAAAAATCTCCTACCAGCAACTCGAAAGCTCACTAACACATTATGTCTTGTTTGTTTAATACATACTCAAACCTTAGTGTAAAAAACAACATGTTGGGGACTATTTCTTGGCCAGGAGTCACTTCCTGAAGTTTATGCTGCTTCCAGCCAAGAGATAGTCCAGTTTTCTCCCCTTTGGACAGAGCCAGGCTAGTTGTTTCCCCCTGTTTCTAGTCTTTATGCTAAGCTAAGCTAACTGGCTGTGGCTTTACCAGATTACAGATTTCTGAAGACTTGAGAGTGGTATTGATTCACCTCATCCGTCTGTCTGCGAAAGACGTCTGTCTGTTGAAACATGGTGGTTCAACATAGTGGACATAAAAAGAGGAAGGTAACAAAAACAACAATTCTTATTTTCACATGATTATACACTCATGACAACATGGTTATTCAGATTATATTCTGACGTATAAAACAGAACCCCAGATCTTACACACTGGACCTTTAAGGCCAACATCATGACAGCTGATATATTCCCCACATTCCTACATTCCCAAACACTAATTGTTTACAATCAATCAAATCACCAGAAACCATTTACCACACAGTCAGAGCCGTGGCTACCTGTGGTCATGTTAAAGGATAGGCTCATTGTTTCAAGCCCACCTCATCACTCACGTCTGTGGAAGGAGTGATTGGACGCTGTAATCCTTCCTTCTGCCCCTGAAAACACGATCCAGTTGTTAAAAAATGGGGCCATTTTTGCACAGAGTGTGTCCCTCTTCTCTTACTGGACACATCTCTTCAGAGCCAGTATGGACAGGAGGAACAACATATTAGTATCCTTTAACATACAATATGTTTAATGCTTGACATGTTGAAATATGAAGAAGAATTGTGAAGAAGGAGTATGGATATTTATTCTTGACCTTAAGACACATTATGAAGATGTACAGGGGACATTAAAGCTCTGTAAATACTAAGAAATTAGGACAAATCTTTAAACCTTCATACTCTGAAATAAAACCTACAGACAGTAGCGGACTCAGGCTGTTTGAGGGCCAGGGGCAAAAAAAAAAAAAGAAGGGCACCACCCTTCAGAAAGTTGTGATGCATTAAAGGTGCCGTGCCGTGGTCCATTTCAGAAGCCTCCGAGAAGCGGGCGTCCGTTCGGCTCCACTGAGAATATGTGGCTATTCTAGTTTTGCTTGACGCTGCATGCAGCCCATGTCGATCTGCACAGAGCAGCTAGAGCTGACAGGAAGTCAGACACAGAAACGGCATAGAGAATAGGGTAGATTTTCAAAATAAAACACCCTCTGCAAGCTTTCAAACAGCCAAAAAGGAAACAAATTAACTACATAGCATATTTACATATTAAGAATCACATAAACCAGGAAAATCTGGAGAAGTTAACAACATCTGAGGGGCAAAACGCTTTGGAAACACTCCTGGTGGGACCAAAACAGCACCACTAGCACCACTGACAGTATAAACAATGGACAATGTATCCATGACGTCACCCACAGGTTTCTGAAGAGCCGTTTTGGAGCTCAAAATCTGCAGCACTGGCCACCACCATGTTTGTAGTCCTGCTTCACAAGCCTACCAGCTAACCTAAAAATCGGCAAAGACGTTGATCATTGACGGACCTGAGGCGGGCTGAATGAAGCCTGGTTGCTCAAACAAGCCATCTGTATCAGCATCCACCTGTCAATCAAAGCATCCACGCTGTTAATCCTGCATAACTTTAAGCCTTAATATAATCTGAACAGGTGAGTTGTATAAAAATTCACCCTCAGTACAGTTGTCATGAACGGGGAAATTAGCTATAGAGACCAAAACTGTTTTTTGTACCAGGCTGTAAACATGTTTATTTCTGCTGTGAAGTTGGACATTTTAACATGGGGACTTATGGAGACTGACTCACTTCTTCTGGAGCCAGCCTCAAGTGGACGTTTGAGGAACTGCAGGTTTTTTTTTTTTTTTTTTGGCACTTTGGCCACGAAGACTGCTGCTTGGTTAGCACCCTAGAGGGCATTTAAGTCTATCATGTAGGGGCATTTTTGTCATACTTGGGGGGTGTGATCACTTCCTCTAATGTCCCTCTAAGTCCACCAGTGTTTACAGATAATTGTGATAATAGATTTAAAAAAAATCTGGTGTAGTCAAATATTGTGAATGGATAAAATCCTGGCTGCAGCCCTGCTGCACACAGTGAACATGGGGCCCTTCTGGGGGCCCTTATTATCCAGATTATTAGCAATAAAACTCCAAATATTCTTATTAATGACGTTTAATGACCACAGGACTAAAATATGGTTTACTGAAGCTTAATTACTGATTAATTACAGGGTCATAAATAAAAGGAAAAACACAATCTCGCGCACTGTTTCCACAATCCAAAATTATTTCCTGATGATGAAATTTCAGGCTGACCATCCTCATCACGATGAAGGATCCGGTTATAACGTGACAGGAGGATCCAGCTGAACCCAAACCCGAGCGAGCGGCAGAGCAACAGTGAACTTATGATCAGGCTGTGATGCACACGGGTGACGCCGCGCTCCTGTAGTCGCATAACCAAAGACTGGCGTGGGATCGGTCCCTGCTGCGCCTCATCTGGAATAACGTCGGGGGGAAAATCCAGAAATTCATTAGCGGCTGCCTTTTTATTTTTTAGAAAAAGGGAGGCGAGCAGCGTTGGAAAGAATCTCTTTTTGGGGCAAACGTTTCCATTCGGAAGAGGGTTTTCTGTACTTTGCAGAAGCCAGAGCAGATTTATTCCGATTATTCACCAAATATAGGCTGTAACACGGTAAGAAGTGATCGCCTGCAGATGTACATGTCATGTTTTTGTCGGATTGTAGATGCAGCGAGCTGTGGATGGTTTATCTGGATGTGTCATGTCTTATTATTATTTTTTTTTTTATATTTTCCATCTGTTTGAATGAATGGGATCGGAGCAGAGAGGGGGGCTGGCACACGGGCACCTGCGCATCCCTTAAAAACGAAGCCA
This sequence comes from Argyrosomus regius, assembly GCA_946959425.1. Taxonomy (NCBI): domain Eukaryota; kingdom Metazoa; phylum Chordata; class Actinopteri; family Sciaenidae; genus Argyrosomus; species Argyrosomus regius. The sequence goes on along the minus strand of OX336887.1, from coordinate 4,158,277 downwards.
CTGCGTTTTGCCTGGAAACAACCAGGAAAAAAACACACACACACACACACACACAAGAGAGAGGGAATGATTTGACGAATTAACACCAAGATTTGCGCATTTAATTGGCTTTTTTGCGCCTCTTAGGTGACTCTAGTTGCACCGATTGAGCTGTCTTGTGTTGTAAAAACATGTTTGCTGGTGATTTTTTGTCATTTTTCTGGCAGGATGCGCATGCAAAGATGCGATTAGGTTGCAGGGATGTAATGTGGAAACACTCTCACTGCGTCGTTTCCATCGGAATGCAGCAGCAGCAGCAGCAGCTCACCCTCTCTGCTCTCACAAGGAGGCGGTTAGCTTTAACAGCATTAACTCGGGATGTCATTGCCCAAAGCACGAAATAAAACAGCATCTATTGGCCTGTTCGGGGGCCGTACATGTCATTCATACCTGTGGGCCTGCCTGTGCGCTATGAGGCGGTTATTTCTCCGCAGTTGCATGATGTCGAGGCGCACAAACGCTGCTCAGCTCACAGTTTGTGATCCTTCCTGTAAAAAAAAACCTCAAGGTCATTCACTGTAGTCGATTTTAGACATTAAACCCGCACTCGGTTCCTTAAATTACCAATCAGGCTCTTCAGGACAAACAAGGTGCACATTAAAAGGCTTGTGGTTTGCACTGATTTTGGCTGCAGCAGCACACATTTGTGCTGTTTGTTGTGGGAAAGGCCTGATCTCAATGCAGTGCTGGAGCTGTCCAGCCTGCTGTCATGCTGCTGCTGCTGCTGCTGCTGCAGAGAGGTGGACCATATGTTGGTGTCAAGTGTTGGAGGTTCCCACCACAGCGTTCAGATGTGCAAATATTATGTCTCATTTTTTTTAAATTATGCATTGTGAATTGACGCATTCTTGGCCACTAGATTTGCCATACTATGAGTCAATAATTAATGAATCCCAGCCTGCTCTGGTATGGTCGCTCCAACTTGTCAGGGGGCCGTTCAGTGTTGAAGAACTAATCCAGACTCATTTAGTCTGTGGATCGCCCACAACTGGCTTAAACATTATGTTACATACAAGCTATATATTCCCCTCACTGCTGATCCAGATTACAGCAGGCCTGCTGCTGCTGTGCGCCCCCTGCATCCGTACTCAGGCCTCTCTTACAACCGAGCGCAGGCTTTGTTGTCATTGTCAGGTTATAGGACAGTGTTTGCAGTGGAAACTTGATAGCAGCGATCGAACATTTGATGAACTGGATCTGCTCTGACAGTGATGATCCAGGTCAGTGCTACACGGGGGCCACAGACTGGCATAAACAGGCTGGAAAGGACAGAAATAGAAACACGAGCACAAGGGAAATATTTGCTGCCTACTCCCCCTCCACACACAAAAAACCACACACATTTACTCTCTGTACTCGTGTTTGAAGAGGATATTTTAGGGAAAAAAAGGGAAGTTTTCCTCTGCTGTGCTAGAGATGTTCATGCTGCCATCGCTCAAGCATAGATAAACGCATTATTCACGTGTTCTTGCACCACAGGAACCATGGGAAAGCAGAACAGCAAGCTGACTCCCGAGGTGATGGAGGATCTGGTGAAGAGCACAGAGTTTAATGAACATGAGCTGAAGCAGTGGTACAAAGGCTTCCTGAAAGACTGCCCCACCGGCAGGCTGAATCTGGAGGAGTTCCAGCAGCTTTATGTCAAGGTTTGTGTGTGACATTTAATCATAAAACTACTGCTCTGTAGCCCTGGTTGAATTATTAAAACACACCTCTCCCCACATTTGCAGTTCTTCCCTTATGGCGATGCATCCAAGTTTGCACAACACGCCTTCAGAACCTTTGACAAAAATGGAGACGGGACCATTGATTTCCGAGAGTTCATCTGCGCTCTGTCCATCACATCCCGTGGCAGCTTTGAGCAGAAACTCAACTGGGCCTTCAACATGTATGACCTGGATGGTGACGGGAAAATCACCAGAGTGGAGATGCTGGAGATAATCGAGGTAAGGGATTAACAAGTCATTAAGCTCTCGCTCATCAGGGGACTGGCTGGGTTTGTTTTTTTTCTGGTTGTTATCAGTCTCCTGCACACCTGCAGTGTGCGATGGCGTGATGACAGTCAGGCAGCAGCTCCATAACGACACAACTGCAGTTGTATTGAATTACATTGTGCCTTTTTCTGGAAACACAATCAGTATAGTAAATCTGATATGTCTTTGTGACATTGGAGCGTATTGACAATTCCCGTAGTGATAAATGTGGTGCTTTATTCCAAAGTGTCAAAATCAGCCAATTTTGTCCGACTTCCCTGTTTCATTGGCCCAAATATGTTCATGGAGCATAAACTAGATGTCAGTTCACACTGTTAATTATATAAAAATGAGCTGTTATAATTGACTTTTTCATTAGATTGCTGGTCAAGTTTACATTAATACTACTACCATTAAAGAAATCTGGACATCACGACAGCAAATTTAGCCTTTAGTGTTAGCTATTCACCTGCAACCCCGGTGAGGATAAGCGGTTACAGAAAATGGATGAATGGATGTTAGACATTCACTTATTTATCCACTACTTTTAGCTTTTAACAGTTTAAACCATTTATAACCATTTCAACTGTATATTAGTTAACAATTTCAACCACTTAAAGGTCCAGTGTGTAAGATCGGGGGCCTCTATTTTCAGAATAAGGCAGACATGGAAAATAATATTCATAACTATGTTTTCATGCATGTATAATCACCTGAAAATAAGAATCTTTTTGTTTTTGTTACTTAAAAATTCTCCTTTTATATCTACACTGGGAGCGGGTCCTCTTTCATGGAGGCTGTCACATTGAAACACCGTGTTTCTACAGTAGCCCAGAACAGACAAACTAAATGCTGACTCTAGACGGGGCCCTTAAAGTGTTGTTTCCTCTTTACACTAGGAAAGCGAGGGTTTAGTTCACAGTTTCAACTGTTTATTTGTGACTTTTACAGCAACAACAATTAAAAACATTTATCTAACTATTTCAACCATCTTTCCATTGCTTTTTGCGCATTATTTCAAATTTTCTGCTTCCTTGCTAGCTAGTTTTCATACAGGCTTGCAACACGTGGCGTAAACTGACTCCGTTTGATGAGCAGCTTACATTATTGTAAATTTAGCATAAGTGTCACACAATTTGTAATCCCGTTTTTGTTCCACGAAACCAAAATATTAAGTACAAACAATAAACAAAAACAGTTTTTTGTTTGTTCAGCTTTACGTACTCGTTCCCCCTACTGTATGTTGATGGGGACTCACTGATCTACATCTTCACGAACAAACGAACACACATAGGCTTCACCGGATTACATAAGAGGAAACAATCCTCGGCTAATTTTCTCACTGCACCTCACCCACAGGCTATCTACAAAATGGTGGGCACTGTGATCATGATGAAGATGAACGAGGACGGCTTGACACCAGAGCAGAGGGTGGACAAGATCTTCAGCAAAATGGATAAGAACAACGACGACCAGATCTCGTTGGAGGAGTTCAAAGAGGCGGCGAAGAGCGACCCGTCCATTGTGCTGCTGTTGCAGTGTGACATGCAGAAGTGAGGCCGCCCTTCCCGTCGCTCGCTGCCTCTCCTCCGTCTGTAATCCACACACTCTGGACAGCAGCACATGTTTTAATGTCTCATTATAGGTTCTCTGCCATTTCCACAGGAAAAAAAACAAAACAAACAATGCTTGGACTATTTTTCAATGGACTCGCTTCTTGTGGTTGTATGCATGAGAATGTCAAATGCTGAATAATTTTGAATATAGCTATAAGATATCATACATTTCTATTTCAAGACATGCCAATGTGATTCGTGCACAGTAACCCTATACATTCTCACTCAACCTTAGCTTGTATATCAGTGGAGCACTGCATTCAATTATGTTCCTGCAGTATTTAGGATCCCCCAGTGTTGACTGCTGCAACTACTGTACGCTTTACATAATAGTAACAAAACAATAATTCCTATGATAATTGTAACTGTCTCTACTATCCAGACTTGTTGAGCTCTTGGAGAATAGAGAGGCTCCTGTCTGTTCCAGATGTTTTCACATGATGGAACCAAGAAGAGTAGGTTCTTTGCATGCATATATTATGTGTCGAAAAAAAAAATATAATCTCTTACCTTTTTGCATCTTTAGGTGGTTATAAAAGAGAAACCCTCCACGATTCATTTAGTATTGTTGCATGGGATGTACAGTGTGTGACTCATCTTCATTAGTTCACCTCCAGTATAACGTGGGAGCATGCTTCCCTCCATTCGATACACGTGTATGTGTGACACTTTTTTGAGTTTTTTTGGAAGATATATTTGGGTTGCAGTTGTGGGCTAATCTCCGAATAGAAGAGCTTTCACGTAAACACTGTATTTATGTTTTGCTTCAGTGACTTCTGGGATGAGCTGAAATATATATTTATCGTACTGCTGCCGCTCAATCTAGAGTTTTAAAGGCCCAAATTTTGTCACCAGGCGCAGTACTGCGTTATGCATTATTCCCCACACTGATCAAAAATTGGCTTCTTTTTCAAGCTGCTTCTTTGATTTAGACCTAAACGACTGATCACAGTACATATCAATATGTTTACACAAAGGAAGAGCACTGCAAAATGAGTAGAGTCTTTAGAGGCTTTTGACCTTGTTGCTGGGAGCTCGCTCGTGAGAGGCGCTCCACTTCCAATGCAGCAAAAAGAAAAAAGGGGGAAAAGCCTTATATATGTTTACTGGACACACTGCATTCCTACTTATAAAACTTTTTTGTAAAGGAGAAACTTTTTATTGAAAGGTCTCATCTTCTAATCTATTCCGTTCGCAACAACAATCATTGAAGATGCACGACCCTCAAGAGAGGTGCTCGACAAAGCTTTTGAAAGAGCGTTTAAGGAAACTGGATGTGTTAAAAGTTTAAGTGTGGAAATTCTCTTTCAACAGTTTTGCTTCCCCATTTTCTAGGCTATGCAAGCACGGACTGAGTGTCTGCTTGTAGACCACTTTCATTAGTGGAGGTTGCAGAAGCTTTTTCACTGTTCTGTCTCTAAACATAACGAAACCCTCGCTTCATTAACGTCTCTTATTGTTTGCACATTTCAGTCCAGTCACTGGCGTCAGATTCTTTGTCTAGTAAATGTTTATATCAAATATGAAAAAAATCATTATACAAGTGACTGTATTCTTTTATACATGTGGCATGTGTTGCACCCAAAAATAATTCTGTAGTGATTAAAATGAATAAACCATCACCGGGCTTTTTCAAAAGACACAGTCTGGGCAGGTGTAATTAATGGAAAACGAAAAGAGCCGACTTTAACGCCGCGTTGGATATATACGCGTTAGATGTGGATGAATGGACGGGGACGCATGAATGGATATGAATGAAAATGTGTTGTCCAAAAAAAAAAATGTCCTCACAAAATTTATTGTAACAGGGATGGTGACTGACAGCGACTAACGTTGGATGAGCGTTATTTTAACGACGGAGACGTCATAGAGCATGAATATGATCAGCCATTAAAGAGAACAAACTTATATAACTATTAATACTGAGTGGTTGAGTAGAGTCCTGGCTTCACAGAGTTAAAGACTCCTGAGGTAAAACTATAAAAAAAAATTGTACTGTATCAAAATATTTTCAGTGTAACATAGTAAACTTATATTACTACAAATTGCTACAAATGAGATGAAGACACTCTACTCATAACTGAAAAGAATGTCAGTTATTGAAGAACAAGCCCCTCAGTGTAACAGCGGATGATAAATATTCATGATATTAATATTAGGAATTAAAGAAACGCAGCCTTCAAGGTGAAACAACCATAAAATGTTAACATACCAATGCCGTGTGCTGGTAACGTATATGGTAAAAACACATTATTATTTACAAGGTTTCATAACACCAGCAAACAAACAAAATGTGAAATGACGTTAAACGTGTGTTTTTGTCGCGGTTGTGTTCAGCTCAGACGTCTTCATCCCCTGTTTCACTCCGGACTCTTTCCGGATCCTGAAGCTGGTGGATTTTGATGAAGCTGGTTTTGGGTAGATTTCTGAAAGACACAAACCACGATTAACATCTGATCAGCCATCAAATATTACTGACATATTACTGACACGCTTTATAAAAGCAAAGAGGGGTAGCAAGAATGCAGAAGAATGTGGTATCTCCAACATTCAGACATTATTATGATGTATAAGAGGTCCAGTGTGTAGGATTTAGTGACAGCTAGCGATGTAGTTGTGTATTTCAACCCCTTTCCACTCCCCCACCTGTTCTAAGTGTGAAGGAGAAACTACGGTGGCCACCAAATGTGCCAAAAACACAAAGGTCTAGCTCTAGAGCCAGTGTTTAGTTTGTCTGCTCTGGGCTACTGTAGAAACATGGCGGATTCCGTGGAAGAGGACCCTCCGTGTCTGTAGATGTAAACTGCTCATTCTAATAAAAAAAAAAAAATCCTTATATTTAGGTGATTACACACTAAAGAAAACAGTTTTTTTACCACAAAGACACAAGACTGGTGTTGATATTCTCATTCAACTCTCTGCAAAAAGCTAAGTGTATTTCCTAAAACGTCCTTTAAAGATGCAGGTTAGTGGTTAGTTTATTTTAGTTTAGTTTAGGTCATTAAACACTACTGTACTATTCTGTAAATAGAGCACTCTAAATCTGACACACTGGACCTTTAAATTAGTATTTAAATGATGCAATTAGGTCTACTAGTATAGGACTAATAACAAATATTATATATTATACATACATTTTATATTCTTTATATATAATTTATAATGATATAAACACATATTAGTAACATATTTTATATGTCTTCTTAAAATAACTTAAAAAATCAGGTACAAAAACAAAAAATTGGTACTTTTATTTTTATAGTTTTTTATCTAAACACTAAATAGAAGTTGAGTAATAGATAATAATGAATCAGTTTAAAAAATCTACACTGTAATTGATCAGATGGCACACTTTAGCCTCCATAGAGTTTTAAGGACAGCATGTAAACAGAGAAAAGCGCCACCTTGTGTTGAGGGGAGTGATGAAGACAAACTGTCGAAGGTGCTGCCGCTCCGACAGCTCCAGGAGGAGATCCAGAGAGATTCTGCGATTGTGCATATCCTGCATATTAAAGATGAAGAGCGTTCGCTCAGTCACAAGTCAAAACTTTATGCAAACTGTGTGTGTGTGAGATCACACTGTGTTTTGTGCGCTCACCATGTAGACGTCGAACTCATCGAGGCATCTGAAAGGAGATTCGGTGATCTCCCAAAGGGAGAGCATGAAACAAACCGTGGAGAAGGAGCGTTCACCACCCGACAGTGACCTCATGTCACTCACACCATCATCCTCCCTGCCCGGAGGCTTTACCTTTAGCAGAAGAGGTTTGTGTTTTTACTTTTACTCAGTGATTTTGACAGAAATAAAATAAGTCACAGGTTCCAGGGTGAAAAATGACAGGCGCGAGAGGAAGGACGACAAGTGGACCAGGTTCCCTCCCGTCTTCCCGACACCGGTTAACCTACGAACTCTTCCATCCGCCAACGATGGGGGAGTTTGTATCCTCTACCATCCCCTCGTCCCTCAACCCTCGACCCTTCATCCCTCAACTACCATCCCTTCATCCCTCGACCCCTCGACCCTCCTCCCTTCTCCTATCCATAACATGCAATAAACCTGTTTAAACTTAAATCCATACCGGTGTGGTCCTTGTGAGTAAAAGTGTATTTGGGTCATTATCTTTAAGATATTTAGGCAGTCTTTTGTCATGAACACATCAATTTCTTCTGATTAAAAACAAAACACAACAACATTGCCACAGGATAAATGCTGTAAAACAAACACAGGATCAAACTTTTTACCAAAAAGATGAACAGAGACGTACCGAGATTGAGAGCGTTTCATTGTTGTGATCAAACACCATGGAGCCACAGCAGTTCATCTTTATCAGAAAGTTATTGAAGTACAACTTGCATCTGACAGAGAGCGACCTTCAGGAAGAAGAAGAGAATCAGACAACAGCTGGACTTTCCACTGCCAGTTAAACGCACCGTAATTATGTATTTCTGAGTTGTTCCTCAGACTCAGCAGACCGTTACGTACCGACGCATTACTTTGTATCTGTTCTGCCTGTCTGACATGATGTTGTCGAGTCGATCGATGAACCTCCGCAGATCTCTCACTTGGTTGGATTTCTGTCTGTAGAGAGCGAGGGCCTCGGCGTACTCTCTAATAATGACGGCAGAGGACAGAACATTTTTATTACTCCAGAATAAGGTCAGAAGATGATTTAGAGAGGCAGAGTGGATTGAAGGATACAGAAGAAATCTCACATCAGTGAACAGAAACATGTTGTGCCTTGAGTTCATAACTAAAGCTGAAATCAGGTGACGTGATGAGACAGACAGAAGCTAGAACGCTCCTCTGACTTAAAAACCAAAAACAAACTGTAAACTGAAACAGTTGAGTATGCTGTGGTCATACACATTGTTATTGTTGTTGTTATTCAGATAAGATAAGCTAACATTGCATAACATAACACAGCATAGCATGACAAGACATAACATAACATAACATAGCAGAGCATAGCATAGCTTAACGTAGCGTAGCATAGCATAGCATAGCATAACATAACATAACGTAACGTAATGTAGCGTAGCATAGCATAGCATAACATAACATAACATAACATAACATTGTAACGTAACATAGCGTAGCGTAACGTAACGTAGCATAACGTAGCATAGCATAGCATAACATAACATAATGTAGCGTAGCATAGCATAGCATAGCATAGCATAACATAACATAACATAACATAACATAACATAACATAACATAGCATGACAAGACATAACATAACATAACGTGACGTGACGTGACATAACATTACATAACATAGCATAGTGTAACATAACATGGCATAGCTTAGTATAGCATAGCATAGCTTAGCATAGCATGACAAGACATAATGTAGCGTAGCGTAGCGTGACATGACATCACATAACTTTATGGATCCCACATCGGGGAAATTCACTTGTTACAGCGGCTCACTATATATAAGGCGTATCAGAATATATAGTATATATAAATACTAAATAAATAAATGAATGGGGGCATCCTGGTGGCTCAACAGGTGAGCAGTGAGCTCCCCATCTACGAAAGGCTGAGTCCTTCCTGCAGCGATTCTGACCCCGACCTGTGGTCCACTGTGTGTTGTTCCCTTCTCAATCCATTCTTTCCTGTCTGTCTTCAACTGTCCACTAATGTTTTTATTGTTTTTATTGTTTTCATTGTTGTTGTTGTTGTATTTAGTATCATTATTATTACTTATTTAAGATTACGTCTTACTTCACATTACATCCTTAAAAACACTATCATTTATTATATTTTCTATATTAACTTACTCTAAAGGGCTTTTGAGACTTAAATGGACAGTGAGAGAGAGACAGGATGACAGCAAAGGACCAGCAAAGGGTAACAGGCCACAGGTTGAAGTCGTGCGGTACGGGCCGAGCCTTCGTACATAAATACTGCATTATAGGTGAATGTCATGCATTAAAAATGTAACTCAAATCTAATATTTATATTAATTATATTACTATTACTGATGCATGGATATTTAAGCAGGATTGTACTGTTGCAGTTGGTCAAGGTGGAGCTAATTTTGACTACTTTATATTTATGTATAATATTTTCTGAAATGTGGCGCAGTAGAAGTAGAAAGTGTCAAATTAAAATATCACTCAAGTACAGGTACTTCTATATCTGTATTTATCTGTGCATCCACCTCTTTGCTGTCATCAAACCTCTCATAGAAGAACTGTGGCACTGAGGTTCAGCCATTAAAGTTGGCCTCTCACTAACTAAAATCCTTCTGCAGTCCCAGATGTTTTTAGAAAAGCCTGTCATTTCTCACCTGACCACCTGCTGGTGCTCCCCGTGGCTGCTCTCGTACACCTTGATCGTCCTCTTCAGCCGAGTGATTTCTGCGTCGATGCTCTTGGTGGTGCCGATCACCTGCTGCCGCTCCGGGCTGATCTCCGTGGCTTTGGCCACATATTCCTGTCGTCACATGCGAGGTCTGGATGACAACTGTGAATTTTGCTGGAGACGGCTACAGTACTCTTTCGTTGAGTTTACTAACTCTTAGCTGATCTAGTCCAATCTATAGCTTGAAAAGCCTCCGAGGCGAATGAAAGAACTAAATGCAATCTGTTGAACAAATGAAGCACAGCTCTTGTTACCTGTAACTCTTCTTCTCTATGGGCAAGGTCACTTTTCATAGCTTGAATGTTGTCTTCGTGAGCCTTGAGTTTGTTCTCTAAAACCTTCAGGTTTCGTTCATGTTTTGCACACTCAGCCTCCAGCCTCATCTGCTCTTCCTTTGGGGTCAACAAATAATGACAATCACTACTTCAAACATCTGAAATGAGATGACAGATGAAACATCTAGACTATAATGTGCCTGCAACAGCACGACAACAACAAAGCTCTACTGTACCTTTAACGGCTCCACGTCCTCGGGAAGCTGATCAATCCGCTCTCTAACAGAAGCGTACTTGGACTCTGCTTCCTCTACTGTTTCCCAATGCTTGTCGAGCTCCGTCTTTGCCTCATGGACAGTCTGCTTCTCTGCCTCGATTTTCTGTCTGTTCTCTTGGGCAACTTCCTCCTGCAACAAGCACTTGAGGACATTAGACTCACATTATCCGCGATAGGTTTTATGTCTGTTATGTTTAGAAGGGGTGAAAATAAAATCTAAGTGATCACCAAGGAGCTGATGTCATCGACTTGCTCCTCACCGGCAGTCTCCAGCTCAGTTATTGTTGCCTTGACTTGATTCACAGAGGCCTGCGTTGAAAAGGTCAAAAAGAAACCTGATGTAAAATCTAATTTTACTTTCAAAAATCTACAAGAAGAACAAGAATGAAATGTGTTCTGGTTCACTGACCAGAGTCTTCTTCAGGGTCATGATGGTGCTGTTCAGCTCACCCTCCATGCTCACGATTTCCTCAGACACAAAGGTCGCATGGAGCTGAAACCTGGACAGCTGAGCCTGGAGATTCTCCAGGTCAGACTCCAACATACTGTGACAGGCACGATCGATTTCAAATCAAAACTCCACACAGTAAATGTACCACACTTTACAAAAACAGAAACTGCTGGTACTAAAGATAAAGAATCACTCATGCTGGGCAGCCAAGCACAACGCAAATTTCCATTTGACGTCAAAGTCAAAAATATAACACCAATGCAGCATTGGGAAATGTGTTTGTCTTACAGAGAAGATCAATGCCACTCGTATGTCTGTGCCACTGACAGAATAAAGAATGGACAAAGCATGAGTGACGTCACCCACAGGTTTCTGAAGCTCCGTTTTGAAGCTCAAAATATGCAACATTGGCCGCTGCCATGTTGGCTGTACTGCTTCTCCTGCCTTTAGGATAATCTAAATCTAAAAATCGCCAAGACGTGCATCATCGACGGACCTGAGGCGGGCTGAATGACGCCTGGTTGCTCAAACAAGCCATCTGTAACAGCACCCAACAGTCAATCAAAGCGCCCACGCTCTTAATTCTGCATAACTTTAAGCCTTAATATAATTTGAACAGGTGAGTTCTGTAAAAATTCACCCTCAGTACAGTTGTCATGAACGGTCGGACTACAGACGGACTCACTTCTGGAGCCAGCCTCAAGTGGACGTTTGAGGATTTACAGTTTTTTAGCACTTCAGCATTGGCTTCACTTCACAGACACGGAGGTTGTACTGAGGTCTGTGCACTCAACATAAATCTGCGGTTAGCTTAGCTTAGCATGAAGTGTGAAAACAGGATGGCCCAGCCTGGCTCGGGTTAAACAAACAAGATACAGCGTGGTAATCACTAAGGTGCAGATGGTTACATATTGCTTCCTTTGTCTCTGGATGTTTCCGTCTGTAGTTTCAGTTTTACTGCACAGACTACAAAGTGCTATCGATCTTTTCATCACTCAGCAAGAAAGTGAAAAGCATATTTGTCAAACTGGTCTGTAAAAGAAACTTACTGTAAACTTAAGGGAAAGGTCAATAGAAAAGAATAAAAATCCACCTGTAGATAGTGTGTTGTTGTGTAAGTGCTGCCTGCTCTGTCTTTAGTTAATGGAAACCTACTAGTTCTGACACGATGAAATCTGTTTGCCAGAATCAGATTACCAGCGGCTGGTTTAAACTTGTATTTCAGGCTTTTTCTTCCTTCAAACTCACAAAAATAATATCTATTTTGGTATTTTCTCTTCTCCTTTTTATATTTTCTTTTCACAGCTTCTGTTTTTTTTTTATGCTCACAGTCAATGGGCATAAAAAATAGCTTAGTTACCTTATTTCAGTCTCCAGATCCCCACCAAGATATTTGGCCATGCTGAAGTCGGAGGTGTAGTAACGGTTTGGATACACCTGATCTCCCTCGATAGTGAAGGCCTCGCGGCAGTTTTTAGGCGGCCGTCCTTGCTGCATGACCTTCCTGGCTTTGTCTTTTTCCTTTGATAAAACACAGATCAGATGGTGATGAAACAAAAAACGACCACATCAATCCTCAAACGACTCTACGTGCACTAATAACACACTAACTTTGATTATCAGAATCGATTCTATCCCCCTCATATCAATCAGGCAGTTGATGATGACCGGGTTTGATGCTGTGATCATGTCCAGCACAGACGGGTACTCTGGATGATGTGCTTTCCTGCACAAGCAAGACAAAATATAGCTTCAATATGTGTTGGGGGGGGGGGAAATGCCTTGAAAGAAAGGTCAACAAACGTCAAAGTGCTGCTGACCGTCCGTGAATGTTGTAAACTTTTTCAGAGAAAGGGCTGACGATGATCTGCGGCCTGTTTCCCTTTGGATAATAGCAAGACATCAGCTCCTGAAGGACTAACTCATCCTTGTAGTTGTCACAGCAGAAAGCCTTCATGAAGCTCCGCAGACAGCACTCCACGGCTACGGCCAACGTGGGATCCTTCAAGCTGATGCACACCCCTGAGAGCAAACACAGACTGTCAACCACAAAATGTAACATCCAACTGAATAGTCTGCTTCACTGCAAATGTATGAAGACGTGCATGAACTGGAAATACATAAACCAAAGGATCCGTATGGTAGTTTTTAAAGGATAGCAGGTTAATATATAGTTTTACATATAAAATGGCTAATCAATATGAAGCGGAGGCAAGCAGCCAGTTAGCATAGCTTAGCATAAAACATGGAAACAGGCAGAAACAGCTAGCATGGCTCTGGTTAACAATAACAAACCAGACTATCTTTATCTGGAAGCAGTTGCCAGGCAACCAGCAGCAAGACAAGGCCTCAGGAAGTCACTGCTCCTGGCCAAGAAATAGTCCAGGACATAACCTCCCCCTGTAAAAACCACAACGAGCCTCACACAGTAAGTCATATACAAACAAAAGTCCATTCTTGGGCATGTGCCAGAGTATTTACACACCATACACAGCTGTTCTTATATAGTATTTACTGGGCGTTACCTTTAATGGACGGTTAAGAACATCTGGTACATCTAGAGTAGACTTTTTTATCTTCTAAAGAACATTGTTGCATGAGGCTCAATGTGTCATTTTTAGAGGTGCTGGTAGGAGGATTACCTCTGACCTTTAGACAGAGCCAGGCTAGCTGTTTCCCCCTGTTTCTAGTGCCTATGCTAAGCTAAGCTAATTTCTTGCTGGCTCCAGTGTTTTGTTGAACGGACAGATGTGACAGTGGTTTGATCTTTCCATCTAACTCTGGGGAAGAAATCAAATGAGTGTATTTCCCCAAATGTCAAACTGTTTTTAAGTCCTACCTAATTTTTTTGATAAGAGCTCTGGAGCACTTTGAGTTCTTTGGAGAACCTTTTTTATCTTTAAGAACAATTTTTTGCTGTTCAAGGTTCTTTGGGGAACTTTTAAGTCATAATTTTAGCACTTTTGGTGCTTAGAAGAACCTTTTTATGTTAAATAATCTTATCTGGAAAAGTGATTACTGGTTCTTTAAGTCGACTCTTTGCAGCAACTGCTTCTTTGAAGAACCAATAGGTAAAAGGTTCCTTGCAGAACTGAAAAATGTTCACCACGAAGAACAACTTTAGGTTCTGACTTGAACCCTTATTTCTAATGCTGAAATGAAGTCAAGCCAACAAAACACACAAAGCTAGAGAGTCACCTATTGGACCGACAGGCCTCTTGAGGAAGCGTCCTTTGGCGTACGCTTCATCGATCGACTCCAGCAGGTCTGGCACGTGATCTCCAAACCGCTTCAGTTTGTTTGAGCGACTGGCGAGGAGCTGATTCTTCCTCTTCAGTTTGGACGCGTACAGAACCTGGATATTTCTCTCCTCCATTCTAGTGAACACGAACAGAGCTTGAAATGTAACTCTCGTTCACACCACACTGCCCCGACAACACATTTACGTCATCTCGTACCTCAGCTTGTCTCGTTCTTCCTTTCCTTTGAAAAGCGCCTGATGTTTGTTCTTGATCTCTTGATTCAGCTGCGAGCATGTTTTCTCAAGCTCGGCAAGCTGCTCTCTCAGACTGGATATTTTCTCCTGCTGCTTTGTGTATTCTGTCTCTTCGTCATTGCTTAGGCTCACGCTAAAATGCAGTGAAAGAAAAACAAATGAATGCATGCACTCATATGAAGTTAAAGACGTCATTCAGAGGCTTTCTGCTGCCCTACCTTGTTTTTGCCTTGTTAATTTTCTCCTGAAGAATGTCTTGTTCCTGCTCTGACTGTTTGAGTTTGTTCAGAGCCCGAAAGTAGACAATCTATGGGAGAAGATGATGTCTCTTTAAGTGTAAATTATGCATATTCAGAATACAGAAATGCAGCTTTGTTCAGACTCGGTACCTCCTGTTCCTTGTGAGCTTTGCTAATGATCTTCACTTGCTCTTTCATCCTGAGACTGTCTCCTGACAGAGACTCTTGTTCCTCTCTCAGACCGTCAACTCTGCTTCTGATGCACTGAAGCTTCTTTTCTATATGTGTGACCCGAGTCTGCGTGAGAGAGGAGAGAGAAAAAGACGACATCTAGAAGCTACGAGTACAAGTACAATGTTGTTTTTCATTGGAGGACATCTACTGTAAACACTCGAATGCAGCACGTGGATTAAAGGGCATTCGGTTTATATGGTGGTGAGAGTCTGAAGGGCTCCAACATTTTTAAATAGATTTGTATATATTGAACAGAATAGGAACACTTGACTCACCTGACAGAGCTGAAGGTTGTCCTGATGTTTGTAATTGTTCTCTTCGTTTTCAATGTCCTCCTTCAGCTGCTGCACAAGCTGTTCTTTCTCTTGAACCTGAGAGTGATGAAATTAAATTAACATGATTCACCCCGTTCCTTCTTTTCTTTTTTTTTCATACTTCCCAAACACTCTTCAGAATGTATAATAAAACGGATGGAACTCAATAAATATGAACCTATATTTAAGTGTGTCGATGGGCGCTTACCAAACACCACGCCATCGCTTTCTTCAGATTCTCCAGAACCACTTTCATCTCGCTGAACGATGACAGATTTTCATACCTTTCCTTCTTCTGTAGAAATTCTAGTTTCAGGTCCTTGAGACTCTGAATGCAGACATGTGTGAGAGCTTCAATAAATATATGCAGTATCATATTATGCAGGGAAGCAAACATTTATCTGTACAGCACATAAAACCAAGAGAAAGAGGAAGAAATGAGATACTATGTGAAATATAAGTCACAATCAAGTACTGTATGTACAAATTCAAGGTACTTGAGTATCTTCATTTAATGATACTTTATACTTCTAGCCCACTACATCTAGAGGCAAGTACTGTACTCTTTACTCCACTACATGTGTCTGTCAGCTTTAGTTACTTTCAGATTACATTCTTCAATCACACCACCCAAGTATGAAAAAAATGCAGCATTCGTGCCATCTAGGGTGCTAACCAAGCGCCAACCTCCGTGGCTAAAGTGCCAAAAACTGCAGTCCCTCAAATGTCCACTTGAGGCTGGCTCCAGAAGTGAGTCAGTCTCCATAAGTCCCCATGTTAAAATGATTATTTGGAGTTTTATTGCTAAAAATCTGGATAACTAGGGATTATCTGTAAACACCGGTGGACTCAGAGGGGCATTAGAGAAAGTGATCAAACCCCCCAAGTATGAAAAATGCAGCATTAGTGCCCTCTAGGGTGCTAACCAAGCAGAAGTGCTAAAAACTGCAGTTCCTCAAACGTCCACTTGAGGCTGGCTCCAGAAGTGAGTCAGTCTCCATAAGTCCCCATGTTAAAATGTCCAACTTCACAGCAGAAACAAACATGTTTACAGCCTGGTACAAAAAACAGTTTTGGTCTCTATAGCTAATTTCCCCGTTCATGACAACTGTACTGAGGGTGAATTTTTATACAACTCACCTGTTCAAATTATATTAAGGCTTAAAGTTATGCAGGATTAAGAGCGTGGACGCTTTGATTGACAGGTGGGTGCCGTTACAGATGGCTTGTTTGAGCACTCAGGTGTCATTCAGCTCGCCTCTGCTCCACCCATGCTCCATATCTTTTGGATACGATGTCCATGTTTTCTACTGTCTATGTATTAATCCCAAAACAATATATATGATGGTAAAACACTGACAGGGATCATTATACTTCAGAATGAGTACTTTTATTTTCAGTACCTTCAGTCAATTTTGCTGATCCACAATAGATATCAGTCAGTATCCAAGGTACTGAGTTTGTAAAGTATTCCAAAAGCTCGCTAAAAAGCTCTTGGTTGATGACATCAAGACAAAAAATATAAATCTGTAAATTTCTGAACTGCTGTTGAAAGATCTGATGTGATAAATCGATAGTAAAGATCGTGTGTTGGATGCAGTACCTCCTCTTGTCTCTCAACCTGCTGTCTTGTGACTGTTTTAGTGTGCTTGATGTGGATGTAATCCCTCTTCATCTGTTCCAGCAGAGTCGCTTTCATGAAGAACTACAAAAGAGGCCAAAAACATTAATTTAAACACACTGAAAAATAAAATGATTAATTATCTTCTCTCAGTGCAGATGTAATCTTAAATAACATGGCAGTGTTGTACCTTATACTTGTCTGATTCACTCTTTGAATGCAGGAACTGTTTGCTCATTTCTTGGTTGAGAATGGACACCGGGTTATCCAACTGGAACACACAGAACAAATGTGCTGCTCAGGCTTTTCAGCTATAATCATGATGCAGTAAGACGGATGTGTGTCTGCAACACAAAGTCCGTACCTGGATGTTGAAGTGGTCCAGAATGGCCATCAGCTCTTCCTTCTTGTTTGAGATGAGTTGTCCTAAAATACAAGAGAGAAGACGACTGATGTGGTTCAAAGCTCTGCTGCTGCTGTTGTTAAAATTAAAGCTATCTCTGGTTCCAGCTTCTCAGACGTGAGGATTTAATGTGTTTTTTTGGTCGTTTAGAACAAACTCAATATGAATTTCTTTGAGTTTTGCAGCGTTTGTCACATAAAACAAGATATTTGAATGCATCACGTCGAGCTGCGGGAAATTATAACGAGCCTTTTCACCGTTTTCTGCAAAGAAATACAAAGACATGTTGTTGGTGTTGGTGTTGGTGTCGTTGGTTAAACTGCCCGTGTTCAGAGGCAAACGTTGCAATCAGTAAGTGGCACACAAGTGCAGGTCAACTTCCTTTAACTTACAAAATAACTGAGTGACATTTACAACCTCTGAAAAACATCAGTCCACACGTGAATGTAAATAAGTCTTACATTTACATTCACACTTGGACGGATGGTACAAAGCAGTGAAAACAGTGCCATGCATATAAAATGCACACGTGCAGGTTTATAGAGGAAAATTCCTGACCAAGAGTGAAGAATGTATACAGCTCGGAGGGATAAAGGTCTGACTGAACTCCCATGTGTGTCGAGACATTTAGGGAAGGTTTTAATAAAACTTGTAAGTCAGGAAAAAAATACCTGATTTGCTCTTCAGTCTGCAGGTCCGACAACCGTCACATGAGATGCGATGCTCGACTGAGATGCAGTCGCCGTAGACGTCTCTTTTATAAGCATCTGGTCCTCTGTTTCTCAGCTTTATTGTTATATCTGCAGTACTGGGGAGCGGACTGTACTGTGATTGCATGTTAAGACCGGGGCGTCCCACCGGTAAGGAAAATCACAGCATTTTCCAACAAGTATTAACACGGTGTGGGAACGTGATGTACTCTGACTTACTTTTCACCGGTCTTCACAAAATCCTTCAGCGACACTCCTCTGTTTGTGAACGTGGCCTTCCCACCGAGGCCTACGATCAAAGCAGTCAGGATCGCACTTTTTCCACCTAAGAGTTAAATTAGAAGCGACAAGAAGAGGCGATTAAGTCACTGCATTACCACCTCGCATCACGCCAAGCACAGAAATCAGGAGGGTCGTCAGTCCTTAGTCAACCAAAAGTTATATGATTTATTTCCCAAAATGTTGAGTCACTTTAATTGATAATTTCACTCCACACATTCACTCCATGTATTCCTTTATGCAGACGGATGTTTAAATATCTGATGTATATTAAAAAACAAAGCGTATCTGTGGATCTGTGACGAGGAGACATTAGATATTTAGATAGTTGATGAATTGTTTAGTGGACTGACAACAGCAAAAATATGTCAGTGACAGTGGATGCAACCGATAAAGAAGGATCCAAGTTGACATTTAGTGAAATAAAGGTCAGCACGAGATCATCAGCAAACGTTTGTCTGTTTATTCCCTCTACATAAATCTAATATTAGATTACATATAAGGTCGTGTGTGGTGTTGAGCATGAGTACCCCATAATTGCTAAAGTTATTAGTGACCAAATTAAATCGCATAACATCCAAACTTTGATTATTTTTTGATACTTTTGGGCACTGATATGAGACGGAACCTGTGACATGTGACACTGTAGCATCCAAACTTTATCAGCAAACTCTTGTTTGTTCATTTCCTCTATAAAAATCATATTAATTTGACTGAGTTTCACTGCATATTTTTCCCCTGGTCATCCACGTTCCCCCTCTGCAGTGGCTCTGTGTGCCTCATTGGTGTTTTTCAAGCAAAAACTCAAATATTCCCCAGTGTCAGCTTTTCCCATGTGGAGATTTGTGCAGAATAAACTGAGTTTTGGCCATTTTTGTTATTATTATTATTATTATTGGGGGCATTTTAAGACTTAATTGGATTACGATAATAGAGAGATGACAGGAAGGGAGGGAAACAAAAATTGTGACGTGCATTTTTTTCTTGTTTTTATGACATTTTACAGCCAAAACAATAGATTAACAGATTAATTGACTATGGAAATAGTTAGTTAGTTAGTTAATCTTGCACAGTTAATCTCTGTATGAAGTAATCATTTATAAAGTGTATTGTAAGAATAAAGTACTGCAATTTCCCACTGGAGTAACAAAGTATCTGTCTGTCTGTCTGTCTGCCTGTCTGTCTGTCTGTCTGTCACACAGCACACAAAAGACAGTCCTGTTTTTAAAGTTTTTAAAGAGCAACAATGGAGGATCCTGTTGCCTTCACATGCTGTGGCTCTGTTACCGACACTGTTAAACACACGAGCCAAAGTCAACAGCAGATCCGATGACTTTTAAAAATCTGGTTCTTACTTCCGTTGTTGCCAACGATGAAATTCACATTGGGCCCAAACTGGAACGGGCCGAGCAAGTGGTGACACATGAAATTCTTCAGAGTGACGCTTTCAATGAGGCCGATATCTCCCTGGAAATATGATATCCCACGGTTAATGAGCCAGTGAGATGTAAAGACAAATAATTGGTGCATCATGGAGGGAATTACTCACTGTGGCAGAGTGAGAGAAGCCGCTGCCGCCGCCACTGCTGCTACCGAAGGAGGATGATGATGGTCTCTGATGGTTTGTTTCTTCTGGTGCATCTTTGAGACCTGCAGCTGTCAGTCGGCGGCTCTTGACAGCTGGCGCATCGCCGATCACTTTGCCTTTCCTCTTACTCATTTTGAAACAAGTCACTGGAAATAGAATTAACAGGAAGACTCAGAACACTTATTTCAGTACCCTAAAGACAGTCTGATAACCACCAGGGTGCTTGAGTGGGTTGTAGGGAGACCCTGGCACATTTTTTGGCGGGTGGAACAACAAGAAAAGAAATATGTTTGGCTGTTTTAAATCATAGTTACTTATAGGAATCCTAGTTTGACTTTTTTTTTTATCTTCCAACTGGGTGCAGGTGCAACTATTGTGGACATTTTTTCTTGCAGAGATGCCAGGTTTCACTCTAAAAGTCCACTTTGTTTTACAGTTTCCTGTTCAGGTTTAATGACAGGTCACTTCTTGTTGTTCATTTTTGATGTCTTACATGCCTGCGTGTTACACAAAAACATATCATTAACACTTTAGTTCCGTCCACAACGTGATGCCTCCAACAGATTCTTCAAGTTCCTCCTCGACGGCAGCAAAACGAACAAATCTATTTTGAGAAGTGCACAGAAGTGACGTCAGACGTGAAGATACTGAAGAGCTCTAAACAACAATGCAAATAGCGTAAACTGGTTTGAAAGAGTGAGCATGTTTATAAAAAGAAATGTGAGCCTTGTGTTCAAATCTTGAAGCCAGGAAGCCACCGCCTGAAAGCTGCACTAACACACAGCACAAACAGCAGCAGATGTTGTGAAATGGAAAAAAAACAGATTAAACATTTAGTCCAAATGTTTTAGAAGTGATTCACACTGTGAGTTAGATTCATTAGGACTTGGTAAACCAGTTTCTGGGAGGTTTGGGTCGCTTACAGATATGATTCAGATTGAAATCATTAATTTAAGTCATTAAAGTTTTGGGATATCTAGAACTCAGCTGAACATGTTGACACAACACGCCATAGTGCACACACTGCTTACTCTCTTGACTTAAAGCCACCAGGCAGCAACAGGTGACTGCAAACTCATGGTAAACTTTAGCTTTTTATTAGTATTTTTGGCTCACAAACAAATTATGACAAGTTTGCCTACCATTGTGCGATTGCCTGTGTGTGCAGCCTGCAAAAATAACATGACCATGAGAGGAGACCGTTTTTAAGACTTCCTGGTCGGGTGAGCTGAGCTTGAAGTGCAGCAGCAGTTGACAGTTTGTGTGGGTGTCACTTCACTTCCAAACACGGAACCGATCACCGTGCCGCGTGATTGGCTCCCCGCCCCGCCCACCTGTGTGCGCGTGCACACGACCGAAAACCTCACCTTTGTTTGTTTGAATGAATGCAAACTTAAGACATTAAAATCCTGCAGAAACATAAACACATTCGCAATGCTTAACACCGCCTGGTAAGTATATTGCATGCATTTTAATGGCGCGCGTAAATGCGCATGCTGGCAGAGGCTTTAAAAAGTCATGTGAGTGCCCGCCCCCTTCCTCCTGCCTCTGGACGCCAGTGATGATCATGATGATAAGTCGCCTGCACCGAACACGGTGAGAAAATAGTCTGCAAGCTGGTGTAAATAGTTCGAAGTTAATGAGAGATGAATGCACAAGATTAAAGTTTAGTCTTGCGCACTTTAAAAGGCGACTTAAGCGTGTGTGTGCGTGTGTGTGTGTAGTGCTGAGCATGCGTCTTGGGCTGTGGGAAGTTGCCTGAGCAACAGCCCCATTTTCCCTCTCTGGTTGAGCTAAGGTGAAATTTATAATAACTTTTTTTTTTTCTGTTGTGGCTGCATAAATATGAGTACCCCATAATAAGTTATTAGCAACCAAATTAAATCACATAACATCCAAACTTTGATGACTTTTTGTGCCTCTATGGGGGCTGCACCCATGTCATGTGACACTGTAGCATCCAAACTTTGTTGCAGCTGCAACCTCCTTGGCTGTGAAGTGAAGCCTGTGCAGGAGTGCCAAAAACTGCAGTTCCTCAAACGTCCACTTGAGGCTGGCTCCAGAAGTGATTCAGTCTCCATAAGTCCCCACGTTAAAATGTCACAACTTCACAGCAGAAACAAACATGTTTACAGCCTGGTACAAAAAACAGTTTTGGTCTCTATAGCTAATTTCCCCGTTCATGACAACTGTACTGAGGGTGAATTTATATACAACTTACCTGTTCAGATTATATTAAGGCTTAAAGTTATGCAGGATTAAGAGAGTGGACGCTTTGATTGACAGGTAGGTGCTGTTACCTGCCAACTTGGCGGCAGCCAGTGCCACAGATTTTGAGCTTCAAAACGGCTCTTCAGAAACCTGTGGGTGATGTCACGCATGCGCTGTCCATCCTTTAATACTGTCATAGGCAACAGGGTTTGGGTTATGTTTTTTCAGGTATGCGTTATTGCCATAGACTATATAAAACATGGACATCTGTCTTGGTGAAACAAGGCATCTGTAACTGATCTGTCAATCAAATCAAATTAAATAAGCATAAGCTTGAGCCTTTATATAATTTAAACGTAAAAAGTTCACCCCGGTACAGCTGTCATGAATGTGTAAATTATCTATAGAGACCAGAACACTGGCTTCATTTCACAGCCACAGATGCTGCTGCTTGGTTTCCTGTGTTTGACATGTGTTCACATAATTCATGAGTCGTTCTCTTTTTCTATAGACACACCAGTCTCACTGTGACTATCAGTCTCGGACAGTGTGGAATCGATGGAAATTAAGAAGATTTTGTTGCCAATATCATTATCAATTCACTGATTAGGCCTTCACAGGTGAAACAGTTTTATTCTTTGAGTCTGAACACAGTGTAGAAAAAGAAAAGTGCATGTAGGGGACTTTCCATGGCACTTTTATTTACTCACTGTCAGGGACATGCTGCCTGGTTACGAAGCAGTGTGTCAAATATTAGCATTCCTGGAAGTGGAGCCAATGTTGTGTAGAAAGATGTTTCATCATATTGTTGGTCTTACTTGAAATGATTATTTTATGGACATTACAAAAGTACTGTTAACTTTCTTCATGAAAACAAACCTGGACTCCATGACACCTTCTTGTTGCCACTTCCCAGCAATGTAGATGCACAAGTTTAGCTGTGTCTCAATTCAGGGGCTGCATGCTTCGGAGGACGCGGCCTCCGCGGCCTTCGAGGGCGACTCCTTCTGAGGGACCTTCGAAGGCCGCATCAACCGTTGTTAAATGAGAGGGTCTAGCCTTCGAAGCATTTCCTGGTTGCGTCACCAGCTGCGTCACCTGCCGTCAGTTGGTACTTTGTAACGTAGCCGTTGCCTGTCAGTTAGTCGTCAGTTGAGAAAACGAAGAAAAAACAGACAGAAGAAAGTATAAGAAAGAAGAATGAAGTATAACATAATAGTGATAATCCTAAACGTAGCTCTTTATTCAATCCAATCGTTTAACTAGACTTTGCAGTTTTACAGTCTGGAAATAAAGCAGGGATAATAAAAGTAATAAAATATAAGTAATTAGTAAAAGTATAAGTAGTAATAAGTAAAAGTAATTAAATATAAAAACCCAATACTTACTTTTATTATTATTATTAAATGTATTATTCATTATTAGGTATTATTCATCACCGCTTGGTGTCGCATTTGTATTTTCCCGGCACTGAACAGCAGCGCGCAAAGGATCTTGGGATATGTGAGGCCGCGAAGGATACCTCCAAAAAGAGGGAAAAGAAGGACGCATTTGAAGGACGCATTTGAAGGAGCCTTCGAATTGGGACAGCCTTCGCGCGGCGTTGTGACGTAATCGGCCTTCAAATGCGTGCTTCGAAGGATGCAGCCCCTGAATTGAGACACAGCTTTTGATGGCTTTGTTTTGTACTGCACAACTGTCAGAGAAACACCGTGGCTCAGAGGCATACAATTCTGATGGATCAGATGATTTGGAACTAGTTCTGAAGTGGTTCTCAGTTTCCATCATTAGAGTCAAATTAAGCTGAAAGTTGATTATCAATGAGCTCGTGTATCAGTTGTAATGGAGGTATAGCAGTTACTGACTTGAGAAGAAAATTTCAATGTTCCAAAACAAGGAAAACTTACAACACTAACTGAAAGACACATAGCGAGATCCATATAATATATTTTCTCATTCTGTGGTGCCGCCAGTAGTTTTAATTTCTAGGTAGGATGTAGAATTTTTTTGAAGGACTAGTTCTGACTTCCACTCAGTTTTTTTAGGTACATCTAGCTAAAATTCATATAATAATGTATAATTCAATATAATTAACAGCACTACAGTAACTCGTTTTGCCATAAATGTTGTTTTAGTGTCAGTCAAATGCTGGTAGTTGTATTGTGTTATGTCAGAACTTACTTTCAGACAAAACATTAACATTATGTGACAGCCATTTTTACATGAATGACAGCTCAAGCAGATACAAGATGGTAACCAAACTGTCCTAGTTTAGTATAGTGATCAAAAGGCATATTTTTCTTAAACATTAATAGGTTTATTATTTCTATTTTGCAGGTATATCTGACCTCTGAGCTTCACAATGTGTTCAATTCCCGGGCTTCCAACGCCAGGATCAAAAGTACCTGTTGTCGTCACGAGGGTTAATCTAAACCCCAGTTGTGGTCTTGTGGAACTATGGGTTAACATGGATTATGGAAGGGAGCATATTTATGAGCAGATGCGGGAAGACATTCAAATTCCTAAAAGGAAGTTTTGTGGACTAGAAGGAAAACCAAGGGACCTCTGTCTAGTTTGCATCAGTGACACCTGGCATAGAGCTCGGATTGTATCGATTCAGAGTGAAACTTACAATGTTTTTCTAATTGACCAGGGACAGCCCCATATCGCCAAAAGTGAAAATTTAGCCTGGGGTCAAAGTGACAGTTTTCTCCTTCCTCCTGAAACTGAATCATGCATACTTGCAAATGTCCTCTCCCATGAGAATAACTGGCCTGAAGGAGCCACGAGGCTTTTGATGTCTCTGCCTGGCAAGAAGATTGAGGGACTGGTCCAACATGTGCTGATGCCAGACAGGATCATTCTCCTTGACATACCAGATGTTTCCAAGTACATGTGTAAGTGTGGAGTTGCAAAGAAGATACCAATGGATGAATTTAAATGCCTTGTACTGAAATGTCTTCATTTACCCAAAGGAGAGAACTCTGAGGCCTACCACATAACGCAGGAACAGGATCTGAATGTTAGTTGCCAACTTGAGAAGCATGACCAATATTTTTACCCAGAACTGTTAACTGACACTTTTGAAACAGTTATTGTAACAGAGGTAACAAGTCCACAGAATATATTTTGCAAACTCCTAATTTTTTCCAAAGCAGTGAAGATATTATCAGAACAAATCCACCAGCACTATGAAAAGAGCTCAGATTTAGGAGAGGCAAAACCACAGAACTGCGGGGATCCATGTGCTGCTAGAGACCTAAATGGCAGATGGCAGCGCTCGTTACTTAAGCAAAACATGACTAGCGACGGTGCTGTGGAAGTCTTGCATGTGGATGAAGGAATAACTGAATTAGTCCCAGTTGGAGACATCAAACCACTGCATGGGAAATTTCTGAGAATGCCAGTTGTCACATATACCTGTTCACTTGATGGCTTAAAAGATGACAGCACAGGGTGGACTACAGAACAGACTGACTACTTGAAGTCACTGCTCCTGCACCAGACTGTGGAGGCCTGGTTAAACCAGCATAATATATCTCAAGATGTCTATTATGTCACTCTCTATGCAGAAAATGCTTCATGCATAAACAGTTATTTTATAGAGAAGGGAGGACCTTGTAAGAATGAACCTATTCCGTCACTATTCTTCAGTTCACTTGGAGACAAACAATGCATTGATATACAGAACAAAATCAGTATAAATGTTGATGGTTTACTAGAGGAAACTTTGTCAAACACCACAAACGTAGAGGCCAGTGACAGGACAGATGATGTACCCACTTCTGGTGCTGATGGCTCAGAACATCCAGACTTTCTAGGACAGTGCAATGGGTATCTTTCAGCAGGTTTCCCCTCTGAGGTCCAGAAGCCTTGTGATGATGGTGTGTTTACTGCAGGAAGCAGTGTCGATGTAAATGTATCTTGCATTGAAAGTCTACAGAAGTTCTGGTGTCAAATAACAGAAAATGGTGACACTCTTCGACTCCTTATGCAAAACCTGCAAAACCAATATGCATCTGCTCACCCTCAGCCACTCGTTGAGTCTGTCTGTGTTGCCCGAAATCCAGACGATGGGATGTGGTACAGAGCAAGGATCATTGCAAGTCAGCACTCCCCAGTTGTAGATGTGAGATTTATAGACTATGGCCTAACTAGAAAAGTCCCTCTGCGAGATGTGCGCCCCATTGATCCAGCTTTCTTACGGCTGAATGCACAGGCTTTTCATTGTTGCTTATCAAATCTGAAGGATTCTACTAGTCCCACTGCTGTCACTTGGACTAACTCTGCATTAACGGAGTTTCAGACTTTTGTCGATTTAAGTGCATCGTCCAACATTGGGTTGAAATGCATTGTAAAAGCTGTAATGTCTGATGAAGAAGGTCTGCAGCTTAACGTGGTAGATATTGAAACAGCATCTGAAGGTGCATGCAAGCTTCTGGCTCAGACATCTGCACAAGATGAATCTCATGTGCCAGTTCCTCCACAGATCTCATCGGATGCATACAGTTACTCCACACACAATATTGAGGTGGGCGGAAAAGAAAAAGTGTGGGTAACCTTTTCAGAGAGTGTGAATCACTTCTACTGCCAACTGGAGAGGAATTCGTATTTGTTTGAGAAAGTGATGGCAAATATTCAACAACTCATTGGCCAGCCACAGTGCACAGATCACCCACTTGGACTTAATATGATTTGCCTTTGTAAGGCACACTGATAATAACTGGTACAGAGGTCAAGTTGTAGAAACATCTCCAAAACTTAGAGTGCTCTTTGTGGACTATGGTCAAACCCTTGTAGTGAATGAATCTGATATTTGCCCCATTCCAACTGAAGCAAGTATTGCCAGGTCTGTTCCTGTGCAGGCTGTTCCACTTGGACTGTTCAGTGTCCCTGCACAAGTGCCAGAGAAGGTCAACCAGTGGTTTGCAGATCATGCTATTGACTCCAGTTTGACCATTTCTGTGTTAGCAAAAGGGGCAAAAGGGAAGCTATTTGTTGAACTCTTTGATGGATCTCTAAATGTAAATGTGAAAGTTACAGAGATGATATCACAGATGATAGAACAAACAACGACTGGTCCCGTTCAGAAGACTGACCAGCAGCTCTGTATCAACTCAAAACATGCTAGTGTGCCAAATGAACACTGTTTAATGCAAGAGCCAATGGATGTATCATTAACAAGGATGACGGAACAAAATGAGGTCCACAGCAGCAATGAAATGTATGCTAGAGATAAACTAAAGATGAGTCCACAATCCATTGCTAATGCATCTGCACAAGAGATTAAACAAGGAAACACTTGGACACTGGATGAAGGAAGAAAACTAACTTTGGATGTCATTCTTGAGGACAAAGAAACCGTGTCTGCAGAAACTTTCATACAAGGTGGCCACAGTGACTTGGAAACTACACAACTATCCCTTCTCCTTTGCCCTGAGGAAAACGTGAACACTTGCATGTACAAGAAACCAAACCTTTCCAAAAACCAAAAAGTGGAGGTATATGCTTCTTGTATTGTGGAACCACATTTCTTCTGGTGTCAGTACGCCAACACTGAGGAGCTCAATGAAGTAACCAGGCTTGCCCAGGAAGAAGGATGGGCACAAAAGGACATACCCGAGAGGTTTTCCAAGACTCTTGGTCCTGGTAGTTCATGCCTTGCTGTTTTTTCCAGTGACAACCAGTGGTATCGAGCTCAGGTAATTCGGAGAACTGATGATATACTTCATGTTCTGTTTGTTGACTATGGAAATGAGTCTGATGTTGACATCAAGAATGTGAGACCACTGTCTCAGAGTATGCTTGAGAAGGCTCCACAGGCCTTTTTGTGCTCTTTAAATGGATTTGGTGAGTCCAAGGGCTCCTGGGATGATAATGTTTATGATGACTTCTACAATCTTCTGGTTGATAAACCACTCAGAGTAACAGTCTTCAATATGGAGGACCATTCAGAGATTGCGGTTCCTCGATATGCAGTGCAAGTAGAGTTTGAGAATATGGTTGTAAATGACGTAATGCAGAAATACTGGAAACCAGCTGCCACAGACCACGATAAGATAGAAACCCCGCAAATAGAACACTTACTCCAGGAAGGTCAAATTGAGTCCAATATGACGCAGCTTAATGTTTCCAAAGGAAATGTGAACACTTGCATGTACAAGAAACCGAACCTTTCCAAAAACCAAAAAGTGGAGGTATATGCTTCTTGTATTGTGGAACCACATTTCTTCTGGTGTCAGTACGCCAACACTGAGGAGCTCAATGAAGTAATCAGGCTTGCTCAGGAAGCAGGACAGGCACAGCAGGACATAATGTTCACCAAGACGCTTGGTCCTGGCAGTCCGTGTCTTGCTCTGTTTTCCAGTGATGAACAGTGGTATCGAGCTCAAGTAATTAACAGAGTTGATGATTCATTCCATGTTGTGTTTATTGACTATGGAAATGAGTCTGATGTTGACCTCAAGAATGTGAGACCACTGTCCCAGAATTTGCTGGATAATGCTCCTCAGGCCTTTTTGTGCTCTTTGAATCGATTTGACAAGTCCAGGGGTTCATGGGTTGACGAAGTGTACGAGGACTTCCACAGTCTTCTGGTTGATAAACCCCTCAAACTAACAGTGTTCAGCATGGAAGACCATTCAGAGATCTTAACTCATCAGCATGCAGTGGAAATTGAGTATGAAGGAGTGGATGTAAACACAGCAATGCAGAAATACTGGAAACCAGTTGCCAAAGAACGTGTTTTGATAGAAAGCCCACAAACAGAAACCTTCCCGCAAGATGGTCAAACTGAGTCCAACATGACAGAACATGTCATGTTAGAAAACCCTCAAACAGAAGACTTAATCCAGAGTGGTCAAACTGAGTCCAACATGAGGCATCTTAATGTTTCTGAAGGAAAAATGAATACATGCATGTACAAGAAGCCAAACCTTTCCAAAAATAAGACTGAGATGGTGTATGCGTCTTGTATTGTGGAACCACATTTCTTCTGGTGTCAATACGCCAACACTGAGGAGCTCAATGAAGTAACCAGGCTTGCTCAGGAAGCAGGACAGGCACAGGAGGACATAATGTTCACCAAGACTCTTGGTCCTGGCAGTCCATGTCTTGCTCTGTTTTCCAGTGACAACCAGTGGTATCGAGCTCAAGTAATCCGCAGATTGGACGATGCATTCTGTGTTTTGTTTATTGATTATGGAAATGAGTCTGATGTTGACATCAAGAATGTGAGACCACTGCCCCAGAGTTTGCTGGATAAGTCTCCTCAGGCCTTTTTGTGTTCTTTGAATGGATTTGACAAGTCCAGGGGCTCCTGGGATGACCAAATCTACAATGACTTCTATAATCTTCTGGTTGATAAACCACTCAAACTGACGGTTTTCAACATGGACAGCCATTCAGAGATTGCAGTTCCTCAATATGCAGTGGAAATAGAGTGCGAGGGAGTGGTTGTGAATGCACCGATGGAGAAATACTGGAAAGGACTGGACACAGAGACCAGTGTGGGATCAGGTTAGTAGACTTTTGTATGAATGTCATATTTATTAGTTTTTGAATGCCATTTAATCTCTTATCGTTAGTGGACCAGGATGATGAGGAACATTGGTGGTCACTGAATGAACAGACTAGCTTGTAGCTTGTATTACTATTTCTATATTCTGTTTGTCTTCTGTTTGCCAGTATCACAGTCAATTCTGATAAATATTGAATGATTAAAAGCACCTTTTAAATTTGAGATTTTCAAATTGTGATCTAATCTAAATGTGTTTGTTTGTTTCAGCTCTGGACCCAGATGAATACCCATGAAATCCAGTTCTTGACTTTTGTGAATGGACAATTCAAGTTTGTCTCGTTAGAAATTTAGTTACTAAATGAAGATTGTCATGTGGTTAATTTATGTCAATAAACCTTACACTACTTACATTGCTGAGTAAGGGGGTGAATTTTTAAAAATGGATTGTTACACATACATTTGAACAGTCTGTTTTTCAGGGTATATCTTTATACTATGTTTTTAAAAGACCTTTAGAATAATTAATGAAACAAGACAATAAACATAGATGTTTTTAAAGTTGGATTACATTAAATAAATCTCCAGTTATATCCAATTCTAAGACTGTGGGTAATCTAAGAATCTGATTGAGCTATTGCATGTGATGGATTGATTGTCATTGCAGTCAGATTTATTAATTGAGTTGCCAAATTGATTATCAAGGAGCTGGTTGTCACATCCTCTCTACATGACCTCATGAGCAGATTCAGTCGAAGACTTTTTACTCCACTGTAAAAAAAAAAAAAAAAAAAAGGATCACTACAGGAAGTCATTACTGCCCATTGCCATTACACTTTATGACTCCCCTCAGTGCAGAGAGGAGATATAATAAATAGACTTTAATCCTCAAACACTCAATGATGCAGGACTTATGCATAGAAAATTTCCATCCAATTGAATTACGTAGTTTTAATATAATATATAATATAATGAGAAGCAAGTAATACAATGTATGTAATAAACTCAATGTGCTTCCACTACACAGTAACCAGGTTTATGCATTCAATATTAATAAAGCCAATTTGTTTGCCTGAACCCAACAGCGAATGCAATGCAGTCATTGTGCTTCACATTAAGTTTGTTAGTTAATTTATATTAAAACTATGTAATTCAAATGGATGGAAATTTGACAATACGCAAGTGGCCTAAATATTTTCTTGAGTGTACTGAGTCACTTTTAACTTGCCTTTTTGTATATATCATGTGCCTAATCTATCTGTAATATGATTTTAAAATATAAAAATGGGGTATTAAAAATGTAGGTACATTTCATTTCATTTTCCGCCATGTTGGTCTGAATGACTCAGCCGTTAGTTTAACGGTCGTCGTTTAGCTTTAATTCTTCATTCTTCGTGTTAAAAGCTAACTTAATTCTTCCTCCGCGATATTAAATTATATTTTAAACACATGTACTTGTGAAGTTCACTCTCCTAAAAAGAGACAAACCCTGGTTTCCACCCACATCTACAGCAGGTGGCAGCATTACCGTTCACAGGGTTCGGGTTTGGGGGTTTTGGGTTGTGTTGCTGATCGGCGGTTGCCAGGCAACCTTTGTAACGAAATGACAGAGTTGCACCAGGCAGCAGCAGCGGGGGACTTCGATCGAGTCGAGGAGATTCTGGGGCAAAACAAATGCAATCCCAATCAGAGAGACATCGACTGGAGTTACAAGACACCTCTTCACTGGGCGGCAGCTAAAGGTAGTATGGTGGACCGTGGGGGAGTTTAACGTCATCATTTCACCTGATACAACCTGCAGGTGTTAAATATCTTTAGTTTTACACCTGACACGCTTGTTGACACCATAAAAGGTGTCCAACACGCGCTGAACGTTGACAAAGTCATGTATTTTGTCCACCTTTGGGGGCTTTAATAATTAATAATAATGTATTTGTGCTGTACAGCTACAATGTTACTTTCTGAAGGCAAATTATACACCCACATGCTGCTTTTCAGCTGATCAGAGGTGAACTTACTGATCTATTTTGTTCTCCTGTGTTTTAAGATTTAAACGAAACCTTTTGCTACAGTACATCATCAGAAAACATAATTATACTATATTATATATATATATATATATATATATATATATATATATATATTATACTATATAATATTATAATCCAAATTTGGATTTAGTAGTCGTTCAGTAGTCATCTGTTTAGTCCATATACTGAAAAAACTCATAACATGTAACATGTAACAATTTTTTTTATTTATTTATTTATTTTTATTTATATATGTGACTGCTATTATTTTAATACTTTTCTTTTCTTATCTGTTTAATTTGTGAAGTGACCTTGGGTGTCCTGAAAGGCACTTGAAATAAAAATGTATTATTATTATTATTATTATTATTATTATTATTATTATTATTAAAAGACCCATCAATCAACCTGGGTTTCTTTCCAAGGTGTTGTTCCAAGGTGGGATTTTTAACTATTAATTACGATTATTTACATTATTAATTATTCGATGGATTGTTTTTTCAGTTCAGTTCAGTTTATATAATGTCAAAAGATGTTTACCTCAAGGTCAAACCTCAAAGATTTTGCTTTTATAATGACATAAAACAAAGCAATTTATCACACTGAAGAAGCTTGAAACAGGACGTTTGATGTTTTTGCTTGATAAATGATTGGAACAATTAATCAATTATTAAATTTGTTGCAGTGAATTTTTCTGTAGATGAATTAATTGATAAATTAATTAATTGTTTCACCTCTTATACCCCGTTTTTTTCTCTACCACAGCACAATAAGAACTCAGCTTCTTAAATGCTTGTGTCAGATCACACTGTGATGCCTTTTTTCCCCCCACAGGACATACAGAAACGGTCAGGATCCTGATCGAGCATGGAGCCCGGCCGTGTCTGAGGACGGAGCATGGATGGACCCCTGCCCACTTCGCTGCAGAGTCTGGTCGGCTGGCCGTGCTGCGCCTGCTGCACTCCCTCCACGCCCCTATAGACAAGGAGGACTGCTGTGGAGACAGACCAGCGCGCATAGCTGAAATATATGGACACCAGGACTGTGTTCGATTCCTTAAAAAGTACGAAATGAAGCCCAGTTTTCCAATTCCTGATTTTATTTAACTCCTTGATTTTCACACATCATAGCTTTAATGAACCGTACAAAGCTTTTCTTTCAAATATGCAGTTAAAAAAAAAAGGTAGTACACACCAAGCCTGTATAATGACTTTAAACATAAATGAATTGACCTGTTTGTATGTTGCAGAGCAGAAATTGAGTGTGAGGCCTACCGAAAGATGGCAGCCCAAAAAGAGATTTCACTGGATGATACGGACGAGGAGTGGGCAGAACAAGGCAAGGAGAACGAGGAAAACAGGATCTCTAACAGTAACATTCAGACATGAACACAGCAAAGTGTTTGGACACCCTTCAATTAACAGTGTTTCTGTGGCATTTCAGCTCTTTAGTAACGAGAAACATGTCATATACAGTATTGCTGAAACCACATTAGTCATTAACGTGTAGTTTGATTTAAAGATCAGAAACACCGTAACAGGTCTACGAAATAAACATTACAACAACAACAACATTGTATGTACAGTGGACTTACAAATCGCAGGTAATAAACCAAAATAAACAACCAAAGAGCAGTCGAATCAGAGAGTGGGTGCTTTATTTCTGGATTGATTCTAACTTTGTGGAGCTTTCAGTAATCGATGATGGAAACTGGGGAGCAGAGGAGAGATGGATGAGTAAAATGAATCAATAGACATCGTGGCGTTTTAAATGTGAGCAAACCCAGTTTAGTGAACTTACGTTGCTTTTGAAACGATTCATCAGCGCGTCACGGGTCTGTCAAAATAACAAAATTAAAGAGACACAATTAAAAACATTTTTAATAACGCTATATAGATATGCACGCCTCTTTGTAGTTCATAACATTTCTAAATGTTAAAAAAAGTTTGCTTGTGACTGTTTTAGCACGTATAGCGCCCCAAAAGTGCTGCCAACCAGCACGTCTCAAACTCACAGCTTAACATGTTATATTTCATTTGTTTCATATATACTATACAGACTATAGCCAGGAGCAATGACTTCCTGGAGACACCATGGTGATGACAAGGCCAACTTAACGCCAGCTTAAGAAATGCTTGTGCTAACCTTCAGTGGTTTAACTCCTCACCTTGCTGCAGTGATGTCAAAGCGTACTTCAGGGTGTGTCAGCCATTGTAAATCTCTTAACGGGCTGTTTTTACTCTTGTTGCAGTTATCAGTTAAGAACATCCACAACAACCAATGACTATCAATACAACTATCCAGATGTTCAATGAATCAAACTAGGGAACTCAATGAAACACTCCTTTTCATACTGGTGTTACGTTACCTGTTAGGTTTTTTGGGCGTTTCATTTCCAGTATTGCTCAACTAGTGTCTCTAAATCTGCTTACATTGCTCAAAATGTGGCTGCTTTGAATTCTGGTCTATTAAGGCTACCTTAGTTTGGTAGATATGATTGCATAATATTGATTCAAGAAAAAAAGCTGTCCTGCTTTGATTATGATTTAAATTGGAAATTTCTTTGGAGATGTAAAGCTGCCTTACCATTTTATCAAACAGGCATGTGGTTAACAATATGAAGAAACCCTGCAGATGAAATGACAGACGTTACCGTGCAATAAATACTTTTACTGCTCTGGATGTTTAGTGAAGATTATATTGACCATACCTGGAATGCGTTCAGCACGGTGAAGATGTAATGGATTGCGAAGGCCACGGGTCCAGATGTGAGGTCGACAATCATCACGGCAAACCCAAAGATCCAAGTCACACCAAAGATCGGAGTCAGAAGGACAACTGACCTCATGACAGTTACAAGAGCCTTTTTTTCATTGCTATTAGATGATTTTGCAAACTGAGGGTGATGCAGAAGCTTCATGATTACCACCACCATGGAGAAAATGTTGATGAAAACAATTATACCGACTGGTATGACAAATGTATAGATGGACCCTTTCAGAAACCCATCATAAACCAGCCAACAGGTGTCTTTACTGAAGTATGTGTTCTCAGAACCGGTCTTATTGGTAATAAACGTGATAAAAACAATAAGCATAGGGCACACGTAGCCCACAAATAACGAGTACCTCAGGTAGACTTTCTTGCTCATTTGATGTAACGGGAAAGTTGTTTGATGAAGAAGCGTGGTACTCAGACACAACATCCAAAAGAACATGGCCAGGTAACAGAAATGCTTAAACAACACAACAATCTCGCACCAGATTACCGAAATAGCACTTGGCTCAGAGGACGCTAAAAAACAGCAATCAGCAATCAGTAAAGTTAGAGAAATGTTTACATGGGAAGTGTGGCGCAAATATAAAGAATTCGTCTTGACTACAGTGCTCCAGACAATCAGTTCTATTGTAAGACTGATAATGAGTGACAGGACTGATACTGACAATCCAGTGTAGGTTATCTCCGTTATAAAAGTGATGTTCACGGGATACTTTGACATTAGAATGGCAAATGAGGACAAATGCCTGCAAATGCAGCGTCCTTCATTAGAAGGACCATCCCATTCGCATCCTTCTGACGACCAACTTCTGGTCTTGTTGTCCCATGACACACACTGTATCTCAACGTTGCGAGGTCTCGGCTTGAGTAATGGGAAATTAATTTGAATCTCGACTGAACTTAATTTCCTTTCAGTAGTGGCTGACACAACAATGCTGTTTGGGTTGTACACTTCATCTTCGTTGGGCAAATAATCGTCCAGCTCTTTAAACCCAGCTGTTTTTACACTGCCTGGGTCCTCACTATCAAGATGGACTGTGACATTGAACACTGTGTTGTTACACTTTGACCCCTTTGAGCAATTTTGTGCAGCTACCTCTATATTTTTCTTTTTAGTGATATTTGGTATGTCTGCCATCCTAATTAATTGCTCAACAGAAACCAGATATATCTCAGCTAATGAAAAATTGGCATCAGCCTCTGTTTTCCATGTACTGGTAAGAGACTTGTTTAGCAAATTGCTGGATGACTCCAAAAAGTCCTGAAAAGAAAGAAGCTTTGTTTTAATTGCAGTTGATTCAAGTACAACATGTCAAAGTTAGAAAAAACCTTTTCTGGTTGTATTAATTATGCAAAGGTATAATGGACTAATACATTACACAAATACATGGAAAATATGCATGTTTGGCAGTATTTACAGTGAATATTGACACAAAATAATCATTAATGACAGCTTTAAAGTTATAATCCTTAAGATTCTTGGTTGACTTGGTTGATTTGACACTTGAGGTTGGTGGGAACAGTGGTAGTGATGAGGTTTATTTATTAATAATACTACTAGACTAGACTAGACTAGAAATTCAGCGCAAAAGCAGCTGGTGAAACTGTTTTACCTAAGAAGTCAGTCGATAATCTGACATTTTCTATCATGCCATGACCAGCTGGAGTCAGATTTGATCTGTTTTCCAACAGAAATGGCAATAAGAGCAGCTTCAGAGTCAGCCACGTGACATATTTCCAAGTGAAGTTGGAGTTGGAATGGAAGATAGCTGTTATAAATTCGCCCACATTGTATCCAAAATGAAGCCCGGGCAAACAGGTGGCAATGTTGGCGGCACAACTAAAAACCATCATTACTTGACATCATTACAATGTGAAGCAGCAGCAGGAAATGTTCAGTTTGCATTAGCAGTAACTAATGAACTGCTTAATCAGTAATGAGGTTATCAATTATGCTGGATTGCATGTATGCCTCGTTTCCTGTGAATCTCCCATGCAGACGAAGACAATCCTGCAATCCACCAACAATGAAAACTACTATATAGAGAGAACATTGAACATGAATAGTATCAAAACAGGGTTTAATTTCATCAGAATCTTAAGGGTTATAACTTCAAACTGAAAGTGTAAGTGATTTGGTAATACTTACATCCGTTGCTGTACTATTCGGCTTCAGGTTGTTCTTTTTACTCAAAGTGAAAAGTACTTGAACAGATGCATTCATGTTGGCGAAAGTGTTGATATTCTGTGTGTTATTCGTGACATTCTCAAGGAGGGAAAACACGTCTGCAGCATTTTCTTGTAGGTCGCCAAGTCCAATGTCAACAATCTGTAACAACAGTGATAATTTATGGGTGATGATTCATTGTGGCTACTTTAATTTGTTGCTCTATATTCTCCTACTGTGAGTTGTTTTCAGAATCAGAATCAGAATCAGAATCAGAATCATGGCAATG
Source organism: Argyrosomus regius (assembly GCA_946959425.1). Lineage (NCBI taxonomy): Eukaryota > Metazoa > Chordata > Actinopteri > Sciaenidae > Argyrosomus > Argyrosomus regius. The sequence goes on along the minus strand of OX336887.1, from coordinate 4,121,398 downwards.
GAAGGAATTTGACTCCGGTTCAGTGTGCTCTCAATTGTACAAGGGACATGACAGGTAGACGCAAAAAACATAACATAAAAAACATGAAACATAAAATAGACATAAAAATAAACATAAAAAACTATATATATATTTAAAAGGTATATATATTTGCATAAATATAGATATATACAGACATGTATCTATCTATAGACATTTGTAAACTGGGTAAAGGACTGATGATATTAAATGATGGAGATATTTATTACTTATATTACTAATAACTTTATTACTTATTTTAGTGATGAAAGTTAGGCTTACATTTGCTTTTTGCAGCACGTTGTTCACGGCCTTGTTTACACACGATGAAGTCTCAGGTCCCCATGTCGCCTCGCTGAAACAGACAGTCGATTAATTGATCAACGACTAAAACTAATTTGTTTTAGTTCCTCAAATTGAATATTTGCAAGTTCTGTTAGTCCTGCTTACTCTAAGCAATTGCGGCAACCATTTTTCAATATTTTTTAGAAAATATATAGACCAAATTATTAACGGATTAATCAGCGTTACCCATTGCATTTCCTTTGTCTTTGTCCAGGTCCGTTATCCTTGCATTTTAACACTGCAGTGAAACCAGCTTTGGTGTTCTCCCAGTCACCTTCTGCTTCACAGAATTTGTCGCCGTCTGTTTTCAAGAAAAATTAAAGTTATAGATTCATAGTTTGTTTTACTAAAGTCACATTTTAGGAAAAAATACAAGAGTAATACGAGATGTTGGAGACTATGTGGAGAAAGTAAAGCCAATCATTTTCATAGACTAGAATCAGATACTTTAAGAATTTCTGGAATAACTGAGTTGATTTTGTAACACCATTGAGGACAGACTTTATTTGGTAAAAGCAATGTATCTTATGGACCCTCTTTGGTTCTTGCTACAGATTTTAAATGTTTATTGTTTACACGATTGTGTCCTGCATCTTCCTCCACCAGAGGGGAAAGGACTTTACAAGAGGGGAATGAAAATGAGGATAGATGTGAAAAATGTACTCATCTCTAGTCTACTGAACTTTGTGTTTAAGTGTGAATTTATGCATATTCATCTGGAAAACATACGTATGAGATGTAAAATGCTGTTGGGACGATGCTGAATGGAATCAATAAAAAAAAGAAAGAACTGAAGAAACTTTTTGGATATGGAGGGTTGAATACGGAGAAGTATTTTTGTAAGTACATGCCATGTAAGGCAATATTAAGTGTTTAAAGTTCATACTAAGAATTTGGACTGTCAAATAAAAACTGAATATAATGCTATAAAGCAAATATGGAGTTATGTCGGACAAACCAAAGTCACAGGATGCTAAATGCTTCCACATATTTGCATGTTTTCTGTTTTTCTTAGGCAGCTAGGGAGGGACCTTTAAAGTGGTCCTATTAGCTGACTCGTGAGCTTCAAATGAACCTGTACCGAGACTGCAGACAGCATCTGAGAACAATGGGAGCCAGTTAGATGACAGTACAGAGGTGGTTTTCCTGCTGGATTTGGCTGCTGGCATCCCAAGGCTGATTTAACTATCCTGACCTTAAAGCTATGGGTCCACCAGGAAATAATGCAAAGCAATGAATATAGGCCGAGCAGCTCGGGGACGTCATGGGTATTTTCTTTATCAAATATGATCCGGTTTCCCCTGAATCAGTGAATGAGGTTATTAAGTTGTGTTCTTGTACAGCAATCAGTGAGGCCAGAACTATCTCAGGAACACTCTATACAAGGACGCTCAGCACAAGTCATCAGTATTTTATCAAAATAATCTGATTAAGAATATCCGCACATACCTGCAAAATGACATTTTTGACATTGCTGGACCAAATATTGGCGTATTGGTGACACATAGTGTTAAACATATGTTATAAAAACACTTAAAACACAGATTTTGACTTCATAAGGAATAATACTAAAACTTAAAAACTTAAAACTTACCATATATGATGTTGATATCAGTCGAAGCGATTCTCGTTTGATTGCAGTTGTTCATAAACGAGCATTTCACTTGTGGTGGTGTGGTTGGTTTGGGATCACATTTAACAACTATTCGAGCTTCATAAATTCCGTTAGGATCAGCTGATAGGATCAGAAATGCACGTCATGTATTTTCATAACAAGTTGGCGCACGTTTAAAAGGCAAATTTAAATTTAAATGAACAGGAAAAGAAGACCACAAAACATTTACTTACCTGAGAGTATTGGCTGTAATACTTCTATGTTTGAGTCGTTCCACTTCACAGTATAATTTTCATCACTGTTATCTATATTACACTGGACTGTTAGAGTGATGCTTTCTTTATTCTGACATGATGGAAAACTTGGACTTGTGGTGATGGCAATGTTTGGCTGGAGGGCTACGTCCATTACACCGCTGGCTTTGTGTATTATGGTGAAACTTTTGTTTGTAGAAATTTGTTCATAGATACACATGTACTCTCCTAAGGAAAAAAATAAAACAGGGATGAGCGTTAAAGCCACTATGTGTAAAACCTTTATGTGATTATCAGCAGTGGAAAGAACCAAGTACATTTATGGAGGCAAGTTTTACTTCCCTACATTTATTTAATAATTTTTGTGGATCATGAATACAAAATATAAAATACCTAATAAATTATCATTTATTAGCTCCACCTTTACCACTTGCAACATTGGTATTGACAACAATAAAGGGTATTTAATATGGTTTTGTATACTTTTAGAGAGTTTGGGTCTGACCCAAGCAGCAAAAGCTGAGAAATGAAGTGCTAAAACCTGCAGTTCCTCAAACGTCCACTTGAGGCTGGCTCCAGGAGTGAGTCAGTCTCCATAAGTCCCCATGTTAAAATGTCCAACTTCACAGCAGAAATAAACATGTTTACAGCCTGATACAAAAAACAGTTTCGGCCTCTTATCTGTTTTTAAGACCGGCAGTTTGCACGGGGTATTTTATTTTGAAAATCCACCAGATTCTCTATGCTTTTTCTGTGTCTGGCTTCCGCCAGCTCGAGGTGCTCTGTGTTAAATTGACGCGGGCTGCTTGCGCTGTCCGTCAAAAACAGAACAGCCCCTATAAACAGACTTTGATGGCTGAAATTGGCGCCGTTCCAAATTACCCAAAGAAACTGATAAGTAAATATGTAAGATGAATATAGTGGAGTAAACATTCACTTCTTAAATATGGTGGAGCTGAAGTGTAAAGTAGCATAAAGTGTAATACTGAAGCAAAGTACAAGTACCTCAAAAATTACACTTAAGTAAAAGGTTTTTTTTAAAAGTACTTAGTGACTTTCCACCACTGATTGCTCATTCATCCAGTCACTGTTAATATATGAAATGTAAATATAGTGGCTGAAACAGATATACCTTCCCAGAGTGCATCAATGCCTGTAATTGTGACTGTGGTCCTCAGTGTTTCCTGTGTCAACGATGCTTGTGTGCCATTAGTTATGATTTTTGATTTTTCCTTTGATTTCAACTGCCACCTTGGAGAGGTCTGCAGGTCTTGTTGTACAGTGCATTCGAGCGTTTGCTTGGAATCATAACACACAGGGTTCTCTGGCATTTTTAATTGGACAACACCTGCAAAAAATAAGAGTTGAATCAGTATAGAAACCACAAATCAACTACATCCAGAAGGTATCATGGGATCTGAAAAACTGTTCAGATCCCATGATACCTTCATGGTATTTATCCTCTGAGCACCATGAATAGCTGGACAGAAGTTTCATGACAATCCAACCTGAATGACTGATCAATAATGTACAGTACTGATCATTAAGGAGGACTAAATTAAATGAACTGAAGACTAAAGATAGTTAAGATTAGTGAACACATGCATCCCACCCTCTGTTTTATTACCTGAGGTCTCCAAAGAAAGTGGTCCTAGAGCCTCAGACAGATTTTTTGATATACTTATCAAAGCTTGTGGGTCGACAGCTTCGGCAATGCTAATAAGAAAATCTACGTAGATGCTTCCAAGTCTTTAGTGAAGAGAAGGAAAAAAAGATTGAAATTAGAAAAATACACAGTGAAAAAAGACAGTAAAAAACTTACCGTATTATTTTACCGTAATAAATACGTTAACTTTTTCTAATATTACAGTAAGAGGATATTAGTACTGTTGATTGGTTGGCATTATATTCCATATTTTAAAAAACTGCCAAACCATGATAGAAAAAGTAAAATATGCCATTAAATATGAGGGGCCGTCAGGGACATTATTCAGAATTACCATTCACACACACTAGTGAAATGCTCTCACACACACAACTGAAATGTTATGCTCTCACACACGCTAGTGAAATGCTCTCATACACACATATGAAATGCTCTCACACACACAACTGAAATGTTATGCTCTCATACACACATATGAAATGCTCTCACACACACAACTGAAATGTTATGCTCTCACACACTAGTGAAATGCTCTCATACACACATGTGTGTGTGTGAATGGTAATTCTGAATAAATTTCATATGTGTGTATGAGAGCATTTCATATGTGTGTATGAGAGCATAACATTTCAGTTGTGTGTGTGAGAGCATTTCACTAGTGTGTGTGAATGGTAATTCTGACGGCCCCTCATAATTAAATATTACAGTGTTTTACTGTAAAATTAACAGTCTCTAATATAAAATACTACTTTATGCTGTATATATTTCATGCCATATTTTACGGTCTTTTACCGTCATTGTTTGGCAGTTTTTCACTGTAAAATGTACAGACATTTTTTTACCATGTAACCGTAAACAAAGTACGTACCTGTATCTGAGAATTCTTAAGCTGTGAAATCCACTCAAAGTGCTGTACATTGTTTTCATCTGAAAGGCAACAACTCTTAACACTTAATACATGTTCACACATGAGTATATTATTAGCAAATGACAATAACTGAATTAAATAATGTGCTGTTTATTCATACAACTTTGGTTTTACCTTTGTCAACACCATGTTGTCACACTCTTGATAGCTGTTGGAATTTTCTTCGTTCAGACAACCGGAATATTCCAGTACATTCAACTCCATGGATCCGTTCATAGTCACTGTGAAGGAAAAAAGATGATGTCAGTTTTTTGGACACTTGTATGCACCGATACACAGAAATACACACACACATGCAAACAAAGTAAAAATGAGCAAATACCTGAGGTGTTTGAAACACATGCAGCAGCATCGTTTTTGGAGAAGGTGCATGTGTCGCTGTCACAACATTCAGTTTTAGACTCACAAGATTTATCGCTCCATTTGTGGAGCGGCTCGCAGGTACACTGCACACCATCCGTAACATTCTGACAGGCTGATTGGAAACACGGGGATCAGTTTCTTTCACAATTAAAATCAAGACATTCAGAATTTAAATATATATATATATATATATATATATATAAAATGTTTACTTCTTGTCTTTTTAAGGTCGCTGACTCGCATATTGTTGTTGTTGATCACAAAAGCTGTCAGTAGCTCCGTTATGTTTCCGATTGCATTTTTATCTATCGCCAGTTTGACATAATACATTTGTTTGTATTGTGTGTTTGAATTGCCTGAAACATGTAAGACAGACAGACTTCAGTTTTCATGCAACACATTTTAAAAATGTCACATTTAAGAACATTTTCAAACTCAAAATACAAATAACGTTACCTGCTCCAGAAGCCTGCAAAAGTCAAAAGAAAATCATTTAATTGAATGTCATTTTTAAATTTTAAGATCTGAGGTGTAATCTTATGATACTAACGTACCTGAGAGATGTTTAACCCCAGGACATAAATCAGTATAAAGAGCCACATGTTGTCCCTGTAAATAATGAATAACATGAGAAGTCATCTGTAGGTTCTGGTAAAGCTGCACATCACATAGGATGGAACTCCATAGTCACCTTTTTATCTTAAACATTTTGCCAAGTCCTGTTTTATATAAACAGCTCATAATCACAATCTGTACAGCATAAGATCTGTCCTTGATTCAGATAGAGAAAAAACTGCCCTCCTCCTTTCATATCTAACAAAGGAAACCTCAGGCAGACCAACGGTGGAGAGATCCATCTTTCAAGGATAGATTCATATTTTCTCATGCACTGTATATACTGAGGTAACACTCAAACGTTTTTTTAGTACCTGCACAGAAATGCCTTCCCAAACCAATTCTTATGTAAGTGATTAGTCCTGCATATTGTCCCCTCTTTTAAAGTAACATTATGTAACTGATTTTAAATCATTTTGATGCTACACTGACTTCTAATGGGATGAATGATATCTCGCTATATCAGCTGGATGCTATACTTTGATGATAAGTAATATAATCATAATAAATACACGTGTCCATATTTACCACAGTGGTTTTGCACTAAAATGCCAATTTCTACACAATGATGCTTTAAACTGTTGCTATCCAACAAAAGCTAAAAAGCCCTAAAAATAATGAAATAAATAAATACGTACAGTGCTTAACAAATGTATTAGACCACCTGTCAGAGACCATCCAGCATCATGAGCTCTCGACGTTTTACCATTTTGAACATGAATGACGAATATCAAACTGAATTCACCTTTTTATACCCAAATTTGAGCCGAGAAGTCCGAAATTAATCAACTAACATTCAACCACTAAAACTAATTTTTCTGTTCAGGAATGCAAGTACTATAATTTGACATCTTAATCATTAAATAATAATGTGTTTTACTATTTTTTCATTTTCATTTTTTGTAATACAGTAAATTTGAGAATTCATATATATATATATATGTGTGAATATCTGTTAAGCACTGTATATAAAAAAAAATCAGCTCAAGCTAATAGAAGTTTAGACAAATCAGGTGAGTTTCTGCCAACTCAAATGTTAAATATATAGTATTTGAGATGTTTTTTCTTGCTTATTCTAACTGTTCATGGATTATATTACCCATTTAAATTCACAAATGTTATTTAAATAATGATAAATCAATAATGACTTAAATAATAATAATGTTAGATGATATTAAAAGTTACAAAAATATTTTAAATATCTATTATAACTTTTTTTTATTATAGCAGCTAGTATAACACATAAAGTGTTTAATTAAATTAAGACATGTATGTTAATGAAAGATAGTGAAGTGACTAAAGAAGTAAAGAAAAAGATCAGCTGACCTGTTTGTCTTGGATTGGATCAGCGGTACATCACAGCAGTTCACAGCGTTAGAAGAACCCGTCTGTGTCCACAGAGACAGCAGCAGCACACTGATGGAGATCTTTCCAGCTGCAGCTTACATAGAAATGAGAAGCACTGCCTGTTTCCAGCACACTACAGTAGGTCATCAGTGGCTGTGAAAGTATACCTCAGGTCAATATGCAAATAAAAAAAGCCGTTACATGCCACTAATTTGACTTTTAAAATGTATGTTGTATGTTCCGCTATTTAGACAGCTGCTCGTCAACCCATAAAAACAAAGTGTGGTGAGGCAAGTGAAAGCCGAGATCAGGCAGACATTCAAACTGCAGACTTACCTGAAGACTTACCTGAACTATTTGTTGTTTCCTCTTTCAGTTGTCTTGATGGTGAGAGTGATTACTTTCTCAGAGTTGCATCTTCGCCCAAATTTATGAGGAATACATATTTGGCATTGTATTTGCCTGAAATACCTCGATAACTATTGGAGTGAATGCCGAGAAATTTGTTACAGACATTAACGTTCAGAAGGGTTCACATTTGTGGATTTTAGTGAAATAACTTGACAAATATTGATAGAAATCATGCTCCCCTCTGGATGAACTTATCACCTCGTGCCAATCAAATACTGTATGTGGTGGCTCTGAGAGCTCAACACATGCAAACAGACACAAACATCTTCACCAATTTTCTGCCAACATTTCACACACCTGAACATAAAACAAGACGCAGAAATAAGGATGATGGTTAGGTTCCTGCGGCTACATCAGTAAGTCCAACAGGAAGATAACAACATTTGAATATTTAAATGAGGGTTTTTTTGTCAAGGCTTTAGCAAAAGTTTGGCCTGCATTATTTGCTTAAACAATTTTTATTTACCATATTTTGGACTTCCTTGTTTTGTTAAATATCTGCATGTTTTAGATAAGGGCTGAGGAACAGCTTTTTTCCCAGAGCTGTATGTTATGTTATGTTATGAAGTAAGTATTGAAACATTGAACAATTGAACAATCAAAAGTTTAGAGAAGGTCAAATTAAGTTCACCTGTAAAGGTTAGAGTGCGTTTTAGGTGCACACAAGCCGAATATCCCAAACTTTGTGTGAGTAGCGTATGTGGTGGCTCTGAGAGCTCAACACATGCAAACATCTTCACCAATTTGACAACACATGAGAAACATTGAGTAAAAATGTTGCATTGTCACTGTGAGAGTGAAGTACAGATTCGACTCTTGGTCTTGTTTTTAATGTTTGGTCTAGTGGCACTTGCTGCCAACATTTCACACACTTGAACATAAAACAAGACGCAGAACTGTACATCAGTAAGTCCAACAGGAAGACTTTTTTTAATTTGACGTATGACTACTAATTTTCTGTTTATTTGCATAAGGATTTATGACCGTGGGGTAAAAATGTGTACAAAGAATGTTTGTGTAGCTGCCACCTGCAAGAAAAACAGAGCACAAAGATGTTCTGTGGTGTGTTATTACAGCTTTTATTGGGTGACAGATCAATTATTATACAACCCTTCTGTTTATGATTTCCATCTCAACTCCAATCAAATATGAAAGAGATACCTACAACTGTAGATATATTTCTGTTAACCCGTAACTATTGTTTTAAAAATGACATAGGTCGACGACAAAGCTAAACTGTCATATTAGTCTCTCATGCAAAGAAATAATATCCGAAAATTATGGAAAGACTGCCACACACACACACATATGCAAATTATTTATGTTAATAGATTATACAGCAGATATCTTATAAATAGATTTGGTGTTACATTTTCATACTGTTTGGATGCAGAAAAGTTTAAATAAAGTAACAGTACTACAATATTGTACAAATCCTGCAGTCAAAATTATTGTGCCCACGTATGAGCTCAACTGTCGGCCTCGTCGTTACATCCAGTTGCACTTGCAGCCTTCGTTCACTCAAACATGAAACAAGATGCGGAAAGAGAAATAAACTTTTGGGTTCTGCGTGTTTGCTGAATGTTGTGTTTAGTTCATCCACCTGCGTTCAAGTTCAACAAGAGCGTTCTATGTTCTCTCAAAATGTCCTTCCTGGAGAGCAATTCACACAGTTCATCAGTTCATCACTGCTACAAATATCCTGCAGGAATCTTTAACGACGCAAACATTTCAGACATTTGAATATTTAAATGAGGGGTTTTTGTCAAGGCTTTAGTAAAATTGTAAAAAAAAAAAAAAAACCTCCTCTGTAAGCTATTTAACATATTTTGGACTTCCTTGTTTTGTTAAATATCTGCATGTTTTAGATGCATACAGTTAACTTTTGCGCATTACTTGACAAAAACTGTCTTTTTTCATTTTAAAACATATCACATTGTTTATATTTCTTAATACTCTTTTTTTTAATCTTCCTTATGTCTGTTATGCATCAAAAACACTTTGCAATAAACCCGATTCTAATGGACCAATCATGGTCTCTAAAGGCTGCAGCTGATAGTATCTTTTATGGACTGATTGGAGTTTCATACAGTTCTGATATTTCCTGCACCTGCAGCAAAAAACAGAGCACAAAGACGCTCTGTGGTGTGTAATTACAGCCTACAGTGTGTTATACACCAGCTAGAATACAACCCCTGTGTTGTTATGACTTCTGTGTACAGAATCTGCATGAGATACTTGAAACCGCGAGCATGCACGCGTGCAAATAATTTATTTTATTAGATTATGCAGCAGATATCTGGTGTGTGTCGTGTCATGTCATGCTAATGTGTCACGATGAAGGTCAGCTTTGTAAACATCTTCCTCCCCCTCACTTCCTGTACGGAGTCTAGGGGACAGTCCAGGACAGAATTAGAAGTTTCCACCTGCTCAAAGCATTGACGTGCCCTTGCATAACCTTTGAATTTAAGCCTTTACAGCTTGAAATACTCAACAATATTTATGTTTTTAATATTTTTTTAAGACTTTCTCTTTAGTAAATGTATAAAAATAACAAACCTTAAAAAAAAAAGGTGGCTAACTGAATGCAGTGTAGTAAAGACCAGATGAAGACCAGACAGAGGGCACATATAACCCCCATTTTAAAATCCCTGCACTGGTTACCCATTAGTTTTAGACTTGATTTTAAGATTCTCTTATTGGTTTTTAAATCGCTGAATGGCCTGGCTCCAACCTATCTTTTAGACATGCTACAGAGATATGTACCAAGCAGTTCTATCCCCTTATTTACTTTTAGCATTTCATTTGTTTTACTGTTGCAGAATTTATCTTTGTTATTTTGGTTTTAATTTTTATGCAACTGTTCTTAAATTGTGCTTTTTACCTTATAGGTTTTAATTTACTTTTTATTTTTTTGCTTTTTATTTTTGTTTTAATTTTTTAGTTTTTATGCAACTGTTCTGTTGCCTAAAGAACTGTTCAGTGTTGTCTATTTCTGTCTTTATTCTGCTCTGTGAAGCACTTTGGGCTGCATCTCTGCATGAAAGGTGCTATATAAATAAAAAAAGTTGAGTTGAGTAAAAAAAAATACATAACAGCAATAATATTTGAATGTAACGTCATTAAAAAGGTGTTTGCAGACTCATTGTGAGGCACACAGGAGAGGAAAAGAAGCTGAACACGTTGCACATTTTCTTTTTCAGACACCCAGGACTGTTACACTCAGTTTATTTGGTAGACCTGAGTGAAACTAATGCACGCTAATAAAACAGCCCTGCAATGAATCTTTCATTCAGTTCTGCAGGCTGTAGTCTGTTTCAGCTAGGCATTTCGCTACGTGATTCGTCAGCTGGCTCGTGTGCAGAACTCACACTGATCGGGTCAATGTTAAGTTTGTTTGATGCTGGGGGAAGTGTCGTACCTGAGCGCTGCGCTGAATAAACACGCAACGAACAGACCAGGCAGTCCGGGCAGACCTTGAAGCATGTCCATCACAAAGTAAATCACCATCTGAAAAAAAAAGAAGCACAAACAAAAATCTGTTTGCATAAATGTAAAGGTTACAGGGAAAAAAATACAAATACTACAATGTCAAGAACAATGTCTATGATACATGACAAGCCCAATGTGCTAAAACAACAGTAGGGAAATGCTGGGTGGTGAGGGTTATTTTCATAACTCTGCATGAACACATGATCCTTCTTTCATCCAAGGATTTCAAGATCAGTGAAGTGGACATATCACACCCCTTTGATGCAGACGATTCAGTTAATAATGACACTAAACGCACGTGTCATTCAACCTGCCTCAGGTCTTTTTTAGATTAGATTCAGGACTACCAACTTGGTGGCAGCCATACTGTGCACTAAACCACATGGGGCCAAACTTTTATTCTAATTTTCTGTTTTATTCTGAAAGAATTCAATTTTAGTCAAACAGTGAAAATCTGCAGCCCGTGTACCTGACAGCCTCTTTCTCTGTGCGCGAGCTGAGATATCTTTGGACCTGAGCCTGGTTCACGCCGTACAGGGACAGCATGAGGAAGACCCCACCGACCCCGAGAGTCCAGAAGGTGTGTCTCTCTGTAGGATCTGGGTTTAGGCTGAACACGAGACAGACAAAACACAGCACAGAGACAATACTTTAACACATCAGGAACAAAACTTCCATCTAGTCGAATCACAATCACTTGTAAGGAAATAAATACAATGTGTGTACATTAAATGCTGTGTATCTATATGTGCAGCTATTCTCTACATGTATCCATCGTGAATATACACGTATTGATTTACTGAAATTAAACCATAGTGAAGCATGCTGCAGCCTCGGGTTAATTCCTGAAATACGAGCTGTGAAGTAACACAATCCACACAGCGAAGAGGCACCATTCTGTCTGTGATGTTGGTTTATGCAAAATAGTATTGATACATGTTGACCTGGGTGTTTTTAGGTCACTAATGGGTGACAATGCTTTCTTGTTGGGAGAAAACTGTGGTCAGTGTTCTGATACAAGAGCTGATCTTGACATGTGCATAACGTGGTATGGTTGTAATATTTTATTTCAGATGTCAAACTGATGTGCTGCGCTGCATGTCGGTAAAGAGAACGCTTCATAACTTTACGTTATTCTAATGTTTATATTGGTTTATTTTAGGAGTAATGATGCAGAACGTGATATTCAAAAATGAGATATTTATACAATGTTAATAAAACACGCACGATAATAATGTGTAAATAATCCAAAAACTACTACAATCACTTCTTTGTGTTCACACTCCAACATAGTCGGTGGTGGTAAAGCACCTTAACGCTGGTTGTCAGTGTTACGGTCGTACACAATAAAGTAAATATTAAATAAAGATTATTTTGGGGGCTTTTGAACTTTTATTTTGATAGGGACAGCTGAAGAGTGACAGAGAGAGAGAGAGAGAGAGAGAGAGGAGGGCAGGATGACATGCAGCAAAGGGCCCATGGGTCAGAATCAAACCCTGGGCCTCTACCAGGTGAGCTACCAGAGTGCCCCAAACCATCGGACACAAACTAAATTAAACGTCTTCGTGTCTCTATTTTGCAGCGTAAATTGCGAGCCAGACTCAGATTTAGAAGCTTGCACGGTATGAAATAAACAAAGCCAGAACACAACAGGTAGAGTATCAGAGTTTAGTCCATGAATTCACCTTGACAGTCTCAGTCTCAGAGACATTTCAGGCTGACTGTGGAGCAGTTTGACTGGTCTGACTCGTCATTTTTCCAAAAGTTGTATTCGGCTCAACAGCATTATTTTGCAGACACAAAATGGCCCATATCGTTGCACCCAAAACAGACTACCCACATTCAAATCAATGTAAAAACCTGTGTTATCGGCGCAGGATCCGGTCTAAAGGAGGCCTAACACAACATTAGTCTCCATCACTCAGCTTACACAATATATTGTTTTGTGGTAAGTAAAAATAAATAACATTTCTATAGAAATTCAAGCACTTTCAATGACCCATGTCTATTTATGAATATTTTCAAGGCCTTGATTCTTTCTCCTTAAGTTCACAAACATGATTTTAATGACCTGCAGGAGTGATGATGATAGTGGGTGTTGACATGGAGCACATACAGTAGAGATTTCCATACTCCACCTAATCTACATGAAACCAGAGGAAAATCAGCTTTTCTGTAAATAAGCTCAAGGATTGATATTAGCATTTGCAGACCTGTTCTAGTCCTGATGTATTCACTTTATGCACAGACTTCCCCATCCACTCCTGATGTTGCTCAGCTCTGCCCATCTTTACATCTGAGAGGCTCTGCCTCTCTGAAATGCTCCTTTTATATCATGTTACTGACCTGTTTCCAATTAACCTAATTAACTGTCAAATGCTCCTCCAGTTGTTTTTGATTTGTGCCGTGTACTTTTCCAGCTTTTTGTTGCCCCTGTCCCAACTTTTTTGAGATGTGTTGCTGCCATCAATTTCAAAATGAGCAAATATTTTCCATGAAATGGTAAAATGTCTCAGTTTGAACACGTGATATGTTGTTTATGTTCTATTGGGAATAAAACATGGGTTTGCAATGATTTGCAAATCATTGCATTCTGTTTTTATTTACGTTTTACACAACGTCCCAACTTCACTGGAATTGGGTTTGTAGATGGATGGATGTCATCTTATCTTCTGCTTTCGGTGTTTGTATTCATTATTGTGTCTTTAGTGTATAACGGTATGCACAGTTTGGTTGCTATGTCCTGGGGCGGCCGTGGCTCAGTGGTAGAGTTGGTCGTCCAATAACCTGAAGTTTGGCAGTCCATCTCCTCGCCACGGCCGAGGTGCCCTTGAGCAAGGCACCGTACCCCCCAACATCTGATCCCCGGGCACTGTGAATTGATGCTCCAGTATATATGTGTATATGGCATCTGTCACTATGTGTGTGTTCCTGTGCATGTGCATGTGTGTTCCGACAGGTGCCAGCTGGATGGGATAAATGCAGAGAAATAATTTCGTGTGTATAACATGATTAATAAAGTTTCAACTCAACTCAACTGTAATTAAGCTGATTGCAGCTCTCCCTGTGGGGACAATAAAGTTGATCTAATCTGACCTACACATGTTTAAAAAGAGAGATGTGTGCTCTGTATCTGCAGATATCCTGAGTTGAAGTATTGGGGAGAGTAAAAGTTGGCTTCTCATCTCCACCCACCGTCTGAAAGATGAAGGTCAAAGTTCCACAGATGCGCACTGGTTTGCTGAAGCGCAGTTCAAGATACTGTGAAGCAAAAACAACACGAGGACTGAAGGTCATGAAGGGAAAACACCAGAAATATGTACTGAGTGCCGTGAGTGTAGATTTCTGCACTCCTATGATCGCCAATACAGACGACTGGTTTGAAAAAGGGGGAGACGACCTGCTGCTCTGCCTCCTGCTGCCTTTGAGTGCAAACTGCAACACAAAGACAAACAGCAGCGACCAATCTGTGAGAGCTTTTCAAGGTCAAACGCAACAAGTGGGTCAAGATTTTTAACAGCAGGAGCCAAAACTACTTTTATATTTATACCGAAATCATCCGGTTATTGTTCTTTGTCGCATTCACGTTATAAATCAACAAGAACACAAAGAAGCTGACACAAGTGGTTCATGAATTAGTTGACAAAAAGTTCACCAGCAACTATTTTGATAATCGCATCACAGTTTTGGGGTCATTTTTCAAACAAAAATGCAAAAAATAAATAAATCTGCTTTTTTCAGCTGGTTTTCTTTATTTTAGATGATAATAAACTCAATATCTTTGGGTTTTGGACTTTTAGCTGTATAAATACAGGATGCTTAACGTAGAAAATAACAGATAGCTGCTCTTTGAATGTCTTATTTTGTCAAAACAACATACTTACATTACAGTGATATAAAACAGGGAAAACAACAAATCTTCACACTTTAGAGGCTGAAATGAGAGAATAATTGGCATTTCAACTTAAAAAAAGAACTCAAATTATAAATAAACGATGATAATAGTTGATGTCAGTGACTAATCGATTAATCAGTGCAGCTCAAAGTCAAACACAGCCACAGGAGTCAGAAATATAACCAGGTTTATGCATTCAATATTAATAAAGCCAATTTGTTTGCCTGAACCCAACAGCGAAAATGAATGCAGTCATTTTGAGTTTATTAGTGCTGTTACATAAATCTTATTACTTGCTTCACATTAAGTTTGTTAGTTTATTTATATTAAAACTATGTCATTCAAATGGATGGAAATTTGGAAATACATACAGTAAGTGGCCTAAATATTTTTTTGACTGTACTGAGTCACTTTTAAGTACAGCAGGTGGCAGCATTACCGTTCACAGGGTTCGGGTTTGGGGGTTTTGGGTTGTGTTGCTGATCGGCGGTTGCCAGGCAACCTTTGTAACGAAATGACAGAGTTGCACCAGGCAGCAGCAGCGGGGGACTTCGATCGAGTCGAGGAGATTCTGGGGCAAAACAAATGCAATCCCAATCAGAGAGACATCGACTGGAGTTACAAGACACCTCTTCACTGGGCGGCAGCTAAAGGTAGTATGGTGGACCGTGGGGGAGTTTAACGTCATCATTTCACCTGATACAACCTGCAGGTGTTAAATATCTTTAGTTTTACACCTGACACCATTCACACACTGCTTGTTGACACTATAAAAGGTGTCCAAAACGCTCTGAACGTTGACAAAGTCATGTATTTTGTCCACCTTTGGGGGCTTTAATAATTAATAATAATGTATTTGTGCTGTACAGCTACAATGTTACTTTCTAAAGGCAAATTATCCATATATGTGTGTGTTGGGGTTTAAACATGAATTATTGTCATGCTGCTTTTCAGCTGATCAGAGGTGAACTTACTGATCTATTTTGTTCTCCTGTGTTTTAAGATTTAAACAAAACCTTTTGCTACAGTACATCATCAGAAAACATAAATATTATACTATATAATATCCAAATCTGGATTTAGTAGTCATACAGTAGTCATCTGTTTAGTCCATATACTGAAAAAAACTCATCTCTTCAGATTAGCATATGGACTGTAACATGTAAGCATTTATTATTATTTATTATTATTATTATTTATTATTTATTTTTATTTAGATATGTGACTGCTATTATTTAATACTTTTCTTATCTTATCTGTTTAATTTGTGAAGTGACCTTGGGTGTCCTGAAAGGCGCTTGAAATAAAAATGTATTATTATTATTATTATTATTATTATTATTAAAAGACCCGTCAATCGACCTGGGTTTCTTTCCGAGGTGTTGTTCCAAGGTGGGATTTTCAACTATTAACGATTATTTACATTATTAATTATTCGATGGATTGTTTTTTTCAGTTCAGTTCAGTTTATATAATTTCAAAAGATGTTTACCTCAAGGTCAAACCTCAAAGATTTTGCTTTTATAATGACATAAAACAAAGCAATTTATCACACTGAAGAAGCTTGAAACAGGACGTTTGATGTTTTTGCGTGATAAATGATCAAAATAATGAATCAATTATTAGATATTGGTGTAGTGAATTTTTCTGTAGATAAATGAATTAATTGTTTCACCTCTAATACCCTTTGTTTACATTTGGACAGTTGAATTGTGACTTTAATGTGTGTCCATCCCCCTTGTAGCTGTAAGATTCTTTTCTCTACCACAGCACAATAAGAACTCAGCTTCTTAAATGCTTGTGTCAGATCACACTGTGATGCCTTTTTTCCCCCCACAGGACATACAGAAACGGTCAGGATCCTGATCGAGCATGGAGCCCGGCCGTGTCTGAGGACGGAGCATGGATGGACCCCTGCCCACTTCGCTGCAGAGTCTGGTCGGCTGGCCGTGCTGCGCCTGCTGCACTCCCTCCACGCCCCTATAGACAAGGAGGACTGCTGTGGAGACAAACCAGCGCCAGGACTGTGTTCGATTCCTTAAAAAGTATGAAATTAAGCCAAGTTTTCCAATTCCTGATTTTATTTAACTCCTTGATTTTCACACATCATAGCTTAAATGAACTGTACAAAGCTTTTCTTTCAAATATGCAGTTAAAAAAAAAAGTTATACACACCAAACTATAATGACTTTAAACATAAATGAATTGACCTGTTTGTATGTTGCAGAGTGTGAGACCTACCGCAAGATGGCAGCCCAAAAAGAGATTTCACTGGATGATACGGACGAGGAGTGGGCAGAACAAGGCAAGGAGAACGAGGAAAACAGGATCTCTAACAGTAACATTCAGACATGAACACAGCAAAGTGTTTGGACACCCTTCAATTAACAGTGTTTCTGTGGCATTTCAGCTCTTTAGTAATGAAAAACAAGTCATATACAGTATTGCTGAAACCACATTAGTCATTAACGTGTAGTTTGATTTAAAGATCAGAAACACCGTAACAGGTCTACGAAACAAACATTACAACAACAACAACATTGTATGTACAGTGGACTTACAAATCCAATAAACCAAAATAAACAACCAAAGAGCAGTCGAATCAGGGAGTGGGTGCTTTATTTCTGGATTGATTCTAACTTTGTGGAGCTTTCAGTAATCGATGATGGAGACTGGGGAGCAGAGGAGAGATGGATGAGTAAAATGAATCAATAGACATCGTGGCGTTTTAAATGCGAGCAAACCCAGTTTAGTGAACTTACGTTGCTTTTGAAACGATTCATCAGCGCTTCACGGGTCTGTCAAAATAACAAAATTAAAGAGACACAATTAAAAACATTTTTAATAACGCTATATAGATATGCACGCCTCTTTGTAGTTCATAACATTTCTAGTTACACAATTCATTTCTTAGAAAAGTCTTAAAAAAAGGTTTGCTTGTGACTGTTCTAGCATGTATAGTGCCCGAAAAGTGATATCAAATCCTAAAATTTTATTCTTTTCAGATATTTTTTGATGTTTCAAAGCTCACCGCAAGGGCCAGGCTCTGTCCAAAGACAACAAAATCTGCCAACCAGCACGTCTCAAACTCACAGCTTAACATGTTATATTTCATTCGTTTCATATATACTATACAGACTATAGCCAGGAGCAATGACTTCCTGGAGACACCACGGTGATGGCAAGGCCAACTTAACGCCAGCTTAAGAAATGTTTTTGCTGACCTTCACTGGTTTAACTCCTCACCTTGCTGCAGTGATGTCAAAGTGTACTTCAGGGTGTGTCAGTACCAGAGAATACAATGAAACACTTCGTTTACCCAGTATTGCTCAACTAGTGTCTCTAAATCTGCTTACATTGCTCGAAATGTGGCCGCTTTGAATTCTGGTCTATTAAGGCTACCTTAGTTTGGTTGATATGATTGCAGAATAGTGATTCAAGAAAAAAAGCTGTCCTGCTTTGACTCCGGAAATTAATGAAAAGTACATTTTCTTTGGAGATGTAAAGCTGCCTTACCATTTTATCAAACAGGCATGTGGTTAACAATATGAAGAAACCCTGCAGATGAAATGACAGACGTTACCGTGCAATAAATACTTTTACTGCTCTGGATGTTTAGTGAAGATTATATTGACCATACCTGGAATGCGTTCAGCACGGTGAAGATGTAATTGATTGCGAAGGCCACGGCTCCAGATGTGAGGTCGACAATCATCACGGCAAACCCAAAGATCCAAGTCACACCAAAGATCGGAGTCAGAAGGACAACTGACCTCATGACAGTTACAAGAGCCTTTTTTTCATTGCTATTAGATGATTTTGCAAACTGAGGGTGATGCAGAAGCTTCATGATTACCACCACCATGGAGGAAATGTTGATGAAAACAATTATACCGACTGGTATGACAAATGTATAGATGGACCCTTTCAGAAACCCATCATAAACCAGCCAACAGGTGTCTTTACTGAAGTATGTGTTCTCAGAACCGGTCTTATTGGTAATAAACGTGATAAAAACAATAAGCATAGGGCACACGTAGCCCACAAATAACGAGTACCTCAGGTAGACTTTCTTGCTCATTTGATGTAACGGGAAAGTTGTTTGATGAAGAAGCGTGGTACTCAGACACAACATCCAAAAGAACATGGCCAGGTAACAGAAATGCTTCAACAACACAACAGTCTCGCACCAGATTACAGAAATAGCACTTGGCTCAGAGGACGCTAAAAAACAGCAATCAGCAATCAGCAAAGTTAGAGAAATGTTTACATGGGAAGTGTGGCGCAAATATAAAGAATTTGTCTTGACTACAGTGCTCCAGACAATCAGTTCTATTGTAAGACTGATAATGAGTGACAGGACTGATACTGACAGTCCAGTGTAGGTTATCTTCGTCATAAAAGGGATGTCCACGGGATACTTTGACATTAGAATGGCAAATGAGGACAAATGGCTGCAAATGCAGCGTCCTTCATTAGAAGGACCATCCCATTCGCATCCTTCTGACGACCAATTTCCGTTAGTGATGTCCCATGACACACACTGTATCTCAACGTTGCGAGGTCTCGGCTTGAGTAATGGGAAATTAATTTGAATCTTGACTGAACTTAATTTCCTTTCAGCAGTGGTTGACACAACAATGCTGTTTGGGTTGTACACTTCATCTTCATTGGGCAAATACTTTTCCAGCTCTTTAAACCCAGCTGTTTTTACACTGCCTGGGTCGTCACTATCAAGATGGACTGTGACATTGAACACTTTGTTGTTACACTGTGACCCCTTTGAGCAATTTTGTTCGGCTACCTCTATATTTGTCTTTTTAGTGTCATTTTGTATGTCTGCCATCCTAATTAATTGCTCAACAGAAACCAGATATATCTCAGCTAATGAAAAATTGGCATCAGCCTCTGTTTTCCATGTACTGGTAAGAGACTTGTTTAGCAAATTGCTGGATGACTCCAAAAAGTCCTGAAAAGAAAGAAGCTTTGTTTTAATTGCAGTTGATTCAAGTACAACATGTCAAAGTTAGAAAAAACCTTTTCTGGTTGTATTACTTATGCAAAGGTATAATGGACTAATACATTACACAAATACATGGAAAATATGCATGTTTGGCAGTATTTACAGTGAATATTGACACAAAATAATCATTAATGACAGCTTTAAAGTTATAATCCTTAAGATTCTTGGTTGACTTGGTTGATTTGACACTTGAGGTTGGTGGGAACAGTGGTAGTGATGAGGTTTATTTATTAATAATACTACTAGACTAGACTAGACTAGAAATTCAGCGCAAAAGCAGCTGGTGAAACTGTTTTACCAAAGAAGTCAGTCGATAATCTGACATTTTCTATCATGCCATGAGCAGCTGGAGTCAGATTTGATCTGTTTTCCCACAGAAATGGCAATAAGAGCAGCTTCAGAGTCAGCCACGTGACATATTTCCAAGTAAAGTTGGAGTTGGAATGGAAGATAGCTGTTATAGATTGTTGTGGACCGCCCACATTGTATCCAAAATGAAGACCGGGCAAACAGGTGGCAATGTTGGCGGCACAACTAAAAACCATCATTACTTGACATCATTACAATGTGAAGCAGCAGCAGGAAATGTTCAGTTTGCATTAGCAGTAACTAATGAACTGCTTAATCAGTAATTTCATCAGAATCTTAAGCGTTATAACTTCAAACTGATAGATAGATAGATAGATAGATAGATAGATAGATAGATAGATAGATAGATAGATAGATAGATAGATAGATAGATAGAGTACTTTATTGATCCCCGAAGGAAAATTTCTTTGTTGCATTCTGTAATACTTACATCCGTTGCTGTACTATTCGGCTTCAGGTTGTTCTTTTTACTCAAAGTGAAAAGTACTTGAACAGATGCATTCATGTTGGCGAAAGTGTTGATATTCTGTGTGTTATTCGTGACATTCTTAAGGAGGGAAAACACCTCTGCAGCATTTTCTTGTAGGACGCCCTGTCCAATGTCAACAATCTGTAACAACAGTGATAATTTATGGTTGATGATTCATTGTGGCTACTTTAATTTGTTGCTCTATATTCTCCTACTGTGAGTTGTTTTCAGAATCAGAATCAGAATCAGAATCGCTTTATTGGCCAGGTGTGTGTACACACATGAGGAATTTGACTCCAGTTCAGTGTGCTCTCAATTGTACATACATATAAAAGACAAGGGACATGACAGGTAGACGCAAAAATCATAACATAAAAAACATGAAACATAAACATAGACATAAAAATAAACATAAACATAAAAAACGATATACATATTTAAAAGGTATATATATATTTGCATAAATATAGATATATACAGACATGTGTATCTATCTATAGACATTTGTAAACTGGGTAAAGGACTGATGATATTAAATGATGGAGATCTTATTTTAGTGATGAAAGTTAGGCTTACATTTGCTTTTTGCAGCACGATGTGCACGGCCTTGTTTACACACGATGTAGTCTCAGTTCCCCATGTCGCCTCGCTGAAACAGACAGTCTATTAATTGATCAACGACTAAAACTAATTTGTTTTAGTTCCTCAAATTGAATATTTGCAAGTTCTGTTAGTCCTGCTTACTCTAAGCAATTGCGGCAACCATTTTTCAATATTTTTTAGAAAATATATAGACCAAATTATTAACGGATTAATCAGCGTTACCCATTGCATTTCCTTTGTCTTTGTCCAGGTCCGTTATCCTTGCATTTTAACACTGCAGTGAAACCAGCTTTGGTGTTCTCCCAGTCACCTTCTGCTTTACAGAATTTGTCGCTGTCTGTTTTCAAGAAAAATTAAAGTTATATCAAATCAAATCAAATCAAATTTTATTTGTATAGCCCAAAGTCACAAAATACATTTTGCCTCGGAGGGCTTTACAATCTGTACAGGGAGTGACACCCTCTGTCCTTAGACCCTTGGTTCGAGTGAGGAAAAACAAAAAACACAAAAAAACCCTTTTAACAGGGAAAAAAGGTGGAAGAAACCTCAGGACTGCATCTTCAACCAATACCGTGCTTGACTAGGCATAACCCTGAAAGAGACAGACAGAGACAGAGACAGAGAGAGAGGGGGGGGGTCTACTCTTAAAAGTGTTGATCGTGTCTGCCTCCCGAACCTAGAATGGTAGTTTGTTCCACAGAAGAGGAGCTTGAAAGCTGAAAGCTCTGGATCCCAGTCTACTTTTGGAAACTATAGGAACCACAAGGAACCCAGCATTCTGAGAGCGCAGTGTTCTAGAGGGGTAGTAAGGTACTATGAGCTCTTTTAGATATGATGGTGCCTGACCATGAAGAGCTTTGTATGTAAGGAGAAGAATTTTAAATTCTATTCTAGATTTATCAGGTAGCCAGTGCAAGGAAGCCAAAATGGGAGAGATGTGATCTCTGATCTTGGTTCCTGTCAGAACACGTGCAGCAGCATTCTGAATTAGCTGCAAAGTCCTAAGAGACTTAGTGGAGCAGCCTGATAACAAAGAGTTACAATAGTCCAGCCTAGAAGTAACAAATGCGTGGACTAGTTTTTCCGCATCCGCTTGAGATACAATGCGTCTGATTTTGGCGATGTTACGTAAGTGGAAGAATGCAGTCCTCGAAATTTGTTTTATGTGGACATTAAAGGACAAATCCTGATCAAAAACAACTCCAAGATTCTTTACGGTGGAGCTGGAGGCCAGGGTGATCCCATCTAAAGTAACTACGTCTCTAGAAAGAGAGTTTCTGAGGTGTTTGGGTCCAATTACAAGAACTTCAGTTTTGTCTGAATTTAACATCAGAAAATTGTAGGTCATCCAACTTTTTATATCCTTAAGGCAAGCTTGGAGTTTAGTTCATCAGGCTTGATCGATAAATATAATTGGGTGTCGTCAGCATAGCAATGAAAATAAATGGAGTGATTACTAATAATGTTTCCTAGAGGAAACATATATAAACTGAATAGAAGTGGTCTGAGTACAGAACCTTGTGGGACTCCATGGCAAACTTCGGTATGCATGGAGGATTCATCATTGACGAGAACAAACTGAGATCGATCTAAGAAATAAGACTTAAACCAGCTTAGGGCGGTTCCTTTGATGCCAATTTGATGTTCCAGTCTCTGTAAAAGAATTTGATGGTCAATAGTGTCAAATGCGGCACTAAGATCTAACAGGACAAGTACAGAGATGAGTCCTTTGTCTGATGCCATTAGGAGGTCGTTTGTAACTTTGACTAGTGCGGTCTCTGTGCTATGATGCACTCTAAATCCTGACTGAAAATCCTCAAATTAACTGTTCTTATGGAGAAAGTCACACAGCTGATTGGCTACAGCTTTCTCAAGTATCTTAGAGAGAAAGGGAAGGTTTGATATCGGTCTGTAATTGGCTAAAACCTCTAGGGTGGGCTTTTTAAGAAGAGGTTTAATTACAGCTACTTTAAAGGACTGTGGTACATGTCCTGATAATAAAGACAGATTAATCATATCCAATAAAGAAGGGCTAACTAGAGGTAAAACATCCTTGAGCAGCCTGGTTGGGATGGGGTCTAAGAGACAGGTTGACGGCTTACATGAAGAAATTATTGAAGTTATTTGATGAAGGTCGATGGGAGAAAAACAGTCTAAATATATATCAGGTTTTAAAGCTGTTTCCAAACTTGCTGTATCAGAATGCAGATCAGTGCCTGTTGAGGGCAAGAGGTGATGAATTTTGTCTCTAATAGTTATAATTTTATCATTAAAGAAGCTCATGAAGTCATTACTAGTTAGACCTGTTCGTCTGGCTACAGTGCTGAAGAGAAACCTGGGGTTGTTCTTATTTTCCTCTATTCCTCTATAGATTCATAGTTTGTTTTACTAAAGTCACATTTTTATGAAAAAATACGAGAGTAATACAAGATGTTGGAGACTGTGGAGAAAGTAAAGCCAATCATTTTCATAGACTAGAATCAGATACTTTAAGAATTTCTGGAATAACTGAGTTGATTTTGTAACACCATTGAGGACAGACTTTATTTGGTAAAAGCAATATATCTTATGGACCCTCTTTGGTTCTTGCTACAAATTTTAAATGTTTATTGTTCACAAGATTGTGTCCCGCATTGTCCTCCACCAGAGGAGAAAGGAGTTTACAAGAGTTGAATGAAAATGAGGATAGATGTGAAAAATGTACTTATCTCTAGTCTACTGAACTTTGTGTTTAAGTGTGAATTTATGCATATTCATGTTTTTGCTCTTATGTTCTGTATATCTGGAAAACATATGTATGAGATGTAAAATGCTTCCAGGACTGTGAGTTTCAAATGAACCTGTACTGAGACTGCAGACAGCATCTGAGATCAATGGGAGCCAGTTAGACGACAGTACAGAGGGTGTTTGGCTGCTGGCATCCCAAGGCTGATTTAACTATCCTGACCTTAAAGCTATGGGTCCACCAGGAAATAATGCAAAGCAATGAATATAGGCCGAGCAGCTCGGGGACGTCAGGGGTATTTTCTTTAATAAATATGATCCGGTTTCCCCTGAATCAGTGAATGAGGTTATTAAGTTGTGTTCTTGTACAGCAATCAGTGAGGCCAGAACTATCTCAGGAACACTCTATACAAGGACGCTCAGCACAAGTCATCAGTATTTTATCAAAATAATCTGATTAAGAATATCCGCACATACCTGCAAAATGACATTTTTGACATTGCTGGACCAAATATTGGCGTATTGGTGACACATAGTGCTAAACATATGTTATAAAAACACTTAAAAACACAGATTATGACTTCATAAGGACTAATATTAAAACTTAAAAACTTAAAACTTACCATATATGATGTTGATATCAATCGAAGCGCTTCTCGTTTGATTGCAGTGGTTCCTAAACAAGCATTTCACTTGTGGTTGTGTATTTGAGGCATTACATTTAACACTTATTCGAGCTTCATAAATTCCTTTAGGATCAGCTGATAGGATCAGAAATGCACGTCATGTATTTTCATAACAAGTTGGCGCACGTTTAAAAGTCAAATTTAAATTTAAAGTCTGTGTAAAGGCAATTCCATGTTTTCTTTCAAAACACATTAAATATGTTGGAAAATAGTTGCTGAAAACACGTGAAAAGACTTTGAACGATGCATTACTGAAATGTGGAGTTAGAGGTTCAGTTTTTCACCAGTTTTCAGTCCGATTTTCTGGGGCGGTCCTAAAACGAGACCACGTGACGTCACGCGGTGAGCACCTCCGCCCCCCTAGCACAACGGTATAAAAGCCTTCAGCGCAACAACCCCTCATTTTGGAATTGCTACACTTATACGTACAGCCTTTGCTAGCTAGCTCTGCCTTCAACATCCCAAAAATGCATCTTCTCTGGATGCCAGAATGTGCAGAACAGCGCCATTACTTTATTTTAGTTTCCAAATAACGAAGTGATGAAGAAGAAGTGGATTGTGAAGGGCCATATTAATGGAGACCTGAAAATAATACAGTAATTACAGTAATGTTAGGTGACGTGGTGCACAGTAACGTGATTTTACATCGTGTACTAACATAATCACGTTAGGGTTTTTCATCATTTTCATGTGTGTTATCTAATGTCAGTGCATGTAACGTTAGACTGCTGAGCGGAATCCAGAGGAAAAGACACTGGTAACGGGACACGGGACGTCTCTTATATGCAACAGCAGCTTGTAGCTATGACAGGGAATATATGTAGTCAGATCTGAGTTTATGTGTCGGTAATGGCGCACACGTACGAGAGACACCTGCCTGGGTGTGACCACCTGCCAGGTGTGCCGTGATGCCAGTGATTCCCCCCCTGCTTCATCAAAACACTGCAACGGAGCAATAACCACAAAGTGACGACAGACAGCGTTTCACTGAGATACATGACTTATGTAGCCTACGTTTGGACAGAGAGAGAAAGACACAGAGAGACAGAGATTCATTCAACTCGCCCAGAGTGGTTCAGCGGACACACCCCCACAGTCCTGGAGCTCAGAGTACTGCCTGCCATTTTTACCTGATTTTGACACCTAATTTCATAAACTTATTTTTAATCATTCAAATTTGGCTGGGTGGTTAATAACACGTTCTTCTTTAGTCTGACAGACTCAAAACACATATTTATTTTGACTTTACACAGACTTTAAATGAACAGGAAAAGAAGATGACCACAAAACATTTACTTACCTGAGAGTATTGGCTGTATTACTTCTATGTTTGAGCCGTTCCACACCACATTATAATTTTCATTACTGTTATCTATATTACACTGGACTGTTAGAGTGATGCTTTCTTTAGGCTGACACAATGGAAAACTTGGACTTGTGGTGATGGCAATGTTTGGCTGGAGGGTTACGTTCATTACACCGCTGGCTTTGTGAATTATGGTGAAACTATTGTCTGTAGACGTTTGTTTATAGATACACATGTACTCTCCTAAGGAAAAAAATAAAACAGGGATGAGCGTTAAAGCCACTATGTGTAAAACCTTTATGTGATTATCAGCAGTGGAAAGAACTAAGTACATTTATGGAGGCAAGTTTTACTTCCCTACATTTATTTAATAATTTGAATACAAAATATAAAATACCTAATAAATTATCATTTATTAGCTCCACCTTTACCACTTGCAACACTGGCATTGACAACAATAAAGGGTATTTAATATGGCTTTGTATACTTTTAGAGAGTTTGGGTCTGACCCAAGCAGCGAAAGCTGAGAAATGAAGTGCCAAAAACTGCAGTTCCTCAAACGTCCACTTGAGGCTGGCTCCAGGAGTGAGTCAGTCTCAATAAGTCCCCATGTTAAAATGTCCAATTTTCTCTATAGCTAATTTCCCCGTTCATGACAACTTTGCACTACAAAATTGTAGTAGTTAATTTGTTTCGCTTTTGTCTGTTTTTACAACCGGCAGTTTGAACAGGGTGTTTTATTTTGAAAATCCACCGGATTCTCTATGCTTTTCCGTCAAAAATAGAACAGCCGCGTGTGTAGGTCTTTCAATTACCGGTTGCCGGTTTCCCTGTTCCTGTCTGAATGCCTGCTTATGAACCAGACCGCAGCGGAGGTGGTGGAGTTAACTTAACATTGACTAAAACAGCCGCGTATCACTGCGGCGACCGCAGTGCGTCCAGGCCGCGTCTCCCTCTCCGGGCAAGAAACAAATTAACTACGTAGCATATTTAGACATGTGGTAGCATATTTAGAAGAACATAAACCAGGAAAATTACCAAATCTGAGCAAGTAAACAAAGTCTGGTGGGCTAAACGCTTCTGAAACGCTCCTGGTGGGGTTTCAAGTCGCATGCAGGATGGACTAAAACAGCGTCACAGCCGCGACCTGACAAAGACATTTCAGGGCTTTATACAACTTTATTTCTACATAATGCAGTAGTACAGCCCAACACCTATAAAGAGACTTTGATGTCTGAAATCGGCGCCGTTCCAAATTACCCCAAAAAACTGATAAGTAAATATGTAAGATGAATATAGTGGAGTAAACATTCACTTCTTAAATATGGTGGAGCTGAAGTGTAAAGTAGCATAAAGTGTAATACTGAAGCAAAGTACAAGTACCTCAAAAATTACACTTTAGTAAAAGTTTTTTTAAAAAAGTACTTAGTGACTTTCCACCACTGATTGCTCATTCATCCAGTCACTGTAAATATATGAAATTTAAATATAGTGGCTGAAACAGATATACCTTCCCAGAGTGCATCAATGCCTGTAATTGTGACTGTGGTCCTCAGTGTTTCCTGTGTCAACGATGCTTGTGTGCCATTAGTTATGATTTTTGATTTCAACTGCCACCTTGGAGAGGTCTGCAGGTCTTGTTGTACAGTGCATTCGAGCATTTGATTGGATTCATAACACACAGGGTTCTCTGGCATTTTTAATTGGACAACACCTGCAAAAAATAAGAGTTGAATCAGTATAGAAACCACAAATCAACTACATCCAGAAGGTATCATGGGATCTGAAAAACTTTTCAGATCCCATGATACCTTCATGGTATTTATCCTCTGAGCACCATGAATAGCTGGACAGAAGTTTCATGACAATCCAACCTGAATGACTGATCAATAATGTACAGTACTGATCATTAAGGAGGACTAAATTAAATGAACTGAAGACTAAAGATAGTTAAGATTAGTGAACACATGCATCCCACCCTCTGTTTTATTACCTGAAGTCTCCAAAGAAAGTGCTCCTAAAGTCTTGGACAGACTTTTTGATATATTTATCAAAGCTTGTGGGTCGACAGCTTCGGCAATGCTAATAAGAAAATCTACGTAGATGCTTCCAAGTCTTTAGTGAAGAGAAGGAAAAAAAGATTGAAATTAGAAAAATACACAGTGAAAAAATGTTACCGTAATAAATACGTTAACTTTTTCTAATATTACAGTAAGAGGATATTAGTACTGTTGATTGGTTGACATTTTATTCCATATTTTAAAAAAACTGCCAAACCATGATAGAAAAAGTAAAATATGCCATTAAATATTACAATGTTTTACTGTAAAATTAACAGTCTCTAATATAAAATACTACTTTATGCTGTATAAATTCTCTTAAAATGCTGCATAAATAAAGGTTTTGAAATACTCATACTTCATGCCATCAGTGTTGTAGCACTCAAGATCGGTCGAGACCGGTCTCGGTCTTGTCTCGGAATCGACTGCATTTTTACTCGGTCTTGTCTCGGTCTCGGACAAAGTGGATTTAATTTCAAGACCGGTCAAGACCACAACTGTGGGGGAATCAATAAATTGCTGGTGCATTTTTGGATTAACTTAATATCATTACAGGCCATGTGTCTTATTCCTACGTTACGTTTTTTCTGATAAAAAATGACGAGACAGGTGACGTAAAGCTGTGTAGCTAATGTGTATATAGTTCTGTTACATCAACGTCAACTCTGACGTAAACTGTTAAAGGGCTGTATCTTTCAAAGGTTACATGTGGTGGAGGATGAAGTCGACTGGACCATGGAATCTCTAACTGGGGTGCACATTGAAACACACAGGATCCAAGAAGGCCATTTAACCATTTATTTTGTAGTTTCGAGGTAGTTGGTCAAATGGGAGGGAAGGATGGTTATATTATTAATGCATCCGCTCAGAATCACAGATATCTCAGGTCTTTGTCGATAACGAAACAATACATTTGGTTCACTCACTGATGTGGCAGCATGGCAGACAGGAACAAAGGGCCTAACAAGACACACCCTGGTCCTTATATCACCTCCCCTGTGGTGCTAAACTCCTCCCATCCTCTCGGTTGTAGGTAAGCTCCACCCACAGAGTAATACGACAGCTTAAGATTTTTAACATAAACGATACACGCCACGCTCCCTCTCCTGGGTGAGAGAGCTAGAGCCAGCAGTCTCCAGAGTGGAGACAGAGTAACATTAATGCTCGCCTTTCATTATACATACATATAATATAGGTCAACAAAAGAGGTGAATTAACAGGCATCTTCATTTGTTTTCTGTGGGAGTTTTTATGGGAATGTGGATTACATACAGATCTATTTGAGGGGTGCTTATGGTTTGCATGTTTCACATTTTAACACAAGTGTGTCATGCAGTGTGGGACACTGGTCTGGTCTTGGTCTTGTCTTGGTCTCGATACACTGTGGTCTTGGTCTCGACTTGGTCTCGGTTTAGGTGGTCTTGACTACAACACTGCATGCCATATTTTACGGTCTTTTACCGTCATTGTTTGGCAGTTTTTCACTGTAAAATCTACAGACATTTTTTTACCACGTACCCGTAAACAAAGTACGTACCTGTATTCGAGAATTTTTAAGCTTTCAAATCCACTCAAAGTGCTGTACATTTTTTTCATCTGAAAGGCAACAACTCTTAACACTTAATACATGTTCACACATGAGTATATTATTAGCAAATGACAATAACTGAATTAAATAATGTGCTGTTTATTCATACAACTTTGGTTTTACCTCTGTCGACACATTGTTGTTACACTCTTGATAGCTCGTGCAACTTTTTTCGTCCAGACAACCGGAATATCTCCCTACACTCAACTCAAAGGATCCGTTCATAGTCACTGTGAAGGAAAAAAGATGATGTCCGTTTTTTGGACACTTGTATGCACCGATACACAGAAATACACACACACATGCAAACAAAGTAAAAATGAGCAAATACCTGAGGTGCTTGAAACACATGCAGCAGCATGGTTTTTGGAGAAGGTGCATGTGTCGCTGTCACAACATTCAGTTTTAGACTCACAAGATTTATCGCTCCATTTGTGGAGCGGCTCGCAGGTACACTGCACACCATCCGTAACATTCTGACAGGCTGATTGGAAACACGGGGATCAGTTTCTTTCACAATTAAAATCAAGACATTCAGAATTTAAATATATATATATATATAAAAAAAAGTTTACTTGTTGTCTTTTTAAGGTTGCTGACTCGCACAGTGTTGTTGTTGATCACAAAAGCTGTCAGATTTATTTTTCCGATTGCATTTTTATCTATCGCCAGTTTGACATAATACATTTGTGTTGAATTGCCTGAAACATGTAAGACAGACAAACTTCAGCTTTCATGCAACACATTTTAAAAATGTCACATTTTCATACTCAAAATACAAATAACGTTACCTGCTCCAGAAGCCTGCGAAAGTCAAAAGAAAATCATTTAATTGAATGTCATTTTTAAATTTTAAGATCTGATGTGTAATCTTATGATACTAACGTACCTGAGAGATGTTTAACCCCAGGACATAAATCAGTATAAAGAGCCACATGTTGTCCCTGTAAATAATGAATAACATGAGAAGTCATCTGTAGGTTCTGGTAAAGCTGCACATCACATAGGATGGGACTCCATAGTCACCTTTTTATCTTAAACATTTTGCCAAGTCTCTAAAAAAAGACAAACAAATATTCAGATAGAGAAAAAACTGCCCTCCTCCTTTCATATCTAACAAAGAAAACCTCAGGCAGACCAACGGTGGAGAGCTCCATCTTTCCATCTTTTTAATGGACACAGGCAGTAACATACATAAACATACCATATACACTGACAACAAACTGACCAAAGAACAAACAGACAAAACAAAAGGGATGTAAATATACGAAAATTAAATGTTATAATTATACATTTACTCAAAACTTTATTTTTTTTCCATTTTCTGTTATGTATATCTACTTTGTCTTGATTTGTCGCGATGATTTTTTCCAAAAGAAATTGGCTTCGCACTTTATTTAAAAAAACAAAGAACACATTTCCACATTAACTCAACAAGTAAACTGCTGCAAACTTTAGCTGCTATCATCAGCTCAGTCTGTTAGCCGTGCTGCTTGAACTGTGAGCTTTTGAGCTGAGGGGGCAGGAGGAAGGTAATGTAACGCTGTAATGTAACTTTCGGGGTGTGGGTAATGCTAAAGCACGGGGACAGCTTCCAACATGCAACATGGTCACTTTAATGTCCGCTACAACTGTACGACAACGAATGTGACACATCACCTCACTGTTTTACCTCATATCACTTTTATCACGTTTAAAGAATACACACAGATATCATCAGTTTAATTATGGCAATTATCTAACTAAACCTGAGAAAGATAATCTAAAAAATAAATAGTCACAAAAATCAAAAAGTCAGAAATTAATCAACTAACATTCAACCACTAAAACGAATTCTTCTGTTCAGGAATGCAAGTACATAACTATATTTTGACATCTTAATCAATAAATAATAATGTGCTTTACTATTTTTTCAATTTTTTGTAATACAGTAAATTTGAAAATTCATGGATAACAATAATAATAATTATATTTTAGCATTAAAAATATCATTCTGGTTAAAGAGCTTCTACATACTGCTGTATTAACCATTACAGAAACATAAAAAATGATTTTGGTAATTACCAATGCTGTTAATTTAGCTGTGGCATGAACTTTACACCGGGCGGTGGGCTAATAATAATAATGATAATAATAACATATATATATAATATCTGTTAAGCACTGTATATAAAAGAAATCAGCTCAAGCTAATAGATGTTTAGACAAATCAGGTGAGTTTCTGCCAACTCAAATGTTAAATATATAGTATTTGAGATGTTTTTTTGCTTGTATTTTTTAACTGTTCATGGATTATATTACCCAATTACATTCACAAAATGTTATTTAAATGATAATACATTAATCAACAAAGGAATATTCAATAATTAACGAGAACATTATTAAAAGTTACTTGTGTTTTGTTAGAAAAGCACTTAAATTTAAATATCTATTATAACTTTTTTTTATTATAGCAGCTAGTATAACACATAAAGTGTTTAATTAAATTAAGACATGTATGTTAATGAAAGATAGTGAAGTGACTAAAGAAGTAAAGAAAAAGATCAGCTGACCTGTTTGTCTTGGATTGGATCAGCGGTACATCACAGCAGTTCACGGCGTTAGAAGAACCCGTCTGTGTCCACAGAGACAGCAGCATCACACTGATGGAGATCTTTCCAGCTGCAGCTTACATAGAAATGAGAAGCACTGCCTGTTTCCAGCACACTACAGTAGGTCATCAGTGGCTGTGAAAGTATACCTCAGGTCAATATGAAAATAAAAAAGGCCACTAATTTGACTTTTAAAATGGTGTACAGTATGTTGTATGTCCAGCTATTTAGACAACTGCTTGCAAGCCATAAAAACAAAGTGTGGTGAGGCACGTGAAAGCCGAGATCAGGCAGACATTCAAACTGCAGACTTACCTGAAGACTTACCTGAACTATTTGTTGTTTCCTCTTTCAGTTGTCTTGATGGTGAGAGTGATTACTTTCTCAGAGTTGCACCTTCGCCCAAATTTATGAGGAATACATATTTGGCATTGTATTTGCCTGAAATACCTCGATAACTATTGGAGTGAATGCCGAGAAATTTGTTACAGACATTAACGTTTACCAGAGGATGAGTCCTAATTACTTAGGCGATCCCAAATATCTAGAACTTTATATACACAAGGTTCACATTTGTGGATTTTAGTGAAATAACTTGACAAATATTGATAGAAATCATGCTCCCCTCTGGATGAACTTATCACCTCGTGCCAATCAAGGGATATTTGACTTTCGGGTGAAATTTACAGTGCCTTGCAAAAGTATTCACCCCCCTTGGCTTTTTACCTATTTTGTTACATTACAGCCTTTAGTTCAATGTTTTTGTAATCTGAATTGTATGTGATGGATCAGAACACAATAGTCTAAGTTGGTGAAGTGAAATGAGAAAAATATATACATAAAACTATTTTTTAGAAATAAAAAACTGAAAATTGGCATGTGCATATATATTCACCCCCTTTGTTACGAAGCCCATAAAAAGCTCTGGTGCAACCAATTACCTTCAGAAGTCACATAATTAGTGAAATGATGTCCACCTTTTTGCAATCTAAGTGTCACATGATCTGTCAGTACATGTACACACCTTTTTTGAAAGGCCCCAGAGGCTGCAACACCTAAGCAAGAGGCACCACTAACCAAACTCTGCCATGAAGACCAAGGAACTCTCCAAACAAGTAAGGGACAATGTTGTTGAGAAGTACAAGTCAGGGTTAGGTTATAAAAAAATATCCAAATCTTTGATGATCCCCAGGAGCACCATCAAATCTATCATAACCAAATGGAAAGCACATGGCACCACAGCAAACCTGCCAAGAGACGGCTGCCCACCAAAACTCACGGACCGGGCAAGAAGGGCATTAATCAGAGAGGCAGCACAGAGACCTAAGGTAACCCTGGAGGAGCTGCAGAGTTCCACAGCAGAGACTGGAGTATCTGTACGTAGGACGACAATAAGCCGTACGCTCCATAGAGTTGGGCTTTATGGCAGAGTGGCCAGAAGAAAGCCATTACTTTCAGCAAAAAACAAAATGGCACGTTTTGAGTTTGCGAAAAGGCATGTGGGAGACTCCCAAAATGTATGGAGGAAGGTCCTCTGGTCTGATGAGACTAAAATTGAACTTTTCGGCCATCAAAGAAAACGCTATGTCTGGCGCAAACCCAACACTGAAAAACAACACAGCATGATGCTGCCACCACCATGTTTCACTGTAGGGATGGTGTTCTTTGGGTGATGTGCAGCTGGGACTGGGAAACTGGTCAGAGTTGAGGGAAAGATAGATGGTGCTAAATACAGGGATATTCTTGAGTAAAACCTGTACCACTCTGTGCGTGATTTGAGGCTAGGACAGAGGTTCATCTTCCAGCAGGACAATGACCCCAAACACACCGCTAAAGCACCACTTGAGTGGTTTAAGGGGAAACATGTAAATGTGTTGGAATGGCCTAGTCAAAGCCCAGACCTCAATCTAATAGAAAATCTGTGGTCAGACTTAAAGATTACTGTTCACAAGCGCAAACCATCCAACTTGAAGGAGCTAGAGCAGTTTTGCAAAAATCCCAGTGGTAAGATGTGGCAAGCTCATAGAGACTTATCCAAAGCGACTTGGAGCTGTGATTGCCGCAAAAGGTGGCTCTACAAAGTATTGACTTTAGGGGGGTGAATAGTTATGCACATTGACTTTTTCTGTTATTTTGTCCTATTTATTGTTTGCCTCACAATGAAAAAAAAAAAACATCTTCAAAGTTGTGGCATGTTCTGTAAATTAAATGATGCAAATCCTCAAAAAATCCGTCTTAATTCCAGGTTGTGAGGCAACAAAACACGAAAAATGCCAAGGGGGGTGAATACTTACTACAGTGATATTATATCATGAAAGTAGGGCAGTTAATTAGAAGCATGCACTGGTAATTTCTTCATCTCAAACAATTTATTGAAACAAAAGCTAACAACAGTGGTCGGTACACCACAACAAAACATTTTAACGTCTCAGTAACTTGTCATGTATCCCTGACCATCGATTACAGCTCGACTAGACGTCTCACGATGTTCACAAGTCGACTTATTACAACCTGCTGATGACACTCTGTGACACTCTAAGCTCAGTGGTAACTGTTTGAAGCCTCGCACTGAACCAGGTACTGCTGATGGATTGTTAGGTGTCGTCTTGGTCTCATCATGTCCAAATGTGAACAGCATGCTGAAGAGGACTGTTTAAATACAAACTGTCATTGAAGCGGAACATTTAGTGGTTCATTCATGGATCAGACACTTGTTAGAGAACAGCATGTTATGCAGTAAGTACTGAAACATTGAACACCTGTAAAGGTTAGAGTGCATTTTAGGTGCACACAAGCCGAATATCCCAAACTTTGTGTGAGTAGTGTATGTGGTGGCTCTGAGAGCTCAACACATGCAAACATCTTCACCAATTTGCTGCCAACATTTCACACACCTGAACATAAAACAAGACGCAGTAATAAGGATGACGGTTAGTCCAACAGGAAGACTTTTTTAATGTTCGGTTTATTTGGATTTATAACTGTATCACCTCCGTGGTGTAAAAATGTGCACTTTTGGGTTCTGCGTGTTTGCTGTATGTTGTGTTTAGTTCATCCACCTGCGTTCAAGTTCAACAAGAGCGTTCTATGTTCTCTCAAAATGTCCTTCCTGGAGAGCAATTCACACAGTTTGAACCCACACAGTTCATCAGTTCATCACTGCTACAAATATCCTGCAGGAAATCCACACACACATTTGAATATTTTGGACTTCCTTGTTTTTTCTAAATATCTGCATGTTTTAGTCTCCATACTGTGAACTTGTGCACATTACTTGACAAAAACTCTTTTCATTTTAAAACATATCGCATTGTTTATATTTCTTAATACTCTTTTTTTAATCTTCCTTATATTCTTTAATTAATGTCTGTTATGCATCAAAAACACTTTGCAATAAACCCGATTCTAATGGACCAATCATGATCTCTAAAGGCTGCAGCTGATAGTATCTTTTATGGACTGATTGGAGTTTCATACAGCTCTGATATTTCCTGCACCTGCAGCAAAAAACAGAGCACAAAGACGCTCTGTGGTGTGTAATTACAGCCTACAGTGTGTTATACACCAGCTAGAATACTATGCTAAGCTAAGCTAATTTCTTCCTGGCTCCAACCCCTCGTGTTGTTATGACTTCTGTGTATCTGCATGAGATACTTGAAACCGCGAGCATGCACGCATGCAAATTATTTATTTTGAGATTATGCAGCAGATATCTTGTGTGTGTCGTGTCATGTCATGCTAATGTGTCATGATGAAGGTTGGCTTTGCTTACATCTTCCTCCCCCACACTTCCTGTACAGTGCAGGACAGAATCGGAGTTAAAAGTTTCCAACTGCTCAAAGCATTGACGTTAAAAAAAAATACATTAAAAAAAACAAACAGACTGCTTAATTCACGTCCTGTACGTCAACATAATCTCATCTTTCATGAGGGTAAACACCACACCCCGACCTCATAATGCAGGCTTTGTTAGACATCTCACAGTGTGGGTGGGTGCGTGTGTGTGTGTTTGGTGTGTGTCCCTTTAATCTGGGTCCTTTATTGCTGAGTTGTGACAAATAAAACGATTCAAATGTTGATCTATAAAATCTTTAATTCTTCTTAGAAAAAAAGTTTTTTTTTTGTTTTGTTCCAGTTGTAATGTAGACAGATATCAGTCATACACACAAAAGGTGAGGCATCATCATCATCATCATCATCTCACCACAAAGCGTGACACGGGTCCATTCATACAGCTGCTGTAGTGCTAAACGACAGTCAAGTATACGTTTACATGTAAATGTTCGTACATTTTTAGTCGATCTAACCTTCACAGGATATCCAAAAACTCTCATTAAGCCGCCGTATAGTGCAGTTTGACATGTACACAAACACTCAAAATCAAACTCGTGGCAACGTATAAAACTAAAAACAGGCTCAGCTGTTAAAACTCAGGCTCAGACTCGAGTCAACAACCTGCCGTGTTGACTGAACATTGTTTAGCTTTGACCTCTCTGCAGCGTTTGACAGTGCAAATTTAACTTACGCTCCTCGTCGCCAAGGCAACAAAATAAGAAATAAATTACATGTTTATTTTTTTCAGTTCAAGTGCATCGCGTAAAAGATGTTTTTAACCGTTTCACATCACACAGTTGTTTCACGCTCCACAACTGGTGTGCGAGCGTCAGGAAGGAAGCTCTCCGTCTCTTCCTGTGATGGTGCGTCCTCTTGTAGGTAGGCCAGCCCGTTCATTTCTTTGTGCTGTCGAGGACGCCTCTCTTCTGCGGGGAGCTGTAAGAATAATTAAATGGTAAATGTAGACGGGTGCCATTCATTTTAATGTAAAATCTGAACGTGGAAAAAGTTGAATATTTTAAAAAGTATAAATTGTACGAATGAGTAAAATAATACCCATCATGTCCTAAATGAGCTGAACATTGTGATGTTTGAATGGTTTCTGTAGGACAAAGTACGAAGGAGACGCTACACCAATTATCCTTTGGGGGAATTTGAATATCTGACAAATTTTACACAAATCATCCAAAAGTTTTTAAGGAAAAACCAAAAATGTAAACCTCAATATCGTAACAGATGTTCAGACATTTCAGTTTGGAGTGTGTGTGAAAGTGGTGGACTGTCTGACCAACAGTGCTATCTATAGAGCCACGCAGCTAACACGACTAAAACTTAACTCACAGTGTAATATTTAACCACTAACAAATCAAATCTGCCTCAATCTACAAGATTATGTACAGATTTGTCCACCAGTAACAATCAAACATGTTTCATATATTCTCTGATCCTTAACTCGGCTTTAAATTATAGTATGCTGCCAGCCACAGTGTCATGTTGTACATTTCAATGTGCGGTTTTGTCGCAGGAGTGGACGACATCTTTTACTCACCGTCTGTCTCAGAGGAGTCACACAGCAGAGCTTCTTTTTGAGATGTTCGGGCAGAAAACAAAACAGTTTTCCTAACAAGGGATAGATGGTGCCCGGTGTCACATCTTCTTCTTTCATGGGCCCTAAAACACACACACACACACACATATATATATATATTTAAGCATTTTAAAGTTAGGCTAAAATTGATTGAAAGAAAGGTTCAGGCTTGTAAAGAACTCGCGTACCTGTGAGAAAGCTGATAATCAGGCCTATGAGAACGACCGTGAAGCAGTTGACCGCACTGTACCACATGTAAGACAACGAATAAAACCTCTTCAGTCCGGAGGGGCGGCTAAAGAGCGAAGAGAAGAGGGTTAACTTGC
Organism: Argyrosomus regius; assembly: GCA_946959425.1. Taxonomy (NCBI): domain Eukaryota; kingdom Metazoa; phylum Chordata; class Actinopteri; family Sciaenidae; genus Argyrosomus; species Argyrosomus regius. The sequence goes on along the minus strand of OX336887.1, from coordinate 4,083,282 downwards.
GAAACGACCACGGCGAAAACAAAACTGTGCCGTCCGCGTGCCTCGTACCTCAGAGTGACGTTGCTGAGTGCGGTCTGGATGGCGGCGGTCGTGTTGTCGGACAGCAGGATGGCTCCGCAGTTGGGTGGTGGGGGTCTCGGGCCGGAGCTACGAGTGACGATGCTCCCGATGCCGACCCAGAAAGCGAAAGCCAGACCCGCCCCGAGACCTGCCAAAGCTCCCTGGTGACAAGAGGAAAACAAAAAGTTAACATGAATAAAGTCGATAGAGACTTACAGTTTGTCTCTTTTCAGGAGTCAGAGGAAGGAACATGCATAAAGAAGTCAGATAAAACACATCTTGACTCATTATCAGGACAGGATCACTGCTTTTCTGTATTACCTTTATGTTTGTGAAGGTTCTCAGTCGTTCAGCTCATCCTTCTTAGGGTTCGTAGGGTTAAATCTGAGGCAACTAACATCTACAACCAAGTCTAGTTGCCCCAGATTTAACCGTTCTCAAAGTATTGCATATATTCTTTTTGTTTCATGTAGGAAGGATTCTTGAATCAGGTTTATATTTATTGATGAAACAGCTGTAAGGAGTGGTTTCCAACATGGGGGTCAGGATCCCAAACAAGGTCCAAGATAAATCTGACAGGTCATGAAATGATTAAAAGGAATTATCCCCGGTTCATACATGCAATCTTAAAAGACCGGAGAAGACAGGATGCGAGTTTGCAACCAAAGTTAGAGCAAATTTTGACTTGATTTCCAGAAAATCAGCAAAAGAAAATTGAAATAAAGCAACATTTTACTCCACGACAGATCTCGCTGACGGGGTTCGACTTACAGTGGCGTTGGCCCACGGGAAGAACATCCCGAGACAGAACAGACCAAGAATCGGACCACCGACCATCCCGAAGATTTTCAAAGCCACCTGGAGTCCGAACACAACAGTCAGTGCAAATTTAGCCAGGAAGTGTTGGTCATTATTCAAAGCTGTGAACGTACCTGCAAAACTGAATCATCCATGAGGTGGGTGAGGTAGGCCATGGCCAGACACAGCAGCCCGTACGACATAGCTTTATGGAGGAGACATACGTTGAGACTTTTTAGAAACACGCTGTCATTGTGATGCAGCTTTCTGTCGTGCATTGATGAGAGCTAACCTAAAGCTTTGGACAGCAGGGTGGCTCTTGACTCCGTCATGGGGGGGAAATGGGGTTTGATGAGGTCTTCCATTGTCACGGTGGCCAAAGAATTAAAAGCAGAAGAGATGGTGCTGCACAGGAAAAGCAAAAAATATACACACCGTTACTAACATCATTAAAATACATCAATTATCCATAATCATACACCAAAAAGTGAAATTTAAGTAAGGTGAAATATGCTGTTCTTCTTTATGTGAGAGAATTTCACTTGTTTCCAGCTATTGTCTCCTTAATTATCTTAATAAGAGTGTAAATTATTACTGAGATTGTATTACTGGTTCTGAGTACTGTAAAACTTTTCAAATTAAAAGCCGAATTAAAACCAAAAGAGTCGCTTTTACTGTCTGGATGATGTCTGGATGTCCACTGGGGTCGCCAACTTGAGCTAGTTTTAAGCTGCTTGAATAACATAAACAAATATAAATGTTCAAACTTTTTGTTGGTTTAGATTCTCATTTTAATCACTCACAAAGAAAAATTTAAATAAAACAGTTAAAACTTGAAACTATATTAAGTGTAATTCATTCAGACCTCCCTAGTTTTGAATGTGTCATAAAGTCAGACTTTTCTTTGGTTATTTACATCCTATAGTCTGTGACGATCCACCGATCCAAAGAATCTAAATGTTTCGTTATGAATAATGTCAAGTGAAGTCTGTTGATCACTGTCTGCTAACTTTGGTCATCAAACAAAGAATAACCTTTAACTTACATAAACAATATTCTGTCTTCTTCCTTCTTGTTGCCTACAAGATGCTTATTTTAATTACAGTAATTAAGTACAGTAATTAAAGTAACTGAAGGCCAGTCCCAAATACAGGAAGCTTGAAGCAAAGCAAGCAAAAGTCTGAGTTATTAACTGAAGATTTATGCTTGAATTATAAGCCTGCGATCATTTTATTTCCTTTTTTTTAAGAGCTGACTTGACATCACATCATGTGAGAGTTAATATCAAACATAAACTAAATATTATACATTTTATTTGAATGTAACGTCATTAAAAAGGTGTTTGCAGACTCATTGTGAGGCACACAGGGGAGGAAAAGAAGCTGAATACGTTGCCCATTTTCTTTTTCTGTTACACTCAGTTTATTTGGTAGACCTGAGTGAAACTAATGCACTGCAATGAATCCTTCATTCAGTTCTGCAGGCTGTAGTCTGTGGAGCTGCTGTATTAGCCTGAATTAGCTGCAGCTAGGCGTTTCGCTAAGTGATACATCAGCTGGCTCGCATGCAGAGCTCATGCTGATCGGGTCGATGTGTTAATGTTAGGTTTGTTTGACGCTGGGGGAAGTGTCGTACCTGAGAGCTGCGCTGAATAAACACGCAACGAACAGACCAGGCAGTCCGGGCAGACCTTGAAGCATGTCCATCACAAAGTAAACCACCATCTGAAAAAAAGAAGCACAAACAAAAATCTGTTTGCATAAGTGTAAAGGTTACAGGGAAAAAATACAAATACTACAATGTTATGTCTATTATACATAACAAGCCCAATGTGCTAAGACGACAGTATGGAAATGCCGAATGAGGGGTATTTTCATAACTCTGCAACACATGATCCATCTTTCATCCTAGTATTTCAAGGTCAGTGAAGTGGACATATCACACCCCTATTCCCAAAAACATGATGCAGACAATTCAGTTGATAATGACACTAACAATGACGACACGCAGAAACTCACCGCGTCCCTCGAAGACGTGCCCAGCTTGTCTGAATGATCCTCTCCACAGTAACGTGCAAACATGACGAGTCCCATCACACAGCTCAGAGCCAGAGCCAGCTGCAGGGAGGGAAACACCATGTAGCAAGACCTGCAGAGAGGTGGGAGAGAAGTAAGAGTAAGAGTCACTCCTGAACTCATCTTTTTCTTTTTCTTAACACTCACGATGACGGTGGCATGCACTGAACTTCCCAGAGATCACTCGTTAATTAATATCTGTCCGTGTACCTGACAGCCTCTTTCTCTGTGCGCGAGCTGAGATATCTTTGGACCTGAGCCTGGTTCACACCGTACAGGGACAGCATGAGGAAGACCCCACCGACCCCGAGAGTCCAGAAGGTGTGTCTCTCTGTAGGATCTGGGTTTAGGCTGAACACGAAACAGACAAAACACAGCACAGAGACAATACTTTAACACATCAGGAACAAAACTTCCATCTAGTCGAATCACAATCACTTGTAAGGAAATAAATACAATGTGTGTGCATTCATTTATCTCCACATTGGTGCAAAGAAACTGATCCTGAGGGCAGAAGGTCTTGATGTGGATGAGAATAAGTTAGCACTTCTGTGTATCTCTATGTGCAGCTATTCTCCACATGTATCCATCGTGAATATATACGTTTGTTATGTATTGATTTACTGATATTTACATGAAAGTAAACCATAGTGAAGCATGCTGCAGCCTCGGGTTAATTCCTGAAATACGAGCTGTGACATAGCAGTAACATAATCCACGCAGCGAAGAGACACCATTCTGTCTGTGATGTTGGTTTATGCAAAATAGTATTGATACATATTGTAATGCTGACCTGGGTGTTTTTAGGTCACTTCTGGGTGACAATGCTTTCTTGTTGGGAGAAAACTGTGGTCAGTGTTCTGATACAAGAGCTGATCTTGACATGTGCATAACGTGGTATGGTTGTATTATTTTATTTCAGATGTCAAACTGATGTGCTGCGCTGCATGTCGGTAAAGAGAACGCTTCATAACTTTACGTTATTCTAATGTTTATATTGGTTTATTTTAGGAGTAGTGATGCAGAACGTGATATTCAAAAATGAGATATTTATACAATGTTAATAATACACGCACGATAATAATGCGTAAATAATCCAACACCACTACAATCACTTCTTTGTGTTCACACTCCAACATAGTCGGTGGTGGTAAAGCACCTTAACGCTGGTTGTTAGTGTTACGGTCGTACACAATAAAGTAAATATTAAATAAAGGCTATTTCTGGGGCTTCTGAACTTTTATTTTGATAGGGACAGCTGAAGAGTGACAGAGAGAGAGAGAGAGAGAGAGAGGAGGGCAGGATGACATGCAGCAAAGGGCCCATGGGTCAGAATCAAACCCTGGGCCTCTACCAGGTGAGCTACCAGAGTGCCCCGAACCATCGGACACAAACTAAATAAAACGTCTTTGTGTCTCTATTTTGCAGCGTAAATTGCGAGCCAGACTCAGATTTAGAAGCTTGCACGGTATGAAATAAACAAAGCCAGGGGGTGTCGATTAGCTCAGTTGGTAGAGCATCCACCCCATGTACGAAGGCTCAGCAGCGGCCCAGGGTTCCCCATCTCTCTCCCCACATTCCTGTCATTCTTCAGCTGTCTCGTATCAGAGTTTAGTCCATGAATCCACCTTGACAGTCTCAGTCTCAGAGACATTTCAGGCTGACTGTGGAGCAGTTTGACTGGTCTGACTTGTTTTTCCAAAAGTTGTATTCGGGTGAACAGCGTTATTTTGCAGACACAAAATGGCCCATATCGTTGCACCTAAAACAGACTACCCACATTCAAATCAATGTAAAAACCTGTGTTATCGGCGCAGGATCCGGTCTAAAGGAGGCCTAACACAACATTAGTCTCCATCACTCAGCTTACACAATATATCGTTTTGCTGTGGTAAGTAAAAATAAATTAAATTTCTATAGAAATTCCAAGAACTTTCAATGACCCATGTCTATTTATGAATCATTTTAAGGCCTTGATTCTTTCTCAAGTTCACAAACTTGATTTTAATGACCTGCAGGAGTCATGATGATAGTGGGTGTTGACATGGACTACGTAAAGTTTTCCATACTCCACCTAAAAGAATTAGCTCAAGGATTGATATTAGCATTTGCAGACCTGTTCTAGTCCTGATGTATTCATGCACAGACTTCCCCATCCACTCCTGATGTTGCTCATTCTCCCACAAACTTCAGTACGAACTCACTCGAGTCCAGAGATGCGGTTTCCTTCCCAGACTTTCCTCCAGACTTCAGACACTCCTCCGGTCTTGTGCACTCCCACCACAATGACAGCCAGCTGCCCTGCAAACATCACGACAGTCTGAAAGACGTCTGTCCAGATGACGGCCTTCAAACCGCCCTGTCAGGACCAGACAAGACACGCGGAGATTAATATGATGCACGCTAATGTGTAAGTATGTCAGTCTCAGTTCACAGTCAGATGAGATAAGCTCATATTATGGAAATGGTGCATGCAGGAAATCCAAAAATGGATATTCAAATGTAAAGTTAAACTCGTATGTACAGTAAATGTAAAGCAATAACTCACCATTGTTGTGTACAATGTGCACACGAGTCCAGTGGCCAGCACTGCTCCCCATAGTTCAAATCCAGTAACTGCAAGAAAACACAGAAACAAATCGAACCACAGACCTCGTCTATTCAAAATTACTGAGTCAGAGAAAAATCTAGGAACTTTACATACCTGCATTTAGTGCAAAGGCAGGAGTATACACACAAACTCCCATATAGATAACCTGAGGCAGAGTAAAACACAAATTACAGATTATTTTTCAGGCTTTTAAAGCGATGCTTGAATCTTATTCACTGAATCAGTGTCAGGACGAGAGTTAGATGTGAAGATTGGGCTGGGGGCATAGCCTGGCTCCATCCAAAGAGAACTGTTCCTGGCCAAGAAATAGCGCAGCACGTAACCTGGAGTTCAACCACAACTTGTTAGTTGTTAGTGAAGGTTAAGAGCTGCTGGAGAGTAGATTTGTTACTGCTGAACAGAGCATGTTTCACCTTGTTTGCAGTCTGTATGCTAAGCTGAACAGCTCAACATTGGTGTTGTTTTTGATGAAAACCTCAGCTTAGACGAACATGTGAATTCAATGTTTCAATCCGGCTTTTATCACCTCAGAGATCAAATCATTTCTGTCTGCTAACAATCTGGAAATTGTCATACATGTATTCATAACCAGTCAGCTAGATTACTGTAATTTGTTGCTCTCTGGCATCATTAAAAAAATCCCTCTCTGGTGTCTGCTGCCAGGATTTTGACTCGGACGTAGAAACATGATCACGTCACACAGATTCTCGCTTCTTTACACTGGCAAAGCTCTCGATTTTCCAGCCCATAGCTCATCCAGCCTGGGAAAGTCTCTGGATCCCCCAGGAGGAGCTGGAATGTGTTGCTGGGTAGAGGGACGTCTGGAGCATCCTGCTAAACCTGCTGCCCCTGCAACCCGACCCCGTATAAGAGGAAGAAACTAGATGGATGGATGTCATCTTATCTTCTACTTTCATTGTGTGTAGTTATTATTGTGTCTTTAGTGTATAACGGTATGCACAGTTTGGTTGCTATTTCCTGTAATTAAGCTGATTGCAGCTCTGTAAATCTCCCTGTGGGGACAATAAAGTTGATCTAATCTGATCTACACATGTTTAAAAAGAGAGATGTGTGCTCTGTATCTGCAGATATCCTGAGCTGAAGTATTGGGGAGAGTAAAAGTTGGCTTCTCATCTCCACCCACCGTCTGAAAGATGAAGGTCAAAGTTCCACAGATGCGCACTGGTTTGCTGAAGCGCAGTTCAAGATACTGTGAAGCAAAAACAACACGAGGACTGAAGGTCATGAAGGGAAAACACCAGAAATATGTTCAAACATAAAAACAAAACTCCTCCATCGTACCTCGTAAGCACTGGAGAGCCGCAGCCTGTACAACACCGGAATGAAAACATGTGCAGGAATGAGGAGGCCCAGAATGTAGGCACAGCCGATGAACCAGTACTGAGTGCCGTGAGTGTAGATTTCTGCCGGCACTCCTATGATCGCCACGGCGGACTGGAATGAGGCGATGAGCGACAGCGAGACAGGAAGACAGCTCATGCTCCTGTCTGCCATCAAGAACTCCTGCGTGGTTCGCTGACGCCCACCTGAAAGAGCGTGGTACAGCCCGATGCCCATGGAGGCGGCGAGCAAGGTCGCAAATATCACATAGTCTACGACGGTGAAGTGCTTCTGCTCGGACGGGTCCATCTCGATTGTCTTTAATTCTCAGGTGCGGTTGGAGACGGTGCTGTTCTCCTGCAGTCACACATTCAGGCGGATGGGAAACGTCTTTGTCCACACCCATCAGTCAGGAGAGTCCATCAGCCTTGAAATAATAATAAAAAAAAATCTGTGTGTGTGAGAGAGTTCACTTTGTTGACATTTTAGACACAATCATCCACAGCTGCAGCCTGCTGGATCACTCTATCCAACCCAAACACAAACCTAAAACACACCCAAACAAAAAAAAGCTTTGCTACAGGAGATACGAAAACAAACCGAGGTAACACAACCTCTGCGTCAACTTTCTCCCACTTGTGCTGATCCAAAAATACAGACGACTGGTTTGAAAAAGGGGGAGGCGACCCCGCTGCTCTGCCTCCTGCTGCCTTTGAGTGCAAACTGCAACACAAAGACAAACAGCAGCGACCAATCTGTGAGAGCTTTTCAAGGTCAAACGCAACAAGTGGGTCAAGATTTTTAACAGCAGGAGCCAAAACTACTTTTATATTTATACCGAAATCATCCGGTTATTGTTCTTTGTCACATTCACGTTATAAATCGACAAGGACACAAAGAAGCTGACTTAAGTGGTTCATGAAATAGCTATAGCAACTATTTTGATAATCGCATCATAGTTTTGAGTCATTTTTCAAGCAAAAATGCAAAAAATCAGCTTTTTTCAGCTGGTTTTCTTTATTTTAGATGATAATAAACTCAATATCTTTGGGTTTTGGACTTTTAGCTGTATAAATACAGGATGCTTAACATAATAAATAATAGCTAGCTGCTCTTTGAATGTCTTATTTTTGTCAAAACACCAACATACTTACATTACAGTGGTATAAAACAGAGAAAAACAACAAATTTTCACACTTTAGAGGCTGAAATGAGAGAATAATTGGCATTTCTACTCAAAAAATAACTCAAATTATAAATAAACGATGACAATAGTTGCTGTCAGTCGACTAATCGATTAATCAGCGCAGCTCAAAGTCAAACACAGCCACAGGAGTCAAGAATATGACTTATAAATCACTTGAAGGCATTGCAGCTGTGACTTTAGCTGTATAAATGACATAGAAAATAATAGATAGCTGCTCTTTGAATGTCTTATTTTGTCACAACACCAACATACTTTAATTACAGTGATATAAAAGAGAGAAAAACAACAAATCTTCACATTTTAGCAGCTGGAAACGGAGAAAAAATGGCATTTCTGCTTGAAAAACAACTAAAATTATAAATAATAGTTGCCGATTAATTTTCTGTCAGTGGACCAGTGCAGCTCAAAGTCACAGGAGTCAGGAATATGACTCATAAATCACTTGAAGACATTGCAGCTGTTACTTTAGCTGTATTAATAATACATAACTAGTGCATTAAATGAGTGCAATGTGTGTAAGAAGCTCCTGCACTCTGCAGCCTTCACTGGACTGTCTATGAGCACGTATACACACATAATAACATCACAAAGTGTTAGTGTAGACAGACGTGTATGGACAACACGACTTACCTTGACATGACTGCACACCATGCAACATGAAGGAGCGCCACGCTCAGTTAGAAACAACCTGTTGGCACACTTTTACGCGTTAAAAAACAAAGACTGCACACAACACGACGGGGCTCATCGTCCAGAAGATAAACTCTGTATGTTTTTAATGTCTTCTGCTCCAATAATCATGTGGCTAAATCTCTCGCCATGTGATGACATGAGTTGTTTTGCACTTCTTCCGGGCTTGAGGAGGATGGGGCTGTGCCTAACCGACTGATGACGCAGCAGCAGCCGCCAAAATCAAATAATAAACACAGCTCGACGAGGAGAAGAGACGTTAATTAACACAAAATACAGAGAAAGACTACAAAAACATGGAGGGAGCCTCTGCGACAGGTAATGCCACCACTTAGCTTCGCGCTAACATGAGCTAGGTCGTAGAGTGAGTTTGTTATGGAGCTTCGTTAGCCGATGCTAGCCCGAGCTAACGCGCTCGGTGCCGTTTATGAGCGTTTATAACTTTAACTAACGAGTGTCTGTTCGTGTCCGCAGGTGTTTTGAGTCATCTGAGTCGGCTGGAAGTTCAGGCGAGGAGCCGTAAGACTCAACCCCAGCAGCCGCAGAGGAGGAGCCGTGTGACGGAGCTGAAGGCTAAAGCCGAGGCGCTGAGGATGCAGAGAGAGCAGCTGAGGGCAGAGATGGAGACACACAAGGTGAGGTCACCTGATGATGGTGACAGGTGTAACGACACAGGTACCCCCAGTCTTCACCTACAGTGCTGCTCAAAAGACTTTTTCTAGTTTTCTATTGTTTCACCCTGATCTCCTTATTTAATCAAAACCATTATTTTTTTATATGAAATAACAGGTGCAGGTTTATCAATTCAATATACTCTTTAAAAAACATTTATTGTGTAGTCAAGACTAAATTAAAAAGAGTTTTTGGTCAACTTATGTAGGTGCAAAAGTTTGTTGAGTGAGAATCAGGTGGGACAAACTGGAACCACTGAAATGGACCAATAACATCAGAGGAAATTGCGCATCACTGATTGAAACAGAGATAAAACCAGGTCACTTCAGTCTTACCCGGGTGAACCCATACAGGTCAGTCATGCCAAGAGGAAGCGAGATCTCAGAGAAGGACCTCAGGAAGAGGGAAGTGACAGCACATTTGTCTCAAAAAAGATTTGAGCTTCATCGTTCCAACGTGAGGCAGATCATCTAATGTACTACTCAACGTAGAGTGTAATGCAATATACAGTTCAACAGCAGCACAGGCTACAACATCCAAAGTGACTCAATAAAATCTGGATATTATGACTTTCAAGAAGTTTTATTGCAGGACTGCTATATGAGACTGCATCAGTTTGAGCTACGTGCACCGAATAAACTGCAACATGATTATTGTTGGAGCCATACTGAATCTTCCGATATAATCAGAAAATATGTAAACTTATAAAAGAAATTATTATGGAGGAAATTATCCAGAAGTTTAAAATGTGTAAAAGGTTAAAACTGCTTATTTTATTTCTATTTGGTGATGACGTATACGATGACAGGTGGCTGAGCGTTATAGTTTTTTCCGACCACACAAATATTTTGACCTCGCATGTTAAGTTCCTCGTTTTAATTTTGTGTTGTAATTTTGGAAAGTCAACCGGAGATTTCAGTTCAATAAACCACACCAGACTTAGACGAGCGTCTCCGGGTGTGTCGTAACTCTGCAACTTCACCTCAACCGGCTGAAAGGAAAGATGCACAGGATTGGCCAGTTCAATTATAAATGTATGTACGTATGTTTTGAGACATATACTATGTAGTATGTGCTGAAAATAGATCCACCGTATGGCTGTGGACCGTATACTGGCAGGGATGAACTGAAACACCAACTGTGAGTCGAGCTTTATCACCAAACATGACTGTCTGACTTCACCACTGCTCAAATCTCTGCAGCCGGCTTCAGAAATGCTGCAGAAGACTCGAAGCTTTCATAGCAGCAAATTAATGTTCATGGTTTTGGAGTGAGAACACATTTAAATGACCTAAAAAAAAAAAGTCACACTATGCATCACTCGCTTTATTTATAATGCTGCTTTTCTTGTGTTTTCTTGTTGCCGCTGGTTACACTGTCAGAATCTGCAGAAACTGAGGACGTCTATGGACAAACAGCGTGCACGTGAAGAAGAAGGAGAGGAGGGAATGGATGAAGACTCTGAGAACTCAGAACTACTGCGGCTGATGGCGAGACACACACAGCTGAATGACCTTCTGTACGCTCATCACATCATTGGTACTCACGTCTAGTTGTTTTATTCACCCGTTTATTATGTTTTTGAGTGTGAGTCTGTTATACATCTCAGATTCTTTACCTCTTCATCCTCGCTGATGTCACCAGGTGGTTATAACGCCATAAAGACTCGTCAAGGCAAAGGACTGTGCCTGTCTCTGCCGACCGCCTACGATGGCGTCTTCCTAGAAACCTACAACCTGGAGATAGACGTGAAGCCAACGCTGAGGATCGCTCGTCACAACATTCCTCCGTTCATTCCCTTGAGCAGCCTGGTTGAGCAGAGCAACATGCAGACAGACATCAGGACGTTTCTGGACACCCTCAACCAACATCTCAACGCTTTCAGCGGCCGCAAGCAGCAGCTGAAGCTTGTGAAGGTGCCTTTTTGTGCCTTTTTTTGTGTGTGTGTGTTAATGATATCTCAGCTAACACACTGACTGTGTCCTCCTGCTTCTTTATAGGAACTCCATAAATCCGTGGAAGTGATGGAGAGTAACGCTTTGTGTTCAATACTGGTGATGATGTTCACTGTGCCCAAAGAGAAGGCGGCCGTTCTCTGCACACTCGACTACACCGACCACACCAGATGTCTCCCAACACGAGTCCACTTTGACTCTGAAGGTAGGAGAAGTTTCCCAGCTCAAGCAGATTACCACGTCTCTGTACCAATATAGTCTTCTTACCCACAAAGCTGTTAACGGTAGACGTAATGATGGAGCGTAGAACCAAACATACAAATCTAAACAGTGCTTCTCAGAAGCCTTCATATGTCTCAACAAGCTGAAGCAGTTTATTCAGTAAAAATACATCATTACATCTCTATTTCACACATCAGTCATGCAAGATGATAAATTAAAAACCGGTTAGTTCAATGAGTTAATTCACAATATTAATAATCTAAACTGATGTCAGACAAAAAATCTATCAGATCTGTACAGGAAATATGAAACGTGTTCAAATGTGGGGTACTCTCCTCTAACGAACCAGCGAATATTATGAACTGACATTTCCTTGTTACTTTTCTGCAGACAAGGCGCTCGCTGACTCTCCAGACTGGAATAAAAACCGCAGTCTATTCACGGAAACTCCTGTGCACAAAGCTTTGTTAGCCATGAGGAAGATGGGGAATATTGTGTAATTTATTCAAAAATAATGCAACTTTTTGACATCTTAATGCAGAAAAATCTGTACATTTTTATTGTTTATAATAGAACACTGTTAGTTAAACTTTTCTTATTGATGTTGAGGTATTAATCTGAGTGGAAAGTAAACTTCCTCTACGGGGGTTCCACGTGTATTTCATGTTGCGTCTTGTCCTTGAGTTTTTCGATGAATGCCGCCACCCTCTTGTGTAAAGTTTCCCTCTGAAACTGTCGCAGCTTCTCCATTTCCTCTCGGGCTCTCTGCTGTTGCCTGGCCAGCTCTTTTTCCGAGATTGAGTCAATAGTTGCGATGTCCTTCATCTGCATGAGAGACAGGCTGCTCCGGATGTTGCCTCTGCGTCTCACCGAACTGGCGGGTTTGACGGACGGCGGTGGAGCTGATATCGACCGACTCTGCTCCACGGGTTCAGGTCCTTTTTTGTGGTGTGACATGCTGGAGCACAATCTCCTGCTGTCAGATGTTTGAACCCCTCTGCAGTGCGTCTCTGCGTCGTTGTGTTCTCCGATTTCTTTCATAGCGATGGTGACTGTGGCTTTGGGCTCGCAGACTTTCACCATCACCATTCTGCTCTGTTCTTTTATCAGCGAGTCTCTCCTTTGTTGAAGCATTTTGCGAGTGTACCTGTACTGTTTGTCCAACATGTTCAGCTTGTGCTGGAGCTCCCTGTCCTCCTTTTGGTTCAACACTCTCAGATCTCTTTGCAGCACATCAGATCTTCTTCTTTGATCCATTACATACAAACACTAGAGGAAAAAAATGTATTTTTGAGTAAATTTTTTTAAATAATTCATCAAATTAAAGCAATTCTCTTATTTTCTCACCTGATTTGTGTGCAACGTCCCCGAGAGAGCTGTGTTATACAGTTGTGTTTGCTGCTATGGCTGTCTCAGCGTATGTAACATAATAGCCTGTTATGTTTGAAGTAAAGTGGACGGGATTGTTGGGTCATTGTGTACTGTCACGTTCCTCACAGATTCAATTTCAAGAGGGCCAGTCATGGGGCTCCTCGCAGCTCATACAAATCAAATAACAATGAGTCAATGTGCAAAGTAGCAGCTCGAGTAGTTTCAGCCGACATTCTCACGTGATCGTTCACTGTTTGGGGTTGATGAGTTATTTCAGGGTTTCTAGAGGGTTTCTAATACCTGTTCCTCTCTGTGGGAGTTCAATTTATACTTGTACTGTCTGTCATTGTAATAAAAGGACAAATGATCAGTATACAATGTTTTAATGTTTTACTACATCGCCTCTTCTTGTCTTTTTTAATGTTCTGTTTTAATATATTGTAACCTGAATCCCCTTTTCTCATAAATTATGTTAACCTGAACATAAATAACTGAGAAGCTTCAACCAATAATCAAATACTAGCCTGCCATTTTTCCTCCTGACAAATCTAGACTGAACTTCACAAACCTAAATGTACAATTCAAAGTTAGTTTATTAGTTAGGTAATAATCCTCAAAGTTTGTGTGACTCTTTTCAGGTAATCACAACATACTTTAGCCTCTTCTTAGTCGTGTTAATTGGAGTCTTTAACGAGGTTAATCACACCCACTCAGAGCTCTGATAGAGACTTGGAGTTCAGCTAAAAGAAAATCGGAGAATGTTTAGACGGTTTTACAAAACTTTCTTATTTTACACGTGTTTTCCAAAACTGGAGAATCGATCCACTGTTTTATACAGTCTATGGACACAACAAGACATTTGAATAAGATGTTGGTGTGGATTGTTTTGTTGTATTTGCTGACATATAATGTGTTTAATCAATGTTTATTATCATCATTCATAGAATAACTCACTTTATTTTAGTTTTATTTCTATAACTGCCAGAAAAGTCACTTTTAATGATATTATTGGCCATAAATGTTACTTCATAAGTTATTGTGCAGTATCCCTTTAATAAAATGCCTTAAACACAAAGCCTGCCTCTCTGCGGGTTTGATCCCTCCCGCGCCAAACTGACTGATCTCCAGTCTGGATGATGGCACCGCTAAACTTCCCAAAAACTCAAACAGTCACCTCAAAGTTGATGAACTGTTGACACATTGCTGGCTGGTAAGTTCATATTTTTGATTGTTTCAACATGATTTACAGGTAACAGAGTGATTCACTGTCAGATTAGCAGCTGTCATGTGTTATAATGTGCAAGTTCTTCTTCTAATCGTGCCTCTGATCGATATTTTGTAATCAATTTAGACACTTTAATCAGATGTTTAATGTTTTTAACGTTTGCAACCTTATGCTACCACCGCGCATGCGCATTTGTGAACCGGTTGTTAGGCAATCGTGGAACTTCACTGCTCCGTCAAATCAGTACTGAACTGATCAACCACTGCAAAACAGTTCCTCTCTTTAACTTTCCCTTCTGCTGTTTTGTTCCTATTTCCGTTACCTTCTTCTTCTTTACACCCATGCTATCTCCACAGTGACTTAAGCCCCTAAACTAGATAGCTACAGAGATTGCTCTGCACCTTTAAATCCATCTCAATGTACATGTTGTTTTACGTCTTTAAAGGTCACGTGTGTGATTTAAGTGGATCTGTTTACAGATTATGGCAGAAAAAGTTATATAATATGCATAACTATGTTTTTATTGGTGTGTAATCATCTATAAGTAAGAATTGTGACGTTTTGTTAGCTTATAATGAGTCACCATGAATTACCATGTTTCCACAGTGGCCCAGAAAGGACAAACTAAACACTGGATATATGCCATATAGGAGCCTTTTGCATTTCTTTTTGCACACACCATAGTTTCTCCTTCATGCTAGGAAGGAGAGGTTATGGTGATGGGGTTGCATTCTGCAACTTAACTGTTAGATGTCACTCAAACGTGCACAGTGGTCCATGAAAAGTTGGTTCCTCCAGATTCTGAAATAATTATAGTGATGATAATATTTTTTTATATTATATGACTATATTTAACGACGCAGATAGCTTTGGTTTTAATTGCAGGTTTGGAGATACTTAAAGAGGAACTACACACCAAGTCATTTTCATGATCACATAAATTCTTGTTGGCTTGTGTGAGTCTGCTTGGACCAGTTTGACAAAAAACAGGATGATTCTAGTGATTTTTTTGTGTTCTTGTTGCTGTCCTGTCTGCAGTCTTCATAATATGCAGTCTATTAACATGTATAATGACAAATTACAGTATACTAATGTAGAATTTAATAATGAAGTATAGACACATTAACACAAACAGATGAAGTGTGGGCCATTTTAAAAGCCATCCCTCTTTTCCAGTGATCACTTATTATTATACTGTATTATTATAAATGAAGATAGAATTTGGTTCATGTAAGAACTGGTGCTCTCAGTCTGTTCTAGTATAGTTGCTGTTGGTATTTATTCCCTAGCTCCTCATACTCAATGCTGTGACTTTCATTCATTTTCTACAGTCTAATTTAATTTTATACAGTTTATATCTCTATTTCTAGTTCTGTTTTTATTGTTTTTAGAATTATTTAGAATCTATTTGTATCTTTGCACTGGTTTAATTTAAATTTAAATATATCTTAGGTCTAATTTTAATGTTTACTGTCTCTCTTCACTCAGGGTCAAAAAAGTGCCTACATACCTATCTACTCTTTTTTGTTCAATCAATTCACAGTTGCTACTGCGGGGACTATCTAATGCATCACATCCTGCACACTGGAAGACTTTTACTGGGAAGTACCCACAAGACAGTGAGTATTTAGTATTTATATAACAGAAAAAGTTAAAGCTGTAGGTTAAATTATTATTGTGTTACTTGCTTCAGTTAATAATCAGCTTTAGGTAAGTGAGACAGTAATTTGTGTCGAGGCTAAATGTGAGAATTAAACATCGTTTTTTTTCTTTTACGGGCCCGGCACAAGTGTTACTCTAGTTTTGCCAAGATGATGCAGGCGGTGTGTGTTGACGTACCTGGAGGACCGGAGAATTTACTGCTGCGAAGTGTCCCGAGACCTCAGCCTAAAGATGGGGAAGTCCTGATTAAAGTTCATGCAACTGCACTCAACAGGGCGGACCTCCTGCAGGTTAGTACACTACAATCTCCTTGCTATATACTGTATCTATAGTCGTGTTAAATGTGACTCTGTGACTGATTCTGAGACCAGACCATCTCAGCTCTCAGGGGCAATTCTTGTGTAACACTTATTTTTCTGTTCTCCACAGAGGCGAGGACTCTACCCGCCTCCCCCAGGTGAGAGTGACATCATAGGCCTGGAGGTGGCTGGCACCGTGGATACTCTGGGCCCAGGGGTGAAAAGAGGCTGGAAGCCAGATGACAGGGTCATGGCCTTGCTCTGTGGAGGAGGATATGCAGAATATGTTGCTGTGCCTGAGCAGCTCCTCATGCCCGTTCCCCCAAATCTCACACTGTGTCAGGCAGCTGCGATCCCAGAGGCCTGGCTCACTGCTTTCCAGCTGCTGGTTTTTGTAGGTAAAGCAAATATTTATGCAGGGCGAATATTTTATACAACATTAACAATCCTAACAAGGCAGACAGTATTGAATTCTTGGGTCTCTTTGCCATCTGTGTACAGCTCAGGTGAAGGAGGGTGAAGTGGTGCTGGCTCACGCTGGAGCCAGCGGAGTTGGAACAGCTGCCGTTCAGCTGGTTCGTCTGTTTGGTGCCGTGCCCGTCGTCACTGCGGGGAGCCCAGAAAAACTGAAGATGGCAGAGAGTCTGGGAGCAGCAGCTGGGTTTAACTACAAAGAGGAGAGCTTCGCGCAGGGAGTTCATGACTTTACAGGAGGTGAGTTGTTACAGCTGAACAGACAGTTCACAGTGCCGCTGGGGACGGGGCTAATCGTTTGTTTTTGAATCTTTCTGCCTGTGATGTTCAAATCTGAGACTTTGCATTGGATTTTCTGCTTCTTTGCAGCACATTGTAGCAACCACTGCTCATAAGAGCTACATATAGCAGTTCTTCTCTCTGTTCCAAACAGTGTAAAACACTTTAAACACACCACAGAAGTTTGGTTAGTTGGAAAAGTTAGAATAGCAAATTAGATTTGGCTGGTTTAAACTTAAAAGAATTATTCTTTCTGTCAATTAATCCCATAAAAAGACTAAAACCAACAACATCTCTCAATGTTTTCTTACTTCCCCACCCTGTCTGTGTCCCATTTGTTCCTAATGAAGATGAAAATCTTTTAAAAACAAGTCACGAATATATAAAGTGTCATCTTTTATAAAGCCTAATAAATTCATAAAACTGGACACGGTAGTTTTTTATCAAATGGTACTCAAACAGGAGTAAGTACTGCATTTGCTGGGGACTATTTTGAGCTGTGGATTAATACACATTTGGTGCTCTAGGAGGTATTTCTGGAGGCAGGACGGTGTATGTGGGACAGAGAGAAAATAAACTACAGTGTGTGTTCATGGTAATGAAGGAACATGCCATAAAAAACATGTTGTTTTTGGACAACAATAGAGCAGCAATCTATCACAAAGAGGAATCGGACAATATTTGTTCAGGATCAGTTCATTTGAATTTAAGTTGTTTTTGGTCTTTTTATGGGATTTGTTGACAGAAGAATATATAATATCACCAGAAATGTCCTTTTATTTGTAGTAAATGCATATGTTTATTTAGAAATCTTAGATATATTTCAAATAAAATACGTCTATATCACCGAAGAAGCCCAAAGATAAATTGCAGATTATATATCTGAGTCCTGCCTAACTCAGTTGTATAACTCATAATTATATTTTCACAGGCAAGGGAGCAAACGTCATCCTTGACTGCGTCGGCGGGTCTAACTGGGAGCAAAATGTGAGCTCTTTAGCCATCGATGGGAGGTGGGTGCTGTACGGCACCATGGGAGGCCGAGCGGTAGAGGGAGATCTGCTGGGAAAACTGCTCTCCAAGCGAGGCCACTTGCTCTGCAGCCTGCTGCGCTCTCGCAGCCTTCAGGTGAGGAATGACACACCGGCTGTGTTTCTTCATCTCTGCGTGTAAACATGCAGACTCATGTCAGGTGAAAAATCTAACAGTGCTGCCTTTCTGTGCGTCTGGTTTCCCAAGAAATTACTCAGTGTCCGTGTTTAAACACGTATTTGCATCTTTGTAACTGAATTTGTTCCTTGCTTTGCATTTCCTGCTTCTCAGTACAAAGCAAACCTGGTGGAGGCTTTCTCACAGAGAGTGTTGCCACATTTCTCAGACCAGGGAGCCTCCCTGAGGCCAGTGATTGACAGCACATTCAACCTGGAGAGCATCGCAGAGGCTCACAGACACATGGAGGCCAACAAGAACATGGGGAAGATTGTCATTAATGTGATTCCACAGGAGGAGGAAACTCAGTAATATTAACAGAAATGTAATCTCATATGATTAATATCAAGGAATCTTACAACACAGTGTTAAAAACTATTTGTCTGGCACAAAAGTTGATGATTATTATGAACATGTCTTATCCAGCAGTAGTCCAAAGATGATTTTTGTACGGTGCTGTTACATCTGAGGTGTTAAAATAAATACATAGGACTAAATGTTTATCATCAGTACACACATTTATCATTTTGATCCTTTATGTTTCTTTTTGTCACTTCCTGTAATTATTCTTTCTTGGACATTAGCCTTTTTAGCACAGCCTGAAGAATATGCCACTTTGTATTTCACTGCACATAAAATACTGAAGGACTGAATCTTTGGGTTTTGATGATGATTAGTATCAGTGGTGGAGAGGAACATTTACTCAACATTTACAATATTTCACAGGGATATGAAATGTTTGTACTTTGTTAGCTTTATTTAAGGTTATGACGAGTTCATTTGTATATTTAGCTCTTATCGAGTGAGTTTAGCTCAGAACTGAGTCCTTTAAGTTTTATTTTCCTATTTAAAAAGTAAAATGTTTCTGCCACTGTAATATTTCAACCAGTTTTTCTGAATTGGAGGTTACACATTGCTCTCAGTGTACGTACAGATGTGGACATAAAGCTACACAGGTAAACATAAACATAAAAAGTATGTACAGATAAAACAACTGTAACATTTGTGGACAGTCAGACAATAGTGCAAAGGCTGCTAAAATAAATATGGTTTGTACAGCAGGTTGTGTGTATGCAATATTTAATAGCGCACACAAAAACAGAAAAACCATTAATGATAGATAGATATAGATATGTACAGAGGAATTAAACATTTGTAGCAAAATTAAACATTTGTAGCAAAATTAAACATTTGCATAGGATTTAAATATGTACAAACGGATGCTCCACAAACTTCTCACTCTCATGGACAATAACTCTCATCCACTACACGACCTCCTGCTCAAACAACAGAGCAGTTTCAGTCGGAGACTCTTGCAGCTCCACTGTAAGAAGGACCGCTACAGGAGGTCATTCCTACCAACTGCTGTTACTCTGTATAATGACTCCCCTCTGTGCAGAGAGAGAGACTCATTTGGTAACAGCTGATTTGATTGATGGACATAATAATGGATGCATAAATTGCAGTCTCCCCATTTTTCACAGTGCACATTTGCACAAGTTATTGCAGTCCATATGTATATTTCTCTTATGTATATTTTTAGAGGTAGAAAACCATCTATCTATCTATCTATCTATCTATCTATCTATCTATCTATCTATCTATCTATCTATCTATCTATCTATCTATCTATCTATCTGTCTATGTAAATCATCCTGCGTATTTGATGCGCAGCCGAGCGCGCGTCAATGACTGACCAATGACGTAGCAGGATTTCTTCCTGCTGCTTCAGACTTCCGGCTTCACCTCTGAAGTTTTTCTCCGGTTCACCGACAAACGGAGGATTTACCGAGAGTCTGCCGCCGTTCATGGTCCGAACTTCACCGGGATTCACACGGACACACTTTAGGACTCTATGATTCGACCGAACACGAACATATTTACCTCTCCGGTACGTTTAACGGTTATCTCCCTGTCCGCGTGCACCTCCGCGCGCTAAAGTTAGCAGTTAGCAGATTTGCGGTGACCCCCCCCCCCCCCCGCACGGTTTAACGTGAAGTTAACGTCTTTATGTGCGTGTTTGTCCGTTAATATGAGCTGTCTGGACTTTAAATTCACTTTAATTCACTCAGGAGCCGTTAAAGCTCCTTCACCCTCAGCTCGGACTGTCAGGAAACGATGAATATATTTACATATGTATGTTTTTGTTTGTTTTTTATGTCACAGCCGCTAAATCCTGAAACATGGAGGACCCAAACAGGCCTCAGCGTAAGATGTCAACAGCAGGAGACAGTTTGTACAAAGTCCTGGGCCTGGAGAAAGGAGCATCTCCAGACGACATAAAGAAGGCCTACAGGTGAGTTCATAAAAGGTGAATTAATCTTCTTTAAATGTGTTTTCCATTAACCAATTACCCTGAAACATCACTGACAGGTGTGTCCTCATTACAGGCCTGTTATATAACAGATAAAAGTCTTCAGAGAATGTTTGGTATGTTTCTTGACAGATGATTCGTAAGCTGTGAGGAGCCTTCACCGTCTTTTAACAACTTTAATCAAGTCAAAACTAAGTGCAGACTGACTCAATGCACACCTTGTGGACAGGAGAATCATTTCCAGCACGCAGTCAAGTTAAAAAATGATTAAATGTGATGTTTTCCTGTCAAAAAGTCATCAGATATTAAAGTAAAAATTGTAAATAATCAGATGATCGGTGGTTCGATCCCCGGCTCCTCCAGTCTGCATGTCGAAGTGTCCTTGGGCAAGATACTGAACCCCCAAAAAATTACTCCCTGTAAGTTGCGTTGGATAAAAGCGTCAGCTAAATGACTAAATGTGAATGTGAATGTTAAAGTTGCGTTTTAAATCAACTCAGTACTGACTGTGTGCTGATTTCAACATTTCACTTTCAACTTTCACCTGCCAACAAACTCCACAAACCGGTATGGATGTTTGCATGCTTGAGGTGGTGCACAAAACAAACAAACAAACAAACAAAAGGTAAACATAGTGTAGTTGGTTACATGCAGGTTGTCCACATTAGAGATCAAGACATGAAAACAGAGACGTTAGGTTTGTGTTGTGTGAATTTACTTCACTATAAATGGAATTATGCTAGTAAAGATGAAGATTAATGACTTTTTATTGATCAAATCTAAATTTGAGGTTATTGAGGTTATACTAAAAGGATTGACACGTTTTCAGAGTAACTTCTCCTCCTTCTACTTCTTTGCACGCATACATGACATGATATATTCCAAAAAATGTTTGCATGTACATTTATTGTTAGTTTTTGTTGCTTAATTCTCAGTGTACAACTCTTGTGCTGTCACGTTTGGTTGGGAATATCCTTAGTTGCAATTGATGACAATTGCAATTTCCTGCTCGCTTGTTTTTTTTCAGGAAACTGGCGTTGAGGCATCACCCCGACAAGAACCCAGACAACCCAGAAGCTGCAGAGAAATTCAAGGAGATCAACAACGCCAACTCCATCCTCAGCGACGAGAACAAGCGCAAGATCTACGACGAGTATGGATCCATGGGCCTCTACGCCGCGGAGCAGTTCGGGGAGGAGGGAGTCAAATACTACTTCCTCATGTCCAAGTGCTGGTTCAAGGTGAGAGGTGTTGGATGCGGTTAATGTCATTGTCAAGTACTGAGACAGCAAAATGCAGATGTAAGAGTGTTTCAGCATGAATTTGAAGTTTTCTAAAGTCTGCCTCTAATATTTTATTTTGTAAGCTGTAGCTGTAATAAACATTGTCTTACAAACAGCACATATACTGACGTTCACTCCCTTTTCTTCTGTGTTCAGGCCCTCGTGGTGTGCTGCAGTATTTTCACCTGCTGCTGCTGTTTCTGCTGCTGCTGTTTCTGCTGCGGGAAGTGCAAAACGTCAGAAGACGAGGATCAGTTCATGTACATGGACCCCGAGGACCTCGAGGCAGAGATAAGAGAACAGGATGCAGGTGAGGGACTTTGAAACCAGCCTCAGCTCGTATAGAAATAAAAATGATACCTACCTGCTGCTCACGTGATAAATCCCGGCGTGTGGGAAATCACATGTTACACGGTCGTAATCGTCTCTTACCTCAGATATAAAATCTGTTTTTCAGTCGGTTTAGTCTTTAAAATCTTCCTCGGTTTGTGTTTTGCTTCTTCTGTTTTGATCTGTTCATTTTTAGTGGAAAGATGAGTCATCACATGACAGGACAATTTCATTATTGTAAATTGGGTTCATCAAATGTCCAAATTAGGTCAAGTGTTTTGAGCTGTTTGCACTCCCACTTTGTTGGTGCAGACAGTTTGAGTTGAAGCTCTTTTGTAGTTTTAACTGAATTACACGTATATTGTGATTAGTGATCAAAATAACGTGCCGGAAAGTGAATAAAGATTTTTTTAGAGATAAAAATTTAAGTTGCTAGATTTCTGAATGGCAACTTATTTTCATGATTTTCAGGGTTGTTGTTTGGTCAGAGAGTCTTATAGTGAACGATAAGCCTGATGGAGATTAAAGGAATTGTTGGACATTTGATAAGGAGATTAAACACAGCACTGCTCGCTGTTTCCACCCTTTATTCTGAAGTAAACCAACAATCTACTGACTCCGTCTGTAGATACAATTTAATAAGCGTATTTTCTAAATGTTCCTTTAAATCCAAGTCCTGACCTCCGTGTTAGGAAGAAGTGTGTCTTTGCTCAGTGTTTAAATTTTGTTTCACAGCAGGAGACCATGTAATAATCATTCAGCCAAGTCCTAGTGACACTTCAGGTGAAGTTGGCAACACTTCAGGTAAAATTCGCCTGACCTCAGCTGACTGCTGCTCTGTGCTGCTGCTTCGCTTATTATGTGGCAGAACTTGAAGCAGTGTTTCACTGTGGATGAGTTCACCTTCTGGCAGCTTCTAACACCTCCGCCGTGGACTGAGTTCACCAAATCACACAAATACTAACGACTGTACTCCTCTCTTTTAACAAGTGCTGCAGGACGCAGCAAAATCTACTATACCGGTGTTCCTTATTTATTCCTTATTAATAACTTTGATTGCTTACATTGATCACTGTTCATAATAGTGTACTAAAATACTAAAAAAGGAGCAGTGGTTCTCAATCTGAGTGTTTGTTTACCGTGTGAATTTGGGGATAATTTCAGCACACGGTGCTTTAGTATCAGTTAAAGGTTCACGAGTCAAAAAGTTTGAGAACCACTGATCTCCAGTGGGCTACTAAAAACAACCTGTTCCCAAAGGTGTGAGTGTTTTTGATTTTAGGCTTTCTGTGCTGCGATATGTTCGATGTCGAGCTGCTGGTTTGTTGTCCTGCTCCTCAATGCTGCATCATTTAGGAAGGAATATTTTGTATATATATTATGTAATTCTAATATTTTGCGGGAAGCGTTTGTTCACTATCTTTAATGCTACACCTGATTCCAGTGCTGGACGACTTATTGAAATCATTTACTTAAGTAAACATAGTAGTATAACAGTGTGTACTTGTAGTAGTGCAAGTAAAACTTCTGCATTTGTTATTTGACTTGCGTAAAAGTACAGGAGTATTAGGAGCAAGATGTACTTTCACTCATCAGACAGCTGTCAGAGTGATATTACATAAACAGTTTAGTATTACCGATGCATCAGCATGTGAAATGTAGTGGTAGCATAAAGGTTTTGAAAATAAAATGTACAAGAATTGTACTTAGAGTGGTTAAAGTAAATGTACATCAAACACTGGCTGAGCAACAACAAGAAAAAAAAAATTCTTTTTATTTCAGAACTTCAATTTTCAGTGTGGAGCTGCAACTAACAATGATTTTTATTATTGATTTGTTTGTTTATTATTTTTTAAATATTAATTTCAATCCACAAAAGGGAGAAATACTAGAGCTGAAATAAGTATTTTATTCATAGATTAGTCTACTGACAGACAACTGAGAAAGCAAAATGCCAAAGCTGTTCTCTCTTTTCTGTGCTCTGCTATAATAACATGGGAATCACTTGTTTCTGGCATTTAACTCAATGAAAAAAAACATAGATAAAGAAAATTACAAGTTCTTAGAGTCAAAGAGAAAAAGAGAGAAGCAACAAATCCTCACATTTATGAAGCACGAATAATAAATAAATAAATATTTGGCAGATTTCAAATGGAAAAACTGAAAAAGATCAAAATGATTACCGCCAATCGACTAATAAATACCATGAGATACCGTGAGTGGAAAAGAGTGTGATAGTACTTACAGTAATAAAAAAGATAAATAGTGTAAACAAATGATACTGTGACAAATGCAGAGTAATAAATACAGATAAGATAAGTTTTACTTAAGCAATGCCGCCCAACAGCAGATGTGTTTAAACTGTGGCTGCAACTAAGATGTTCATCTTCAGATTATTTTATTAGTTGATCAAAACAAAAGATGTTCGGCTGACGATATGAAAATAAAGAAAAGGCAATAAAATTTGAGAAGCTGGAACCAGCCAGTGTTTGACATGTTTTACTTGATAAATGCTGTAAACAATTAAACAAAAAACAGTTTATAATTAATTATCTGTCAGTCGACTAACTGATTATTCTACTCGTCAACTCTATGTTCTTTTCCATTTATGTTACAGTAATGTTTTTCTTCTCTTCTCCATTTCTGATGATTTAAAAAAAATAAAACTGTGTCATTAAAAACTGTTTTTTGTTTTTTTACACCTCCCAGGTGAGAATGCTCCGATTGTGATTCAGCCTCACGCGACCAACGGCACCTCGGGTTCCTGATCCGCCATAAATGAGTGAGTGGAGTCCTTCGGCGCCTGGACTGTGTCGTAAAGCCACGTCGTCATCATCATCGGCGGCTGCATTTATCATATTCAAAGTGGCTGATATTTAAATTGTGGGTTTGAATGTTTTTATCAGAGACTCGCAGAAAAAAGATGTTCATCATCTCAGAGGCGTCTTTGTTTAAAGAATCAAGCGGCCATTGTGATCGTGCCATAGTTTTTTTGTTTTTTTTTAAGTGCCAACGGGTTTGTCTTTGATCAAATCTCATATTTATTTTTTAACTTTTGAATATCGGGCAGTATCTGGACTGCAGTGACAAACGACGAAGCCACGCAGATCAAAGCTCTGGAAATATTTTTCACGTGCACTTTAAAGTTTATCTTTAAAATCTGCCGCAAAGGTCTGAGAACATTTCGGCTCAGGACGCCTCTTGGGTCAGAAATGTGTTCATATTTTTTTTTTCAATGCAACTTTATATAGTTCAATAGTTTAGTTTACTGGTTCAAACTGTTTTAGACTATAAGAGGCCAACCACTCGGAGACTTACGAGGTGTTCAGTCATGCTGCACATGGATACATATCATAGAACTAAAAGAAATGTACATTTTCACTCATCTTCCTCAAATCTAAAATGTATATCACGTCTAAACCAAACGACATATTTTAAATGTTTGGATGTCCACTGCCTGTAAGTAGCCTGATGAGAATTAATAAAATAATGCTGACATTATTATAATAATTCAACATTTTGGGAGAAACACTTGCTCACTTTCTTTCTGGAAGTTAGATGAGATTCCCACGTTGACGATATTTGACTCTTCACATCGGCGTGACAGTTCATGACGGCCGTATGATCGCGGGGTTTGCCATGTAAGACTTAAAAAGACTTTGTGAACAGTATTTACAAGTCGAAAACTAAGATTTACGAATATCTCTGATATGACATGAACATGGAATTCAGTTAAAAACACATCAACCCACACAGTAGCTTCCAGAAAAATCCGGCTTTCGCAGTTGTAATTCTGATTTGGGCGTTGACTTCAATGCTACTTGTGGCAGCATGGAGCTGGAGGCGGAAGGTGATTAGCCTAGCTTAGCATAAAGACTGGAATGAGAGGGAAAAGGCGAGCCTGGTTTAATTTTCTAGTCTTGTCATCACTGTCAGGTTTCTATCCTGTGTTATAGCCAAAGACGCCCTGAGTGGAAGTACTGGGCGGGTGGATAAACAAAGTTCCAGTACGAACCTCTCCTTAAAACCACAGCTTGATGTTCTCAGATTAAACAAACGACACACGACATGTTAGTCAAATTTAGAGCCGTTTGTTGGTGGATTTTTTTAACTTTAGACGAAGCCAGGCTAGCTGTTTCCCTCTGTTTCCAGTCTTTATGCTAAGCTAGGCTAATCGCCTCCAGACTTTAGCGCCGTACTCACATAACATACAAACATGAGAGCGTCGTCAATCTTCTCATCTTAACTCTCATAGAGAAAGTGAATGAACGTATTTCCCAGGATATTGAGCTGTCTTCAAAGGAGACGGGCGGTGCTGTTGGTTCATCGCTGTACCTGCACATCAGGTGACCTCGAGATAAAACACAAGAGGGCGAGATGTTTAATCAGGTACTGAAAAAAAAACCTCCCACGAGTCGTCTGATATTTTATGAAACACACTCTGCGCACACTTGACACTAAAGCCAACATCGTGACGACTGATTTGATTTATTGCCAAATCTTCTGATGATCTCCTGAAGATCTCACTCTGTGGTATGTGTGTGTGTGTATGTGTGATGATATATTGCCTGTGTGAATCGCGACGCTCAATACAAGAAATCATTTTTTTTTTTAATGTAAATCCAGAGATATATATATTTTTGATTGGAAGTTTTATGACAAATTGAGTGTATATTAAGATAACGCCTTTAAATTATGTCATCTTTCATGTTTACATTGTCTTTTTTTATCTGTGCTGGGTGGAGGAGTGTTTGGGTTTTGTACAAATCTAATCGTATACTGTACGTGCGTCATTTTCAGCATTTGATCTGTTTATATATAAGCAATCTGAAACCTGTATTTAAAAGTAAGTTTTGTATATTTTTGAGTAACGAATCAGAACTTCACAAAAGTGCCTGATCACATTTGAGTTTTCTTCTTCTTCAGGTTTGAATTGTTTGATCACAGATATCTATGTTTTGTATCATATCTCAACATTCCCAGGTAATTTTTTATTTTTCCTTTCTTTCAACTTGTACGTGTTTCCAAACTTGTTTGTTTCTGTAAAAATTTTAAAGTTTAATCAAATAAACTCGGGTGATACTGAAAATATCAGTCGTCTAACCGGTCATTGGCTCCTGTTGTGCTCCACCCTTGGCAGATAACAAGTGTTGTAGAGCAGGTGGTGAGATTCACTGACACTAGTTAAGCTTAAAGGAAGGTGTAGTCACCTGTGGATATGCATTCAGAGAAACAACATCTGATTGAGGCTCATTTGGAGCCTCTAACATGGTACGTTTTTATCCCTTTTCATCGATCGTGTGCACGTTTAATCTAAAATAGTTTGTTAAGTCAGCAGTCACAGGTCTGTCTTCTCTCAGGACGAGCGCTCCGGATGAAAAATATTCAGACTCTTCATCAGAGCTGAGCGAAGATGCCTCCAGCGTGGACGGCCTGTGGCAGCCCGAGCGGCTCTGTCAGGAGATGGACGCGACGTCGGGGACTGAAACTGACGCGAGACGTCTGGCCAGGAGGAAACTTAACATCGCCTGTGCCGTCAGCCTCGTCTTCATGACCGGGGAGGTGATTGGTGAGATGAAAAGCAGTCGTCATAACTGATTTCACCTGACACAAAGGAAACTTTGGGCAGCTAGACAGTGAAAACTGATCCTGGTTGATGTTTGAAAGAGTCACAGTGACGGAAAGTGCATTTATTACTTGTACAATTTTGAGCTACTTTACACTCCTATATTTCATATTTAACCTTTTACTTCACCACCTTTATCTGACAGTTAGTTTGGATGCATAAAACACAAGATCTACTTAAGATATGATCACTTGTATAGATGAGACGACCAACCAAACCACTGCAAATGCTCGCTTTTTGCAGATATACACTACTGCTCAAACGTTTGGTTGAATATAGTCAGATGGCTGTGAGTACTACTCTGTATTTCTGAATGCTCTTTCATGCTTTTAGGTTATACACAGTCCTCTTTATGAATAGATGTTATTTTGTATGAAGGGTTTGTAATAGAAAGTAACAAAGTGGTGACAGCTGAGAAGAGACAAAGAACCTCTGACCAGAAGAGAAGAGCTGCATGCTGCGTGTATTTTTGTACATTTAGTGCTGCTGTGGCTTCAGTAACTTCCTGTTTACTTCTTCCACCGCTGACAGCTCGGCTACAGGTTTTAATTTTCACAACACAGAGGAGGAAGTACTACAAGTAAAAGTATGAAAGTATTATCAGCAAAATTTACTCAAAGTATCTAAAGTAAAAGTACTCACTCTGCAGTAAAATGATCCGTGTCAGTGTTTTATTATCTTACAGTGTTTATATGCTAATCCAAGAGGGTTTTTAAATAATTTACTCTCTTTATATTAAAACATAATCAAAAAAATCTAATTTAATTACCAGATTTGGGGATACATGGTTTCATTGGACAGGAAGGATTTGAAAAATTGTAATCTGAAGTCACTAGTAAGAAAAAAGCTCAGAACACAGAGATGTCGAGAAGGACAAGCATAAAGTTGAATAAAATAGAAGTACTCAGGTAAAGTTTAAGTACCTTGAATTTAAATCAGACAGAGGCTAAAACTCTTTCCACCTGAGATGAAGAAGCAGACTTTATTTTGAAAATATCGCTGCTGAATTAAAGTTTAAATTAAAAAAAAGCTTCATATCTGAAGCAGCCAGAAAGACTAAAAACGTTTCTTAGATTCACAAGAGTAATTCAAAATAATCTGAATGCAACTGTCTAAACTTGTCTTAGAGATTAGTTTACTCATGAAGAGTCCAGCTCACACGCACACACACACACACACACACACACACACACACACACACACACTCCTTCTGTTGACGGTCTGCAGGGATTCTTGCTCGTCTCTGCAGGTGGATACGCCGCTCACAGTCTGGCCATCATGACAGACGCGGCACATCTCCTGACCGACTTTGGCAGCATCGTGATCAGCATCTTCTCTCTGTGGATCTCGTCCAGGCCTCAGACGCACAACATGACCTTTGGGTGGCATCGAGCAGGTGAGATAAAAAAAACAAAAACAAACTACTTTTAAAGGAGCAGAGTGCAAAATCACAAGCATCAGCACAAAGCTGGCTTCACTAGTCAACCTGTAATATCTCGTGTGTTTAATCTGTACACATCTTAAGACAACAATATGTGGGTGTCTCCCAAAAGCACTGAGCAAATAGATAAACTCATTGCTCATCAGGAGATAGTTACACCTAGACAGTGTCATCCTACGGAAGCCCCAAGCGGTCATAAACATTTAAACATTTCATTTCCTCCATTTTCTCACGATAACGCGTTAATTTAATTTGTTTTCTCGAGATCTCGAGTTATTTGTGTCATTATGTCAAAATGTCGGGATCATTTTCTGGAGATTTTAAGATAACGAAACAGTTTTCCTGAGATAATTAATTAATTAATTTGAGATCTCGAGAAAAGAATGCTGCAATTGCTTTTGTTCTCTCAAGATCTCATATTAATTAGAGCATTATCTCGGGAAAACAGTGTTTCGTTATCGCAAGATCTCAAGAAAATTATCCCGTTTTCTTTGGGATTATTTTGAGATAACGAATTACCCGTGAGTCCGTCATCTCCGAAGAAGTTCGTGAAAGTAGCCGGTGTAAGATGGTCACTGCAGAGGTGGATGGTGTTTGTGGCAATCTTCAGCCGTCTCCGTCAACATGGTCCTCAACAAAATCAATCCACTCCTTCTTCATCTCTTCATGTTTGGAGGATTTAAATAAAGTGGCCGCGCTGTTCATCGCAGGATTATGCTCAGCATGGCCTCAGCGTGTCATCGAGCCACCCTTTAAGGACCGCCCACAAAATCCTGGAACTGAAAACGGGTGAAAAACAGTTTGAACCTCTAACTCCACATGTCATTTCACGTTTTCAGCAACTATTTTCCAACATATTTAATGTATTTTGAAAGAAAAGGACTTTAATAACTCGAGATCTCGAGAAAACAAATGAAATTAACTCGTTAACACAAGAAAAGGGAGGGAATAAAATGTATAAAATAAAGGCTTCTGTAGGATTCTGCATATAATTGTTCATGACCTTGTATAAATGACTTTATTTATATGATTTATGAATGTTGTATGACTCTCAGTTGTTGTGTTAAACAGAGATTTTGGGCATGTTGCTGTCCGTTCTGTCTATCTGGGCCGTGACAGCAGCGTTGGTCATATCAGCCGTACAGAGGATCACCGATGGAGACTACGACATCGACAGTCAGATCATGCTCATCACCTCAGGTTGTGCTGTGGCGGTCAACGTCCTGTGAGTGCGATGAGCTCACCGTTAAGATTTTTTATGTTTGGTTTCCAGACGCTCTTCTTAAACTCTTTTATTTGGTTTTTATTTAGGATGGTCCTCATCCTCCATCAGTCCGGTGCCTCACACGGCCACAGTCACAGCTTTCCCAGCGGTCAGCTGCGTCAGGAGCACGACCGCCATCGTCACGGTCACCATCACGGCAACGCCAGTGTGAAGGCGGCTTTCATCCACGTGGTGGGAGATCTGGTGCAAAGTGTCGGAGTCCTGCTGGCTGCCACCATCATCCACTTCTGGGTCAGTGTCAGACAGAACGCTGACGGCATTGACGTCTGCAGCTCAACTCACAAAAACAAAGAACAACAAAAACTTCAAACAGTGTCAAACTGTCCTCAAGGCCCACTTACTAGCTTTTTCCACCTCTCACGGTCTTCATCTGTAGATGGAGTTTGTCAACAGTTGGTCATAAATGCGGAAGGGGATCGTTACACCACGTCCCCCCGCTAAAGGACTGACTTACACTACTGTTTCTATGGCAAAGAATGAACAAATATACGAATAAAAAGTATTTAATGAGCTGAAAAACACCTTTCTTTCCAAATAATAACAACATTTGACAATCAGGGCTGCAGAACAAAATAGATTATTATATTTTCTTTAAATCATAACTCTGATTATTCTCTATTTTTCTAAACTAACTCACTAACAAGTATCTGTGATGCCAAAGCCTGATAGATCTTATTCCTCTGTGCTCAAAAACACATCAGTGAGCCACATGTTCCTTCAAGAGTCAATCCTGCTGCTGTAAATACTCACTAGAGCGCAGATGTGTATTAATCCGCAGCTGAAAATAGTCCCTAACAAACACACTCTATATCTATAATGGGAACCAGCAAGTACAACATTTGTTGACAAGCAGAAATTTAAAGAATAACATCGTCCTTATTATAATTTTATGATTTGTTTCTCCTCACAGCCAGAATATAAAGTAGCCGATCCGATTTGCACGTTCCTGTTCTCCGTTCTTGTTCTTGGAACAACACTCCCGGTCACAAAGGATGTTTTCAGAATACTGATGGAGGGTAAACACACACACACACGTTGCCTGTATGTCTGTGATGACATGTATCATGTTATTGAGCACGCTTTGTGTGTTTGTTTGTGATAAGAATGTCGTCTTTGTTTGTCTTCTGCAGGCACTCCTCAGGACGTTCACTTCAACGCCGTCAGAGATCTGCTGCTGTCTGTGAGAGGAGTTACGGCTGTTCACAGTTTGCACATGTGGAGCCTCAACATGACTCATTCTTTACTTTCTGTCCACGTGGCCGCAGGTAGAGCCAAAATCAACACCGCTTATCACTACCACACACGGCGCTGCATGCTGGGCACCACATCCACTGAGCAGGACGAACAGGAGGAACCTTAATTAGTCAAGTAGACACTCCTGAAGTGTAATACTTTTATAGACTATTATCATAAGACATATCGGCTACTATGCAGAGAGTGATGAGGGAAAAGACTTTTGATTTCAAGACTTTTCTTAGTTTATTTTAGTCTCATTTTATGTCCATCCACAGGTGAGGTGTGGTGAGTATTCTAGTAAATATGGGCTAATACATAATACAGATATACAAATGTGTACCAGCACAGTTGCCTTCATAATTTCCCCTCCAAGAGCAGCAGTAGTTGTAATTCTTCTTACTTATTTCAGTATTTTTAACTGTTCACTTCACGTTTTTATTGTTTGATCTGTTGCCTGATTTTTCTTCTGTCTGCAACTTGGTCAGATCTTCCTT